>WOVY01001245.1:0-600000 GCA_013436015.1 Rhipicephalus annulatus
GGTGTCTAAAAAAACTAATGCGAAAGTCATTACAGTGGGCTTTAAAACTCTCACTGATACCCTGGTTTCAAAGCCAGCACATATTTCCCTTGAGATTATGCCATTCCTGCATGTCGTGGCTCCAGCAAAAAAAGGCAGGGAACGTAATGGAAGACTGTTGTATTGCAAGCAAAAAAAAAAGTCAGATCTAGTCAAGAAACTAAAAATTACTTCACTGAGCTTGTGAACAAAAGAAAGGTTTGAAATACTGGAAAGAGTTTTGAACTGCACTTTATACAGGTATTACAAAAATTGCTTTCTGATACGTTCTCATCTACTGAGGTGGCCAGCGACCGCAGGTTTTTTGGCTGCTGGAAAGATCATGAGATCACGACGAGAGCCTGAAGACTTGTAATGAGGCATGACTTTGTTTCTTTATGACAATGTGTTTGACAGCAGTTTCTCACCATGCTGTGTGCTCGAGGACATGAGCAAATTTGATTTTCTTAGTTATTTCTTTTAATTGTCAATAAAACCTTTAGTATTCTATTTGATATTTTTCGCCGCTATATGGCACTACTTGATCCAAGATAAAGTTCTAGTTTCAACCCTAAAGTTAATATTGTAGCCCATCATCTCACCTTTCTGTTTCCTATCTTCACACTGAAGTCTTTCATGACTATGGTGTACTAAGTATAGTTCTCTTGCATTGCATATTCAATATACTTGCCTATTACTCCTTCTTCACAGTAAAGGGCAAACAGAGGAGCGAACGCCTGCACCACTTTAAGTTTATATCTTATTTAGCTGGATGACTAGGATTGCTGGCCCTTCACAGACAATATGCAATTCTTGAATGTTTCCGGCGATGTTTTTGTGAACTAGAAGCCCTATGCCGCACTGTTTTATCGAAAAGCCCTCTGTAGCAGTGTGCCCATTAGTGCTGTATGTGCCTTTCCAGTTCTAATATCTCTAAGGTCAATTCTATTCCACTCGAAGTTTTCCCAATCTTGAAATAACTCTGCTAATCTAACTGCACTTGAGAAGGTACTTGTGTTCAACATTGTGCAGGACAGATAACCACAGGTCAGTTGGAGCTACAGTATAGATACCAAGGGATGAATGCCATAGGCAAGGATGGCTGCGGATCGATAAAGTCACAAAATTTGAAAGTTCACTCACATAAAGTGAAACCAGCTCCCACAGAATAGGGCTAGTTGTATATTATTGGCAGAAGCCTGACCTAGAGTGTACATAAAATAATAACCCAAAAATTATGAATGGTGATGACTTGCTGGTATCTAATGCTAATATAGAGTGATGCAACAAGACTTATGAATTGTGTTAAACATTATGCCAGGCCTGCACAGAAGACTGAGCACAGTCACAGCAAAAACTAGAAGAGCGGCCTTTCAAAGCCTTTCAAAACACTCATTGGGTAACTACTGCAAGCAAAGATGCATGATACCCACTAGGGTACTAATAATAAAATTTCTTGGGTAGTAAGTCGACATTCACTATGCTATTTTTCGTCATTTTTCTGAGAAGTGTGTATCCGCTAAACACTTGCAAAGAATTTTGAGCCAATTGTTCATGCAGTGGCTGAGTACGATGAGGAATAATAGCTGAAGTGGGTCTGTGCCACAGTTAATAGGGGAACAAGAACAAACTTTTGTAATTGGTTGGAGTATTTGATGACCCCCTCGTTACACTATTCGCATTGTGCGGCGACTGGTTGTTCTTTTGCCGTTTAAAACGCTTTGTAAGTCGTATTAACGCGATTGCTTTTTTGACATTAAGCCTTCCTAAGGCAAGTTTGCCAACAAGTCCTAAGCACCGGTGTGGCTCAGTGGTGGAATACTGGGCTGGCACCCAGCGGACCCAGGTTCGAGCCCTACTGTGTCATTGGTGGTAGGTTTAATTTCGAGTGATGTGGTTAAGGACACCGATGGCAGTGGCGGACAACTGCACGTGACCCGAGTTATGATGACATAACAGCTTTCGCTGTAAAAAGTATTGAACTTTTCTGATAGCTCGCCAACTACCAGAAGGAGCGGGCTGCAGCTACGAATTCCACATAGTGGCAGATTTCAACCAGAACTGTCATTAGCTCTGTTTCACTCTGACCTTTGGTTTGCACGCTACAGCCGCTATAGTGAGCACATGGACAAGATTTTTTTTGAACTAGTGCCCAAATGGCAAAGAGCTGGAAGAATGATGTGTGTGTGTGTGAAGTACAGCTAAAATTTGGGAAAACTTTCACATAAAGATTTGGTTGCTTCATCAAGCATACGGGGAGCATTATAGAAGTTGTACTCAGTGCTATGAGTGGTTCAAGCATTCTGATAATGACATAATGTAGATCGATAACGATGTCAAGCCTGGATGACATTGTATATAAACAGATAATGACCACGTTAAGAGTTCGTGCAGTGATTTGAGGATATCTCTATTGACTGTTGGAGAAATTGCTGACGAAGTGGGTGTTAGAATAGGTTAATGTCATGAAATTGCATTTTATTTTCTTTATTCCAAACATAAACTACATTGACAGATGCCATTTCCAAACAATACAGAAGGTCCTGGACAATACAAGAAGATACTTCCAGGCCATTAGTGCGTTCCAGGAAGCTTACCAAAAATGGAAGAAATGATTGGGACACTGTAGTGCCAGTAGAGGGGAGTAGTTTGAGGGAAGCAATGCTTCAAATGTTGTACCACAAGCAGTGAAAGTGTGAAAAACATTTTTTTAACACATTTCGTATATGTATGCAACTTGTGGGAGTTGTTTCAAGTTTCATGAGTGCTCGTACACATGTGGGGATAAACAAAATGGCAGCTACCTTGGGTCAGAAAAACGAGTTGAAACTTCCCAATTTTCTAAAGCACTTGGTTCAGAAAAATGTGACTGTGGCAAGGAGTTACAAGTGTGTAGCAAAACATGTGGTACTTGAAATAATACATATGTTAATCTTGATAATTATGCTCCTTAGATGATTGGAACCAAGCCACTCTGGGGAATTGGTCAAGACTCGGGCAGATGATTTGATCTTGAGTACCTGGATTCATACTAGAAATTATGGCATCTAGTAGAATGAAGTTATTCTTAATTACTATATTGTTCACTTTGATTAGTCATCAAGAAACAGAAAAAATGCATGCAACAAATTTGTGCTTTGCAATGTAAGAAATACGCTCTACGTAATGATTTTGAGGAGAAGCGAGGTACAACACACACTGAAGAGGCATTATATGCACTTTGTTGATGCTCTAGCTGATGACAAAATTATGACTGAGCCATTTGTAATGGTTGGGCAGCTTTAATCACCCACTTGTTATGTAACTTGCCATGTATGACACCTTGTTGTCTTATTCTTCTAGCACACTATATAACCTGTGTTATATAACACAGGTTATACAAATACGACAAAAACACAAATGATGAGAAAACACTGACAATGAACAGACTAGTGTAGTGAAAGATTCAGCAATGTATGTCACAAGGCTGTTGTTTCCTTTGACTAACTGTTAAAGCCAACACTGTATCAATTATAAGAGTACAATAAATAAGATTGTTTTTCGTTGACTGGAGTTCTTTCGAAAGTTAAAAAAATAATCAAGAACTGCACATGAGAAACAGAGGTGGTTAAACACGAAGAAAAAAATACAGAAAAAAACTCGCGAAGGAAAATTAAGGAGATTTCACACATTGTGGGAATCTATTTCATGCAAAGTAGTCCATAATGATGATGCCTTATATGGCATTGAGCCAAGTGTCATTGCATGAATGAGTGTGTTTTGATAAATCTTGCAGTTTCGTGCTCATCAATGACTTACCAAAAACCTTAACTACACAGGAGTTCGAAGGGTAACTTATGGTCTGACACATCGGCACTAATCTCACAGCACAGCCGCCAGTTTCATCACAACAAAGTGCATGCTATGGTACGACAATGTGAAGATTGTTTATTAGCATATTCCTACGTGGTCGAGCAACACTTGAATGTAGCTTGCCGAGTCATATGAAATGTTTATTAGACACATAAAAGTGGAGGCCACCCTGGTAACACAATTAGCATTAACCTAACATGACAGCTGTATTTTAAGTACACATATGTCAAGTTTACTACCTTTTAATCAGACTACAGTGCCGGCCCTACAGCCATAGTTAACATTACACTGATATGATGCCTGCATAGAACCTTTTTTCAAAAGCCGTCTCAAAAGCCGTGGCTCTGTGGTAAAATACTTGACTGCTGTGCAGAATACCGGATTTTGATTCCTACTAATAGCCCAATTGTCATTCTTTGTATTATTTTGGTCAATGCTGCCAAAGCCAGATTTTATTTAAATTGCTCAAATTTAACTTGCCAATATTTATAAACTGTCATCACGTGCAATGCAAACCACAGTGTACTGGCTTATGCTGCCTGTGACTGGAAAAAAGGGTTTCATGACGTACATAACAGCACACTCATTGTATACTTGTCATAACCAGACAGTCATGTTCGTCATATTGTCATTCCCCACTGTGCCTTTTTCAGTTGTACCAAGTTAAGGAGGTGAGCTCGATAACACCTAGATGCAGGCCTCTAGATAGATATAAATGCTCAAAGTGCCTTTGTTCTTTAAAGAAATGCTTTGCTTTTAAAAGGCTTTCTAACATAAAAAGAAAAGCTGCTCAAGCATTCCACTGACTTACCCAAGGTGAGCAAAAAGCAATCAAACATCTGAGAGACTAGAAGATGCATTGAGTGAGTTACTAAAAGCACAGGTTTTGTATATGAGGAAATATCTGTTTGTGGCACACTGTTTTGCTTATTGTCAATGATATTTACTGTTCGAAGTGAATAAATATGCACCATATGTAAAAAAATAGCCAGTTACAAGTGAAAGTATTTATTCTAATTACACCTGCTTTTTTCATTAGTGTTAGCTTTCAGCACCTTTCTGCTCTATTTCTCCCAACCCGCTCATAAAATCTTCAACATTGTTAGGCATATCACTGGTACAAGATTATTGGTTCCATTGGGCACCCCGTGCTGGACCACCATTATTTAGGTCTTCCTACTCCAAAAGTGTGCGTGTGTGTATGCCTTCTGTGTGTCTTCATTTTTAGTGCGCTATTACCATTCCACCTGGGTGTACTCCTAGTCAGGAAAATTAATGCATAAGTTATGAAGCATCAGAGGCAATAGAAAACAGCCACAATATGGTGTGGCACTTAAGGCAAACAAGCTGGCATATTGTTTCCTTTAAGCTGCCAAAACTGTTTTCTGTTAGGACGCTCATTGCTGAAAACCGCTTGCTAAAACCAATGTGTGTATTTCGCAACACCGCGCGATCTTTAAAAGTCTGAGTAAGAAGGAACATAGAAGAATGTGCTGCATAACGTGAAGCAAATGGCTCAGCTTTGTTGACATACTTTTGGAAGTTTTATTGAAAGTGATGTTATTTTGAATATTATAGGATAAATATTTTTGCTTAATCTTCTAATACAGATGCTGAAGAATTGCCTTCATAGCTACAGATCGCTTAAAATTTAAAGCTTTCGGTGGAAGGAGTTTCAGTTCATGCAGTTTGCACTTTAATGCATACATGCAGTAATACACTTTTAGTACAAAACTTCCTGGGGTACAAATTGTTTTTAAAAAAGAATACTTTGCGCACCTACCATCCTTAATTCACTGGACAGTCGTTCTGTCAGATAGACTCATGGCGAGGAGAATGTAGACCATCCTGTGAAGGATCCTTTGAACGGAGCTCTCAAGCGGCTTGCCGCCTCTCTCGCGCTTGTTTTATTGGCTTCACACCAGCGCATACATAAGAAAAGTTAATTCTTAGAGAAGAAAAGAACGCTGGCCTGGATTATGACGCTGGGCGTTTACTTCAAAAAAAAAGTTCACGGCAAGAGAGCACAAGCGCGTTACGCAAACGTAGCTTGAACTCACCAGATAAATGCGAGTTTCTGCAGATCGCGCGGGCACTCGCATGCGGTTGCTTGTAGTTGACGAGCACGTACGCGAAACACAAGTGCTCACGACAAGGCAGAAGTTTGCGTGCAGAAGGCGCCCACAACACAGTATTTTATTTTCCTTTTTCCTACAATACTTCCACTTCGTGATGTGCGGTACCTCGTCGTTCCTCGATGGCGTCCAAACGCGCTTAGACATCTCGACGGGCCGGGCAGATCATAAGCCCTAATGTTCGGTGGTACAGTGCCTTAGCAGCATCACAGTCAAACTACAACTAAACTGGCAACTCTTTCCGAGCTGCTCCTACCAGAAACAAAGGTGCACGGAGCGTCGTGTTTCCCATATTGGCTTCCTTGAAGTGGCGACAACGCGCAGGCGCCGAACATGCCGCACGTAAAATGCGCAGTCGGCGCGCACTGAGTAGTTGTTTTTTCCTCCATGTTTGGCAGGCGTGTTTCGCGGGCGCAACAGGGCGACGGCGCAACCTGGAAACGAGAGTACGGCGCGGAGGCCGTTGCTAGGCACACGTCGTGGCGGCGTCCCTGCGAGAGTGTGACCAATAGCGCGCCGCTGCGGTTGCCATGCGTTGAACCTACTGCAGATTACAAATCTGCATCCCGGCCAACCCACTTTCACCGCGACACGACGCTTCGTAAAAAAAAACGAAACGGTAAAACTGAACGTGGGTGGAGATGCCACCTTGGGGTTCTCACACGAAACCGCGTGACATCATAAAATCTTAATGCATGTACTAGGTTTATTGTCACTATTATTTCATAGAAGTTAAGTACACTGTCATCTGTCAGGGTGATGAACCTAACATACGAAGTTTCAGAAATAATAATCAAGTAAATGTTGCGAAATATGATACATTTTCAAAAGCTGAACGTCATGAAATTTTCAAATAAACTTTAACCCTAATTTTTTCAGCTGAGAATGAATGAGAGGTCTTCGTGTACAGCGTGTCGGTCTAAACTGAGACATTGCTTCTCTCTAGTGTACGTTTAGGAAAATATGGCCAACTGCTGGTGCAACATAATAGCCACTGCAAAAACTGCTTTGAAGCAATATTTGAGTGTAAATGCTTACAAAAGTGGATTTCAAGTAAAAGAATCAGAGGGTCTATGAAACTGTTCACTGATATTTTAGTCCTATGATTTCATTGAACTTGGCCTCGTCATTGACTTGTGCTATACGCAACTTAACAGTGGTCATGTGCTCATTTTGCGGCATAGCCTAGCATTATTGTGATCCGTTTGTTGTGGCCAATTCAGAGGATATCGTGATATGTCTGCTGCAGAGCGATCCAAAAAGATGCAATGAATTTAGATTAGATGTGAAAGACCTGTACTACCGTGAAATGGGGTTATATTGTGAAATATTTTGCACGTTTTGCTTCCCTTTCTGGAGCAATATCAACGTAAAGGCGAATGAATAATGGCACAACGTTTTCAAAACGTTCCCTCGTACGACCGAGTTTACTTCTAATCCGCATTTTTATTACAAATGGCTCTCTAGAGATTTAAAGCTGTCACAATGTTGCCCCATCGTGTCAAGCTAGTTTTCGACAACGTTGTTT
Organism: Rhipicephalus annulatus; assembly: GCA_013436015.1. Classification (NCBI taxonomy): domain Eukaryota; kingdom Metazoa; phylum Arthropoda; class Arachnida; order Ixodida; family Ixodidae; genus Rhipicephalus; species Rhipicephalus annulatus. The sequence continues at coordinate 7,534 of WOVY01001245.1, forward strand.
CTGACTCAATATTGTCACGGCTAAAGGCCGGACAAGAAGACAGAGGACGACGAAGTCATGAGCGTGGACAGCACCCACGGTTCCTCCGAGGAAGACGATGTCGAAGCGGCTGCTTTTTTGTTTTGTTAATACAGACCTCGTTTTTCCTGGTCACACCGTCATCCTGCATCCTGTTATTTTCAACTCGTGACAGTGGTGGAGGTGCTGGACTTCTCCAACTGATGCTTTGGACAACTCCGAACCCTGGCACTTCGGGTCTGCCACCACAACCCGTTCCTGCAGTGGATACTCCCTTCCACGGCTACCGTCGCCGACAGGGAGGCCTTAGTCCCGAGGCAAACCCTCGGGACTAAGGGACTAGAGATGTGCAGACATCTCTATTATGAGCCTTAAACTCGCTGAATGCCGAAAGAAAGTCAGAACAATATCGATCAGCCAGAACATAAGAACCACAGGTGGTCACTTAGTGACGCCTACGAGCAAATGTACCACTCCAAATAATACCGGCAGGTCACATTTTGTCGCAACTTTCGTAACTTTATCGGAGCGGTTCAAAGACCTGATTTTGGGCATGGACTTCCTGCGTGAATACGGCGTCGTTATCAACATTCCTGAGAAATCGGTTACGTTTTGAATGGCCCCAGATAAAGCTTCGATTGGGCCCTGTTACAGATCAGCGACGTAAACGTTTGCGCGTCTTCGACGACGGCGTGACTATCCCACCGTGGTCGAGTGCACTCGTGGCTGTGACACGTCACACGTTGAAATATTCTGATAACATTGCTGAGCGAATTCCAACACTGCTATTCAGTCATGGTTTTTCTATCACAAGAGGCGTCGTGAGCATAAAATGTGGACACACGCACGTCCTTGTTACGAACTTCAGCTCTGAACGCCGACATCTAGCGAGGGGCATGGCAGTCGCGTACCTGAAAGAGCTCGCCGAGAAGACAGACTGCCTAACTATTGAAAAGAATAATTGAACTGATGTAGCCTCCGCACTTCTACCTGTTGAATTTGGCCCAAGTTTGCTGCCGCCGCAGACGCGAAGTATCATGCAGCTTATTAAAAAGTTTAAAGATTGCTTCTCTTCGACGTTCATGGTCCGTCAAACGCCACTGAAAAAATATCAAATTATAACGGACGACATGACAAGACCCATTAGGCAAAACCCGTACTTAGTATCTCCACGAGAACGTGAAGCCATCGAAAACTAGGTGTGAAAGAAGCTTGAAGACGACATTATCCAGCTGTCAAAAAGTCCTTGGGCTTCGCCGGTTGTATTAGTGAAGTAAAAAGACAGCACCTTACGTTCCTGCGTGGATCACCGCAAGCTGAATAAGGTAACAAAAAAGACGTTGATTAAGTCCAACGTATCAACGATTCACTGGATCGACTATGGCATGCCCGTTATTTCTCGTCGATGGATCTAAGGAGCGGGTGCTGGTAGATGGAAGTCGATGAAAGAGACCGGAAGAAAACAGCTTTCGTGGCAGCTGATGGCCTTTTTAAATTTAAGGTTCTTCCATTTGGCTCGTGCTCAGCACCGGCTACGTTTCAGCGGCTAATGGACACCGCACTATCCGGCCTCAAGTGGCCGATGTGCTTAGTGTATTTAGATGACGTCATCGCATTTTCTGCCACATTGGAAGAACATGTCAGGCGGCTGTGCTCAGTATTTCAAGCTATTCGTTCCGCCGGACTAAAACTTAAGCCAGGAAAATGCCACTTTGGCTTCTAAGAACTGCTGTTCCTGGGGCATCTTGACAGTAGTAAAGGTGTGCTTCCTGACTATGAAAAAATGGCTGCTGTTAAAAATTCTTCAGCGCCAACTGACAAAAACGCGGTCAGATGGTTTTTAGGACTGTGTGCGTACTTGTGACTCTTCATTGAGTACTTCTCGCGCATTGCCTCGCCGTTGACCCACATTACCAGAGAAAACGTCGCATTCGTATGGAATGAAGAACAGCAAAAATCATTCGACGAGCCACGACAATGCCTTCAGAAGCCATTAGTCCACACACACTTTGATGATGAAGTCCCGACAACATTGCACACCGACGCTAGCATTGTCGGCTTAGGAGCTGTACTCGTGCAGTGGCAGGATGGCGCCGCACGAGTAATTCTTTTCGCGAGCAGAACTCTTTCACGTGCTGAAGAAAATTACTCCACCACGGAAAAAGAGCACCTTGCGGTGGTGTGGATGGTTATAAAATTCCGCCCGTATCTATATGGTCGTCCTTTTAATTTGTCAGAGACCATCGCTCCCTCTGCTGGCTAACAAATTTAAAAGACCTTTTAGGGCGGTTGGCGTGCTGGAGCCTCAAGCTTCAAGAATTCGACATGATGGTGGTCAACAGATTGGGGCAGCGACATTCAGACGTTCGTTGTCTTTTTAGTGCGGCATACGAACCTGCGACGGCAGAAGATGAAGACACAGCCTTTTTCGGAGCCGTAAACACGGCAACTGTCGCACAGCTGCAACAAGACGACCCCGAACTAGAACCCATAATACGTTTTTAAGAGGGCCGCACTTCAGCTGTACCTAGACTGTCAGCGAGAGGGCTTTCGTCATTTTTGCCTGTGCAACGACGTCCTGTATTAAGATGAACTTCACGCCACACGAAAACAACCACTTACTCGTCATCCCATCATCTCTAAGGAGCGAAGTATTACAGGCGTGCTACGATGAACCAACATCCGGCCACTAGGGTTACACGCGTACGTTGTGCAGAGTGAGGCAGAAATACTATACTGGCCAAGACTGACATCCACAGTTCAACACTCTTTTCGGAAGTGTCTTGATTACTGGCGGAGAAAAGTCCCACCCGTCAAGCCAGCAGGCCTCTTCTATCCTATTGACGTGCCTGTTACTCCAATATCTCAAGTCGGAATGAATCTTTTGGGACCATTCCCCGCCTCATCGCCAGGTCGTAGGTGGATTATAGTAGCCACCGACTACCTCACTTGTTACGCCGAAACCAAGGCTCTCGAGAGGGCCACGGCAAGTGAAGCAGCCAGATTTTTCGTAGAGAATGCGGTGCTCAGGCATGGCGCTCCATCAGAGGTAATAACCGATAGGGGAACTGCACTCGCCGCCGAGCTATTACAAACAGTTTTAAGACTTAGTGTTACATTTCACCGGCGAACAACGGCGTATCATTCGCAAGTGAACTGTCTTACGGAGCGTCTCAACAAGACAATTTTAGATCTGCTCTGCATGTACGTCAATGTGGAGCATAAAAACTGGGATGAGATCTTGCGTATTTCACGTTCACCTATAACACGGCTAATCAAGAAATAGCAAGAATAACGCCACGCCATTCCGCCTTCTCCATTGTCGTGAAGTCACCACTACGCTGGATGCTATGCAGCCGCATGAGTTAAAAGATGCCGAAGTGGATGCTGATTATATCACTCAGCTTGCCGAAGAATCCCGACAACTTGCACGCCTACGTATTTGTCGCCAGCAGGACTAAGATTCAAGACGGTACAACCTTCGTCACCGACCAGTCTCCTACTAGCCAGGAGAGAAAGTTAGGATATGAACTCCTATTCGAAGTAGTGGCCTCTCAGAAGAACTGTTGAGACGGTACTTAGGTCCCTATAATGTTATACGACATCGCAGTGATAATATTTATGTGGTTGTTCCTGATACTGCGAACTCCTTAAGACGTCGGAGGTATGCTCCAGAAGTTGTGCACGCGATATTGATGAAGCCTTATTTTTCCGAATAATAAACCCTTGCACTTCCAACGAGTACAAAGCACTTTGATTATAGAGCATCAGGACGACGCTTTCTTGAATTCGAGGCTGATGTTACGGCTAAAGGCCGGGCAAGAAAACAGAGGACGACGAAGTGATGAGCGTGGAAAGTACCCACGGTTCCTCCGAGGAAGACGACGTCAAAGTTGCTGCTCTTTTGTTCTGGTAATACAGACCTCGTTTTTCCTGGTCGCACCAACGTCCTGTATCATGTTATTTTCACCTGTCGACAATATTACTGAAAAAGAAAGGCTAGCACAAAGCTACACCATCAAAAGTTTATTTGAGTTATCTACAAGTTGTTTCTGCTCTATGCAACGTTACAATTGTATGAAAACCTATTCATACTTGTACCTCCTTAATCAAGATGTTTTTCCTCAAAGATACCCCGTTCGTCTACGGGCAAGTGGAATAAATTGGGTACAAAATTATTGCTTTTGATCGCTTAATTGCATCTTCGCAGTGCGGCCATCTCCAGTTCTTCTGGGTGCCCCCCCCTCCTTATTGCTGACGATGTGTCTGTCAGGTTTGACTGCACTTCCCGGTAAAGTGTTCGTTCAAAGTTTACTACGTCGAAGTCATTCTTTTCGAAGGTTTTGTTCTCCAGAGTCCGCATTATTGATACTGAAACGTCACTATTATTGGGTGCAAGACCCTATAGAGGCATTAGTGCTGCAATCGCTGTGGCGTTCATGGTTGGATCACGTATCTCGCCTCGGTCTGGCTAAGAAAGAAAACTGGTGGTTGGATACGTCGTTTTTAACGACGACTTCTGTGATTTTATTTTTGAACAGCGTTGTATTGTTTTGACTTCTTCGGTGTGGCTTTCCCCAGGGGACACATTGCGAAAAGTTGCAGTAAACGTTACAGGTGGCGCGTCACAGCGCACTACGTACGCGATGTCACTGTCACGACCGCTGGCAGTGCCACTGTCAAATCTCTCTTTTTTGTTGTTGCGGTTGCTATTTCGAGACCATGTGGTAAAAAATAGCACAAACTACGAAAATTCACATAAGAGCACAGCATTTCAGTTTCCGCATGGGAGCCTCGTTCACAAAAAAGAATGTGCAAACAGTTCGATTATGTATATTTTATTGTGTGACTGAATTGTCAAAGAAGCACATTGGAGCCCGGATGCCCAGTTACTTACCCTTCTTTCGTTATGTTTAGTCTAATCTGGGCTAAATTCTGGCCAGTTGCTTCTGCGTGTTTGGCCAGCCCACGGTGTATATGTGCGGTGTACGATGCGGTGTGCGGTGCTCAACTCGGCTGTCTATAACGACGAAGCGTAGCGCTTGGAACAACACGAGTGACATCTTCAGTCACAAATACGCCACATCTAAGCTTGCGCGACGCCAATAATGTGCCAACCCTGCACGTTCCACCCTTCTTTATCTCCGCGGCCGCGACTGCTTATTTGGACGGCGAAGCGCTTCAACATTACAAAATCGAAATGAAACAGCAACTAAAAAGAAATATTCTTGCTTTGTGATATCATATCACAGTGACAACGATTTTACTTCGTCTTTATTCATTGTTTTTTTTTTGTTTTTTTTTCGCGAAAATGCTCAGGGCGCTTTCTATGACTAAAGCGGTTGTTGAATCTGCGGTGATAATCAGCGATCAGTATTGCGAGGCAGATATATCACTGGCACCGCGCCTGCTCAGATGTGGCGTGTTTGCGCTTGCAGATGTCGCCCGTGCTTTCTCGCGCAGTCAAGGCAGCACACCGGCGTTGGAACAATCTTGGACCCGTGTCGACTGACGTTGTCCGTGATATTAGCCCAAAGACGGCTTCTCGGTCAATTTCAACTTCTTCCGATGTCGGACCGATGTCCAAGTCAACCTGGGCCCGACGTCCTGCTATTGCACCTGCCAATATTCACCCGACGCTGGGCCACTATACACATGCCAATCAAGGCCCGTCCTTTGACCGACGTAATTGCCGACATACAACAAGCCTAGAACCTTTCTCGGGCCACGTTGTTGCCAATGAAATGCAACTATTACGCCACCATTAACTTTACGACGAATATTGGCTACCATTGGCTTGCCAGTATTCCACTGTTATTATTATGGGCTTTTTACTACTCGCATTCCTTGGCCGGTAGACGTTACATTACGACCCCAGAGCTTTCCCTGGCAGCTTATAGCAGCCCTGTACCAGCTTCACGGTGTACTTTAAGGCGACTGACTGCTAGATGGCTTAGTGTAGACACACTATACGATTCCACTAAATCACCCATTTATGCCTTTTTTTCTTGCGTTACCTGTTACCAGCCCCTTATGTAGGGCATAAGACTACGCAAGCCTAGTTAGTGTCTAATTTTCTTCACACAATCCTTCCCAATCTTGCGAGAAATTGTAATCTATGCTGTTTTATCAAGAATTGGTTAAAAACATTAACTAAAATAACTGCTTGGTGCAAATATCCCGCACACAAGCAATCTATGAATAGGAATACCTGAACACAATTCTTATACCTTATTTCTAAATATACCAAGTCAAATCATTTATCTTTCAGCTCAGTTTTCAAGCTACTGCTGAAAAACTAATACAGCCCAAACTAGGAGACGAGCACAGCAAGGGTCTATGAGGCTGGCCAGGGCAGAGAGGTGGGGTGATGATTTAGAGGCTGCAGAAGAAGATGAGGCGAAAACGGTGGGCTGCCCAAAGTTCTCCAAGCAGCGATTGGGCAGGAAACCACCACCACAGGCTGTCGCAAATCCCTACTCTCAGGTGCAGCAGTGATCGCGCTGCAAAACTATAAACAGATCTAAGAAGTACCTTTCCAAACATCCATTTAGGCCAACAAACTTGAACAGCTACATCTTGATAAAACGCTTAGCTTTTTAAGACACCTCCATACGTGAATAGAAATAAACTTCAAAATATGTTGTAAGCACTGCAGTATAACATATATGCCAGCTAGAACAGGGGAAAACAATGACAGCAGGCGTTATGTTGTACTATCTAGATCAAATTCCATATGGCTCTTACGAAAAGAAATGAACAAGTACTTCAACAGTCCATGTGCAAAGAAACTCTGCCGCAGACCAAAATATTTAGAATAGGTTTCTTTGTAAAATGAATAAAACAAGCTTGTTTGACTAATATACAAATAAACACAAGGCCTTTCATGACTTCCAAACATGACATACAGGGTTGCAAGCCAGGTGAACTAGTCTGCAGCTATGACCTATGGCTGTATAACTTTAAACAGGACAACAAGACACACGACCACACGAATTTTCAACTCAATTATTCTTGGGCACACGTCAACTAATACTACACAAGAGGATGACTGACCACCAGATAGGAAAGAATCTATGCAAACCCAATTTCAGCACTGAAGCTTGTGGATTATTGCAAGGTTCCTGTATTACTTTTAAAATGGTATCTCCACGTGCTATAAAAGATGTGCTGATGTGGTTTTCTATCTTGTTCTTTTCGCATAAAATAAACCTCCAAAACTTCAGGTGCTTTTTGGGACTTGCATCGATTCGAAGTCTTGGTTTCATAGGAGATCTGAAGTGAAGAGGTGGCTCACCAAATAACAACACTTGGCAGATAGTCGCGACACAACACCACCTCTCGCGCCAGACGACTGGTTGCAGGGAGAGTACGCACGTGTGCCACTGCCACGCTTCATTTTGGAACAAACAGCTCTAAAAGTCTTCGCGACTGTAATACTGCATTGTGGAACAAAACATTTTGTCCGAAGAGTTTGACTTAGGCGAGTTGGTACATAATTGGATAGCCTTCAGCGCAGTTTAGACGAAGACAAATGGAGACACACAGAACACAGATGAGTGCTAACTTAACTGAGTTTATTTGCAGTTGAACAAGCCTTTTTATGTGCAAAAGCCTGCATCTATTACCTATACAGAGAGGGGCAGGATAAACTATATAAGGGGACCCAGGATCTAGGAGCAAAAAAAAATTGCCCGCAGCTTCCCTCGGGGGAACACTGAGGAGGATGCGGAGCATATAATTGGTTAACGGGGTGTTAAAGTGCGACTTACTTGGGTCAATGGCTAAATTGGTTAACGTGGTTGTGAAATGGGGTGTTAAATTACGACTTACTTGGGTCGATGGCTAAATTGGTTAACGTGGTTGTAGGAGGGGGTGTTAAATGAGTGAACACGTACACACGTATGCGAAAGGGCGGCGCTGGTCGAAGGGACGTCGATCATTGTGTTTGTGGATTCGTTGGCATTCATTTCACGGCGACTTCGGACGTCGACGCGCCGTACAAACCAACGGACGAGCGGCAACTGAGCGAGCGAGTGCCGACCTTGAGTATATATACAGCGCGACGGCGCATGCGCTGTCAGCTGTCGAATGTTCTCGAAGGAGAAGCGCGCGCGCGGCACAGATGGCGACGGCGCGACGACGCATGCGCTGTCAGCTGTCGAATGTTCTCGAAGGAGAAGCGCGCGCGGCACAGATGGTGGGCGACGGCGCGACGGCGCATGCGCGCGCGTCAGCTGTCGAATGTTCGAGAAGCGGTGCGGACGGCGCGGACGGCGCACTACAAGGCGCGAGTATAAGATGCTTCCGCATCTAATAAAACGCAAATGCTCCCATAAGGATCAAATATCAAAGAAAATCCATACCTATGTCTCACAAGGAAAACTGAACCTCGCAATCAAGACGGCACGATTTATAACCTAAAAACAGCACCTTCAAAATGAAAGCTTTCGAAGAGCAGGGTGTGAAGTGTTTAACTTGTGCTAGTGATAATATAGAGTGAGTGTCCAAAAGAAGATAAAACGCGGAGAGCACGTGTCATGGCGATGAAACAGCGATGCATAGCAGTCATAACTGATTCATTATCAGTGTGCTCTTCTCTGTCCGCATCTGGTCACTCACCTATAGTGAAACTTTTTAAATCGTTGATCACCTGTCATCTCCAAAGTATTCATTTAATCTGGACACTAGGGCACAAAGGTTTGTTGTTAAACGAAATAGCTGATTCTCTTGCGAAGGCATCCCTTTCGACACCAATTATTCCTATTTTCCCTCATACAGTATACATTACGGTGGCGCGATTTCGCACACTTAAAATCAGGCAAAATTTATCTGACCCTGCACTGACAGCTTCTCCAGAGTACAAACACTTGTTATTTCCCTGGCGCAGTGAACTGACTAATTCAAGGATGATGGAGGTAGTCATCACGAAATTTCGTTGCCGCGTTACCTCCCTCAATTTTTACTTGCATAGATCAGGCATATTGAATTCCCCTATGTGCATTTACTGTAATCAAGAGGAAACGATCAGTCATTTTTTATTACATTGTCGCCGTTTCGATTTATTCAGGCAAAGCATACTAACACCACCTCTTCAAAGACTGGGCTTGCAACTATCACAACCTGATCTTCTTTCATTTGGGGCCTCTACACTGGGTTTCAGCCACAGAGATGTTTTATTCGCCGTTCAAGAATACATCACTGCGACTAAACGATTCTCTTGCTAAATTTCTGTCTCACTATTTTTCTTCTTTTTTTTTCTGCAAACTTGATACCGGTATTTCAAATCAAAATTAAGTTACAAAAAAAAATTGTAGAAATGACGCAATGCTGAAAGTTTAGGGCAAATTCACCTTATAATCGGCCAATCCCCTTCTTTGGGTAAGAGCCATTTGCACAAGGAAAACAACAACAACAACAACAACAACAACAACAACAACAACAATCTAGAGAACAGAAGTCACCATCACTTACCAAAAACAACTCTTTTTGGCGCTCCCGCTTAACCATCGCTATACAAACAAAAAGCATGCAGAAGCAATAAAAAAGACGCGCGAGAACGGACTAAGGAAAATAAAACAGCCCGTACCATGATACCGAAACAGGCTCGGTGAATACGAACTGATTTGTGTCATGCAAAACGAGCGTCAGGTAGAATGCGAAATGAGTGACAGCGCTTACAGAGCTCGGCTAGATGGCTAGCTGCTTTAGTGTGTACATTCAGGTTGTGCTTCTTTGCATGTTTAATAAAACAAGTGCATGTCTGCCTGATGCACCAGCGTCCTTAGCTTAGGGGAATGTCATACACCACATTCGCCACACACCCGGTGAACCTGTTTTTGTGCCGAGCCGAGCATTGGGGTAACGCTTGCAATTAGTTATGCTGCACAATTTTGAAAACTTACTCGGGGCTGAGAAGACAACCTGAACATCGTGCTTCGGCGCAGCCTTCCTCGTGTTATGCGAAGTTTTCTGCATGTAAGGAATCATTTGTACTTTCCCCTTTTCATTCTCTTGTTTGTTTTTTCTTTCAGACTGCTTAGGCTTTTGAAGCAACGACTCAGAAGCCTCAGAGACCAGAAACGAAGGATACCTTGTGAAGACCTCCTCGTATTTCTAAACGATATATGCGGCAAAGGGATCGAAGGCGCTGCGAAGAACATAGCTGATGTTTTGACCAAATATGGCTTAGGTCCTAATTTCACGCAAGAGCTGCAAGTACAGAACATGCTTCAATTTACGGACTTAAGGTTCAGTTCAGAGGAGATCTGCTAGAACCTCAGTCCGAGGTCAAAGAAAGGCCTACTTCCCTTTAAAAGCGCTCATTCAAAACTCATCAAGAGAGGAATAGCAATAAATTGTCTTCAAACGGCCCTAAAAAGTCCTATGAACATTCCATGAATGAAGGTTTAATGAACTTGCAAAGATCAGGTTACACGTTTGAGCAGTGCAGGCTACGCATCGTCTCTAGTTTCTGAGGTTTCCAAGTCGTTGCTTTAAAAGTCTAAGTAATCTGAAAGAGAAAACGAACGACAGAATCAAAAGACGAAGGTACAAGTGATTCCCTACATGCATAAAATTTCGCACAACATTAAAAAGGTAGCACAGAAGCACGGTGTTCAGGTTGTCTTCACAGCCCCGCGTGCAGCATGACTAATCGGCAAGCAATACCCCCATGCTCGACTCGGCGCCAAAAGAAATTCACTGAGTGTGTGTCGAATCTGGTGTATGACATTCCCCTAAGCTGTGGACGCTGCAGCATAGGGCAGACAAGCGGATGTTTTAATGAACGTGCAAAAAAACACAACCTGAATATACGCAATAAAGCTGGTAGCCACCTAGCCGAGCACAGTAAGCGCTGTGTACGCTGCACGCCAAATTTCAACGGCACCAAATTTTTTAACATAGTGAAAGATAGGACTGCACGCGAAATTTTGAAGCGTTTCTCATTAAAAAAGCTGGTGATCAGAGTGTAAGCATGCCTTATGTGACCCTAACAGACGCTGAGGTTAACTTTTCAGTTGTTTTTTTTTTGGGGGGGGGTGGGGGGTGTCGTAGCGCTCTTGCAAGGTTTCCCGTGTTTTGGTCTTATATTCTACCAGAAGCTCGTTTTGCTTGACACAAATTAGTTCGTATTCACAGAGCCTGTTTCGAAGTCCTGGTACGGGCTGTTTTATTAAAACTTAGTCTGTTCTCTTGCGTCTTTTTTTATTTTTTGCATGCTTTTGGTTTGTATAGCGCAAGTCACCCGGGAGCACAAAACATACTTGTTTTAGTGAGTGATGGCGACTTTTGTTCTCTAGATTGTTATGTATTGTTGTTCCATCCAAACGTGCTTTCCGTGTTTTATCTTCTTTAAGACATTCACTTAAATTATCACCAGCAAAATTTATACACTTGACGTTCTGCTCTTTGACATCTTTAATTTTGAAAGTGCCATTTTTAGACTATAAATCATGTGCCGTCTTGATTTCGAAGTTCAGTTTGCCTTGTGTGATATAGGTATGCATTATCTGTGATATTTTATCCCACTGTACGCATTCGCATTTCATTTTTGCGTATAGATCCTGGGTATACCGTTTATATTGTGTTTGTATTTTGCTCTTTTGTGTATAGGTAATACAGGCAGGTTTCAGCGCATTAAAAGGCTTATGCAAGTGCAAATGAATGAATTCGTTTGTAATCCAGCGCTCGTCTGTGTTCTGTGTGTCTCCATTCGTCTTCGTCTAAACTTCGCTGAAGGATATCGTATTTTGTTCGTAGGCTTCTTTGACCTAAATGGCAATTAAAAGCAAAGAGAAGCTCTGCAAAGAGGACTGCATCTATGCATGTGGCATTGAAGAGCCAGTGTTGTGCAGTGATGGCGACTCCCTACTAATCATTTTCTGGTTGGGATTTTGTGATACGGTACTACTGACTTATATGCCCATGCGGCGACAATACCACACTGCACACTTTTGCAGTAAAAAAAAAAACGAGGAGGTAGAAGGAGCGGCATTCTTTTTTTTTTCTGGCGCCGTATGTATGCCCCGTCTGCGGTATGTATGTACGTGGACGTTATCAAGCGCACCACTGTGACAGCATAACACGGGTGGTGGCGCTCGCCTATGTGTGATAGCGTGGGATGGATATTCGATCACAATGGCTGCATTAAAATGGAGACGAAATATAAGAAAATGGCAGCATATCCACGGAGTGAATGATGGAGAGGGGGGGGGAAGCATCCGTCCGTTCTTGCTTCCGTCCGCCTATGCGTGTGTCTGTGTGGCCGCCCATGCGTGCGTCTGTTCGTGCGTCCGCACGTCCATCTGTGCGTCCGTCCCTGAGTTCGTCCATGCATTCACTTCAGCGTCCGTCCATGCGTCCATCCGTCCATGCAGCCATTCATGCGTCCGTCCACGCATCTGTCTGTGTCCGTTCGTCCACCTATTCAACACTCCAAGTACCACCATCTGGCATCTTTCCATCATATATTTCTCATATAGAAGCACTGCCATCCAGCGGACATTCCAAGGACTGAACGAGAGGAGGCACACGCACACTTTCTGACGGCTTGCGCTTTGTGTCTACTTCCCACCTTTAACCACCTTGACTTCATGGTATATACTAGTTCATGGTATTTATGGCACTGCGGCCCAACGCTCGCTAAACTTTTCTAAAACCAAGGAGGGGACGCCCAGCGAGTATAACGTAGCAACCCTTTTTTGTCAGATAGTGCTCAATGTACATGCAAATGGCTGCTAAGGGGGAACGAGAGACAGGAGAATTCGGCTTTTAGTTCACGCGCACGCTGCGAATTTTTTATTGTTCAACAACACACAGAACAAATCTTCCACCAGCAACACCTTGGAGGTCAAAATGTAAGACATGTTACGTACTTCTACTACTACGAGGGACGAATGGGGGCCGCTATAAGGAGATTCGGCCCTGAAAAGTCGCAGCTTTGCCGGAAAGGCGAAGCAATGAACGCGATAGCAACGAATTGAAGGCGATGCACAGAATTGAGAGCAGGTGCGGGTGCACGCGAATAAGCGCCTCGTTTGTTACTTTGCTGGGTCTGAAAACCGCGCGCTTTTCGCAACGGAGACTGCAATGATTGCAGGGACCATTGTGCACCACGAAACTGCAGCCGAATCGTTCCAGGTAAAGCCCGAGGCCAGCCAAGGCGCACGACCTTCCCCTCTTCGCCATCGCGAGATAAGGACGTGTGAGAGAGCGGAGATTAGAGCGCGCGCTGCCGCGCAATGTAGCGATGCGCGCTTTTTTGCGCCATCTTGCTGGTAAGACTGAAAACACAATTCCCTCTGATATACTCGTGAGCAGTAGTAAGTAATAGATATAAGTAGCTTGCTGCTTGAATGATTACAAATGTACTCTTGGGTAGCTTAGTGTTTAACGCCTTGTTTTCTCGACGTTGGGATCCCACGATCGATTCCGCGGGCCGGAGTGTTCTTTCTTCTGGATTGTTTTCTTTTTTGCGTTTTCATATGTATAGATACCCATACATATGCGTTGCAAGACATCGACGCTAACGGCGGTAGCCAAATCCAGCTGAAAGTGTCCATATAATTGCTATCGCAATAAAAAGAACGCCCGTGAACCAGGAGATTAGTGCGCATTGGAGAACCCCAAGTGGTGACATGTTTTATGTATTTATTTATTTATAAATACTGCAATGCCTGATAGGGATTTTAGCAGGTGGGTTACAAAACATAAAAAGGATACATGGTTTACAACAACTGTACAATTCAACACAGATGAAATGGCTATTCTTCTCGGGTACAAAAAGTTGTTACAAATAATACAACAACAACAGAGGATCGGTATAAAATGCTAATTAAGGTGGGACTCAAACAAACTTAGAGAAGGCTGTAAACTTGTGAATTCTGAAGTGTATTCCAATCGGAAATAGTTCTGCGAAAGAAGGAATACTTATGGTTAGTACGTGTGCGATGGGGGTTGACTGTTAGTTGGTGTCTTTGTCTGGTTGCGTAGCCAGCTGAAAATGAAATCACATCTGAAAAATCTATTTTATAATGCCCCTTGATTATTTGATAGAAACACTTCAGTCGCGTTAAAAGATTCCTGTGTGCTAACGACGGTAAGTCGGCTCGTCGTAGAAGTTCGGTAACTGAAGTGCGTCCAAATTTGTAAATATGTAGCGCGCAGCCTTCTTTTGTACGTCTTCCAGCCTGCTGATGTTTGTCTTTGTGTATGGATTCCAGATAACGACGCAATATTCTAATGCTGGTCGAACTTCTGATTTGTACGCAAGTAAACGAACATCAGGAGTGGAAAGTTTCAGCGCTCGTCTAAGAAAGAAAAGCTTTTTATGCGCGGCAGCAATCACAAAATCAATGTGCTTATTCCAATTAAGATTATTAGTTATCCATAAACCAAGGTACTTATATTGAGTTACTTCTCTCAGAGTGGTTGCGTTCACAGAGTAGTTAAAGACAAAAGGATTCTTTTTCTGGGTAATTCTCATGACTACAGTTTTATCGAAGTTTACAGACATCTGCCATTGGTCACACCACGTGATAACTTTTTGAAGGGCATCGTTTAGAAGAAATTGATCTGACATGCTGCTTATTTCAGAGTAAATTACGCAATCATCTGCAAAAAGTTTCATTCTCACAGGAATATTGTCAACTATATCATTAATATATACCAGAAGGAGGATGGGACCAAGCACCGAACCCTGGGGAACGCCAAAGCTAACCGTTAGCCTACATGATCTGTTGTTTTTAAAATTAACAAACTGTTCCCGGTCTGATAGGTATGCCAAGATCCATTTAAGTAATTGGTTGTTCCTGAAAATTTTGTCTAGTTTGAAAAGTAATTTCTGGTGTGAAACTTTATCAAAGGCTTTGGAGAAATCCATGAAAATGGCGTCGGTTTGATTGCCGTTATTAATAGAGATAGCAAAGTCATGCACTGTCTGTACCAGCTGGGTGCAGGTAGAGTATCCCTTCCGGAACCCATGTTGAAAGTTGGTTAGTACACTATGCGTTTTAGTAATTTGCAGCAAGTTGATCTTAAAGAAATTAGACAGTAGTTACTAATCATATGCTTGGGTCCTGTCTTATGTAATGACTTCACTCTGGCGGTTCTCCAGTCACTCGGCGATTCTCCCTCATGTAAAGATCTCGAAAATAAGTCATGTAAATATTTTCAAGTCCATTCTGCGTAACGCTGTAAGAACATGTTCGGGATATTGTCTGGTCCTGGTGACATTTTTACACCAAGCTTTAAAAGCATATTAAGAATACCTTCTTCACTTATTACTACGTCTGACATGGGGAGAAAATTCGCTTCAAATATCGGAAGTGGACCATTTTCTTGTACAAAGACAGATTTAAAGTGCTTGTTAAATGCATTAGAAATAATAGATTCATCGTTTACTCGCACACCGTCAATATCGAACACGTCACAGACTGAAGATGTTAGACTGATTGTCTGCCAAAATTTGTCAGGGGTTGTGGCTATAAACCTTGGGAGAGACTCACTATAACAGCGGTTTTTATCTTCAGTCAGCTGAATTTTGAGCTTGCAGCTAATTTCAGATATTTTTGTTTTTTACAAGAAGGGCATTTGCGTGACTGTTGCTTTTTTTGCCTTTTTAATTGCCTTTTCAAACGTAATGTGTCCCGAGTGATTTAGGGATTTTTCTTTGGCTTTCTTTTTGTGATGCGCGGTACAAATCGCTCGAAACATTTATTAACAATATTTTTAAAGAAATTCCAAAGATTTTCAACGTCAAGATTACTGTGTGAAAAGGCATCAAAGGTAAAAGCCAGCATATCTATGATTGATGTGTCGTCTGCGCGAGAGAAATTTGGGAAAGTTTTAGTTTTTAAGTTCTTGTTTAGGGAAACACCTGATTGTTCCAGGAGCACAGCCTTGTGATCCGATATTCCGGGATAAACACTGCAAGCTGTCTTGGAATAAATTGACCCGTTACCAAAAAAAAAGATCAAGGATTGCCGAAGAGCTACCTTGTACTCTGGTAAAGTCATCGACAATCTGTAATAAATCAAACGTAAAGGCAATATCTAACATTTCTTCGCCAAATGAATTTTTATGGGTTTTAAGCGAGAAGGCTTTCCATTCAACATCACGCAAATTAAAATCCCCACTCAAAATAATGCGATCACCAATCTGTACATGTTTGTCGAGCTATGTCTGCAGCTCTTCCAATACTTAAATAGTGGAGCTGGGGGGCCTGTAGATACCTCCAATGATGAATTTTGTGCTGTCATGAAAGGCCTTGCAAAAAAACACCTTCAACATTAGGTATATCAGGCATTCTTATGACGTTTAAAGAATTTTTATATATCACAGCAACTCCTCCCCCTTTACTGCCCCGATCTTTCCGATATACGCTGTAGCCAGCTGGTGCAAATTCGCTATCGTATATGTCTTTGTGTAACCAGGTTTCGGTTAGAACAGCGATATAGGGATCATGCGTGAGCAACAAGGCCTCTAACTCAGTTATCTTATTTACAACACTTCTACAGCTCACGTTGACAACTTTCAAGCACTGAGGGTCAGATTTGTACCGTCAGTTTTGCTTGTTTGTAACTCTAAACCTTCAATCGTCAAGTTCATCCCAACCAAACAATACGCTGTTGATACTCAGTTTGTCATAGGCAAGTTTTATCTTAGCACCATCCTCTTTATCTTTTACAGCGCTTTTCCACAATTTCCTTCGAATTTCCCGAACTCGGAAGGAAAAGTCCTCTGAGAGCGAAAACGTCTTTTACCTTGTGCGCCGTCATTAGTACTGACACTTTTTCTCGGTAATCCATGAACCGCATAAATACCGGGCGAGGCTTATTCTCTTGTTTTTTGCGCCAAGCCTATGGCACCGCTCAATAATTTCGGCAGTTAACTTTAGTTTTTCTTGGAATACCTTATCCTTTACACTTGTTAGCAGCTCCTCGCCTGTCTCTCCATTAACTTCGTCTAGGCCGTATAAAATGAGGTTGTTTCTACGGCTCCTATTTTCCAAGTCATCTACTTTTCTAGATAGCGACGACAATCCTTGTTCAAGATTAGAAACTGATGTTTCTATTTCGCAGATTTGGTTCCCCAACTTGTTCAACAGCAATAACTGCTGATCCATCCGCTGTACTCTTTCGGTTAAGGTCGATATTTTACTTTCGATTACATTCTGATTGCTACGTATAGCTTCTATAATTTCATTTGTTTTGGCTTGACCATTGAGGAGCGCTTCCAACATCTCCTTCTCCGTGGGACCAGGATTTGATTCAATATCGCCACACACTAACAAGTTCGTTGGTAAAGAACAAATACAACTAAGTACGCATTTTATAATTGTGGGACAAGGCAACAGCACTAAAAACGGTCATCGCTGTGTTAGCAATGCGTAGGCAAATGTTTACAAACCTGTAGAACAAAGCAGAACGGATTCCTTAACATGTTGCCGTTTGTGCTGCTGCCGTGCCCACTGAAGGACGACGGTGCTCCTTCTCTTCTTATACTGGTTGCGGGCTGGACAAGTTGTGACGTCATCTGATGAGACGCTCCTCCTGTCGGCATCCATGCATACTTTTGAACGAGGAACAGGCTCGTGTTGCTGACGAGGTGATAGCCGCTTGATGATAGCCGGATGCCAGCTCCTGCAATCTGATCGGCACTTGCTGCTTCTGCACTGCAGCTGGGCGGTGTGAGCGCGCTTCCAAGAAAAATCGCCGTCACCTGTAGAACAAAGCAGAACGGATTCATTAACATGTTGCCGTTTGTGCTTCTGCCGTGCTCACTCTTATACGCACACTACGGCGTACGTCAGAACCATATCTTTTTGGCACAACAAAGCCTAGCAATTATTGATGTTAAACAGACACGTTCATTTTAGGCCGAGACAGGCAAGCTTAAAATACTGAAACTGTGTGTTAGGTGAACTAAGCAACAATTAAACATTGAAGACTTTTATACTTTTCTAGCAACGCATAAAATCCGATGTTACTTAGCCACTGTTGCCAGTGAGAAAAACGCTTACCGCATCGGCTGGCTTCATAAAGCTAAGCTTTGAGGAGGTTCATCATTTTCACTGGTATAGCGCACCACGACAAGGACACACACAAAGGAGAGATGCACACACACAGCGCTAACTTGCAACTAATGTTTTATTTGCGACCACACACGCTGTTTATACAACAGTAGACCGATAAAACCTAGATAATATCACGTCAAGAATACAGCACAGCCCATGAACGTGTCATCACCGATAGCGACAATCTACACTAGCCCGTCAAAGTGAAGATTCTAGATACTTCTTTCCTTTAGATGATAATGCTATGGAAACCACATTCACACAATTTTCTTTCATTTTGTCTATTTCAAAAGCTTCAATAATTTCACGTGTGGTTCTGTCACGGGCCTTAAAGAGTATACGGGTGTTTTGAAACATAGGGATGCAACCGCACCTCTAACAGTGAAGGGCCAAATGACCACATACAGCTCTTTCTAAATTGTAATTGTGTTCCCTAAGTCTTTCATTCACACACCTTCCAGATTGGCCTATGTATTCTCAGCCGCAAGTCAAAGGAGTGCTATAGACAACACCACAACAACAATTAACAAATTTCTGCGGGTGCTTATCTTACATTCCCGTTTCCCGCTACTTTCTGCATTGACCTTTTTGCACATTCCTTGCAACTTTTCGGGAGCAGAAAACACTACATCCGCTCCCGCCTTCCTTGCTATCCTTTGCAAGTTATGCGAAATGGCATGCATGTAAGGCACTACAGCAACCTTGCCTGCCTTAGTGGCGGTTGCCTGGTCTTTGACGTTTGCCCTTCCTTTCCTGCTTATACATTCGGCGACAGCGGTCTACAATTGCAAGGGGTAGCCAGAGTTCAACAAACGTTTGGCTTGAACCCACAAGCTCTCATCAAGCTTGTGGTGGCACGACTTCATCAGTGAATTCTGAAAATAAGATTTTATCACCACACGCTTTACCAATTTCGAATGAGCGGACGTGAACGAAAGAACCGGTTTATTCTCTCGCAGTTCATAGCTCCAGCATACTCTTGCTGGCGAAAACTAGAGCCCGAGGTCAAGGAATCTTATGAAATTGTCATTTGGTACTTCATGCGACAGCACCAAGGGAGATAACACTGTCATTAACAAGGTTAGAGTTTCAGTCACAACTCCGTAAAAAATTGTTATGATTATTATTGGCAACGATCAGATAGTCATCTACATATCTAAAAAAAGCAATAACATCAGTGTGCTTCATACGTTTGTCAAGGACCTTGTTACGTTTTGCTAAAGCAGGAAAGGAAGGGCAAACGTCAAAGACCAGGCAACCGCCACTAAGGCAGGCAAGGTTGCTGTAGTGCCTTACATGCATGCCATTTCGCATAACTTGCGAAGGGTAGCAAGGAAGGCGGGTGCGGAAGTAGTGTTTTCTGCTCCCGAAAAGTTGCAAGGAATGTGCAAAAAGGTCAATGCAGAAAGTAGCGGGAAACGGGAATGTAAGATAAGCACCCGCAGAAATTTGTTAATTGTTGTTGTGGTGTTGTCTATAGCACTCCTTTGACTTGCGGCTGAGAATACATAGGCCAATCTGGAAGGTGTGTGAATGAAAGACTTAGGGAACACAATTACAATTTAGAAAGAGCTGTATGTGGTCATTTGGCCCTTCACTGTTAGAGGTGCGGTTGCATCCCTATGTTGTAAAACACCCGTATACTCTTTAAGGCCCATGACAGAACCACACGTGAGTTATTGAAACTTTTAAATAGACAAAATGAAAGAAAAATGTGTGAATGTGGCTCCCTGGCTTCCATAGCAATATCCTCTAAAAAAAAGAAATACCTAGAGTCTTTACTTTGACGGGCTAGTGTAGATTGTCGCTATCGGTGATGACACGTGCATGGGCTGTGCTGTATTCTTGACGTGACATTATCCAGGTTTTATTGGTCTACTGTTGTATAAACAGCGTGTGTGATCGCAAATAAAACACTAGTTGCAAGTTAGCGCTGTGTGTGTGTGCATCTCTCCTTTGTGTGTGTTCTTGTTGTAGTGCGCTATACCAGTGAAAATGATGAATCTCAACCAACTAGCCGGGCAACGTGCCTTAGCAAAGTTCATTTCTTGTACATCGGGCATTCCTTTATGGTACAGCACCGACCCTTGCCGAATCATTCCGCTAACCACGACGGCAGCCTGCAGAGCTCGGACACTTGGGTTCTACATCCGACACAAGGTGCTCCCTCCTGAAGTATTAGCACTGTTTGGATACTGTTTGCCTTCCTCTAACCATGGTGTTCGTATTTGCAAAGTTATGCAATCCGAATGGCAGAGGCAAACTCGAATGTACAGAAATCATCTCAGGCTCATTCTGGGACCAAGCTCAAGCTTCAACGACTGGCGCGATTACTCGCTACTAGCTCAACGGACAACCAAATTTCTCTGGCGGCAAGTTCTGCCGGGGCTGATGACGCAAGTACAAAAGAAGCCCTCCGCACCATCGAATCCTCTTCACGTTATTGGTGATGTGAACCTGCCCGACAAAGTGCGACAGGTACTCAAGTGTGGACCAAAGTTCGCCGTCGAGCCGCTAAAATCTGGCCCCGAACTTCTCGGGATGGTTCGGAATGTCTCAAAACAAGTACCTGAAGGTGACGTTGACAGGTATGTATCTGAAGGTGTCGACGTTCTCATGCGTGTCCGTCCTACAGGTAGCAGATGTGCTATTCAGGAGACCATTACGCACTTGAAAAACAACTCCCTCGCGCTGCTACTAGCCGATAAAGACGGTGGCTTTGCGGTTATGCGTAAATCGTTGTATCAAGCGAAGGCGTCAGAGGTCATCAACTCTGTATTTGATACTCATAACAATATTTCGTTACAAAAAGTGTGAACTACCACGAAGAAGCTATGCAAAAGCTTTAATCTTGAAGGCCTGGTTAGATCGATCAAAAAGACAAAAAAGTGGATCTTGATATATTTTTCACGGCAAACACGCATAAAGCTGACTGCCCTTTCAGAGTGATCATCTCAGAGAATGAATCCTGGCAAAAGTGCATTGCGTTATTTCTACAAAAACATTTGAAGTTGATATCTCTTGACGACCCCTTTTTGGTGAAAAAGTCGGAACAAGTGCTAGGCTTTCTCGCAGGCAAGGAAAACGCAGACCTTCTGGCTTTTTCGATTGACGTTAAAGACCATTATTACACCCTCCCTCAGGCAGAGTTGATGGCGTATGTGTCGGAAGGTTTAGACAGAGTAGGAGCGGTTCATTTTCAAAATACTGCTGGTCTGTTGAGTGATCAGTTTTTGGAACTCCTTTAATTTTATTTAACTCGACCTATGCGACGTGGAATGGAAACACTGTAAAACAAAAGAACGGGATATGTATAGGTTCCTGCATAGTTCGGTACCTGAGCGACCTGTTTTTAGCAAAACGTAACAATGTCCTTGACGAACGTATGAAGCACACTGATGTTATTGCTGTTTTTGGATACGGGCTGTATTTTTCGCCAGCAAGAGTATGCTGGAGCTATAAACCGCGAGGGAATAAACCGGTTCTTCCGTTCACGTCCGCTCATTCGAAATTGGTAAAGCGTGCGGTGATAAAATCCTGTTTTCAGAATTCACTGATGAAGTCGTGCCACCACAAACTTAATGAGAGCTTGTGCGCTCAAGTATAACGTTTATTGAACTCTGGCTACCCCTTGCACTTGTTGACTGCAGTCGCCGAATGTATAAGCAGGAAAGGAAGGGCAAACGTCGAAGACCAGGCAACCGCCACTAAGGCAGGCAAGGTTGCTGTAGTGCCTTACATGCATGCCATTTCGCATAACTTGCGAAGGATAGCAAGGAAGGCGGGTGCGGATGTAGTGTTTTCTGCTCCCGAAAAGTTGCAAGGAATGTGCAAAAAGGTCAATGCAGAAAGTAGCGGGAAACAGGATTGTAAGATTAAGCAACGGGAGAAATTTGTTGAGTGTTGTTGTGGTGTTGTCTATAGCACTCCTTTGACTTACGGTTGCGAATACATAAGCCAATCTGGAAGGTGTGTGAATGAAAGACTTAGAAAACACAAGTACAATGTAGAAAGAGCTGTATGTGGTCATTTGGCCTTTCACTGTCAGAGGTGCGGTTGCGTTCCTATGTTCCAAAACGCCCGTATACTCTTTAAGGCCCGTGACAGAACCACACGTGAAATTATTGAAGGTTTTGAAATAGACAAAATGAAAGAAAAATGTGTGAGTGTGGCTTTCATAGCATTATCATCTAAAGAAAAGAAGTATCTAGAATCTTCACTTTGACGGGCTAGTGTAGATTGTCGCTATCGGTGATGACACGTGCATTGGCTGCGCTGTATTCTTGACGTGACATTATCCAGATTTTATTGGTCTGCTGTGTTATAAACAGCGTGTGTGATCGCAAATAAAACATTAGTTGCAAGTTAGCGCTGTGTGGGTGTGCATCTCTTCTTTATGTGTGTCCTTGTCGTGGTGCGCTATACCAGTGAAAATGATGAATCTCAACCAACTAGCCCAGCAACGTTCCTTAGCAAAGTTTGAGGAGGTCACTGCTTTGTTTCTAACAAGAACCCTGTCTTTTGAACAAATTAGGGCAAACAGAGGCTCTTCGGCGTCGAGTGTTCACCGCAAAAGTATCTTTTGTAACAGCTCAGAGGCGTTTGAAAGTGGCCCCGCACAAGTGTTGTGGGCAAAGCAAATCCCTTTACACGCACCTGTTTACAAAAAAAAGACTACCTGCCTATTGGATCGTTCACTTCACGCGGTGGCATCAGATAGAGTTTGGTGGTGATGACCAAATGAATGGACGCATGGAAACTTTGCTGGTCTTGAAGTTCACTACATAACACTCAGCGGGCATGATAAAAAATTACCATGCCATATGTTTCATAATATGCTCGTTTTATTTGCGGCAGACCACATGTTAAACTCGACTATTTGGGCCTAATTTTCACTGGTGGCTGTCTTCACTATCGAAAAAATACAGCAGACACAAGCCATCCAGTTTAGAAACGAGCCCGACAGCACTAGAAAGGAGAGGAAGAGCAGAATTTCGCTCGGCTTACCACTTAGATGGAACACTGCCTCTTTCTACGTCCCCTCTTTCCTCTATATATCCTCAATTTTTACATTTTGTTGCGCTTGATTTCGCAGCAGTACCGCCAGCACCCTTTGGTTTTGTTACGGTGATGCGCACAGGCACAACCTCTACCAGCCGCCACTCTCGTCGGCGGGGGCAGCTGAGAAGTGGGCGCACTCACCTCCACGGTGGCCGTGGAAATTCCAGCGCTGGTTTCCTACACTAGCAACGTTTTCGATTCGATAGAGTGTGTTCCGGAGAAAAAAAAACTTCGAGAAGGATAACTTCGACATAGTATACTTTGAACGACCCGTTTACCAGGGATTAGCGACAGCAGTCAAACCTGATAGGCAAATCATCACTACTATGGGGAGGACCGCCCCAAAAAAACGGGAGGTGGCAGGACTTCGAAGACGCAATTTCGTACTCAAAAGAAATCATTCTGTATTCAATTGAATCCACTTGGTCAGTAGCCAAACCTGGTCTCTTTGAAGTAAAAGATCTTTGTTGTGGAGGTACACGCAATGATAAATTTTCGTACAATTGTGAGGTTGCAAGAGCAGAAATCCGTTGTAAACAACGCGAAGGAACGTTTGATGGTGTAGCTTTGTGCTAGTTTTTTTTCAATCATATTCAGCCAAAAAAAAGTTTTCACAAAGTTGCCCCACACGATTGAGCAACACTTTGACAGCTTTTAACTACAATAGGGTCATTTGTATTAAAAATTCGGATCACTAGAACACTCTGTCGTGCGAGGGAAGGTTTTATCAACGTTGTACCTTTTTTAATTTGCCTTTATATTGACAATTCTCCAACAAGGGAAGGAAAACATGCAAAATCTGTCACATATTAACCCCGTTTTACGGCAGTACAGGCCTTCGACACCTAAGCTAAATTCACTGAATGTCTTCGGATTAATGTACATTCAAGATATCATGACATCCCCTGAATTGGGCACAAAATGGTATCACAATAACGCTTTGCCTTGCCCCAAAAGGATTCATGACCACTGTTAAGTTGCTAGAGCACGACGTCCCCGACGAGGCCAAGTTCAATGAAGTGATAGGACTAAAATTTCAGTGAGCAGCTTCATAGAACCTCTGATGTTTTATTTGAAATCTACTTTTAAAGGCACTTACAATCAAATATTGCTTCAAATGAGTGTTTGCAGTGAATCTCGGGTTGCAGCAGCAGTTGGCAACCTTTCTTAAAACTACACTAAAGAGAAGCATTGTCTCAGTTTCGACTGACCCGCTGCACCCGAGATCTCTCATACCACAAGTTCATTATCAGCGGAGAAAATTAGGGCTGAAGTTTATTTTTGAATTTCGTGATGTTCAAATTTTGAAAATGTATTGTGTTTTCGCAACATTGCCTTGATGAATATCTCTGAAACTTCGTATCTTAGGTTCATCACACGGACATATGACAGTGTACTTAACTTTTATAAATTATTAGCTACGTAAGACGACGAACACGCGTTTCAATTTCATGATGTCGCGTGGTTTTGTGCGAGATCGAGGCGGCATTTGCACCCACATTTAATTTTCGCGCGTTTTCTCACTTACCAAGCGTCGTGTCCCGACACAAGTGGTATTTCCTTGATTGAGAAATTGTACATGACAAATCAGCGAAAAATGTTTTCGGCTTTAGTGTATTTTGAAGGTTTACCGAGACAATTTTGAGACATCGCAAAAGGGACATTTTAGTTACGTCGGTATGGGAGCAGTATTACTATTTGCCACACAATAGTCAGCCTGCATGCATAAGATATTTACTTAGATTTTAAAGCTTTCGTTAGTATTGGCAAGCAATGCAGTGGACATTATCATGACGAGTCAACAAGGTTCCTCCGAGTTTGCAAGCGGAGTCTTCTAAGCAGCCTCATTCCTAGAAATCACTCACATGGTCGATAGGAACAATGCACTTATCGTTTATATGTACCATGAGCAGATCGCTCATTTGCGATGAGTAAGTAGCGAATTGCCGATTCCGCGCAATGTCACACTGCCTTGTCATATCAAAAAGAAGCCACTCACTTGGTAGCGAAACTGAAAGCGTCTTTTAAAGGTAGAGGTATTAAAAATATATGCGATGCTTTCCTAGGCAACACAAAACTCTCTTCTTGAAACGAAATTGTTTGTATAAAACAACAATCACTAAATGTTTAAAATTCGTGCCTCAGTACTCCTTTAAGTGATGCCAACAAGATGAATCAGGACAGTAGTATCAGATCGTTTGGCAGTATGTATTTCGGTACATGCACGATTACTTGATCAGTTGCGAAGAGAAGAATATTAACGAAGGGATGGTAGATCACGGCCGGTCTACAGGTGCTCGCTAGCTCCCTCCTTTTATGGCCTAAGCAGCCGCCGCGATTACAATATAGCTGTTTCTATACAGTGACACCGTACTTCGCATGAAAGCATTGAGAGCCAACTTTTCATAGGGAGCCTACATGTGCGCGCGTCATCATGTTTTAGGGTGGTGTCAGCCTTTGACGCACCACTGGCCGCCGCCCGCTAAAACACAATGTTGCTAGTCCCTGATTCCAAGACAACAAGCGCCGTGCTGGTTCTTGCGGCCAAGCGTTCCTGCGCCGCTATACTCCACTAGCGTGGGTGTGCAAGCTGCGGTATGAGCCGCGTGTACCACATCGCTCGGGATCTAGCATCTGCTGTGACCCCATCCTCGCGCTAAGTGTTACTACAAGAGTATAGGAGTGAAAATGCCTGGGTGCTGCGTGCCGCAATGCACTATCATCTGGAGACAAGGTGTCAGAATGCTCTGGTTCCCGACTTGCTCCGGAGCCGACGGAACCACTGGATTGCGCAACTTAGGCGAGACTGCTGAGAGCTGATTGCTTTCTCCCATGATTGTGAGGTGAGTACCCAATGTATTGCGAAAGCTGATTTAGTTTATCACCGCATATTTCATGAAATTATTTGCTTTGTTGAGTGAGAAATGCCGTGCCCGTTAATCACCAACAAACTCTCGCGGTCGCGTGCTCATTTTCTCGAGAATGTGCTAGAAGAGCAGATGTTGAAGCCGATCAGCGCGTTTCCTGTCGACTCGTGTGCAACTCCGACGCAGCAGCTAAATTTTGCGCATCTTACCACGGGGTATCTGTTCTTCGCAACAAGGGCACATTTGAAAAAATAACACCTAATCTCACCCAATAATGCCAGTAAAGTTTTTGTTATAAAAATATTGAATGCGACTGATTTACTCTTCGTGTTCATCCGTCGTAAGTCTACTTGTGTGTCAGTCACTATTTCTGACTGTCCTGAACACTTATGTTACTATGCACCAAAGACACCGGTCGTTTGCTTATAACTGAAATATGCCGCGTGGGAAAGTGCGGTGCAGCGTCACAATTTTTTCTTTTTGTTCATAAACAGCAACAAGAGATATTTATGTCGTAATGTCAGTTTTATTTAGTACTGTATAAAGACTAAGTTTTTGTCTTTCGTGGCCTGTATGGCTTTTCGCATTATTGCTTTGTCGAAGAGCCACAAGTACACAAGCTTCGAGCAAAGGAGACAAGAGGGTTTGAAGAAATGAAAGCTAGATGCTGTTCGGAAGCTGTTTGCAACGAAATCTGACCTGGAAAACTTGGTTTGTTCCTTGTTGTTTCTCCCTGCTTTTCTTCTCGCATAACTAAATACAAGCTTGAGGGGGAGGGGAGGGTTGTAATATTATTGAGCGCCTGACTATTTTCTGGCAAAGCTAACCGCTTGTAAAATTTTTAAGCAGTCCATTGTAGAGATTCTCCACAGGAACGGAACTTCCTGCAGGAATTTATATTATTGACATAAGCAATATTTATGGTATGAGAAACAGGTTAGCGGAGTTATGCAGTTTGCAGAGGAGATCACGAACTACGTGGTCGTTTGATCCACCTTCCCTCCCGTTACGGGTACCGTCATGTACTACCTCATGGTCTCGAGCCCTGCGCTAAAAGGCCTTTGAGGTGTCTGCAGTGATAAGGTAATTTTGCTTCAGGAGTAACACGCGGAAAATCTGTTTACAGAGACATTTCCCCCTCGCAAATATAGGCTCTCTAAATATCCTCACTCGGCCAATGCGATGGGTGTACCAGCTGAGAGAAATGAACTGTTTTAATAGTATTGTATACAAAGTGGAGTCAACGATCAGGTTTCTCTTCACAACAAAACGGTGGCTAACTTCAAAAAACAACCCTCCAGCTGTCAGAACTTGCTATAAAAAAAGCACCCCATCGTCGTTCAAGCCCACGCTATAGAATAACTTCAATGTAAAACAGCGACCACGAAGAACTAACATGGCGGTCCGTCAAATATTGCAGCTGCCAAAGCTCACGGTAAGCAACTATGATGGAACTTGTCACCACCCTAAAACACAGAGACGCACGCACATGAAGGCTCCCTAACTCTTCAAAACGCCTTTTGCCGCATACAAATTGCA
The DNA here is from genome assembly GCA_013436015.1 of Rhipicephalus annulatus. Lineage (NCBI taxonomy): Eukaryota > Metazoa > Arthropoda > Arachnida > Ixodida > Ixodidae > Rhipicephalus > Rhipicephalus annulatus. Next base: position 35,098 of record WOVY01001245.1, read on the forward strand.
TTGTAAATCAGCTTCCCCCGGTCTTTTTCTCGTGCTTATAACTTTTCCTTTTGTAGGAAGCGGTAAGAGTAGTAGAAGTGAGTGTGGGCACAGCCTGCATTTTTCGGCACGCATGCATTGGGTAATGCATACGCACACACAATTGCACAAAATTCTGTTTTTAGGAGTCGAACACATTCTATTCGCTGATTTCGAAAATGCTTGAGGCTCGTGTGGTTGGATTTCTTAATTAGGTGCACGTTGAAGAACTTCACATTGTCAAAATTCTCAAAGCCTTCCACTGTGGCGTCTTTCATAAACATATCACTAAAACAACTTCCTCGAACGAAAATCCTTGACAATCTGCAGTTGATTCTTGAGCCATATATTAAAGACTCGCTGCTACTGAACTGTCCGGAAAGCGTGGGCAAGTGTCACGCAGAAGGGTTGGCGGTAATTCTGAAATGTTTCTTGATATTCTTCAAGGAAATTGCATAAAAATTTCACCAGATCAAAATGACTAGCCGTCTGGCTTTGTTTGCAAGCCCACACAAAAGCATTTGTGGTTGCAAACAGTGTCGCTACTTCAGCTAAAAGCATCACGACAGAGATTTGTCAACAGTGCTTTTTTTTCTCATCGGGCGCGATGAAAATATACTAGTACTAATCAGAGCATTGTCTCATTCACTAAAATTTTATTGTTCCCCTGCGTCTCTGGCGAGCTTTACTGCATATGAAAATCTCTCACATCTTTTCATCTGCACTGAAGATTGCATCTGGGCTTGTGTGGGCTTGGAATGTTTTATGTTTGTAAGGACTCAGCGTGATGTGCTTCGGCTTGGGTTTTTGTTTTTGTACTATAAAGACTTTCTAAAACTGTATCAGTACATACTCTTTCATGTTTCTAAGTTTTGTGTTTTTATTTTGAAAAATGATTGTTTTTATTGACATCATTGTTACTATTGTTATTACTCCTGCTATTCCGATTGCTGTTCGCGCCTACATGAGAAAAATAGTAGCCATTCTGGTACGTTTTGTATTTCACATTTTCGAAGTACTTATTTCAGTAAGCACAAAATTTGATCCCTTGAACAAAAATGAGCCAAATTTATCATTTTCATGGACACTAGCTGCCGGCATGTGGATTCGAAGTAAAAGTTTTGAAAACTATTTTTCTCAAAAAAAAGAGAGATTTTGTTGTCTGTCATTTCGTCTGCCAGTTGGTGACGGATCATGTGGCCTAGCATTCTGAACGCGACACATAATGGTACTTGCGTGCAGAATGGAATACTTATCAATTTACTCATTTCTAGAAGTCACAGAAAGAGTTATCATATATCCTTCCTATAATGTTTCTATAGCATTAGTACCAACAGGAAGTGCAACAGTAGAAATGAACCTGCGCATGGTTTGAGTACCCTAGCCTTTTTTTACCAATGGATGGCGGCGAGTCAGTTTGGAGCAAGATTGTGGCGATAGGTGGAAGCACAGCCTCCTTCCTTCACCTAGGCCGTAAAGAAAGCGAGCGTGCCCCTCCAGACCGGCCACAGGTAGATATACTCGGGACAATAAGAGAAACAATGACTTCATTTATATTGACAAACTGTTGTCCGAGATTTCTAATGCTACAAGTTTCACTGTCATAATTTCATTATTAAAGGATAAAAATTAAGGTCGGTATTTCAATAAAAGTTTCGTGCTTACAATTTCGCCAGGGGCGCAAGAGCCAAATTATGACTTGGAGCAATTTCCGGAGCAGCAAACTGTTACGTTTTGAGCACTAGAACCAGACTTTGGAGCAGGTTACAAGCGAAAAAACATTCATTTTTTTACCACGAAAGGTCGAATTTTGAGCAGCTTGAAAGAAAAGGCTTAGATTATATATATATATATATATATATATATATATATATATATATATATATATATATATATATATATATATATATATATATATATATATATATATATTGTTACGAATAAATATAGCACCTGGTACTATATAAACTCTTTATTTAGGGCGAACTTGTGCCCGTAAACTCAAAGCTAAAAAAGGTCAGCCAAGAATGCCTCTTGCTCGCTGACTCCAACTTCGTCGGTCTCTTCCTCTGCCCCTCGAGTCTTGTGCCGGTCCCGTGGCGTAGCATCGTGGCGCGTGCAGGACGGCGTTCCATGGCGCGGCTTTCTTGCTACTTGCTTGGCGGCTTTTACGAACGCGAATTGTGGCAGCGTCTTCGGCGATGTTCGAGCTGTGGCATTAGTCCCCCTCCTAGCACGCATCGCCCCGATGCGTAGAGCCGGCTGACAGTTTCTAAACAATAGGACTTGTCCTTGTGTTAGACGACGTGAGTCAGTTCACTTATTGAGTTCCTTTCGTAGTACGCTTTCATCCGTACTACATGTACAACTTCCGGACAATTCCGGCGTCGTGTTGTGCATACTTGACCTTCAAGGATCACTTCGTAGTTTAATGCGTCTAGCTGACGAAGAACCCTGTAAGTGCCAAAATAGCGCCGCATAAGCTTTTCTGATAGGCCACGTGCACGTACAGGCGTCAAGACCCACACTTGGTCTCCAGGGGAGTACTGAACATCCCTTCGTCTTACATTGTAACGGCGCGCGCCGACGCCTTGATGTTGAATGATGCGGTTCCGTGCTAGTTGTCGCGCCTCTTTGGCCCTTTCTACATATTCGCTTATGTCAGGGTCCTCTTCATTCGTGCTGGTGACAGGCAGCATCGCATCTAATGTCGTTATTACTGTCCGACCATAAACAAGTTGAAATGGCGTGAAGTGGGTTGACTCTTGTACTGCGGTAGTGTATGCAAATGTAGCATACGGTAATATGGTGTCCCAAGTCCGATGCTCGACGTCCACATACATCGCGATCATGTCAGCAAGCATCCTGTTCAGCCTTTCAGTTAACCCGTTAGTTTGCGGATGGTATACGGTAGTTCTTCTGTGGTCAGTGTGCGTTAGCTTCATGACAGACTGTACTAGCCTGGCGGTGAACGCAGTTCCTTTGTCAGTTATAAGGACTTTAGGTGCGCCATGTCGCAGTACTATCTGGGTCACAAAAAGCTGAGCCACTTCATTTGCCGTTCTTTTTGTGAGATATGACGTCTCGGCATACCGGGTCATGTAGTCGGTTGCTACAACTATCCAGCGCTTCCCAAACGATGACATAGGAAAGGGTCCTAGCAAATCTATTACGACCTGCTCAAACGGGATTTTCGGTGGCTCTATCGGTTTCAAAAGACCTGCTGGTTTTAGGGGTGGTACTTTGCGTCTTTGACATTCTCGACATGATCTTACGTAATGCTGTACTGAATCCATCAATTTTGGCCAGTAACATCTCTGGCGGATTCTTTCCAAAGTCCTACTAATGCCAAAGTGACCTGCCGATGGGTCATCATGACACGATTCTAAAATTTCCGCTCGCAGTGATGATGGTATCAGGAGTAAGAACGTTTCACTGGTGTGTTGAAAGTTTCTCTTGTAGAGAACGTTGTTGCGGAGGACGTAGGAACGTAGTCCACGGGCGAAAACTCACGGTACTTCGACTTGCTGCCGCTCTAAGTATTGAATGAGCAGAAGTAATTCTGGGTTCATTCGCTGATCATGAGCCATCTCCGACACATTCACAGCTCCAAGAAATGCGGAGTCTTGTTCATGCTCAGGAGACGAGGTCTGGACTGGTGCTCGTGACAAGCAGTCCGCGTCATTGTGCTTGTGGCCAGACTTGTAGACTACGGTGATGTCATATTCTTGTAGACGCAGGCTCCATCTAGCAAGTCTTCCGGAAGGAGCCTTGAGGTTCGCAAGCCAGCACAATGAGTGATGGTCACTGATGGCTCGGAATGGGCTACCGTATAAATAGGGGCGGAACTTACTGATGACCCATATAACTGCGAGACATTCCTTTTCCGTAGCTGAATAATTATACTAAGCTTTCGACAGAGTGCGGCTTGCATAAGCAATAACTTTTTCTTCCCCGTTCTGCCATTGAACAAGAATAGCACCGAGGCCAACGTTGCTTGCGTCCGTATGAATGTCTGTTTTGGCACATCCGTCAAAATGAGCCAGTATGGGAGGTGACTGCAAACGCCGTCGTAACTCAGAGAAGGCGTCTTCTTGCTCTTGGTGCCAGATAAATGGTACACCTTCCTTCGTAAGCCGTGTCAGTGGTTCCGCAATCTTGGAGAAGTTTGCAACGAAGCGCCTATAGTAGGCACAAAACCCCAGGAAACGTCGCATAGCTTTTTTGTCTCGGCCTTGGGAAATTTTCAACCACAGTGATTTTATCCGGATCTGGGCGAACACCATGAGAACTGACAATGTGCCCGAGGAACCGAAGCTCCCAGAATCCAAAGTGGCACTTTTCGGGTTTGAACGTAAGTGCAGCCATACGAATAGCGTCCAGTACCGTTCTCAATCTCTGTACGTGCTGTTCGAACGTAGTGGAAAAAATTACTACGTCATCAAGATAGACAAGACATGACTGCCATTTGAGGCCGGAGAGCACAGTGTCCATCATCCTCTAGAAGGTAGCGGGAGCAGAACACAAACCAAATGGGAGTACTTTGAACTCGTAGAGTCCGTCGGGTGTCACAAACGCCGTCTTTTCCCGATCTCGTTCGTCGACTTCTATTTGCCAGTACCCGCTCTTTAGATCCAACGATGAGAAAAAGTGAGCATCGCGCAGTTTGTCCAACGTATCGTCGACTCGTGGTTGTGGGTACACGTCTCGCTTCGTGACGAGGTTGAGTTTTCTGTATTCAACACCGAATCGCATGGTGTTGTCCTTCTTCTTCACCAGGACCACCGGCGATGCCCATAGGCTTTTGGAGGGCTGTATGACACCATCGTCGAGCATCTCCTGTACTTGCTTCTTTATCGCCTCTCTTTCTTTCGGGGCAACTCGGTATGGATGCTGCCATACTGGTCTAACATGCCCTTCGATTACAATGCGGTGCTTTGCTACAGGTGTACGTCCGACTATCGATGAAGAGGAAATACACTCTGCGAATTCCTTGATCAACTCCACAATCTGGTCTTTCTGCAGAGATGAAAGCTCTCGGTCAATATGTTTTCTCGAGGACACTGTACACTGTTGAGGGCGCTGTGGGTACTTTTCCTAGGGTGCAAACATCTGAGACTTGACCATAGTCATGAAGTGATGCTATGACTGCTCCCTTCGCCACATGCTGTACCTCGTTGGTAAAGTTAGTCAATAGCACATCAGTATATCCGTTCCGCAGGTTCACTAGACCTCTCGCCACGCGTATCCCCTTTGTGAGTAGCAGTTCGATATTTCCATCAGCTAGTCCGGCATATTCACGAAAACCGTCGCTTTTCACAGAAACTGTGACGCTGCTACGTGTTGGCACTGTCACACCTTCATCCACAATACGAAGAGACGAAACGATTGGTTGCTCTGCATGACACACGGCAACAGCGTTCTCTGTAGAGAAAGAAACTTGGGATTTCTGCAAGTCGATGATGGCACTGTTCGCTTGCAGGAAGTCCATGCCCAGAATTGCCTCACGGGAACATTCGGGGAGAAAAATAAAACTGCAGACGTACACATGGCCTCTTATTCCTACTCTCGCAGTGCACATTCCTATGGGGCTGACTAAATGCCCTCCGGCGGTGCATATCTGCGGTCCGGTCCAATGAGTGAGCACTTTCTTTAGCTTCGTTGTGAGCATGCTACTTATTACTGAGTAGTCTGCACCTGTGTCTATTAACGCTATGGTTTCGGCGTCGTCGATTCTGACTTGTAGCTCGGATGTCACGTCACCATTACTGCGCTTGTCCGTCATTGTGTCAGTATCGTCGTCTGATCCGGTTAGCGATGGAGGGTTTTCAATTTTCCGAAAATCAGCGGCCCTGCCTCCACAGGTCGCTAGTTCTAGTTTTCCCTTCGAGGGCTTGGTGAACGACGCCTCGGGAAAGTAGATGATGGGTGTGGACTCGGCGACCTATTGCGCATTGGTGCAATCGACCGCGATTCATGTCGCTGAGTGTTTGGATATGCATAGCGCGAAGATAAATATTCTTCGATTTCGTAAGGGCGCTCACCGTTTTGAGGGCAGGGTGCATTCACTGGGAAGCCACGTAGCCCGACCCGACAGTAGTGGCATGTCCGATAAAGATGACCTGCCTCCCCACAGTGGTAGCAGAGGGGCCGCCGGTCTGCCGTGCGCCATACATCACTTTTGCGGGGTCTCGCTTCTGGCTTCGGCGGGGGCGTACTGCGAGGAAAGGCATAAGGGGAGCTTGTGCAAAGCTCGGGCGTCTCACGTCTTACCGTACGACTTGCGCGTACGACAGCTGTGGCTGAGGTTCCGGTTGCGTGTGGTGTGGCACCTGAGGCTGCGGTTGAATAATTGCTTGCCGCACTTCTTCACTTACAACGTCCGCGATTGAGGGCATCGCTGGGGGACTTTGGGGGAGTTGCAGTTTCTGGAGCTCCTCCTTAACAATAGCCCTCACCATTTCCCGGAGGACGTCAACGTTGGTGGGGAGGGTTGTTGACTCCGCCCTGACTGAAGAGACGCTGAAGTGTCTGTTGTACAGTCGCGCACGTTGTTGTGATGTCCTTTCCATGGTCGTTGCCTCGGACCGGAACTCCGCCACGGTTCGCGGTGGTTTACGCACCAGGCCTGCAAAAATCTCTTCTTTTACTCCGCGCATTAGGTGCCGCAACTTCTTCTCCTCGGCCATGTTTTGGTCGGCTCGGCGGAAGAGCCGCGACATGTCTTCTATGTACATGGCCACGCTCTGGTTATTCCGTTGGTTCCTTGCCTGAAGAGCAGCCTCTGCCTTTTCTTTGTGGTCCGTGTTCGGATAGGTTGCGATTAGCTCTCGTCCGAAGTCGTTCCACGACAGCAAGGATGCTTCGTGGTTCTCAAACCACGCACACGCCGAATCTTGCAGGGCGACGTAAACGTGACGAAGTTTTCGGGCTTCGTCCCAACCATTCAATCGTGCAACGCGCTCGAAGCCTTCAAGCCAGTCCTCGGCATCTTCAAAGGTCTCACCGTGGAAGACCTCTGGTGTACGTGGCGAATCCACAATGAGGTGAGATGGAGATGGCATCGACTGGGTGGCCATCGCAGTGACGCTTGTGCTTGAGTTCTCGACAGGTCTTGATGGGTCAATTAGGGGGCCGAACTCGGGCTGCTCACCACGAAGTCGGCGACTCGTGCGTTGGTGCACAGGTGTCAATTCTGCTGGCTCCAACCTTCTGGGATCTGGGCTTCTCTCCTTTGCCTGTGGTGGGCTTGTAATCATACCCAGCACCTCCACCAGATTGTTACGAATAAATATAACACCTGGTAATATATAAACTCTTTATTTAGGGTGAACTTGTGCCCGTAAACTCAAAGCTAAAAATGGTCAGCCAAGAATGCCTCTTGCTCGCTGACTCCAACTTCGTTGGTCTCTTCCTCTGCCCCTCGAGTCTCGTGCCGATCCCGTGGCGTAGCATCGTGGCGCGTGCAGGACGGCGTTCCATGGCGCGGCTTTCTTGCTACTTGCTTGGCGGCTTTTACGAACGCGAATTGGGGCAGCGTCTTCTGCGATGTTCGAGCTGTGGCAATATATATATATATATATATATATATATATATATATATATATATATATATATATATATATATATATATATATATATATATATATATATATTGTCGCAGTACAACGCGAACAAAGCACAAGACGCCTTGAGGCAGCAAAAGCAGCGTGTTCTCAACAGCTGAGCCACAAGATCTTCTTCGTTCTCGCGTCAAGCCAGAGGCCCACTACCTGGTGTCCGCTAAATCCCCCCATCATCGTTTTTGTCCACATGTAGACACGGGTAATTTGCCTCCCTCTCAAAGAGCATCGACCCGATGCGAAGTCAATAATGCAGTTTTTGTTAAAATATAAGTCTCACGCAATCACTCGCTCACGTAAGGCTTCATGCGCACTACGTGAGCGAGTTCAGGATGGTGCTGGCGACGATTGGTACTACACGAATTGTCAGGAACAACTTCGTAAGTGACGTCACTCAGTTGTCGCAGCACTCGGTATGGCCCAAAGTATCTTCTTAAGAGCTTTTCTGATAGTCCTCGTTTCCGTACGGGTGTCCAAATCCATACTTTGTCGCCAGTTTGATAGACAACTGCTCTGCGGTGAGCATTGTAGCGGCCTGCATCGTACTCTTGCTGCTAGTGGATCCGTAAACGTGCCAGTTGTCTAGCTTCTTCCGCGCGTTCCGTAAACGTGTTGGCGTCTGGGTCGATGTCGTCACTTTCGTGCAGCAGCATCGCATCTAACATAGTTCGTACTTCTCGTCCATGAACGAGGCTGAACGGGGTCATGCGGGTCGTTTCTTGCTTGGCCGTGTTGTACGCAAACGTTATGTATGGCAAGATTTCATCCCAATTTTTGTGTTCTATGTCTACATACATCGAAAGCATGTCTTCAATGGTTTTGTTCAGACGCTCTGTCAGCCCGTTTGTTTGTGGGTGGTAGGCAGTGGTCTTACGATGCATTGTTCCACTCAGCATCAGGACGTGATCCAAAAGAGCTGCCGTAAATGCGGTTCCTCTGTCTGTGATCACGACGGTTGGTGCACCATGCCTCAGTACAATATTTTCGATGAAAAATCTGGCCACCTCCGCTGCTGTACCTCTCTGAATAGCTTTTGTCTCGGCATAACGGGTCAGATAATCCGTCGCGACGATAACCCAGCGGTTTCCTGCAGTGGACATAGGAAGTGGGCCCAAAATGTCCATGCCTATCTGGTAGAATGGAGCTGTTGGGATCTGCACGGGTTGCAGTAGGCCAGCTCGTTTAGTCGGTGGTGACTTGCGTCGCTGGCAGTCGAGACAGGTACGAACGTGGTGCTTCACGGCTGTGGTTAGTCTCGGCCAGTAATACCTTTGCTGTACTCTGGCCAACGTTCTCATGTAACCCAAATGGCCAGAGGTCACCTCGTTGTGGCATGCTTTGAGTATTTCGGTACGAAGGGCTGCTGGTATGACGAGCAGATAGGCGGATCCTGTCGACGAAAAGTTTCTTTTGTAAAGTACTCCGCCCCGTAAACAAAACGATGACAATACTCTTGCGAAAACTCTTGGCGCCTTCTGAGATCTGCCTTCCAAGTAGTTAATTAAGCCAAGCAACTCAGCGTCGTCACGTTGTTGCTGCGCAATGGCGGTCGTGTCGAGTACACCGAGAAATGCCGTTTCCTCATCCTCGGGTAGGGTTGCCGACTCAATGGGTGAACGGGACAGACAGTCAGCGTCCATATGTCGCTTGCCTGACTTGTGCACGACCGTCATGTCAAACTCTTGCAGTTTTAGGCTCCAACGCGCTAATCGGCCGGTGGGATCTTTTAGATTAGTTAACCAACAAAGGGAGTGATGGTCACTAATAACTTTGAAGTGTCGGCCATACAAGTACGGGCGAAATTTCATTACTGCCCATACTACGGCGAGGCATTCTTTCTCTGTTGTTGAATAGTTAGCCTCTGCACGTGTTAGCGTTCGGCTTGCGTAGGCGATCACTCTTTCTGTGTCCTCTTGCCGTTGCACAAGCACAGCCCCAAGACCTACATTGCTAACGTCTGTGTGAAGCATCGTCGGGGCTTCTTCGTCGAAGTGGGCGAGCACAGGGGGCGTTTGGAGACGTTGACGCAGGTCATTAAAGGCAGCCTCCTGTTCTTCTTTCCACTCAAAGGCAACATCATCTCTTGTGAGACGAGTTAGTGGCGACGCGATGCGGGCGAAGTCTGCGATAAACCGGCGATAATAGGCACAAAGGCCTAGGAAGCGTCTGACAGCCTTCTTATTGGAGGGTACTGGGAACTGTGCGACGGCGGCAATTTTTCCAGGATCGGGCCGGACGCCTGCGTTGCTGACGACGTGACCGAGAAACGGAAGTTCGTGAAAACAGAAATGGCACTTTTCTGGTTTCAATGTTAGGCCCGCGAACCGTATGACACGTAAAACAACCTCCAGCCTTTTGAGATGCTCGTCAAAAGTGGTCGAAAACACTATAACGTCGTCCAGATAGACTAGGCACGTCTTCCACTTCAATCCCGAAAGTACCGTGTCCATAAGCCTTTGAAAAATTGCGGGCGCGGAGCACAAACCGAAAGGCAAGACTTTAAATTCGTATAAACCATCTGGGGTCACAAAAGCGGTTTTCTCTCGGTCTCTTGGGTCTACCTCGATCTGCCAGTAACCACTACTCAAGTCCATGGAAGAAAAGTAGCGAGCGTTCCATATACATTCCATAAATCATGCGCAGTAAATAATAGGACTGCTATTTCAAAAAATTTGCACATTTTCTTTAATCACCCCACTCAGCAAACAATGATGAGGTCCTCATTGGAAGTCACGTGCCTGTCAAATTGTTTGAGAATTCAAAGGTGGATTCCCCAAGATGGTGACCATGAGATTCTGAAACTGTGAGAAGAAATTGTTCGATTTTTGATTTTTACAGCTGCATCGATGTTCACTTTACGTTCACCTTACGCACATACCTCATCGCCACGGACATGAACTGCAAGTGTCACGCCCACGTGCTCACACCCTCACATTTTCCTCTTCATTTTTTCCCGAGCACCAACAAATTAGAATGGCACTTCCCACACCATTGCAGCCATTACTAATCCCTCAAACTTCTTGGACAATCTAACAAACTTTCTTACCGAGTGAAGTCACCTGGCTACACTGTATACCCACCCCTTATGTAATACCCTTTTGAGGGGGTCTTTACGGAAATAAAGTGATGTGATATGAAGTGATGTCATATTGTACTCCAAATCTTTTTGTCAGTAACTTTCTTGGACATCATCGGGCATATTAGTACTCACAAATATGTGGCGTATACATACATTCGTCATTGAACAAACAGTGCAGTGTCTAGAGACTACAACTCTAAGCCTCTTTTAAATATAATGCTTTCCCGCAGGCCACCCATGTACTATGGCACAAGTTAGAACAAAACCAAGAATTATTTCAACCACAACACCCCCATCAAATTTTTAATGAAGGGGTTAGGCTGAGGATACGAATTCTCGGCTTGCTTGCAAGGCGCGTTTCACCAGATAAAGTAATAATGACACGCGCCAGATGGCCTCGCAACGGTACCAGATATCTACCGCATGTGGCGTTGCTATGGCAACTGACGCGGCCACGGCATGAACTAAAGCTGGTAGCATACAAGCTCGACGTGCTAAAAGTTTGTACACTTCCAGCTTTAGTGCCTTATGATTCCTAACATGCAATGGCCGCAGTTGCTGACAAGAAAATTCATATTTCCAACGAAGTGTTGCTGGCTACGGCAACACATCTTTTGTGTTGCAGTTGCGTCGTCCCGCTGGTAAATATCTGCTGCGGTAAACAGACCGACCGGTGCGTGTTATTGTTACTACATCTGGTCGATCGGCTTTAGCAAGTGTGTTGGTCTAATGAGCAGCTATCTTACACTGCAGTTTACGGTTAAGGTCTGCCCGCATAGATTGATGACGCAAACTACAGGTGGCTAAAGTAGTCTCCATTTCTCGCTCAAATTGGAGCGATTCAGAAAAATTTGAGGCTGGTCGGGCATTTCGGTGCAGCGTTGCGCGATTTCAGCAAATTTCATGGTTTTGGCACAGCTCGGTGCACAAATGAGGATTTTTATCAAATTGGCACTCAGCGCAGCTGTAGCAACCCTGCATTTGAGCATCCCGTAGCAAATTTCTAAATGTCTTTTTTGTATTTTCACAACATATGGTCAATGATATTTTCCAAACTATCGTATGCTAGGTCTAGGGCACCCATAGAATTTATTTTACTTCATTTTTTAAGTAGACGCTAAGTGTGACCTCTCTTCTCCCCCCCCCCCCAGTAGACGCCTTCAATATTTCATACGTCACTGTGTTTGGCACGGAAATCTCAGCGTAATCTCCACCCGAATTTTTTTATTGCATGTTTTCTCTGTTTCCAAGCATAATATCGTGTCTAGATAGGTGTTTTGGGGATCGTGAACTTACAGTTACAAATTTGCCAAAAATCGTTTTGCTTTTAGTGTCTCTTGAGAATGGAAGTGTACTTGACTTTACAAAAGAACTGCTGCGGGAATTAAACCTTCAGTTTTCTGACCTAAGGCTAACGCCTTACTCAAACTGGGGTGAGACGGCTGAAACTAAATTGGGAGTAGTTTCTGGAGCAGCGAAATTTCAATTTTGGAGCAGTTAGCAGCCTTTACTAAGTTGTCCTGGGAGCTTAAAAATACCTATGTTCAGCTAAGTGGGGGCACCAGTGCATATTTTAATTGGCTTGTAATACACATTACACTGAAACAGATTTTGAAGGAAGTTTTTAAACAGATTCTCGCTAGGTATGAACTGCACTACCCTTTTACATACCACGTGACTTATCTAGTCCTCGTAACATGCGAAGTAATTTCTAAAGAAGGTTTTGTTGAAATCCAGGTTTCGCTAAAGCATCAAATAAAACACATCACACTGAAAAAGAAATAAAAAATTGTGGTTGCACAAGAAGCTTAGTGACGTAACAGTGGTCGTTCCCTTAAAAAAACCCTTACGTGATAGCGTCAAGAGCTTTTAACAGAAAACAAAAGCATGCTACACAGTCATTCGCGTCCACTTGATACAGAACCACCTCCAACCGCGAGAGCCGAGAAATGTCGCCCCATAGACTGTCTGGTTAAGTGCGTTAATATGTCACTAAGTTATATATGATTGATAATGATAACGCCTCTCTACGAGAGCAACCACGCGTTATTGATACAGCGCAAGTTGGCCAGTTCTAGATTTTTTCAATATCTATAGTTCATCATCGTCGATGTAGAGCTCACAATAATTCATCGACTTGCGATTGGCGCTTACGCCGCTCCGTTACTCACGTGATGTCCTCGCGCTAGACAGGTGGAAAATTCGTGTCCAAGCAAACAAACCGCTGATCATAGAAAGACAGGTTTTATTGCGAAAAAAGAAAGAAAGAAAGAAAATAAAGTCACACTGCCACCGACCAGAACACTGATTGAGATTAGCCAAAAGCTCGCGTAGACCAGGGCCGGAACGCATGCATGCCGCAATGCCTCTTTAAGCACTTGTTGCGAGTTTCGATTGCAAAACAGAGCATTGGCAAATAGCCAATATTGAAAACGGTCCAAGTGATCGCGGATGCGTAATGAGTCTTGAATAAAGCGCCGAGGTGCCCATTACTATGTTTACAATGGTTTGAACACTCGTTTTGGCAACACGGCTTCGCATGTAAGCAAGTGTTGCTCTCTACCTGCAGACACCGATGTGTGGATTTCACTTCCTATCGCTTTTTTTAAATATAAATTGAAATGAGAAATCGCCTGCCTAAAAAAATTAGTAGCTGATAAGTGTAAACCAGGAATTCATTGCACACGTTTTGCCGCTCACGGAACCCATTTTGAGAACCCATGTGCACGTTCTAGAACATAAGGGAGACGCGTCAGATGCAGGGAAATGACTCCACGTTTACAGCTACTCGCTCATGGAAAACAAGTACCCGTAGGTGACCTCATGCAGCGTCAACATGAAAGCCACAGTGACCAGAAGAACACGCTACCCACAACAAAGAACAGCAGAGTCAACGCTGCTACGCTTGCCACCCGAATCGGTGGTTTTCTCTAGCTGACAGTGGCGCCAGAACACACATTCCAGCTAGTAGAAGCAGCACGCTCGATGCATGGCACCACAGTTTTGTGGAGTCACACATATTTTTAAAATTTTAAAGAATATGGCGGCACCACGGGAGCCTTTGCCACCAGAAAGGTGCGAAGTGAAAAAAAATTGACAGATCCCACGTATAGTGGGAATCAATGATATGCGAAGCACAAATGAGAAATGTCGATCACTTTATGATCAGCCCAAGGCTTCGAGGCGGCCATAAATGAAGCCGTACATGAGTTACGTGTCATGATTATCATGTTTAGATGTGTCATTTACCTTTGTCTTCTATTCACGTCACGTGATACTAAATTTAGTATATGTGGAGCGAGCGAAATGGCCGGGAACACGCTATCAGCGTGGCATGTTATCATGTTCATACAAGACACGCGTGTCACGATTATCATGTTTGCACCAGTCGTATAATTCGTCATCTATTGACATCACGTAACACCAAATTTGGTATATGTGGAGCTAGAAAAACGGCCACGAGCACATCATGAAAGGCCCAATATACTCCAAGCCATTCACGTAACGTAATACCAAATTTGGTATAAGTGAAGCTAGCGAATCGGCTCTAAGCGCATCCTGAGCGTTGCATGTAGCTATTATTACATGACGCACATCTCATGATGATCATGTTTGCACCAGTCACATACCTTCGTTATCGATTCACGTACTGGAATACCGAATTTGAAAGTTAACATTTGACAGAAGTCTGTCTGGTTGGGTATGAAAATGGGAGATGATTTAGGCTCCAACCAAAAGTTTTGAAGAAAGCCGACGTTTCGGAACCGACTTAGTTCCTTCCTCAGGGGTGACTGCGGAGGCTACGTAGCAGCGTCATCTTCAAAGCACTCGCTGGGTGGCTAATGACCACGCTCTCGCTCTCTCTCCACGGCTAAATGAAAGAGAGAGAGCAGAAGAGGGGCAGACATCTAGCAGACACGGAGCGCATTTCTGCCATGTTGAAGGCTGATTGCGCTCCACCTGTGTAGGCACGAAATGCCCTTATTAACGTGTGGTGGCAGATGGGGCGGCCGTGTGCCATGTTGCTCAGACTTTGGAAACTGGGAGGCTGAAAAAACATTTGCTGGAAATTAACCTCTATGTTATTCGACTTCCTCGTGGCAGACGTGAAGGGCCAAATCTGTTGCTTTTTTTGCTGCTTACAATTAAATGCGTGTTTATGTTCGCCGTTCTAATTGATATGGGACAACATAGGCACTCATCACAGCATGCTCTTTCATGCCTTGCCAGAATGAAACAGTTTTCGCACCGTGTGAATGCAGGCATAGACAAACCGGCCTTGTGCACGACCTTCAAAGCTGCGTCAAGGCTACTTTGTCGATTAAATTTTGATAACAACTATATCTTAGCCACGTACCTCCATGTCATCGATTCTAATCTAATGGACCAGTTGTGCTCGAATAGGTTGCTTATAGTTACTTTTATATTGTGGAGTTTAATCGGGTAACACTCGGTGGTGTGGTTTTCACACGTATTGCTTCACTAGATGTACCTTTTCAAACATTCCATGTGCTCTCTCAGAAGGGCTGCAAAGTTCAAAAGGGCGATTCGAATGCCGTGACCCTCCTCCTGTTTTTAAAAAAAGTTTTTATACGTCAAGAAGAGCAATAATGTTATTCCGCATGGTTATCCTCCTTCACAAAAAAATTTGTATCCACATTTATGTGCCGTGAAATGATAATAAATGTCTCAAGTGTGTCAACACTGTTCAAAACTGAAAAACAAATGCTGCTGTGGCAAATGTGTTACCCCTATTTGTTGGTGTGCTTCCACTGTCTACGCACAAAGGTGGTTTCGCAAATGTTTAGGCGATACAGAAGTGCCCTGCTGCAAACGGAGTAAAATTGCAAGGTGCAAGTATGCCCTGAAAACGATGACGTGAGCGCAAATATTTTATTCCTACTGTGCTGTTTACGAACACATGCCTCTCCCCCTAAAAAGGATATTCAATGAAATACCAGCTAATCAGCATCTACTTTTTGGATACGCTTTCATTTTTTTTTCACACAAAAAGACTAAAACTGAAAAAAAAATTATTTGTGTGGTAAAGATATATATGTAGCATACGTTGATGACTACAGAAGCAAAGCAATATTTATTTGAAATATAAAGAAAGAGTAAGAAGTGTCTTTTCAAGTTATGTGCAAAAATCGGAGGGGCTGTTCTGTAAGCGGTCTATCTAAAACAGGGAAGAGAATAAACAAAGAAGGAAAGGGAGCCACAAGAGAGTCAAGGTGTTCTCCCGGTCAAGACATGAAAATAGCCATGAAATGTGCAAAGAACGGGTGTAGGCCTCATTGCGTCATTAAAATAGAGACAAAACGGCATCCGAACAACAAGAATTCGATCGAAATGAAGCGCTTGAGCCCAAAGAATTGAATTAGTTTGTTTCGCACTTGACTTACCATATTCTTGCTACGAAAATTACAGCAAAATGACTCCTCCGAATCGCAACACCACCTCGCATCTACTCAAGACACAAATAAATGGCTGAAGTCATCCCACTCTGCAATCTCCAGCTTTGAGAAACAACGCATGCCAATATTGATGTTGTGCTGTATTCATTTTATATTTCTACATGTCTTGAAAACATTTCCGAATTAGCTTGCCCACAATCTTTCTGATTTTCCTTGCTCTTTTATTCTATCTCCTCCCATTCTAAATAAAACACTTACAAACGAACCCCTACGTCGACATAGGCCATTTCTAGTAAATTACGCTTTGCTATGGTGTAACAGAGCTCCCTTAGCCCCCTGCTGTGTCTCGCTATAGCCTCTTCTCAGCCACCCTGCATTGTTCCTCTTGAATAACAAATAAATAAAGCAATTCTTAATTTAAAATCTGGCCACTGCTCAGGTCCATTCAAATGGCCCCTGAACAACCTCTCACAATATTTTTCAAATTTTTGAAATAAACAGGAGCATCATATGCAAAATGCTGCGTGGTCTGTGATTCTCCACGTGGCAGCGCAACAAGGCGCCAGTGCAGCACAAATTCAGAGAAACAATCCCTCAATGCCTTTCGGGCCAGCACGTGACATGAGAAGTTTAATCTGATGTGCAGAATAAATATGCTGCAATTGCTCGAGCAAGCTTCTATGTATTCCTGTTAATCTGCAAGAAGCCGTCCACGCCACTTGTCATTTGTCGTGATGTCCG
Source organism: Rhipicephalus annulatus (assembly GCA_013436015.1). NCBI lineage: Eukaryota > Metazoa > Arthropoda > Arachnida > Ixodida > Ixodidae > Rhipicephalus > Rhipicephalus annulatus. The sequence continues at coordinate 51,975 of WOVY01001245.1, forward strand.
CATGCATGCGCGGGCGTGCAAATTGAGTACTGTGGTCAGTAGCACAGGGTTCATACCGGCACGATTCGTATAAGCACCGGCTGGCCCAGCAACAGCGATTCACCAACAAGCACACAGTTGGCAGAGGGCGGAGTCGTGGCCACCGTAAGTAGTGTCTCGACGATGAAACACTGTCTTTCCACGGAGTCGTGGTAAGACAGTGTTTGGAGCAGCATGTCACCGATGATGTGTACCGCGCAAGATTGGGAAAGGTGCTGGGCAAGAGGGCAAAGTGACTTCGGGAGAGGTACCAATGGAGGGTAAAGAAAGGAAGAACAAATCGACTGATTGCTTCACTACGATAATCAAACGCGTTTAACTCCGCTATTACAGCACTGTTTCAAAAAATTTAACGGCTCCATGGCCATTGTGCACTTGCGCATAACTTATTCACCACAGTTCCTCCTCTGTGTGGTCAAATGTTGCATCTGGTTTCTGGCTGCATGCAGTGTAGTACATATTGCTGCCAGCATTTTTCAGTTATTAAAGTAATCCTTGCTGTATGGCGGTGAGATTTGTGGCCTCGAAATCAAGCGGCACATGTTTATACCAGCAATGCTTTTGCCACTGATACATACTGTCAAACGTGGGACGGTGGCGCAGCGTGGCATAATCTACTTTAATTTAATTAAGATGCGACAGGGAACTCACTTTGGCGCATTTGTGTGCAGAAGCAGCATCACTCGTTGAGAAATGGGGGGCGTTTATAGTGATACGAAGTGTCACTACCTGGAAAAACAAGGGCAGCGCGGGTAGAGAAGGAGATGACATTGCCTCTGCTGCGATTCCTCTGAGTTGGTACGAGCCATGGCTGTCGAATGATCATTATCATCAGACTGTGATTGCAGGCTCAGGGCCCATTAAAAACCCCCTTAAATTACCTTACCTTGTGTAACAATTTGATGGAAGGCGCTGAGTAGGACAAAGCCAAAGACGGGAGCTTCACTACCAGGACTTCGTCGCAGCCGCCACCTCACCAGACTTTCAACTTCGCCGATCGTAGTGGCCCAAGAGAAGCAATTCGACGCTTCGTGGCCAACTCCAATGGGTTCCGTGCCGTACTACAGAGTGCCACCAAACTTTGGTGGAACCTCAGGAGAAGACGTCGACGTGTGGCTCAATAACTACAAGTGGTTTAGCAGAAGCAATGGCTGGGGCTCGAAGGAACAGCTCAATCATGTTGTATTCTCGTTAACTAACACCGCCCTCATTAGGTACGAGAACCATGAGGACACGTTCAAGACTTGGGAACGCTTTCTTGAAGAAGTGCAGAAGTGCTTCGGTGACGTACATTGAAAAAATCCTGAAGCTGTGCAAGATTGTGAATACAAGGATGTCTGAAGACGACAAGATTAGCCACGTTCTTAGGGGATAGCCGGAGACGTGTACAATCTCTTAATTGAGAAAGACTGCTTGAACTCCGTGTCCGACGTGATGAAGCACTGTCGTACAATTGAATCCTTTAAGATGCGATGAATTTCTCCGAAGTTCGGCCGCCAGTCCAACGTCCTCACTATGGCTAGTGTTGAAACCGTGGCGTCTAACGACCTTGCTTTCACCACATGGCAGACCGTCAGAAAAGAGCTGCTTCGATGTCAGCAGACCTGTCATCACCCCAGCGACTTTCAGGATGCGTACGCAAGCGAACCAGAACGTGTGCAGACTCCTGTTTCTCTTCCACCATGGCTACCATCGATCAACGCAGCAGACGCTTATGAATATTAAGGCCCACCGCAGGCTGGATTCTCACGTCAACCACCTCTGAACTTTCGCCCGCCCATTTTGCCCACCCGCCTGTTCTAAACTTTCGCCCACCACGTTAACCACCTCTACGTTTTCGCCCGCCTGTTTACCCAAAATCGCCTGTCTACAGTGTCATTGAAAGGCGGCACCATAATCCCATGCTTCGGAGAGGAGTCGTAAATCTGGGCAGCCACGTGCCCCTCGACCAATTTCGGTGTGCTACAACTGTGGTGTCCTGGGTCACATTGCACGTTTTTGTGACCACCGCTCATATCAGCGACAATCTTGGCACATGTCTCACCAACCTTTCGACCATCCGCTCTCCATGTCACGGAAATCACGTGCACCTACCGTGTTGAGCTACCCCTCGCCGGCCTCTGATCGAAGTTTGACGCCACCACCAGCTCCACGTGCTCCACGATCGCTGTCGCCACGGGGACGCGCACAGACACCGCCGCCGGAAAACTAGTTCGTGCGGACAGTGGGGGTGAGGCCGCGAGATCACAGGTGCTATCTACAGATATACCCCCGTCAGCGTTTATGTTGAAGAACACAGTTCTCGTAGTTTTCAATAGAGTGGCTACTACGGCACTTGTGGATACAGGCGCGACAGTCTCTGTGATGAGTCTATATTTTAAGAACCTTCTAGGACCAAAAGTGAGGTTCTGCCTGAATCGTGGGGTGGCATTTCGTGGTGTAAGTGGTGACGGGTTGTGTCCGGTGGGATATTGTAATGTGGATGTCTCGCTTTGTGGCAAAGTGTTTTGCACAGAGTCTGTAGTTATTCCTTGCTCTACACATGACGTTATCTTCGGTATCGACTTCTTGTGTGAGTGTGGGGCAACTGTAGACTGCACAAGTGAGCACCTTTCTATACACGGCACTTTCCCAACGGTGCTCTTGGAAACTTTCTGTCCGGAAGAATGCATCTTTTTTGTCTCCGTAGACACAGTCATTCCTGCCTTTTTTGCTGTGTGTGTTCCCGTGACATGTTCCAGTAAAAACTGTGGCACGTTTGACGCCACGCTCTAACCGATTCCCTTGGCATGCCTGAAAGAGAACATCCTCATTTCCCATTGTTTAGTATCAGTCGTTGATGGACGGTCAAGTGTGTGGACAATCAACAGCTTCATGGAGCCTGCAGTTTTGCCACGTAGCATGATACTTGCAGCATTTAGACCCAAATCATCTACGACGCTGGTTGCGCTTGTTGATGCTACAAGCCAAAATGAACTTCTGGGCTTAGAAGGTTCAGAGGATGCCCAATTGCTGCAAATGGTCATCAAGTCACTTGACCAAACCGAACAGCATACACTGCTCGACGTTTCATCTAAGCACTCGAAAGTGCTCGACTTTTCTAAAAACAGCCAAAGGTCCTTACTCCCAGCGTCCAAGGTACGTCATCAGATGCACACCGAGTCGGCGCATCCCATTAGGTAAACACCTTACTGAGTGGCACCATTGGAGCGCAAGATCATCGACGAGCAAGTCCAAGAAATGCTTGAAAATGGAATAATACAGGAATCTGCAAGTCCGTGGGCTGCTCCCTTCATTCTAGTGAGGAAGAAGGATGGTACGTGGAAATTTCGCATTGACTACCGCTGACTGAATTCTGCTACCAAGGAAGACGTCTATCCACTGCCGCGCATCGATGACGCTCTAGAGTGCCTGCATTGCGCGTCCTACTTTTCATCCGTCGACCTGAGATCAGGTTACTGGAAAATTCTGATGCATGCAGCTGACAAAGAAAAGACGGCATTCGTTACGACCATCGACCTTTACGAGTTCAACGTTATGCCAATCGGATTATGTAATGCTCCTGCGACATTCGAAAGATTTATGAACTCTATATTGCGTGGTTTAAAATGGCATATATGCGTGTGTTATCTTGACGTTGTCGTAATTCTTGGACGTAGGTTTGAGAAGCAAAACACTCACCTAGATCTCGCACTCAACTGCATTAAAAAAGCTGGCCTTATATTGAATCCAAAAGAGTGCCACTTTGGCGAGCGACAGACATTGGTGTCGGGACATCTCGTCGGCAAAAATGGCATTACACCAGACCCACAAAAGACAGCGGTTGTCGAATCGTTGGAGCGTGAAACAACTGCGTAGCTTTGCCGGGCTCTGCTCGTATTTCCGCCGGTTCGTACCCAGGTTTGCGGATGTCGTTCACCCCCTGACGAGCCTTCTACGCAAGAACAGCCCGTTTCAGTGGACCTCCGAGTGTGATGCCGCTTTTAACCAGCTAAAGTGTTTGTTAACTTCGCAGCCAATACTTCGGCACTTTAATCCTTCGTCGCCCACGGAAATTAACAAAGACGCAAGTGGCATCGGTATCGGTGCCGTTCTTGTTTAGCGTTCTGGCAAGAAGGAACACGTTGCGGCATACGCAAGTCGTTTTTTAAGCAAGCCTGAACGCAACCTTACAGTGACCGAACAGGAATGCCTAGCGGTAGTCTTTGCCGTGCAACGGTTTCGCTCATATATCTATGGTCGCCCATTCACTATCGTCACAGATCACCATTCTCTGTGTTGACTGGTCAACCTTCGTGACCCATCCGGTCGCCTCGGACGACAGGCCAATCGTTTGTGAGAATATGTCTTCACCATTTTACTCAAGACTTGCCGTCTACACGCTGATGTGGATTGCCTCTCCAGGATGCCGCTACCGACGACAGATTGTGAAGCCGATAACTTTGACTACCTTATCGCTTCTCTGTCCTCTGGCTTTCCCCATGCCGTGGCTTTCACCGCTGAGCAGCGTAATGACCCAAGCTTGAAAGCTCTCTTCCCTGGAGCAAGAAAGTCACTAAGCAAAGGCCAATTCTGCGTTCCAAAGGGTCTTCTTTACCATAGAAACTTGTCCACGACGGGCGCCCGCTTTCTGCTGGTTATTCCCGCGTCCCTCCAAACGTCTGTTCTGCGTCTCACACATGATGACCCCACCTCTGGCCATCTTAGAACCGCACGAACACTTGGTCGCACGAAATAGTGGTTCTACTGGCCGAAAGTGAGCGAGAAAATTCAAAAGTACGTGGCCAGCTGTACACAGTGTCAGAGCCAAAAGCGGCCCACTTCGGGTCCAGTTGGTCTGCAATCCTTAAAGACTCCCGGTTCTCATTTTAAAAAGGTCGGCATTGATCTGATGGGACCATTTCCATGCTCCTAAAAAGGTAACCGCTGGATAATTGTATGCGCCGACTACCTGACGTGGTACTGCGAAACGGCTGCCTTATCCTCCGCCACGGCAGTCCAGGTTTCAGAGTTCCTGTTGCATTCAGTCATTCTGCGGCACGGGCAACCTAACGTGATAATAAGTGACCGTGGACGACAATTTACTGCTGATATTGTCGGGTCATTACTTCGTATGTGTGCCTCCAAGTTCCGACACTCCACTGCGTATCATCCGCAAACAAACGGCCTCACCGAGCGCACAAATCGAACGTTCATCCACATGTCAATGTACGTCACCACCGACCACAAAAACTGCGATGAAGTATTATCACTGGTCATGCACGCCTTCAAACGGTGAAGCACAAAACGACAGGCAACAGCCCTTTCTGTCTACTCTACGCTCACTCACCTCGACATACGCTGGACACTATCTTTCCCTTTGTCGTCCATGACAATTTAACAATTGCGGAAACTTTGTGTCATGCGGGAGAGACACGTCGACTTGCCTGCTTACGTACACTGGCAGTGCAAGGGTCCTCCAAAACTCGCTACGACAGTCAACACCGGCATGTAACCTATAACCCCGGTGATCTAGTGTGGGTGTAGACCTCATTACGCAGACGTGGCTTGAGCCAAAAACTACTGGCACACTACACCGGTCCGTTCAGGATACGCCACTGTCTCAGCAAGGTCAATGAAATTGCACGTGTCCCCACTAGTGGCCGACGTTCCTGCAAGGCAGAGGTGACGCATGTAGCCCGCCTGAAGCCGTTTGCACGAATGATACAAAAATAACTCGCCCAGAGGGCTTCGTCTGAGACAGGAGGAATGATACGAAGTGTCACTACCAGGAAAAACAAGGGAAGCACGGGTAGAGAAAGAAGACGTTGCGTCTACAGCAATCCCCCTGAGTGGGTACGAACCATGGCTGTGGAATGATCATAATCATCATCAGACTGTGATCGCTGACTCAGGGCCCATTAAAAACTCCCCTTAAGTTACCTTACCTTGCGTAGCAACATCACTAAAACCGCATGAAGCTAGCAGACAAGGCAAACATAAGAATTTAGATGAACTATTATCTGAAATTTTAGGGGCGAAGCTCCTTATGGCGTGGCTTGTGCGTCCCTCGTAGTACGTAACTACCAGTGGCGCATAGCCGACATAGGTATAACATTTGATCTTCAAGGTGGTGCTGGTGAGAGATTTCTTCTGTGCGTTGTTTAAAAATAAAAAATAGTGCTCAATGTACATGCCAATGGCTGCTAATGGGGAATGAGAGACAGGAGCATTCGGCTTTTAGTCAACGCGCACGCTGCGATCCCCATTAGCAGCCATTGGCATGTACATTGAGCACTATCGGACAAGAAAGGGTTGCTACATTATTTTCGCTGGGCGTAACCTCCTTAGTTTCAGAAAGGTTTAGCGAGCGTTGAGCCACAGGGCCATGAATACAATGAACTAGTATATACCATGAATGAATTCGAGGTGGTTAAAGGGGGGAAGCAGATACGAAGCGCAAGCCCTAAGAAATTAAAAGGTGAATCCTCCTGTCTCTCGTTTTACATTAGCAGCCACTGTCATGTACATTGAGCACTATCTGACAATAAAAGGTTGCTACGTTATACTTGCTGGGCGTAACCTCCTTGGTTTTAGAAAGGTTTAGCGAGCATTGGGCCGCAGTGCCATGAATACAGTGAACTAGTATATACCATGAACTCAAGGTGGTTGAATGTGGGAAGTAGACCCGAAGCGCAAGTCGTAAGAAAGCGTGCGTGTGCCACCTCTCGTTTAGTCCTTGGAATGTCCACTGAATGGCGGTGCTTCTATATGGGGAATATATGATAAAAAGATGCGAGATGGTCGGACTTGGAGTGTTGAATAGATGGACGAACGGACACACAGACAGGTGCATGGATGGACGCATGAATGGACGCAGGGGCGAATGCATGAACGAACGCAGGGACGGGCGCACGAACAGACATATGGACGGTCACACAGACGGACGCGTGGACAAAAAAATGCTTCGCCCCACTCTCCATCATTCACTCCGTGGATATGCTGCCATTTTTTATACTTCATTTCTGACTCGCGACAAGCGAATTTTCAAATTGAACTGAAAGGTGTTGTTGGGTTTACAAAACGAGAAAAAACAAAAAAGAAGCTCAGACCTTCTTTTGTTTTCTGCAAAGCAAACATCATTAGTAGCAACATAATCACCACCACCACATTGTTTGCTGCGAAGTAACTGACATAAGTGTTGATGCCACTTTTATTTTTTCGTATTGATGCCACAAAGATTTTCAACATCGCTGCTCATTTTGTCTAATGTAGCTAGGAAGTTACACAAGCCTTGTCTAGCGTACTAACCTCCCACACAAAGAACTGCCCCTAGCTACAATAGGTCACGCTCCACACAATGGCCACACTGAACCCACGGCAAACTGCAGTAGTTAGCTTTGATTTTAGTGCACCATGAAGACTCGGTGATGCAAAATGGTGCGTGCGCTAAGTGTACGCCCCATTCAACTCACACTGCCGATTAACTGCCTAAGTTTACCATCCAGGCACATAAAATCAGCATTGGTGGCAGGCAGGCACTTTTCTAAAAGATACCCGAGGCATAGGTAGACGACATAGGCTCCCATCACGTTGCGGTAAGCTTACACAAGTTTCACATCAAACGATTAAATGTACTCTACTATATGCCTTCGAAGCGAAACAAAAAAAAGATCGATCACGTGGGTCGCGCGTACGAGACTAGCCACAACTGTTCGTCGTATTTACTCGCTGAATAGTTGCACACTGTGGCGGGCGGCTGATTAGAATGCACGTGACAGGTATGAACAAGAAAACACTCGTACAGAAGTGCAGTAACATACTCACAAATGTAATCTGCCTTGTCTCTGGTGTTGCAAAGGCAGCTGAAATTTTTACTCTCTGCCCGGAACCCAGATGACAAAATCAGTGTTGCCAAGTCTTGGTAAAGGAGCGTCGACGAAAGCGGACGAAATCGCTCGAAATGTGGCCAGGAAAGCATTTATTCACAACAAAGCTAAAATTTTTTTAGGGCTCCTTAACAGAAGTGACATTTAGCACTCAGAAAGGCCGCACTGTTGTAGTCAACCACCAAACGTCAAAATAAACTGGCGCTCAGCTTGGCCAGTGTGTGTCATGACTGAGAACGTGGTTGGCACAAAAGACACCGAAATGAAATTTTTAATTGAAGTACCATGCCATTTATAGCTTTTAAACAGCACCAGCTGGCTATATCACACACAAAACAAGCGTACTACTTCTTACAACTGCGCTAAGCTTTGATTGCGTGTCATGCGGACACATGACATAGCACTGGAATTAAGACGGTCGCCATATGCGCATCGCAATTTCCGACTCTCAGGCCGTGATTTAGCTAATGTCTGCGCCAAACGTGTGCATGATTCTGCACCAAACACAACCTGAGGAGTCTGATCACGATCGGAAGACACCGTTACAAAGAATCAGCAAGAAAATTAAGGCGATCCTAGCAATATCGGGAAAACCAGCATCAGCTAATTCGATTGCAGCATCTATTTCATTTCATCATGCCAAAGTGTCGGACGGTAAGCAGCTGCAGTAGTCTTAAACTCAGTATGCGTGAAAAGCCACGGTTGTACGTGCGAGAATGGCGCGTAAATACCCAGCGAAATTGACGGATGTAAAGAGGCGAAGAAGAGCACAATTTTCGTCCTAATAATATTAGGTGGCAGTATTAGGTGCTAGGCGTTGCCGCAAGGTTAAGTTCATACTATACAATTCGATACGATAATACCGGTTCAACCACACCTTAGGCTCGACGTTTTACCCAAAAATAAACACAGGCTACGCCCTTGAAAAGTTGACCCAGCATGGTCATTTGTGTGTGGACTTTTAATTTCAGATACAACTTCCTCTGAATGTGACATACATCAGACCACGTGAATGCAATACGGCAGCTCGTAAAATACAATAACTAAGCGTATACACGGCCATGGTTCAGTCAGAAATGCGCAAAGTCTAACATTTCAACTACGCACGTCGGCTATTAACTTAGTTCAAAAAGCATCACATGTAAACAATATGGAAAAGTACCAAATTATGCTATCAACGAGCACGTAAGAAAAACTTCGCAAAAATAACGAGGACTAAGGAATGGTGTGCCAGCGCTAGTTTTCAACATTTTTGACAGCTTAACCGCCAAGAAAATCTCTGCATTAGTGTGAAGCGATTGGTCAGATTATTGCTTGTGTTTTAAGGCATAGCAACGTACCTGCTTCTTTTGTTGCAACGATATTATTCTACACTACTTTATCACTGTTTGATATAATAAACCAGAGAGCCATCACATCAGTATGGGATGGTTCTTTGAGAAAGGGTCTGAGGGCTTTGTTGAAAGAAAAACAAAGAACAATTATTTTGCAAAGACAACTCAACCATGAAACTGATGTATTTCATAAATTATACTGGAAGTACTATCTCAATTGGGCTGCAATTCTAAACAATTTTCGAAGCAGCAATTGCCAAATAAGTATATATCTACAGATTTTGCTGTTTTCACTCAGCCTAATGTGTGCTATGGTGTTATTTTGTTCTTCGAACGGTGCTGAAGTGTAAATCAGAATGCTGACGGCATATCTCAACAGTCAACGGAGCCTAGCTGTTTCAACCAAGCACCTCACATTCGTATATGATGTCACAGATATTTGATGCAGCAATTTCCGCCGAAATTGGTTTCATGTGGTTCAACCATCACGTTCTTAAGAAAGATATGTAGATTTCAAATAACATACTGATAGTGACACCGACAATCATGTCTGATCTTCTACATTTGCCATGCGGCATGATGAATTCCACACAAACATTTCAGCATTTTCCCCAGCCTTTAATTCTGTCATGCTTGCCTCATCAGCCCACTTATCGCTAGTTGATCAGATGAGCACAGTTCGCATCTGAGTTTTGTAAATCTAACACCTGAACAAGGCACATTTGTAAGCATAAAAAGGTGTACACTTGATGTCCCAAAGCTTACCTTTCCTATCCCTGTCATCTCAGCATCCAGTATTCAGCTCTATCCAGGCTGACTTATAGGTATTGAGGGCTTCCCATCTCCGAATACTAGGTGCTTATAAGCCCTACAAGCTCCTTCGTCCTATTTTTCTGAACTGCCTACTATACTAGCATTTTGTGCCTTGGTGCCAGGCCATTCTACATATTCCCTCCACTTCGTGCTATTGATACACAGAAATGCTGCTATATTGAGCTCTCTTAGAACAAGAACTCCCATACAGACTTTCGGGGATCAAGAAATGCTTGCGTACAAGTATATGGTACTTCCTGAATATCAAATGAGAGTTCCACTATACATCATAGAACGACATCTTGTATGCAATTTGTGCTAGATCACGGACTCGCCACAGTAGTACATATGGTGGCCAATCAGTTACTTGACACGTCCTGAAGACTTATGCCCACTATCTGAGCAGCATCGCAGATTTTTTTGTGCAGACTAAATCCAATAGATCCTTAAAATGTCACTGAATCATGTGGTTGGACCTGTAAACATATCCAGCAATGTCACAAAGGACTGAATCTCGATGGTATGAAGCTTGGAAACTTGGGCAAGTTGGTAGGACATAACTGAAAGCAGGAACAGCGCAACCTAGACGTAGTTACTTCGTAACTACGGAAGCGAAAAAACAAGGACAGAAAAAAGCGCTGACTTTCAACAGGCTGTTCAAAGTCAGTGCTCTTTTCCGTCCTTGTTTTTTCGCTTCCGTAGTTACAAAGTAACTACTTCTAGGTTACGCTGTTCTTGCATTCAGCTATAAATCTCGAAGTACCGCAAAGCAACCGACTCAGGTGGTACGTACACCTAGGTCATGCTATACTACACCTTTTGTTACTCGCCTTGGGAAGTCGTTGGATACGTTTCCCGTGTACTTGGGTGTACGTGATAACTCTCTAATTGTGATATACCTAATTCTGCTTACAAGTGGGCAATAATGGTCAGTTCTTATTTCTTTACATTATTACATGAAAGGAATTAGGTGATTTATTTGTGATGGAATATGTGAGTACATCTCTTAATGATACATGTTACACTCCCTGAGTTACAATCGTGGCATCCATATTCCACTGAATTGCAGCAGATGTCAAACATATCAGATACATATCATAGGAGCTGTCAACATTGTCATTGATGACCTGTCATTTAGCCCAATCAACAAGTTCACCTGTCCCAGACAAATATACACCTTTAAAAAGTGGCAACTGGTTTACATGACAACCAATTCTGCTATCTGCAAGAATTACAAGCTTCGTCGCTGCTATACTTTCAGTGGTGCAGAGTAATTTGCCTGTAACAGGAGACTTATTCGCTTCAACACATGCTGTGACCCTAGAACTGACCATTTATGCCCACTTGCAAGCACAATTAGGCAAGCAAGCATGATATTACTAGATTACGCTTACACTTACTAGATTACTATTACACTTGCAAGCAAAATATTACTAGACTGTGTAACACGTCCAAATACACGGAAAAACTGAAGGTTTTCCAAGGCAGATAACGTAAGGTGTATGGCATCAGGTGGGTGTACGTACTACCTGTGTGGAATGTTTTGCTGCACCTCATGGTTCAATCGCATTGTAGCTTTACTGGGTATGTTTGCAGCCCCAACCACTTGATTAAGCGTCATTTCTGAAGGTCTTAACGTGCCATTGGCTATACTGCTGCCTTCCAAAAGACAAACTTGTAGGCTTGGGTTGATTGCACGGTTCAGCGTTGGGTAGAATATATTTTACTACAGACATTACTAGGTTACGCACTCCTCCTCCTACTTTTGTAGCTGATCACCAATGTCATCCTTGCTCCCAACAGATAGAGAAAGCTTTATGGACTGATCATAATTCACCACGCCCTACCTCTCAATGAGCAATGGAAATCATGGAACGTATATGCATGACATTCAAGGCATACATTGGGTGTGACATCGTGAAAGTTGTTTAGGCATGACTGTAGGTCTGCTCAGTGACCATGTTCTTTTAATCTGATTGACACAAAGCCCACCTTCTTGCCAGTGACTGCACATCTAGATTATGTTACATCATGTAGAAGCTTCTACCCATAGCTGTGTGACAGCGCATAGGAAGACACATATGGTAGCAGTGAACTAGAATCCTGTACACGCATGCATAAAGAAGTGATATGGGCAAACAATCCCGCATTGGTGTCATGCTGCCAACATAATCCTGTACACGCATGCATAAAGAAGTGATATGGGCAAACAATCCCGCATTGGTGTCATGCTGCCAACATAAAAAACTGTATCTCAAGTAACTTTTACTGATGTTTTATCAAAAGAAAACGGATGATTCACTTCCTATGCACAAGTCATCATCGGTGCACAAATGGCCTGAAACAGCAAAAATAACCCACTTGCATGACATCAATAAACATTCCACCCACAGTGTCATAAAAAAAATGCATGTTAACTGTTCATGAAGCCAATCTAGCTATTAAAGCCTTTACCAGCATTTATATTTCAAGCAAAGTACACATACTTTTTCAGTGTTTTATGCATTTGTTATACCTGAAATAATAATTTAGGTGCAAAAAATGCCCCATTGAATTTGTGACGCGTGAGTTGTGGTGGCTACACATTTTATTGAATACGTGCTGTAATGTTATCATATGATTCAGTAAACTTATTCTTTGGATGGGTTTGCAAATGTGCTGATTCTCGGTTGCCACAATTAAAAAGTGAGGAAGTAAATTCAATTCTCTACTGCCTTATGATTATGCTCATGTGCTACGAAAATAGCGTGTAACTTCATTTTTGCTATGACCTTGACCTGTGACCTTGACACTAAACTGTTGCCATATTTGTTATGTATATTCTGCCTGATTTACCCTTTCTTGAGTCAACTCTAGCACACTATAATTATGCTATTCAGACTCCAGGCAGCTTTATTGCAACGAACTGAATTGGTGACAGATTGAACTGAATTTGCTGCAGTGACGGTAAGTCACTGCAGCAAATATTCCTGCAGTTGATTGAAGCAAACACACATTCAAGGCAAATCAAGTAAGAGGACAGCCAGTTATGGCATTTTTCTTATCGAAAAAGTTGTTTGGAGCAAGGCACACCAATAACATTTAAGAAAGGCTATATAAATTGAAGAACATGTTAGCCCTATCCATATACATTAACTAATAAAAAACATGACAGCAGAGTGCGACAGGGGCTATACAAGAAAGCACGTTGATCGTCGTTTTTTGATCAGCTTCCAAGAAGCAATTTAGCTTATACAAGCCAGACTTTATCCACCCATTGCATGTAGAAAGATAGCAGAAGCCCAGGAATATTTATCTATAATATACAAAGTGTCATTAGAGCAAACTTATAGTTTTTATTTCTAACACAGTTCAAATTTGCAATAACTAAAAGACATCTTAAATTTTACATGCCTTTCCTACTGACATATATGTTTTTCATGCCTTTCATTCAGCGCAACTATTACACTAACATGTCAGCGTGAATATAACAAATGGCTCAGACTTGACAGGTGGTCAAACATGACCATGCACGCCATTGCTTAATTCTTTGAAGAACATCATCTGCATGCAGCCCCACCAGTGCTCTCTGTCTAATTTATTTTGACACACTCTAAGCAACGATGAAGGTTGTGAGCCTATTAGAGTGAAATACGGTTTTGATTGATTTGTGGGGTTTAACATCCCAAAAACACCATATGATTATGAGATACGCCGTTGTGGAGGGCTCCGGAAATTTAGACCATCTGAGGTTCTTTACCGTGCACTCAAATCTGAGCACACGAGCCTACAACATTTCCGCCTCCATCGGAATCGCAGCCGCCGAAGCCGGGATTCGATCTCACAACCTGCGGGTCAACAGCCGAGTACCTTAGCCACTAGACCACCACGGCGGGGCAGAGAAATTTGGTGAGACAGTTTCAATAAACCCGAAAGCAAGAGCATTTTAACGACGTAAAGTTGAGTTTTGTGTGTTTATATGCCGCTGTTTTACATCATGGAAATGGGTAGCAGGTCATCGGAACAATCTTGTTTTGTTCGTAAGGTCAAGATTTGGGTTGGAAACGTTGAGTTGGAGCCAGTGTTCAAGATAATTTGCGGCGTTCACTCTAGCTTAAGTTCATGGTTGGTGGTTGACGTGTTCATTGTGTCGCATTGTAGTCTGCCTTCATGTCTCATCCACTTGCAGTAAGCACTTTTGAGTGTATGTTCAAGAGTTGTACTCAAGCCATTGTTAGGAATCCACTTACAAGTATCTTCCATCAGTGAATCAGAGGCGGATTTGAGTAATGGCTTTCTTCTCTATCAGTGTGTAATTCTTTCAACATTTTTGTGCAAGAAAGGCATTGAAGGAAGGCTTTCATGTTTTTTTCAGTGCTGTGCATAAACTTCTCACATGACTGAAAGGCCTTTCTATTTGTTGTGGTTTTAAGTCTGTTAGGGCGACACAGCCTCCAGTTGCTTTATAATATTTCGCTTCGGAGGATTGCTCTGTGTACGCTTCTTTAATACTTTGTGCTATTATGATCGCAGGCACTAGCAGGTGGTGATTGTGGTGCTTATATTTTGTGTTCCACATATCTTTCCCTAGATTCATTTGCACACAAAGCTACAAGTCAAAGTGTGGTGGTAACATTTGGTTTGAGTTTTCTGTTGTTCATATTGTATTTTAGCCAAGGTCGGTGCCAGGACTGTTCTACACCGGGGGTGCACCCACGATAAGCGTGGTCCTTCAGGCGGAGCAGAGAGGCGGGGAACTTGGCCATTTTGTTAAGACCATGTTGCCTCTTAGGAACATAGTCATAGCACATAGTAATAAAAGAACTTGTTGTTGGGCTACTTGGTACAAACTTTCTAAAGAGTTTATTCGAGCGCAAACACACGACACGATCACTCGGTGTTTGATGCCTGGGTATGTGTGCGTGTGAGTGATAGTGTCGTGTGTTTGCGCTCGAAATAACTTTAAAAACATAGTATTAACACAACACAGGGGTTTGGCGAAAATTGGGGGAGGGTGGGGCTCCATGATCCCTGTGCCTACCCCTGGCACCACCCCTGATTTTCGCCTGTGTCTTTTGGCTGCTTACTCTCTCGTGCACGCATTGTTTGTCAGTTACTTACTCGCTTTATCAGTCGAAGACTGTTCATGTGATGAAGGTAAACCTCTGTTGGTTCTTTTTTTTGTCATTTGCTGATGGCGTATCCTCCGTATCTTTTCTCAGTGTATCCTTATATTACTCTGCTAGAAGATCAGCAAAGTTGCAATTCTAACCCTTAGCATGTTTTGATCCACTGTAAAAGTAATCGACGTTCCTTCGTCCGGCATTCTGTTTTGGATGGTTGGCATGTCAGTAGTTCTCCTCTCAGCAGGTGACTGTTTTTCAAGTAGGACTTTGTCGCTGCAGCCTCTTGGTACTGGATGCTGTGTTCACTCAGCCAGCCTTATTGGCACACCAGAAAGCGTAAAAAGTGTATACTAATCACTACAGGTGTGCTCTTTTTTGGTTGTGGCTGGTGTATCTTTGCAGTGGTGATGTGCTCAGTATGTATTACTAACTCGACAGGCAAGGCCTTTTCTTTAGGTTAGCTGCAAATGAGGTCCGGAGAGTACTATTAACACTTGCTAAGATTACAGCCCCTTCAGGTGTTAATTATGATGCGCAGTCAATAGATGTGTTCAATTAAGATAGCATAATCACAAGGCACTCAATACGACATTCCAAACGAGAAAATTATGTGTTATTTCGTGTGAGCTTCAGCAAGCCATTAAAATTTCTATGAAATAAATACTTCATCATTCTGCTGTAGGTTGTATTTAGTCGTTAAGCAAAAAGAATAAAATCGTAAGCTCCTGATGTGTGAAATTAGTTTTTTATTGCATTGATTTTGAGAGAAGAAAAGCAACACTTGACGTTAGTTTTGGAACATGACTGACTGTCCCTTCAAAGATGACAGTTCCTTCACTAGCTTGATTTGCTACGGTTGTGCGCCGCGCACTGAGGTCCACTCATTACATGCTGACTAGGGAGAAGGTTCAGTTCATCTAACGAACTAAGTATTTCACTCTATTCAAGCCACCAGTTGGCACAGCTACCATAAACAAAGTGCGTACACCAGTGTAGCCACTGCTGCTACAGGGTTATATTTGTTTTTCTCAGAAAAATGTCCCCGTTTTAAAACATGAGGTATTATAAACCTTCACAAAATGCTTGAACAAGGGCCATGGACTTTTAACCTGTGATACAGGCGGAACTTTGTGTGGTGCAGAGATAGAGGGATGATAACCTTGGTCTTCAGTGCAGGCAAGTCGAGTATGTGTTGTTTGGTGCTCGGTATCCCATTGCTTAAACTTTCAGGGGTTGGCCATTTGCCCAGTGTGCCATTATTTGGCTAATATACTGCATTACCAATGAAGCACTCATCTTGCACTTTTTTGCGTTCAGTGGCTCATAAAATAAGCTGCCTCTCAGGTGGACGTGACCATTTTAGCTATTACTAATACACATAGGATTAATATCTTGATTTTCATGTCAATTTAAAAATAAAAAGGGTCATTTCAGTTTGAAAGGTCTCGAGGAAACATGTTCATATACCACATGAATGTGAAAACGAATCAGAACTTCCAGTGTGTTGAGCAGTATAAGTTACAAAGATATAAAATACGGGAAGAGTGATATGCACCAGCTACTTTGGCCAGCTGAGCCATTCACTTACGCTTGCTGTTAGTTCTGTTTGACTCTCCCACTCATCATAGGACGTCCTGAAGACATATACACCAAAACATTGCATGCAGAGTATGTGATAATTACGACTAATGAACTATTTATTTACCGATTACAACAATTCTGTTCGCTCCTCTGCACTGAGTCCGGAGAAAGAATATTAAAAAAATATGACTGAGGTAGATAGAGAAACACTGTATGAAAAAAAAAAAGATCTCGCATGCCAAATAAAATAATTCACAGCTTCTGACAGCACAGGAAACAGTATTCAGTACTACAAACAGTCACTCACTCCTAGCTTAACATTGAGTCATAGATAGTCCCTTTCAGTTTTGAGGACCAGTCCTGACACCAGTGGTCAATTGATCCTCCTCATGTTGTGTAGATTACCATGATTTCTGACACGATTTCCGGTTTGTATAGTGTAGGTTCACTAACGTTTTGAAAGGCAGCCAGTTCGTCTTAGCCGCCCCACAAAACTAAAAATTAATAAAGGACAGCGGGGTGAAATAAAACTCTCTATTTTATAGGAATCAGTTTGCCAGACCTGTGCAAAGCACATCCCTTTTTCCACAGAGTTAAAAAAAGCAGGAGGGAAGGGGGTGAGGGGAGTCTGTGGTTTTGTATTCGATAAAACAAGACGACGCCCTAAGCGTGCGTGGTTTTTTTGTTTAAAAACGATTTAGCCTACGTGCTACGTGTTCTATGCGTCCGCACTTATGAACTCACGAAAACGTTTTTTTTAGCGTCGCATTGTGGGCCCAAGTATGAATATGTACTGTGTAAGCAAGCTGATGTTTTGGCTACGGTAGGGCAATGTAAATATATCAAAATAATCATCAAAAAGCATTCCACAAAAAAATTCTAACTCACGACGACCCAAAGAGACAAGGTGCCCAACACCCACGCACTTCCCCACACTTCACCAACGGTTCGCTGCAATGTCGTTGGTTATTCGCGCGGTCTTTGTGATACGTGATGCGAGCGTCGGTGCGTGTGTCAGATTACGGCAAATGTGTGTGTTGCAAGAATCACCGTAACATGACTGATAACACCCAGTCCCCACACGTCAAGCACTTGTGTGCCGGTAACTTTCACAGCACTGTGAACACGAAAAAGAACCCAATCGGTGGCAGCGACAGCACAGCAGGACACGCGGTATGATACGATTTGCGTCCGATATCCATAAAATTCAAAGCGCTTGGCGTGGCATCGCCGGTGGGATGCGACGAAACAAACGCCGGCGCGTGCGTGCGTCGGGTCACGTCAAAGTGGGTCGCGTACGCCAGTGGTATCCGCGGTTGATTCATCGCACAGATCTGCACGATTTTCATGTGGGAAAGCGCCGCATCGGAGGTCTGGCAGAGGACAAACTCGATTAATGTTTATAAGCAAAATAGTCTACTTTGCGCAACTTCAATCAACAATTATGCATATCATCTAGTTTGCATCATTTATTGATAAAAAATATGCTTTTCACGCGCCGGGCATATTACTCTCCTGAACATGAAAAATCGACGCGTGAGTGGGAGCAGAATAGCGCCAAAAGCAGCTGACATATAAATTAGCTCGTACCAGTCCAATGTTATGACAACGAAGTGTTTCAACGACGCAATAGTGTTTCAACGACGGGCCAATAATGCCAGCCTAATTGCATGGCTCCACCCAAATTGGTTGCTGCTTGTACAGCTCGGTCCAATGTGGCTGTTCTAATACGCAGACACGGCAAATATTCGCGGAAATTACTGAATGCTGGTCGAACATCACCGTTCTATGAGACTGCCACAGCCGTTACTGGCGAAACGTTGTCAATGCTGGCCCAACATCACCGGTATATTCAGCTGGCACAGCCCTTATTGGCGGTACGTTGTCCACCTGGGCAATTCTTGGGCCATGAACTACTAATTTATCTCCTACGTTGGGCCAACGTTCTGTGTGTCCTGGGTCATATTTTTTTATTGTTTTAGCTTGAACATCTGTTATACTGCAGTGCCTAAATTTTATTTTGTGGTGTTAATTTATATTCACGAATGCAGGTGTCTGAAAAAGCCCAGCGTGTCAACAAAACGTGGATGTTGAACTTTGTTGGCCACAATGGAGGTTAGGAAAGGCACTTGAAAAATGTGTTTATAGCCTTGCAGCCCGATCGCTACTGCTCCTGAGAGCAGGGATCTGCAGCAGCCTGTGATGGTTGGCTTCCTACCCAATCGCTGCTTTTAGGGCCCCGGGGCAGCCCACCACCATTTCCTCATCTCCTGCTGCAGGCTCTAAATTATCACCCCACCCCAGCTGCCCTGGCCAGCCCCAAGCCCATACAGCCCTGCTAGGCTTACCTCCTAGTTTGGGCTGTATTAGTAAACAGCAGTAACATGAAAAACTCAACTGAAAATTATATGGTTTGACTTCCTTTATATAAAATAAAGTTATAAATATTTTTCTTCTAGTCTTATTTAATGATTGCTTGTGGGCGGTATATTTGCATCAAGCAGTCATTTTTGTTACTATTTTTAGCTAATACATGGCGGAACAGCATAGAAGTGTGGCAGTTTGGGCTAGTTGGTATGACATGACGATAGTTAGAGCGCAAGAATTGAACGATGGCAAATAGACAAGAAGGACACGAGCACTATTTTTTGCCTAGGTTGAAATTTCTCGCAAGTCTGAGAAGGAGTGTGTGGAAAAAAAACAGACATTAACTACAATTGTGCAGTCTTGTTACCTGTATGCGGGAAGGGTATTGGGCAACACAAGAAAAAAAGTCACAAATCAACGATTTATTGGAATTGTATAGCGTTTTTACACCAGGTCATCCAGGGGTCAGTCGCCTTGAAGTATAATACACCGCGAAGATCGTACGGGGCTGCTACAAGGTGCATGGCGAAGTCCCAGAGGCGTACTGTAAAGTCTACCGGCTAAGGATTACCAGCCACAAAAAGCCTACAATAACAACGGCGGAATATTGACAAGCCAGTGGTAGCCATTATCCGTCGTAAAGCGAACGTCGCCGTAATAATGAAATTTCATTGGCAACAATGTGGCACGAGAATGGCCCTGTGCTGGATGTGCGCCTCTTCTATTTTTTCAGTGCACGGGCGAATGTGCGAATTTCAATGGGGGTGGCCATCGGTGCTAGTTCGGCGTTTCACTGCCAGGTGCCTCAACTGGAGTAGAGAGGCCACCGCATCGTTTCTCGCACGAACGAATATCACGGCTGCATTCAAAGATGTTTACAGCTCCCTTTTTGGCTGAATTCACATTGTCTAAGGTGTGATGAAATCTTCGAAACAAGAATCCTGAAATACATGTTGTTCTGCACACCCAGCTCATTTCAAAGGCATCTGTCATTCGCAACTACTTGATCGAGGCACTCGCGCGTCGTCTGCTAGGCTGAAACCAGGTAGCGCGTGCCAGTGACCGCGGAAGATTGTTTTGTCGCCATGGCGTTCACTTGACTGAGAGTTGCTTTTTGACTAACTAAAAGTCGACTTTTGAGAGAAGCCTTTGCCAGATGCTAATATCAAAAGCTTGGGTGGCTAATGTACTCCTATGCTTGTTACTCTCTAGTGGCGTAGCACATTGCGCACAAGCCTGGAGTTCATGCACTAAATAACACAAAATGCCACTAGGCTGCTCCCAGGAATATAGATCATCATCCGTTCCCTTCGTAAAGCATTAAATGTGTTGCCATCCAAAAAAAAAACAAGTGTCAGAAAATGAGGAACAAGGAACAAAATGAGGCAAGTAATTTCTCTACTTGAGAGCCTAAACAATGAAATCATCGTAAATAAACAAGAACAGCTTCAAATTCGACGTTATTTCAGTGATAATTGCCTATGTTTTGAATAGGCGCTGTTAAAGACCGAAGTCTCCTGCCGACTCTCAACTTGAGCCAAGGTGAAAGGCATGAAAATTGTGGCCTGTGGTCAGTTGCTTGAGCTTGTCTGTGTATTCGTGGACGGA
Source organism: Rhipicephalus annulatus (assembly GCA_013436015.1). Taxonomy (NCBI): domain Eukaryota; kingdom Metazoa; phylum Arthropoda; class Arachnida; order Ixodida; family Ixodidae; genus Rhipicephalus; species Rhipicephalus annulatus. The sequence goes on from WOVY01001245.1 coordinate 72,690, forward strand.
TTGCTGTAGCGTGTTTATGCGGCTGTTCAGCTTTGTTTCTTTCTCCTTCCCTCTGGCCTCTTAATTCGATAACGAGCAGAGTAGAGGTCTATAGGCTCCCATTCTGCTTCGGGGCGTAATGCAAGCGTTGAACATGGCAGGGATCGCGCGGCAGCGTTGTTACTGATGCTACTTTATTGACCGTCCGAATGCAGCACACTTCCGTGTAGTAATACTCATTGTCATGTTGCCAAGCGTGACGGGTAGTCTTCAGCCACCACTACATATAATTTATGAAATACTCAGGTTGTAAATGACGGCTAAATATTGGAATGTAGATTCAATACGTAATATTCATGCAAGATCCATTAGGCGACCAATTCTTCAGCCGGATTACGGCTACCACGCTTCATGGAACACCAGCGGATGCTGCGATTTCATAGAACTACAGCCATACAGTGCATTAAGGACATTACTCTAAATGCCTCATCAAAAGCTAAAATTGATTGCTGGTGGCGGCCGGCGTCTTTTAGCGTCGTCGGCGTGAACACGAGTGATGCAATAATTCATCGTTAAGTGAAAACGTCATCAGAAGACGTAACACATCATAAATGTTTTTGACATATCGGAAGGTCACATAACTTGACAGTGTCATATAACATCTTCGCTTGGTTAAAATGGGCCGATCATGAGAGCAATGAATACCCAGATGAGGGCCAGAAAGCTAGCTTTGTCTACAGTCCTTGAGGCAGTAAGAAAACTGTGTTGGGTGCAGAAATATCCCGGAGGGATGTAGAAAACATTCATTGCATTTATTCAGGAGAAAACGAGGGTAGTTTTGACCTTTCAGTCGTCTCAGGTAAATCCATAAAGGGTCCGGCGCGTTTTTTTGTATCTATTATATGAAATGAAAAATGACAATCTGATTTTTTACGTCAGATATGCCAAGTGATACACAGCAGTATTATATTCTCAGGTATGCAAATAACGAGGTTGCAATAGCTTGAAAGAGAAAGTGAAACGCGAATGCGATAAAACTCCAACGCACATATTGAACAGGTAGCACAGCAAGACAGAGCCCGGTGAAAACAGCGCGCCACAATGTCTGTATTGCTTTTAATCCTCCCTGTTTCTGTGAAAGCCGTCAAGAAGCACCACTGCCAATAATTCACATGAAAACACAAATTCACAAGGTTCATAATACGTGCAGCCTTTCAGCGCCACCATCCCGAAGTGTACCACCATTCCGAAGTGTACTGCCACCATGCGGCAGCAGTGAGCGCATATTCAGCTTTCCTGAACATCAGCGGCTTAGTTCACGTGAATTGCACCACGTGGCGTTTTGACCTTAAAGAATTCAAAAGTCCCGCCATAACGTATGCAGTCATGTAGCAATAGATAAAATATATTAAATAAAATGGTGCCACACCTAGTGACTGTCGCTTCACATCAGTGCACAGGTAAGAGTGTGGTGTATCGGCGTTATCTCGACGGCGATGACTGGCAATGAATTGACAGTGTTTCTAGACATACTGTGCCAGATAGCTCGCAGCATTCCACACGAAATGTCTGGCAGTCATAGACGCACCCTTGGTGCTCCGCCGTGGTGGTTTAGTGGCTAAGGTACTCGGCTACTGACCCGCAGGTGGCTGATTCGCATCCCGGCTGCGGCGGCTGCGTTTCCGATGGAGGCGGAAATGTTGTATGCCCGTGTGCTCCGATTTCAGTGCACGTTAAAGAACCCCCGGTGGTCAAAACTTCCGGAGCCCTCCACTACGGCGTCTCTCATAATCATATGGTGTTTTTGGGACATTACATCCCTTATATCAATCAATCAACGCACCCTTGGTGTATCAAAAGACGGTTGTTTGTCTTCTGTTTCTTTGTTTTTAGTTTCTGTGCTGCCGTTACGTAGGGATATTGGAAAAGCATCCCACTTTCTGGTTTCGTGTTCACTGAGTGTCAAGCACTATGCTTGTGTATGAACAGGGCATTGCGGTTGCAGGATAACCAATTTATTGTGCGCGCTAAACTTAAGGTATGCTGCCACCGACAAGAGCTCTCGCTGAGTGGTGCCCATTTCTGTATGAGGGTCTCTCTGTCCCTGCTCTATCTCTATCCTCTTCCCTTTTTATCCTACCTATCCTTTTACTACCTCCTTACCCCCATCCCTTTTGAGCCACTGTTGAAGTGTCGCTCTATGATGCAGACAGTTACGGGACTCACTTTTATTTTATTTTCACTTATTCAAGAATCACTACACCCCCCCCCCCCCATAAGAAAGGCTGAAGTGCTAACACCATCTTCATTGCACCTACCTCAAATTTCGCTCGTGGCCAACGCAGCTTTTCCGCTCACACACAGACGCCGACGTTATAACTTCTGCGAAACAAGCTCTTTAACGATGTCGCGCTTTAAAACGACAAGATTCATCTGAGCAAAAGAAAGTACTTTGGTGATGGTGTGACAGATCCCTGGCGCCGTATAGTTCGCAAATGACTAGAATCACAATTTATTTTCACGTCCATAGTCGCCTACATGCGGCCTGCGCTTAGATGAGAAAGGGAAGTTCGCAACACTGCCGTACCAAGGGCACTTGGAAATTTCAAATGTCGTGCCCACAACAAAAGTTCGCCGATCATCGTGCAGGGAAAAACGACTTTAGCATAACCAACACTACGTTTTAGTTTTCCAGCAATGTGATTCTGTCACGACAGAGCTGGACTGCGTAACAGAGCTATATATGCAGGGATGACAACGAAAAAATGCGTTCCTTGCAGAACAAGCAGCCTAAATTAACATGCACTAATTCAGGTGGCCGTGGAAAAAACGATCACAATGTAAAGGGGGTTTATTGAAGGACTGAGCAAGCGGGTGGTAGCTCTAAAGGAACGCAGGCGAACCCAGATGACGGTGCTTGATCGCCGATCTCGTGCCTTCTTCTTGTGCTGATGATAGCTGACCTGATGGTATCAACGCCTTTCTTATTCACTACAATTACCCCCGGCGAAAAAGTTGAAGCCATCCTGGCGATCTAACACGTGGGGACAAGCGGGTCAAAGTACGGCTTCATACGGTTTACGTGAACGATATCACGTCCACGCCGACGACGGTCGCTCGGTGGCGTGAGGGGTTCAATGGCGTAGTTCACGGGTGAAGTACGCTCGACCACGCGGTAGGGACCATGATAATTGGAGAGTAGCTTGGGTGATACACCAGAGGCGCAGGGCGGTACATGAAGCCATACAAGTGCTCCAGGAACGAACATTGGTGCAGAACGATGGTCGTCGTCACGGATCTCCTTCTGGCGCTGTTGGTCGGATGTAGTAAGCCGCTTGGCTAGCTTGCGGCACTCTTCTTCGTAACGAGCGGCTTCCGAGACAGGCTTGTATTCGGAGGGATCTGGCGAGTATGGCAGTAAAGTGTCGATGGTGTGTGATGGTTCATAACCGTACAGGAGAAAAAATGGGAAAATCCGGTAGTGACTTGCGTAGCGGTGTTATACGCGTATGTCACAAATGGGAGAACGAGGTCCCAGTTTGTTTGATCAGAAGCAACATGCGTAGCGAGCATGTCCCCCAGAGTACGATTAAACCGCTCAGTCAAGCCGTTCGTCTGTGGGTGGTAGGCTGTACTCTTCCGGTGAACCATATGACACTGTTAAAGAAGTGCTTGTATTACATCGGAGAGGAAAACACGCCCTCGGTCACTAAGGAGTTCTCGAGGAGGACCATGAAGAAGCACAAAACGATTGAGTATGAAAGTTGCGACGTCTTGTGCTGCAGCTGTGGGGAGAGCAGCAGTTTCAGCGTACCGTGTTAGATGATCCACTGCCACGATAGCCCATCGGTTACCTGCCGTTGTTAATGGTAGTGGTCCGTAGAGGTCAATTCCTACACGGTCGAATGGGCGGGCTGGGCATGGAAGTGGCTGCAATGAACCTGTTGCAGGATGTGGCAGGCTTTTCCGCCGCTGACATTCGTGGCAGCCGCCAATGAACTGGCGGACGAAGGTAAACATTCCGCGCAAGTAATACCTTTTTAGTAGGCGCTCGTAGGTCTTGAAAACACCGGCGTGAGCACATTGCGGGTCGGAATGAAACGACGCGCAGATGGTAGAGCGCAGCGTTCTGGGAATGACTAGTAGCCATTTCCTACCATCTGCTGAATAGTTGCGCCGGTACAAAAGGCCATCCCGAATATTGAAGTGCTGAGCCTGGCGGCGCAGGGTTCGAGTGGTTGGAAGTGTCGGTGCCTCGGATAACGCGTCAAGAAGCGAAGCGATCCATGGGTTATTGCGTTGTGCAGAAGAGATGGTGTCCTCGTCAAGCGCTGACAACGTGTTGTCCGAGGAAACAGATGCGATGTCCGGGGATAGGGGAGATCGTGACAGTGCATCAGCATCGGCATGCTTGTGGCCGGAACGATATACCACGCGAATGTCATATTCTTGAAGCCGAAGAGCCCAACGGGCAAGACGACCTGATGGGTCCTTAAGCGACGATAACCAGCATAATGCGTGGTGGTCCATTACTACATCAAAGGCACGGCCATAAAGGTATGGGCGGAACTTGACAAGCGCCCAAACGATCGCCAAGCATTCCTTCTCGGTAACGCTGTAGTTTGATTCAGCCTTGGTAAGAGTTCTGCTGGCGTAGGCGACGACATACTCGGCGAATCCAGGCTTGCGTTGCGCGAGAACCGCACCGAGGCCGACACCACTGGCGTCGGTGTGGACCTCAGTTGCTGCCGTAGGATCGTAGTGACGCAGTATTGGTGGCGAAGTGAGGAGATGACGAAGGGTACAGAAGGCTTGGTCACACTCAGAAGACCATGACGAAATATCAGTGGTGCTGCCTATAAGTTCGGTCAAAGGCGCAATGATAAAGGCGAAGTTGCGCACGAACCGGCGAAAGTAGGAGCATAACCACACGAAGCTCCGTAACTGCTTCATAGTCGTTGGTTTGGGGAAGTCGGCTACAGCACGTAACTTAGTTGGGTCTGGAAGTATACCATCCTTTGATACGACGTGCCCGAGAATCGTAAGTTGCCGAGCAGCGAAGTGACACTTCTTGAGGTTGAGTTGGAGCTCAGCATTCTTCAGGCACGTGAGGACGTGTTTGAGGCGCTCGAGATGTGTTCCAAAGTCTGGCGCAAAGACCACTATATCATCGAGATAGCAGAGACAGATTTGCCATTTCAAACCTCGAAGAACCGAGTCCATCATGCGCTCGAAGGTGGCAGGCGCATTGCAAAGGACGAAGGGCATGACATTAAACTCATACAGACCGTCCGGTGTCACGAAGGCTGTTTTTGGTCGATCGGCATCTGCAAGTGGGACCTGCCAGTACCCTGAGCGCAAATCTAATGATGAAAAAAACTCGGCACCTTGTAAAGTATCAATAGCATCGTCAATCCTGGGTAAAGGATACACGTCTCTTCGAGTGATCTTATTTAGGCGCCGGTAATCCATGCAGAAGCGAACGGAACCATCCTTTTTTTTAACGAGCACTACAGGTGAGGCCCATGGACTTTGTGAAGGTTGAATGACGCCACGTTGCAGCATATCGTTCACCTGTTCGGTAATAACTTGGCGTTCTGCCGCAGAAACACGATATGGTCGCTGTCGTAGTGGCGCATGGGAGCCGGTATCGATGTAATGTAGAGTGGTAGAAGTGCGGCCAAGTGAAGGTTGAACAACATCGAAAGATTCGCGGTACTGGTACAGCAGTTGGAGGAGTTCAGATCGTTCAGATGGTGACAGTCCGTCTGCGATCACCGAATCGAACACGTTTGAAGCCTGTAGATGAGAGTGGTTAAGAGCAGTGACGGCGGCGAGGTCACTTTGGGATGATTCTTGCGGAAAGGTGAAAATTTGTCCGTTATCAATGGGCTGTACGCATCCAAGAGACTCACCTCTAAACAGTTTGATGGTATGCGGAAAGGGATTGGTAAGGCAGAGAGCACTGGCTCCATTAGAAATTGAGAGGGCTGAATAAGGGAGCAGAAGTGGTTTCCGACTTAGAAAGAGGCGTGATGGCTCGAAAAATGCTACTTCACGCATGCCGTCGGAGACCACAGGGAGCAAAACAGCTGTTGTCGGTGGAATGTCAGTGTCTTCTTTGACAACTAGCTTGTGCGCGGCTTGATTAGTGTGGTCATAGGGCTGGTCGAAGAACGGAAGCAGTTCAAGTTCGGAACGGGCACAATCTATAACGGCACGATTACGGGATAGGAAATCCCAGCCAAGTATGATGTCATGAGAGCACGAGGAAAGGACGATAAACTCAACAATGTAGTGGTCCTCCGCAATTTCGAGTCGGGCAGTGCAGGCGGCTATAGGTCGAACAGTTTCGCCATTTGCTGCACGTAAGAACATATCAAGCGGCGTGGAAACCTTTCGGAGCTTGCGGCAAAGTTTGGCGTCTATAACAGACACAGCGGCACCGGTATCCGCAAGAGCGTATGCATGGGCACCGTCTACAAAAACTTCGACGATATTTGACGGCAAGGTGCGAGGACTTGAACATTTCGATAGCGCAGTTCTTGCCCCTTGAACTGCGACGGCTAGTTTCCCTCATTTTGAGGGGCTGGTCGTGGACGCATGGGTGACAAGGAGCGTCGATTGGGTGAAGGTGAGCGACGAGATGAAGTTGCCGGATAGTCACGGGAAGACGTGTTTGACTGACGATCCGAACTTTCATAACCAAAAGGTGGTCGGTCCATGTAATTGCTTCGTGGTCGGACGTCTGTGTAGGCGGGCACGCGACGACGGCAGTATCGGGAGATATGGCCAGGTCCGCCGCACGCAAAACAGATCGGCCGGTTATCGCGCGTTCGGCAGGCATTTGCAGCAAGGGGCGCCGCCCACGCGGCATACGGCTGAGTCGAGGCTGTGGTAGCGAGGGGAGGAGCCCATGCGACGGAAGACTGAGTAGGAGCGGTGACATGCGGCAGTCCATTGAATGGCGAGGGTTGGTGTGGCTGCTGCCTCTTTACTGCGTCAGCATAAGTAAGAGGCGCGGCGACAACTTGCTGCTGAAAGGGCACTGGCATAGCCTCGGCAATCTGGTCCTGAAGTGCATGTCGGAGCATGGGAGCTAACGGTGTCGGTGGTTGCTCTTGCTGCTGCTGCGGGAGCTCTTGGCGCTGACAAAACGGCAGCAGGGAAAGCTGACGTGCGACCTCCTCACGCACAAAGTCTATCATTTGTGCTAGAAGGCGGGAGTGGTCAGGTACGACGTCCAGTGCAGCGAGTGGTTGGTTAGGCTGAAATGGACGACGGGTGAGAGCTCGTTGCCGTCGCAATTCGTCGTAGTTCTGGAACAGAGTTACCACTTCAGACACCGTGCCAGGAGACTTCGCCAGGAGCATTTGAAAGACGTCGTCATCAACACCTTTCATAATGTGCTGGATCTTGGCACTTTCGCTTATTGCGGCATCGACGCGCTTGCAGAGATCGAGTATAACTTCGATATAGGCGGTAAACGTTTCGCCAGGTTCTTGTGCCCGTGAGCGCAGGCGTTGTTCGGCGCGCAACTTCCGCACGGCAGGACGACCGAAAACCGAGGATATCGCCTGCTTGAAAGTGGCCCAGTTCTCGAACTCGGATTCGTGGTTTGTATACCACAGTTTCGCCATATTAGCCAAGTAAAAGTTGACGGTGCTCAACTTAGCAGCGTCATCCCACCTGTTTGGTCCACTGACTTTTTCGTAGGACGACAGCCAGTCCTCGACGTCCTGGTCTTCGGAGCCCGAAAAGGTCGGGGGGTCTCGCTGGTGAACCGGGCCGGGGCAAGTAGGAGCCGCGAGAGGTGCTGTCTGTTGGGCAGCGTCAACTTGCATGGTCGACGGCAGGGTGCGGGATCGGAGTTCCAGGGTGTAGGTGATGCAGTTACCCAGCACGATCCACCGAATGTAAAGGGGGTTTATTGAAGGACCGAGCAAGCGGGTGGTAGCTCTAAAGGAACGCAGGCGAACCCAGATGACGGTGCTTGATCGCCGATCTCGTGCCTTCTTCTTGTGCTGATAATAGCTGACCTGATGGTATCATCGTCTTTCTTATTCACTACAACAAGAACAAAGAATGAAAAGCGCGGCAGATCACGTAGACAGTCAGCCTAATAAATGTGTCATGAAGGTGAAATTTGCGAAAAAGCTGCGCCACACGAAGTCACCTCACGCTACTTTGCTCTGTCTCGATCATAGCATGCTACAGAGAACAGTACTCCCTGTGTTAAGCCCGATTAAGAATACATATTACGTTTCTTTATTCCAGTCCCCGCGTGAACGGCGTCCAATGTGCATTTCTCCAAGCATGTCTATGGCGCAGCACCCTCGGCGTCGTCTGCAGATGAGTAGTAGATGAGCTCCACGTCGCGGCGCATCACGAAGCTTATACAATTACCTTTTTTCGATGGGGCACGCGCCAAATGGAACGGCCGGGAAAATACCACGGCGCACGCCCGATCCAGGCTGCCGTGGTGGAACAGGTGATTTACACTAAAATAGAGAAGTTAATAGCTTCTAGACCCCATGGTCTTATAAAAAGTATTATGAGAATTACGTGGACCACGTAGTATATGAGTTGACGTGGGGTAATCCATAAGTTAGTTCACGCTGTTTCCCGTCTTCCTTTCACTATCTTTGTGCTGCTGCCTAGATTATGGTAAACCAAGCTCCCAGGAAGTGTTCGCTTTAGAAAACTCTTCATTTTTGCAAAGAGCAGATTTCCAAATACTGCGTAATTGCACGAACATACAGATTATCGAGTAGCCGCATAATAAAGCTCAGTGTCGCACTTAGTAAGAGGGCGAAAGAAAGGGCGGTTATGCATATTTGAAAATCATAAGAAATTATGATGGCACCCACATGAGAGCCAAACTTCTGAGCCCATGTTCATGTGTTCTACGAATGTAATTTCCTACACTCCGTTTCCTACATCAAGTGCAACGCTGTGAAGGCTAGCGAGAATTTTTGAAATAAATATGTTCGCACCAAAACATACTGCGATTATTTTTGCATCTGAAACATGATTTTCTTTCTTCTTTCTGCTTTGTGCGTCGGACTTAAACGCCCCGTTACACGGCTTGTCTTTGTTCTTATTTTTAATGTTTTACTTGTAGCCTTTCGCGACACTCTGCAGCCACGTTTGTGCTCGTCTCACACGAGCGTTTACAAAGATGAAAGATAAGCGCGAGACACGCAAAGTCACACATATTTTTGGCCAAACTTCTTGCATACCGTTCACAGCGTTGCACCTAACGAATAAAACGGAGTATAGGTACATCTGTCAGCATAGGCGTGCACACGAGGGAGACACGGCGGGTGCACCCCTCCTTTGTCCTCTAAAAGTCGGTGCGCGAAGTCTGTCCCGTACTATAGTGCAAAGAATGTGCACCCATACAATCCACTGATAGAGAAGGGGGTGCTGCTATTAGCCATTAACTCCCCTTCAAAGGGAAACCCTCCGCACGTGTATGTCCGCAAGACGACGCCAGCGATACTGAGATTATTGTTGAGAGTTAGCAGCCCCCATTCAGTCCCCCAAGGGTGGTTATAAACTAAGATATATGGTCTTAACACGCAGTGGCTGCATAAGGTATAGTGATTTGCTAATTTTCCTCATTTTATTGAATACCGAGTTCGTATAGCATCAATTGTGCACGTATTTAAACTTTTACAATTTATCCAAGATTTATGTCTTTTCTCCTAGATCAGTTGCCATTTACTGGAAAAAGCAAAATACTCTTCATTGAATGATTCTCGAATGTACGATGAACACTAAAAAAAAAGCTGATGTATAATAATTACGCAAGTGTAAATAATACGCGCATAGGAACATGTGTCGAAAAAAATACAGTGTACTAGAAAGTACGTGTCGCTATATTTCTCTCTTTCTTCCTTCTTCAGAGTCACTTGTCTTTATTGAATAAAACAGACGTTGCAGAGTAGTGTGCCTACGAAAATGACATGACGTCACTGGGTGGGGCTGCTCGGTAAATATATGGAGCGCTTTTTAGAAAAGGTTCCATGCGAAATTGTGGTTTCATATTTCATTTTCATTTTTTAGCAAGCACGAGCATGCCGGCATTTCTGAAGAAATCGGAACGCATAACTTTTCAAGGAGCGAAACAGCTACAGAATCCAGTTTGTTTGTTTGTTTGTATCCATTTATCCATGGCTCGTACCCACTCTGGGGGATTGGCCAAGAGAACAAATAGTCTCATATGAACGATAACTGCATTATTGCTTACAACGAAAAAAAAAGGGGGGGGGGGGAGTTGTATAGTTAAGACAGTATGTTGGAAAAAAAGAAATAAACCAAAGATTTAGATAGTGAGAAAAAAATCAATAACAAAGTAGACACTAATAGCTACAACTTGATTTTGGGAGCCGACCAGACAGCTGGTTTTGCCAAACCCGATTAATTTGGTATGTCACGGATTTACCCAAAATTGAAAATTACTTTTCGACCCGTTTTTTTAGTATTTGTTAACGAGGGCTTTATGTTGAAAAACGTTTAGAGTCTTGAATAAAATTACACACCGCATCGAATGCATCTCTGTGGCAATTTCCCAAAACAGAGGCACAGTTTTGTTTTATGCTTCTTCTTTATCAGCAGGAATACACCTATTTGCTCTGGAAAATGGTGGGTTTTCCTTATATCGACTACAGGCGCCGTCGATCAGTTTCTCAGTTAGGTTGCCACGACAGTTTTTCGAAAAAATAAATCGGCATATCCTGCGTACCTCAAGAACCCACGCTATGCGAAGTATGCGTAAAGAAGGTCACCATCTTGCAATTTTTATGTCACGACACGTCATGAAATGACGCTAAATATTCGAACAAATCTTGCACGCACAGACACACGTTGCAGATGTTTGTATAATCAGTTTCTTGCACTTGCACGATGATGTCGACGAGGAAAATGAGTATTAGCAACACCAGAAGTGATAAGCTGATATGAAGCGCTGGTGCTTGCGAGAATGGTACCCCTGAATGCTCTTACATAAATTGACTTCAGCACATGGCACCTAAGTACAATTGACGTAAACCCGACATCACGACTGTATCGTAGGGGTACATATGTAATCAGGATATAATTGTATATTCAGCACGGTATCCACAATTAACGTTTCGCGAACATTAAGGTCTATTTGAAAAGTAGTTCTGAGACCTGGCGTGGGGTCCCTGCAGGGGCACCTGCGTAAGCAAGCGTTTGGTGTGTAGGGACACCACGGACCTGAGCTAACAGGGGGTTTCGACTCCCTCCTACGCCTAGACGTGCGTGGCTTTGCCGTGTAAGAAAAAAGAGGATCCTTGGGGTTGAGCCGATGCCAGGTTATTGGACTTTTAAGGCTCACTGGCAGAGGTAACACACGCCTTTGGCCCCATCTTCACGTGACGGCACCCCTGGGCTGACCCACCCAGGGGAAATCGGCAGTCGCCTTTTCCTGTGTCCCTTTCCCTACATATTCGTATTTATCTTTCACTTCTTGTCAGTCCTGTCTACTTCTCAATTCTGTTTACTTCCGGTTCTTCCTGGCCACAAGAGTGGGCGTTGTGTGCTCACCCCACCTTAGGATGCCTCACATCAGGTTATAGTGGTGGTGTATAGCTGGCGTATGCAAGCAATCTCTTCACGTCTTGCAGCGTCCCCTCAATGGGCTCGGTGGTAGGTGGCTGCCACCGCCACTGAACACACTTCATATTTTATGGTTAAAAACATATAACCCTCTATCGATCGCTTTCTGAAGAGGGCGCTATCCGAAGCAAGCTTCCAGCTATACCAACTAAACAAAAACAATTTTCCGCGCTACCACCTTCTCCACAGAGACACACCAGCAAAAGATGTCAGAAAACTTTCACCGTTTCTAGTTTCAAGGCGCCTAGTAGACACACTTAGAACAGGTTCGAAAACAACAAAAATAGCCAGTGGTGACCTTATTGAAATCCGAAACAAGCAACAATATGATGAACTATTCAGTTGAAGACTTTTGGTAATCTCCCCATCACTGTTTCAGCGAATTGTTTGATGAACACTGTCAGAGGAATCGTGTCAGAGGATGACTTAGTTGATTTGACAGGTGGCAAACTTCTTGACGACTGGGAAGATGATGATGTAATTATTGTACAGAAAATCAAAATAAAGCGAAATGCCAAAGAGACTCCAACAAAACATATAATCATTACCTTTGGCTCCAGCATCCTTCCCAAAACACTTGGAATTTTGTACACAAAGCTTCGTGTTTGATCATACATACCTAAACCCCAGACGGTGCTTTCAGTGTCAGAGATATGGCCACGGCTCACAATGCTGTCGTGGCCAGCAAACTTGGGCACAATGTGGGGTTTCGGGCCACACCTCCGTTCCCTGCCCAGAACCGGCACAATGCGTCAACTGTAATGAAAATCATGTCTCATACTTACGTTCCTGTCTATTCAGGAAGAAAGAAAAAGAGATCATTACTTTGAAGGTGAAGGAAAACACCTCTTTTAAACGAGCGAGAACAAGGGTCTCGCCATTCTATGGCCCAACATCATATGCTGACGTGGCGCGTCAGGGGTAGCATCGCACCAGCCTTCGCCACTGCTTCGGCCTACGCAGAGCAAGCTGTTGGCTGTGGCGCTTGTCCCCAAGGCAGCAGTAGTTCAGTTTACTCCACCTGAATACGAACAGAGGTCAGAGCGCCCACGGTCTGTGGGTCTCAAGACCTCACCTCATCAGGCGAGGTCTCAACTTCGAACAACCGGCTCGCACGTGCGGGCATTCAGTGCCTCCGAAGAGAAATTAGATACGTCGGTACCCTTGGTGCCGAGGGAGCGGCGTGGCTCCTTGGAGCGCCCCAGGAAAGCAAGAAAGCAGATAATGGAGTCTAATGACGGCCCTGCTTCTTCCATTCTAACTTCCCGCCTAAGCAGCCACTCGCTTTTCGTACACACAGCACTACTTTACTTTCACTATGAATGCTCTAATTATACAATGGAATTTCAGGAACCTTCTGAGGAATCTTGACCAAGTCAAAGAACTTTTAAACAAGCACTCACCAAAAGTGCTGTGTGTACCTAAAACACACCTAGAACCAAGACACACCAACTTTTTACGCAACTACATTATTTTTCGAAACGACCGTCATGATGCCATGACACCAACCGGAGGTGTAGCCTTTATAGTCAAACAAGGGATCGCATGCACACACTTAAATCTCCAAAGTTACCATGAGGCAGTGGCTACTTGAGCTTTTTTATTTGATAAACGAATCACAATTTGCACTTCTTACAATCCGTCAAGCTATCAGCTGCAAAAAATATAATTTACAATTTTTAATTAAACTTCCAGAACCTGACCATTCTGCTTAGAGGCTTGAATGCAGATAGCAAACCATGGGGTTACTCATTGCGACGCGCGAGGTAGACGGATTGAACAGTTTCTCCTCTCATCAAGCCTGTGTCTTCTGATTCGAAAAGAAACAACCTAATATAATTTCGCTAAAGAAGCCTATTCCTTCATGGACCTAAGCATATTATCTCCATTCATTGTGCCTCTACTCCAGTGAAAAGTCATCAGTAACCCCTAAGGAAGGAACCACTTTAGTTTTAGTCACAACTACAGCAACTGAGTGTCCACCACTGATTCCCAAACGGCGAGTGAACAGAGCTGACCTGGAACAGTTTCATAACATCACTCGTTTATGTTGAAATGATATATGTACTTTGAGCATTGATGCTGCTGTCAACTACTTCGCAGCGTTTTTGATTGATACTGCAACAAATTGCATCCCACAAACGAATGAACACCCTGAAAAAACCATGTGTCGTGGTGGAACTATGAGTGCCGAAACACGCGCAAACAGCAAAACAAAGCATAGAAGTTGCTTGGGAAATCACCCGCAGCCAAAAATTTTGACAGCTTTAGGAGAATACAGTCTCAAGGCGGGAGAACGAATCGGTAGGCCAGAAGAAAAAGCTGTGAGAAGTTTTTGTCAGGGATCAATTAATCTACACAGGAGGCCAAAGTCTGGACATGGTTGGTATGGTAGCAGAAAGACAAGTACACTCACTCCCACTCGTAAACACACAGGTTGACACCTTGGAATATCAGCTGAAATTTGTCGGTGCACACTTCGAACGTGTTTCCAGCTCGTCACATTACACTGATGGTTTCCAAAAATACAAAACAAGAATATAAAAGCAGAAACTCGAACACAAATGTACTAGATACAAGGCATATAACCTAGCTTTCATCTTAGCTGAGGTCCAAAATCAACTAAGCTCCTGCAGTACTTTCACCCCAGGTTCTAAGCGAGTGGTGTATGAATTGTTAAAAAAAACCTACCAACTGAAACACAAAACCTTCCTTTGCTTGTACAATGCTATCTGGTTCTCTGGCGCTATCCATACTTGCTGTAAAGAGGCTATTGTTATTCCCATTTTGAAACAGGGCAAGGACCCTTCTTCAGTTACGAGTTATAGGACTATTGCACTTACAAGCTGCCTGTGTAAACGTTTTGCAAAAATGATAAACTGCTGACTTGTGCGTTTGCTTGAAAAAAACAATTTGCGGGACCAATTCTAGTGCGCTTTTTGAGAGGGTAGATACACCGACCACCTTGTTTGTATTGAGGAGCAGATCAGAGACGCTTTCGTCCACAAGCTATACATGCTTTTTGTGTTCCTCGATATCGAAAAGGTTTATGATTCAACACGGCGCTTAGGAGAGACCTGTCGCACCTTGACGTAAGTGGCAGAATGTTTACCGTAATAGAAAGAGACTTGTCAAACCGAACATTACATGTTCGAGTGGGCAGCGTTCTTTCCCAAGCATTTGTCCAAGAAACGGGCGTGTCGCAAGGTGGTGTACTTAGTTGCGCACGTTTTATTATCAAAATGAATTCTTTGCGCTTCTCCATTCTTCGCAATATGTTTTATTGTAGATATGTCGACGACGTGCACCTTTGTTATAAGTCTTGTAATCTGGCCTTGTGTGAGCAGCAGATTCAGCTTGGTTTGAACAATGTCTCCCATTGAGAAGAAAACGGCTTCCGACTAAATTCTTAGATGAGCACGTGTGTCTTCTTCTCTAGGAAGAGAGGCATTCATTCCGAACCCCATACTCAACTGCATGGGTAACGTCTTTTTGTTAATACCAAACACAGTTTCTTAGACCTAATTTTCGACACCAAGCTAACTTTCATACCACTTATCAAGTATTTAAAAACAAGTGCATAAAAGCCATGAACGTCTTAAAAGTGCTGTCACGCACTACATGGGGTAGTGACAAGAAGTGTCTGATGAATTTATATAAAAGCCTCATACGTACCCGCCTAGACCATGGGGCAGTAGCATATCAGCCTTCGACACCTACAGCCGTAAAATGCTTGATCCTGTTCATCATCTAGGCATCCGCCTCTCTACGGGAGCTTTCCGCACTAGCCCCGTACAATTGAACGAATTGTCGCTCCACCTACAGAGATGTTACATATCTTTTGAATATTTTCTTAATGTAAACGCAGACAAGGCTTACCTATCACAATCCACAATTATTGACATTTCAAGCCTCGCTGTGTTTGAGAAACGGTCATCTTTGAGACAATCCTATACTCACTCCGTGTGAGGGGCCTAGCGAAGGAAACTGGTGTACCACTTGAACACTGTTTGATGGCTCCCGCAGTATGCCTGCCACAGTGGCAGTGGCAGGCGATAGATTGCGACGTGTTTTTCTTGGAGGTTACGAAGCATGTAGCAATTGCAGATATTCAGACACACTTCCTAGAAACGCACCTTAAATACACATGCCCTGAGTTCTTTACGGATGTTTCAATGTCCAACATATCTGTCTCATACGCTGCCGTCGGGGCATCTTTTTCGGAAGCCGGTTTTCCGCACTCTGATATAAGCATTTTTGCCGGCAAAGCTTATGCGATACTTGATAGATATGGGGGTTTAACATCCAAAAACCACCTTATGATTATGAGAGACACCGAAGTTGAGCGCTCCCGAAATTTCGACCACCTGGGATTCTTTAACGTGCGTCCAAATCTAAGCACACGGGCCTACAACATTTCTGCCTCCATCGGAAATGCAGCTGCTGCAGCCAAGATTTGAACCCACGACCTGAGGGTCAGCAGCCGAGTACCTTAGCCACTAGACAACCGTGGTGGGGCCTTATGCGATACTTGCAGCCGTAAAACACAATAAACAATTATAACTAAAGAAGGCAATAATACATAAAGATTCCCGAAGCGTAGTAAAAGCTCTGAAAACTTTTGAAAAGCACAAAAACTCTGTTCTCTGTCTCGCTTTATTGGCTCTTATGCACCGTCTACTCATACAAGCAGCATTATGTAGTATGATGGGTGCCGGGACACCACGAAATACCAGGCAACGTTCTGGTGGACCAGCTAGCTGAATCCGCCAACAAAACCGCTACCAATACATCAATACCAATTCCTGCACTCGGCCTGAGACCATTTCTAAAACTAAAGCTCAAGGGCCATTGGCAGAGCGCATGGGACACACACACAGGTCATAAATTGCATGCCATCATGCCGCGACTTGGTCCTTGGCCGCAAGTATCAAATCACGCCACACAGAAGTAATCCTTATAAAGTTAAGAACAGGACATACACACAAGCACATTAATTGGTTTTTTTCTGGTGGCGATCGACCTTTGTGTGACAGATGGAGAGAAGCACTCACCGTACTTCACATTCTAATCCAGTGTAAAGAAAAGACACGCTGTGAAGACAACACTTTCCGTAACCCTACGGACATAGATACCACTTCACCCAGCAATGTTCGTTGGTAAGGAACCACTTTTTACACATAACTCGTTGTTGGCTTTTTTAGAAACGTTCGTAATTTTCGGGTCATATACCCGGGCATCCCGTAGCATGACCTCTCCAGAGAGGTCCCCGCTGCGGTGGCTACACTTAACAAAGCACTTGCCTCACGGCCCTTGGACGCAAGGTTGCGAACGATCGAGGCACTTGTGCTAATGCCATACATGTTTACCATGGTTTTTATTATCACAAACTTTTGTCATCAATTAACACCACTCACTTTTCACGGCGTGGTCATGATTTTATTAGCTCTATGTTTCTACCCGCCTAAGTGCGAAGCATTTTAAGGCCCATGTGCAGCCGCTTATCACAGTTATTGTCCATGTCTCTAGTACCATGGACTGGCGTTCTTTGGCCATGAATTGGTCTTGCACCACAAAACATCAAGCATCATCGAGACCTGGCGTGGCTTTCAGGTATAATGCTTATTTGCCATGTGTAATGCGAGGGTTAGATTCCTGCTGAATCCTTGACATTTATTCTTTCATTTGTCATATCAGCGTTGCCGATGTCAAGTTTTTCTTAGCGCTCACATGTTAAAACTGCTCCTACGTGTTCTCGTCGTTGCTGGGTAGATTCCAAGATTACCTGTGGCAGAGACCCGCATACCAGTGGCACATACCCACCCGCTGGTATGAGCCACTCTCTAGTGGATGTGGTTTGATGATGTACGCGACGGGATTAAGAAAGTATTTATGTATTGACTAGAGCTTCTTATTCACAAAATTATCTTATCCTCCTATACTAATTTTGGTTCACGCCATCACTAGAGCACCAAGACGCAAACGGATAGATAAATAGATGAATATATATATATATATATATATATATATATATATATATATATATATATATATATATATATATATATATATATATATATTTGTATATATATAGATCGATAGATAGATAGATAGATAGATAGATAAATTGATAGATAGATAGATAGATAGATTGATAGGTAGATAGATAGATAGATAGATAGATAAACACCGAAAGTGCTTGCAGTACGCAAAAAAAATGCTTCGCATCGAAAATGATCGTCAGTGCTACAGTATATGCATCAGCACTATTTTTTTTCATGTGGCCATTCTCATGGGCATCGAAGTCAGGTTATTATTCGTTGACCCTATAGGTTTACTCTGCAATTCTCGGCAATTACAAGATTCAATAACGTCCATCGGAAATGCAGATGTAGAAGTACGATCTTTGTGGCAATATTTCTGCCAATCAGTGTTTCCGTTTCCTGAAGTGGTGAAGGGACAAGAGAATGCACCAGGACTATGAAAATCGAACCATTGGAACAAATGCCAAACTATTGACTAGCAATCAGCTCAGAGCTGATATTTTGTCGAGTATGTGAAATGTTAACAGTCTTCATTGCAAGGCAAGAAAAAAAAACATCGTGTCCGCTTCGAAGCGGCTATACTTACATATCATTCGCACAGCATGTCAGCGTCTTTTATTTCAAACTTTTGAGCCTAACAGGCATGAAAAAACTCAAAAGAACGTGCAAAAAAGAGCAGCTGAACTACGATGAGATGCACATTACTAAAGACGCGGCGGCTAACGCTGGTTCTGCGAACGCGTCATGAAAGCGCAAGTTTTCCGGCGTACCGAAACCGTTTGCCACTTGATGACACTGCTCCACCTCCTGACGTGGTGATAGTGGAAAGGATTCATTACTCAGCCCTCCTTTTTTAATGGTTGGTGTTACGCGTGGCGACTAGACTTACCTTGTCAGGAAAACTATGAAGCCTGAAGATGTAATCCATACTTGGTTTACCCGTTTCTTTGTGTTTAATTGCGCCACAATCGGCGAAAGTTTGAACTCACCTAAAACAACTTGATTTTGTTCATTAGATAGAGCTACCACCAAAAAACACGTGTAAGATTTATGATTCATTAAAAATATTTAGTTTGAATTAAAGTTAGAGAGCCATATAGATACAAGACACAATATGCATCTACTAATGTGCAAGACTCGTTGGTAGTTGGCGTCTAAAAGAAAATAAGAAAGTTTTGCGGAACTGTACAGCAGAAAAACTAGCTATGTTCAATGCTGGTAGGTTTCATAATGAAGTTAGAATTTTTTTCTCATAAAGTCAGAGAAAGGGGTCTGCTGCTTCATTAGGTAGAACTTCAGAGCACCAACTTGTACAGTTTTGTCGCTTAGTCAGTAATTCGTGACCAAAAGCAGCCATGAACTGTCCCAATGACACAATATTATTTCGTCAAGTTTTCCTTAGAGAATTAGGCGACTTCGCATGTAAAATAAGTGTAATGTAGTCTACAGAGCCACTAAATATTATGGTTCTGCTATGTAAAGAAAAAAATATATTCTTACGCAAACCTTCAATATCATGCCCTAATTCATTGGAATGTAAATAAATTACTAGTAAATTTATACCTACTACGTTTTCATAGAAACCTTGAATGGCAGGTCGTCTCAAGACACAGCAAGTTCCGCTTTGTTACGTTGAATCGTTTTACCTTACTCGCAGTGCAACGAAGGCTTGTAAAGCAAAAATGCTTTTGTTGCTCACACTATTCTCATTGCTGCCAAGTAAAGCTGCCGACCAGCATTCCAATTAGTTGTCCTTGCAAAGAGGGGATAATAGGCTTTCTGAAGTAGCCCAATTCAGTTTTCTTTGTGAAGCGCAGCAATCCTAGTGCATCTGAAAACAATTCGTAAAAGGTGGTGAGTGGGACCACCACCTTAACATTAAAAAAACACGTCAGAAGGTGACAAGTTCCCTCGATTTCTTCTGGAAGTGACAGGGTTGCCACTCATGGCTACTTTAGGCCAAACTGGCGAATTCCAGAGTCCCGTGACGACCTAAAATTGGTAGTGGCGACATGACCATTTTTTGTCAATTTTCGGTTTGGACTTCGACGAAGTTATGTATTCCTCCTCCACCCCACCTCCTCTCGCTCTGCTCCATCCTCTCGGCTAAGCGCGATGTGAGAAGGTAGAGTTGGCGCATGCGGAGTATAGACGCAGATGCCTTGGAATGGATAGTGTCTTCAAACTGAATAAGCGGACAGATTTTTTTAAATGCGAATACATTTCTTAGACGGGCTATGTCAGGCGCCTGTCTGAATCCGTTTATCTTCCTCTCCCATAGCAACAGCTACGAGAACACCTGCTTACCCTCGCCCCTAGCAACCATAGCATGGGTTGCGAGAGAGTGTAGGAGAGAGTAGGTGCAGCGCTTCGCCGCTCCTTTTCTCACTGCTCTCTCTCCTCCCTACGTCCCACTTTCCTGTTCTATCAGGCAACGCTTCCGACCGTTCGCTCGCTGGGCGCCTCTTCAGAACATTCGGAAATGTGTGCTCGAGATGCCGCTTTGAAACGCCAACGCCGAGACGAGAACACTGTTTGTTTTCTTCACTTCGTGATATGTTTATACCGTGCATGCTAGCTACTAGAGCTTGAAACGCATGCCGCGTTTTTCGCGACACCAAAATGCCACGTGCGTCGAATGATGCTATTGGCTGCACCGTGTATGATTTGTTGATATGTGGAGTTTAACGTCCGAAAACCACCATAAGATTATGAGAGACGCCGTAGAGGAGGGCTCCGGAAATTCGGACCGCCTGGGGTTCTTTAACATGCACCCAAGTCTGAGCACACGGGCCTACAACATTTCCGCCTCCATCGGAAACGCAGCGGCCAAAGCCGGGATCTGATCCCGCGACCTGCGGATCAGCAGCCGAATACCTTAGCCGCTAGACCACCGTGGCCGGGCCACGGTGTAAGAAAAAGAACATTATTATAACCCTGACTTTTCAAGTGCAAAACGCCGTTTTGGAGGCTACACAATGCATTCGCATTTCCTCACGATTCCCTCCGGCGAGGTGGGGGCATTTCTTTTCAATTTTCATAGTTTTAGAGTCACCTTCAAGAGTCGCACTTTGCACATATTCAGTGCGTTCTTCCCAAGGAGGTTTGAAAATTCGCTGGAGTGGAAAATATGGGATGCCAGCGCTGCCCAGGTAGCGCGCCCATCTTTTCTCCGTGTGCCTTTATAATTTACACGATGCGCCACCTTGGCGAGCTGGCTGACAAAGAGTTAGCTACACGGAGTTACCGCGAGGTGCAGCTACGGGCACGTTTTAACGTAATCTTGTACATGTTGCGCCTGCTGAAACACATGGTGAATGTGATGTGGCAGTACACATGGCTTTCTCGATTTGCATCGAGTTGCAGGTATTTTGCAATGCACAAGACCATGCGATGAATAAGACACTTCGCTGAAAACTGCGTCACAGCGGGCGAGTAACGAAGCCAGCGACTATTCGCAACGCCCACGGCCTATAGGTAGCGCGCCATGTAATCGAAAACGGCTAGGAAAGGATGATGAACCCGTGAGCTCGCATAAGAAAAGATAGGAGATGCCAACGTACTCCCCATACCGCTTCCACCGGATGAACTCTTGATGGTCAAATGAATGCATATCGAACCAAAGTACTTTCTGAACCAATAGGAACTGCCGAATGTTCGCTATGTCAGCACTCGCCGCAGTGCAAATGATGGTGGTGTCAGCTGATCGTCCCTGTATCAACAATGCTTTGCGTGATTCTGAGCGTGCTACAGAAAACTTCGCAAACCAGAATTCACGTATCAACTGAACGGCACTTCGATATTTCTTGTGCCATGTCTGTCTGGTGGATTTGCCGTTGTAGTAACCCACTAGCCAATAGCACACTGTCGTGACTGCACAGGAACGAATGTTTAATGTAGCGATACTTTCAAACGTATTTGGCCGCTGACGTTACTTGCACTGTAAGCATCGTGTAGCTGCTTCCTCAACAAAACACAAGCATTTGACTTCCATAAGGTAGCACTTGTGTCAAAGCCTTGATCAGACTCCAAGATTTCGCAGTTTCTTGCACTTGGATGTTGCAGGTTTCATAAGCGCGATCGGAAATCAAAAACGAATACACTTGCACGCTTTTCGCAACATTCAAATTGCGGAAATTCGTCGACCAACAACGTCGTTCGGACGGCACGATTGAAGCGCAGCATACGTTAGCGTCCAGTTTAGTCGTCATTGCATATTTCATTGCTCTAACTGTTTCTCTTCGCTAGTCGAGCTAGAGCTTGTTGGCGGCACACGGCACTTTGTAATTACCACTGTCATTGGGATACATTCAATTCACAAGAAAAAGTATGCTTTTATTTTGAGCTTGCTAAAGAAAAGATCAGCAGATCCGATGTACCTGGGAATCAACATTTTGTGAAGCCTGCGGAGGGAATGTGACCGCTTATCCATTTTTTTATTGAGTGACACGTCCTATATTCACTCTAAGTATATATGCGAATGTTGTGCGCACAGACATATGTTGAAGAGTTGCAGATGTTTATGTAAGCAGTTGATGCACTTGCGTAATGATGCAACTAGAACACGCGTATAAGCAACACCAGAAGGTGATATGATGCGCTGATGCTCGCGAGGATGCTGGCCCTGAACATTGCTGCATAAATCACCTTCCGCGCATGGCATTCAACTACAATTGGCGTGAACCCGAAGAGACGGCTGTATCAAAGCTGTACATATGTAATATTTATAAAAATGAGTAGGCAGCACTGCAACCAATACTGACGTTTCATGAAGATTAACCCCCATTAGAAAAGTATTCCTGAGACCTGGCGTAGCTCTGTAGTAGAATGCTTTATGGCCACCCAGAATGCTTTGGTTAGATTTAAGCTAGAACCTCGACACCTATTGTATGCATTCGACGGGTCGATGCCACCTATGTTGGGTATTTCTTAACGCTCACGCGTTAAATTTGCCCATTCTTGTTCTCGTCGTTTCGGGGTAGATACTAAGTGTCAATCACGTGTGGCATATACTCGCATACCAGCAGTAGATACCCGCCCATGGATATGTTTGACTGCCTGTCGAAAAGTGTTTGACGACGTACGCGACAGGATTGTTGAAACATTCATGGCTTGACCAGTGAGTAATATTCGTCAAAACATCTTACCCTCCCATGCTAATTTTGGATTACGCCAAGTTAAGTGTGTGACCCCGAAATCACGCACATGTAAGCGGCTAGCTGTATAGATAGATAGATACGCTCAAAGTCACCTAAACTCTCCAAGACTAGCTTCGCAATTATTAATATGCAATAAATACAATCAGACTGAATTACGAGTGTGAAGAAACATTAACGCACGATGGGACGTGAAGTGCAACTATCTGCTCGTGAGCTAGCAGCTGATCGTTTATAGTCGCTGTCACTCTCAGCGCGTTGACAACCATCTACGTCCAGTGAAAAATCCTCGACGTCATGACGGTTTCTTTGAACATCAGTACTTAAAGCAATATGAGAAACTCTGTCCAGCAAACGACATTGATTGTATCAAAAACACGTCATTCACCATGCACAACACCCACACGGCGTCACTTGCCATGTTTATCTGGGGGTGCGGAGATCATTTCGTTTCGATACCCGGCAAGAAAGAAATCACTTACAGTGTGCTGCCATCTATCAAAGGATGTGAAAAACAAGCCGCACTGAGTAGGCCAAGGTGTGGAAATCACGAGCCTGTGCTGTTTTCCGCGTGCAATAAAATGTTATGGTATTCATGCGCTACAACAGCACTGAAGAATGCTATGTGCACGTAAAACAAGGCGAGTTTTAACAGAAGTGGTCTGGCTCTAACCTATTCAAAAGGTCTGCGGAAAATCTCGCGAAGCTGATATGTGCACTCGGCGGGTTACATTTGAAAGCCCGAGGTGACACGTATTTTCCCGAAAAGTTCCTGCCTCGCACAAGCGAATCAGAGTTATCGTGTCACGGACGGTCTGGTATATTCACTGAAGCATGAACCGAACACAAGCCACGTTGCATGTTTCGTTAAGCACGAAACGTACAAAGGGGTTTGTGTTCGTTTCATGCTAACTGGATAACACTGCGGCCGCTGAAAAAAAAAAAGGCAGCATAGGGAGCCAGTCTATGAACATTGCGAATTCTCTGCTGTGGTTTCAGCTACGCACTGTGCGTGGTCCGATACTTTCGCCAGACTGTGTTGTCTAAAAAACGAACCCGGTCCAATGAGAAGAACATCGATGACGCGGAAGGAAGTGATACCTTTTGAAGAAGCGCCAAGCATTGTAGGGCGTACACTTACTGGTAAGTGTGTCTAGATAGCTCTTTCGAAGCTCGACGTAGAGTGCAGGTGCTCGTTATGCACCCGCTCTGAAGTTGGTTGTTTCCCAGGCAGCACTCAGCTAAGTGACAGCTGTTTTGAGCCAGGACATCACATTGAGGTAGTTGGAAGTCGCAGCTTCTGCATCATGTATCACGGAAGCTGTTTCGCTACGCGCTTTCCTTTATGCTTTGTTCAACGGCTAAAATGAACCCACAAAATGTTCGTATCGCGGTCTTCAAAATGAGTTTCGGGGCTGAATATGAATCGTGAAATGAATGCCTAAGGTAAGGGGGAGTGTAAAGTGGATATTTGCGGTGTTTGCGGAAATGCAAACGTGTCGCAGTAGTCGTGTTTTAACGAAGTCGACTCGCCGTCATCTAAGCATGACACCTTAAAAAAAAGAACGCCTTCGAACAATCTGGTGTTAATATCTATTGTGGCGGTCTCGTGGTCGACATGCATTTTGTGGCCCGTAATGCAACATATATAGATAATCCCGGCTTTTCTAGCAGTCATCATCTTATAAAGGGTCTGGAACTGTTCACGTGACAGCGAGATACAACACTGTATTTACGCAAATGCGACGGGAGTGTTTTTTTTTTTTGCCGCATAGTTTCGCACTAAAGTCGACCCTCACGTACCGAGTACCAAAATTCTATATATTTTTTTCTTTCTGAACATAACGGAATGTCACCCCTCACGTTACAGTCATGGTGGTATAAATACGTTGTGTGTATTATACGACGTGACGCTAGCGCAAGCGAAGTTTTCATGCGCTTTCTTAAACGTTCTCAAGACAAGTTTCAATCACAAGACTTCTGATATCTTTCAAAGCACCAACTTCTGTGCATTGGTGGGAATTGACACCGGAAAAAGTCGACCATGCATGCTCTGAATCATTTGTTCTGTTAATAAAAAAACTTTGTGATTGTGGCATTCGTAAATACAACAAAAACACCAGTTGTGCAGCTTCCTTTTTCTTGGTGATCATCGCACACGGTGACATAGTTCACGTTAGTATGTATTTGCACGCCCTAAGGTTTTGGCCGCGCTCACAGGGTGGCGCTCTATACAGCGCACATACCCCGTTGCCGAGAAGTAAAGTCGTACGAAGCCTGTGGAATGTTGTGAGCTTCACGTCCGTGCCTTCATGTGTCGCCCCCAACCAAACGACGACAGCGCACCGCTGGCAGCGGTAATCAAAGGGGTATCTGAACCTTTTTTTGACAATTTTTCTTGTAAGAATTGAGACTGGTAAGCACAAAACCATTCTTCATTTATTTTAGGCATTCAGAAGTGTGCATAGTGCGGACGCGTAGAAAATTGAAATGTGACGCCCTTCAGGTGGAAGCGCCAGAGCAGACCAGAAAACAACCAGTCCCGCCACACTGCTTGTGAAAGCCACGCGGACATGTTGATAAAACCTAGAGAAAGTTTACCGAATACGATCAACGAGGTGTTGCAACCTCTTTAGCTACGCAATTGCAGGGATGCAAACGGTATACCACGCCAGCGAAAGTTCCGTGCACTTCGATGTGAATATCAGTCAGTACTGAACAGCTTCTGTGCTCTGGCGATCTATTTTGGGGCTATGAGTAGTACATGCGCTGTTTGCTCATGAACGCTGATGCATGTATATTGTTCACTATAGTACATGCTAAAATTTTACTTACTTGGCCTTTATTTCATTCAAACATCGATTGATTGACTCGCAATAAAACGATTTAGTGCTGCAATATTGTGTGATCAGCGTTGCTATTTCTCTTGGCCTGTATGTGGAAACACAACATACTAAGGTAAGTGTGCAAGATACCTATGAGCCTACAGTGAGTATTTTACTGCAGTTTACTATATGCAAACGGTAAAAATTGAGAAAGGGGCTGCTCTAGCGAGTGGTGAAACCATAAAAAAGAACCAGATGATGGTGGTGTCGTCTGCTAGGCGGAATGCCGGCTGCTATACCAAAATGCCCTGTGCTTTTAAAAACGTTTAGTTTTATGCAGAGCTAATAATTACACAAATTTCTTATATGTTATTTGTTCGAAAAAATTATCTGAAAGTTTAAAATAATACAACCTTTTTCAGGTATAGTAAAATTGTTATTTTCCAGTCTTTTTACAACTGCAGCCAGAATACAGATGGCGCTATTATCGCGTACAATTTTCATCCCAATTGGATCTTTGGGCATGTCACTTCATTGTCGGTGTCCTCCTACGGCAACCTTCTCTGGGTTAGATAGGGCTCAAAGTACATCTTTTTTACTAGTTTTGTTCAAAATCCTTGAGTTCCATGCAAACTATAGTGTACATTGAATTATCGATATCAGTCTCTATGTGTTGTTTCATTAAAAACACCCATCCATTAATTTATAATTAACAAATCCTTCTAAATACCAGGTCGAAGCCAGCTGAACTCTATGTGGGCACCACCCCAAAAGAGCATGTTTCCAAGTTCTTTGGAGAGAAAAAGCTGGCTTCACTATTGCTGGCAAAAAATACGAGAGCATGCACTCCAGCAATTTTTTTAAAACCTCCCTGGTCTGCCCTGTTTTGCCTGTGCATCTCCTCAATTCACCGAGACCATGGAGGTACTGGCACACTCGTACATTTGCCAAAAACCTCCAAGCACAAGTACTGTCAGCTAAATGCTTCGCGTGCCGTCAGGTGGTGGTGTTATACTACGTTTTTTCATGCACTTTAGGAGCTTAACGCTTCTTCAATGTTTCGCTTCTGAAGTGGCCTGGTGATGGTAAGGTCTGCGTTATAATGTTCCCACTACAGCTCCTACTGTCGTTAATAGCTCCTTGACTTCGTCACAGCTGCAGTACTCACTATTCTGGTACGTAGAGTTTAAATTTTATATCAACATTCTTTTTTTGCACCACCCAAGAAGTCGGCTTCATAAGACAGCTTTCAGAAACTGCACTGAGGTTATCGCGTTGCGCAATCATGACAGTTCTTTGGGGTAAAAAGCTGGCTTCACTATTGCTGGCAAAAAATACGAGAGCATGGTGCGGGCGTCGCGACGGCTACGCTGTACTTTCAAATTTAGTGTCGTTTTGGGCATGAGTTGTTCGATTATCAAACACGCGATTCAAGAGCAATAAATTCTCTAAATTTGCAGAAAGGCCACACAATCAGTCCCTCTCTTGTTATAGCAATGATTTGCGCTGTATTTGCAACAACTGAAACCATCACAAACATTTGCTAAGAGGCGCTATCATTCAGGGACGCTGCTATGCATGCATGCCCTTATCAATGCTTTGGTGGTGAAGCAGGTGATGTGACTCTAAGCCCACTAAGCCTGCCATAGTGAACCAGGTGATGTGACTGGCAAGAAGAAAACGTGAATATAGTTCAGGAGTTATGAACGGCATTGTACTTTATGGGGCTATACATAGAGCAAATAGTATTACTGGGGAAGCCTAGTAGCAAGCTATATGTAGAGTAGCGACCTTTTTGGCGACATTTGAAAGCAAAGGCAATATTTAGTGAAATTTCGCTCACAATTTGGCGAATTTCACCCAAAATAAGTGGGAACCCTAGGAATTAGTAACGTGCCCCGCCGCAATGGTCTAGTGGCTGAGATACTCGGCTGCTGACCCGCAGGTCGCGGGTTCGATTCCCGGCTGCGGCGGCTGCATTGCCGATGGAGGCGGAAATGTTGTAGGCCCGTGTACTCAGATTTGGGTGCACGTTAAAGAACCCCAGGTGGTCGAAATTTCCGGAGCCCTCCACTACGGCGTCTCTCATAATCAAATAGTGGTTTCGGGAAGTTAAACCCCACAAATCAATCAATAGGAATTAGTAACGAATTTCAAAGTACGACAAAACAATTTTCTATACTTGACTCCTTTGTACATGGGCTGTTTGAGCCTATCAATGTTGAGTTTTTGTTCTTTTATCTCAATAAACCTTCACTTCGGTGTGCAGCCCTCTATTTTCTCCAATCTTCGTGCTTCTGTTTTATCTGTGCTGTTCTTTCATTGCATGATGACGGGCCAACTTTCCCAACACGGCCATTCGGAACAATAAGGCGGCAACACGTTTCTACTTACTTTATTCAGTGACGTAACCCACTAGCAAAAGCTCATACTTGAATGTACCGTCAATAAAGGGTACTTATTAGTGAAGTGCGACGTAGAATTAGTTCATATTAGGCGATTTTTCACATGATATTTATTACAAGTAACGCTGCTTTGTTTCGAGGAACAGGGGAAAATGATGTAGCTGTGAAGAAGACCGAGAAAACCATTTTTGGGTGATTTGCTGCTCCACCACTTATAGTCAGCACATTCATAGCTCTTCATATCATTTTGTAATATTCATCTACCCGCGAGTGCTTTTCGTGCTAATTGGAAAAAGAAAGTGAAGCAACTTTTTTCCCTGCATCAGTTTAACTCTTTGGCAATGCTTGTTCACAGTATTGACTTGTTCAGCTCTCACAGGTTCCTTGTAGGAGGTGCTCTGTTGCGACTACGAAGCTGTGCGATGTTTTGATGACGCTGTTTTAATGTTGTCACCACAACGCATCTGGGGTAGCGAGTTGAAATTGCCCGTTTAGGTTGAATGTGGCGGTGTGCATTTTGGTAGAATCAAAATTCACAGGCACGACAGGATCAGCAACTCCCCAACTAGTCCTGCGCTTGGTGCGGGCAATTTTTACTGTTGCTTCAGAGTGAAAGTAGAGCCACAGAGATTTCGAATGGCTCCTCTCATCCAACTGTGTCTGCTTCAGTGAAGCCACCCCATGATTCATCAAGCCATGGGACACGTCAATGTTTAGGAAAATCATGTATGGCTTTTCCCAACAAAGAACACTTTTTGTTCAAGTATTGATCTTTTAGGTTCATTGACAAGGAGGCAGTGGTAAATGATGCATATACATAGCTCACCGTAATGTATACATGGACAGTATGAGAGACATGGCCTTGTTTTTTTAATTCAACGGGCTCAGAAGCACGCGGTCACTTGTTCGAGTGCCCGGCGGGTGCCTTGCAGTTTTTCTTTTCGGTTATTTTTCTCTCATTTGTATATAATTTTATGGGAGTAACAAGTCGTTTATTCTGCCGGCTATTTACAAATTATATTTGCAAGAGCGGTTGCGGCGCTGGGCGGTCCAGCTCCGAGCTCGAGCAGCAAGCGACCTTCATCTTCTTAGTCGGGAGCACACGCACCTCGACAATATGGCTACCGGCAGCCTACCTGTAGCATAACTACCGTCGGCAGAGGTGAAATTTACCTTCGCACTGCCGCACGTGCGGGTGCTGGCCTTTGTTCAATAAAACGACAGTGCTGTTCAAACATAGCGATGAGATGACAAGAGAACCAGTGGAAGAATTCTATATAAAAAGGGGGAGTCCTGCGTTAGTCAGGCATCAATATCTTTACACAAAAAAGAAGACCTCCTAATCAGTAGCATGTTTGTTTGAATAGAATATGTCGCACCTACGCAGTTACCCACGACGTAAAATTAATAATGACATTGACACGGTCTCTCGCCGGCCCCACTGTGCATGTTCTGTGGGTTTTTTTCTTATGTGTTTAGATAAATTGTATATTTTAATAAATAATCCAGTTGAGAGTCAGCGCTTGTTGTTGTCTCTTTTCTTCGTCCCCAGAGTTTTCGCCCCGTTACTGCCCATAATTGCGGTTGAACAACAGCAAAAATAGAAAGTAACCAGCCGTGTCATGCCACGATGAATTGTGCGCGAATATCAGGGATGGTAGACCGAGGTCGCAGTTGGAGTGGTTCGAGAAAACTTACTTTGAAAGCATGTCGGTGAATGTTTGGTTCAGACGCTCTATGAGGCCATTTGTTTGCCGATGGTATGGGGTAGTAAGCTTGTGGCGCATTTCGCATGAGCGCTGGATGTCCGCTATGACACTAGATAGAACTTTGTGGCCTCGGTCTGGTACTAGCTGGCGTGGACCACCATGTTGCAGGAGGACGTTACAAAGGAGAAACTTGACAGCATCTGTGGCGTAACTTGCTCGAAGAGCCCGTGTGATGGCGTAGCATGTGGCGTGGTCTGTCGCCACATCCATCCATTTGTTGCCAACAAAATACAGAGGAAAAGGGCCAAGTAGGTTCAAGCCTTAGACCTTAAATCAGTTCGGACCTTAGACTTGGCGGATGAGTCAAAGTGGGTTAGAATAGGGGGCGTCATCAAAAGTGTGATGGGACGAGAGACGGCAACAGCTGTAGTGAATCCTGCGAAAAGGCGACGCCTTTTCGCGAGATTCCGCATAGTGTTTCACGACTGTCGCATAGTGGTTCACGAACAACTTGAAATAGTAACCTGGTCCTACAAAGCTGTGGTTGTCTTTCCCTGATTGGGGTACTGGGATACTCATGGCGGCACGAATTTTCAAAGGGTGCAGCCGCACAACAGAGGCATTGACAAGGTGGCGCAATACTGTAATCTGTCGGTGGCCAAAGTGACACTTCGAGTAGTTCAACTGGAGACCAGCATTGCAGAAGGCGTCGATAATAGCCGACAGACGCTCAAGGTGGGTCTCCAGTGGAGGGGAAAATTCGAGGAGGCCGTCTAGGTAACGCAGGCTTGTTAGCTGTTTCTAACCATGTAGCAGAGAGTACATCATACATTCAAACGTGCCTGGGGCATTGCACAGACCGAAGGGCATAACCTTGAATTGGTACAGGCCACTGGGAGTGACGAAGACTCTCTTATCTTGGTCTTTCTCGTCCACGGCAATCTGCCAATAACCAGAGCTGAAGTCGATGGATGAAAAATTGCGTGCCCCACGGATACAATCGACAGCATCATCAATATAGGGCAAAGTATGCACGTTCTTTCTCGTAATTCGATTTAAATGCCAATAATTGATGCAGAAAGACCCTGTGTTGTCCTTCTTTTTAACCAGAACGACGGGTGACGCGCATGGGCTCGACAGGGGCTCAATAATGCCTTTACTTATCATCCTATTCATTTCGGCTTGAATGACCTTGCGCTTTGGACACGTCATACCGTTGGTGATGAATGAGAACAGCATCACCTGTGTATGCGGTACTACACAAGAGAAGTTTAGCCGAGTGGTCAATAGTCAAGGTCGAAGATGTTTGGAAGGAAGATTGGAGCATTCGTCGGCTGCGGATGTGCTGATATGGTCATCGGCTAAGGACCACAACGTGGCGTTTAAGATTTCTACAAGGAGTACTTGCTTTGTGAAGCCGAAATTTAAAACATGTATATGTATCCGGTTGGCCGCTATACAATACAAAAGTTTTTACACCCTTAATCGTGTATGTTTGTCCCATGAGCAACACCCTTTAGGAAAGTTTAGAAACACCCTAAAACATAGCGGGTTCACTAAAGCAAAAGGGTTTTAAAGGGTGTGTGGTTTGTCCTTTTGGGGTCTAATTTGGCTGCCACAACCAATATTCCCTTTTAAGGACTAACGACACCGGGTCTAACAGTTAGTCCCCACAGATGAACTCAAAGAACTAACACTTAGTCTTCACATTTACCCCTAATGAGTAATCGTTAGTCCCACAATTCACCTCAATGCACTAACATTTAGTCCTCACACTTGCACTTTATAGGACAACTGTTAATTCCCACATTTACATCTTACCGGGCAACCGTTAGTCTTCGCAATTGCACCTTGCTGGACGAACTGTTGCTCTACTAATATACTCCAATCGGATGAACTTTTTGTTCCGACGCCAGGCCTAGTATTTTATTCGCCATTTTTTCTGCGCATGAGCAACAATTTGCGCAGAACAAAACACGCAAAACAGTAGTTAGCCACCTATGTGTAACTGCTTTCGCAGTCACGGCAACAACGAAAGACAAAAATGAGACATGAATATATTTTATTTTTCTACATACAAATAAAATTTCTCTATCGTTTTAAGTGAATTCATGGTGAAGTGTACAAGTCCAGTCTCGTTCTCAAATCTGGTTCACTCCTTGTGGAGCTTGTCCTATTGATTGATTTGTGGGGTTTAACGTCCCAAAACCACCATATGATAAGGAGAGACGCCGTAGTGGAGGGCTCCGGAAATTTAGACTACCTGGGGTTCTTTAACGTGCACCCAAATCTGAGTACACGGGCCTACAACATTTCCGCCTCAATCGGAAATGCAGCCGCCACAGCCGGGATTTGATCCCGCGACCTGCGGGTCAGCAGCCGAGTACCTAAACCACTAGACCACCGTGGCGGGGCGGAGCTCCTCCGACGGAAGTGATAGATGACAGGCGTTGCTGACGCCAGTGCACGCAGCCTTATACCTGTTGTGTTCCCACGGCTGCACGCAGAATATTATAGCAAAAATAGACACACGTGACAGAAGATAAAGATGCACGGACATGACAGGTACGTGCACGTTAATATGAAAACAAGCGTTAAAATATGACACACAAATAACTTTACCTTCACATCTCGCACAGTCCTTCTGAAGATGCTCTGACGAAAGAGATGGATGACAGGCATCGCAGACGCCAGCGCACAGAGTCTACAGCATGATATTCGCCCAGCTGCACAATATGTCAAATAGTGAGTCACACGTGACTGAGGATGAATACAAATGCATATAAGAAATACGTGCAAGGTGAAATAGACTTTTCGTAGAAAGGACTTGAATTTGCCCACTTGACTCGACCAGCTATTACCACTGGTAAAAACGGTGATAGTCTTAAATGGTATAATTACTGCCGCGATTATTGTTTGTGCTTATCTCAAGATTCATTTTGTCACAAGAAAGGCAATGCCCCAACTAGCACGCAAGTACATCCTTTCTCTAATTTTTAAAGAGTATGGGACACAATCTTTGAAACACCCTGTATTTCATAGACATGCAGACATTGCAAAGTAGAAATTACTCAATGAAGAATGAGCAAGAAGAAATAACGAGCTCGTAAAGAGACAGCCCCGTAGCAAAGAATGTTTTTTCAAAGGGGCGGGCACATGTTGATGGCCATGAAAAATGACATTTTTATTCACGCCAAAAACATTCACCAAATTTCTTGCTAATCAGTGAAAATGATGTACGCGTTTCCATCGAGTGCCTAAAGCCATCATACATCCTTTCCCAGGAGCCTACCAACCCCCGCACGCCTCCCATAATTCACGGACAACTAGCGTTCACGGTCAACTAGAAGCATAGCCGAGCCTCGTGACGGAGGAGC
The DNA here is from genome assembly GCA_013436015.1 of Rhipicephalus annulatus. Lineage (NCBI taxonomy): Eukaryota > Metazoa > Arthropoda > Arachnida > Ixodida > Ixodidae > Rhipicephalus > Rhipicephalus annulatus. The sequence continues at coordinate 105,831 of WOVY01001245.1, forward strand.
AAAGGTAGTGCTGACAAAATTTAGTCACAAATATAGGCACCTCAACATTGGTACAATGGTCACCTACATCAACAAATTCAACATTGAAAGACGACTGCGTTTTCACACCAGACGGGCTCTTCGAGCTGAAGGTCTTGCTGTTTGGTCCTTGCTCGGTTAATGCGACGTTCCAGCGTGGTATGGGCACAATGCTGGCTAGTTTAAAATATCAGACCTGCCTCGTGTCCTTGGATCGTGCTTTCTTCGAGCTTGGATGAGCATCTCCGGCGCTTGAAGCAGTACTTCATCTGCAGCTTGAAGCAGCACTTCAAACTTGAAGCAGTACTTCAAACTCACTCTGAAGCCAGAAAAGTGCCGCTTCGCGTAGGAAGGCGCTTGCTCCTGAGGCATGTTTTCGCAAGTCTGACGTCAGTCACCACCCATGAAAAGGAACCGTCATCGCATTTTGCCGCCACCCAATGACCAGAAGGCACTACGCTGATTCTTCGGATTGAGCATTCATTACAAGGGTTTCACCAAAGGCTTCTCACATATCACCGAGCCCCTCATTCATTCACTCACATATACGACGAAGCTGAGGTACATACCGACGCAAATGACTCGGGGCCATCCTTGTGCAGAGAACAGAAGAACTGGAAGGAATTATCACTTATTCTAGTCCGTCGTTATCCGAGGCACGGGTCAAGTATTCTACAACAACAAAAAAGTGCCTCGCCATCATTTGGGCAGCAGCGAAGTTTCGCCCTTACCTCCATGGCAGGTATTTTACAGTTGTGAGCGACCAAACACCTTGTATTCACTAGCTAACTTGAAGGGCTCTTCAAGAGGTGCTCTAAATATGGTCAAACAATTTCTTTAGTGTCCTTGGCAAGCACATTCAATAAATATTTTACCTCTCATTCAAGTAAACAGACTCACCGCGCACAGTGTCCACAGTACCTAGGTGCCGCACTAAAAGATAGTTATTTCTTTTTAGCTCCAACAAGCGCTAATAGAATCATTTTTGCGTTTTTCTCCCTACAAAAGAGTGAGGCGTCTGCGCTAATAACTTTCATATTATACCAGTGAAAGAAGTTTTGGGCAAAATAACGCCACTATTACAACGTAATTTGAACCTTGTTTCTTTCACACGGACTGAATGGAGTGAGAGAACATGAGCGAGATTGTTTTACGAAAAGATGGTGACTCTACCCAGGCTGGACGCCAGCGTTGGACCAATCTTGGCCCATAACGTTTAACATTGGGTCCAATATTAGTTTAACGTCAGTTTTCAGTTACGTAAGTGCAATTGCCGGTGAAGTCGGGCCGATGTTCGGCCCGACTTCAGCCCTGTGAGGCCCTGTGACATTGGCGCTGCGATTTCAACCCTGCGACTTCGGCCCTGTGAAGTCGGACCCAACAAGGGTCCGACGTTCTGCCGTTGAAAATGGTCAATATTCAGGCAATGCCGGCCCACTGTACATATGTCACTGAAGGTCCATCCTTTCATAGATGTTGTTGCCGACATTCTTCCAGCCAGCGCCTCCTCTACTATTTTTCAGTGCCCGGGCGAAGGTTTTTTTCGGGCAGTCGAGCGCGCGCTCCGCCTCCATATCCAGCTCTTCTGGACTCATAACAGCCAGCACCCCAAGTGGGGTCGGTTTTAGGCAGGTACGTTTTCAATGGAATCACTGAGTATTTCTCGAATAACTAATTGTAGAAGGTGAATGTTGAAAAATGCAGACAACAGAGCGTGTCTATGAACGTAAACGAACGAGAAGGCTGCAGTGACTATGTTGGGGTAAGCTTCCATTTCGTTCCCTGATCATAGAATGGGAGTTTACGGAATTGGCAAAAAAATTGGCCTGTTTCTCGAGGCAAAACCGTTCACTACAGTAAAACTAAGCAGGTTCAAATAATGGTCAGTCCACCGTATGTAGTCCTGGCATTCAGCTTTCGATTGAAGCCGTGCTTAACGTGTCGCAATTGGCATAAGGTTGTTCCCTAACGCGTTTTTTGTGACACAGTTCTTCAAATGCTTGTGTCGTATTGATAAACTCTTGCTTATTCTAGTGGCTGAGATGTGTATGTGGCCGAGTGCGTTATTCGCATAGTTGCGAGGCGCAGCATCAGCGCCTCGTCATAGGTTCGATGCCGCACGTCAGAGTAGTTTTTTTCAGGGCCGAACCTCATAAGCGCGAAAATGCCCGCGACAGCGACGAGCGACGCTTTGAGCGACGAAACAGGGCGTTCGCGCGACGTGTCGCGTGCTCGTTTTCGCGCGATCGCTCGGTTCTCCAGATTTGGAAACCATCGCTCATCGCCCGGAAGTGCTGGGCTCAAGCAGCCAATAGCAAAATATCGGAAAAGACAAAGACTACATGGGTGCACGTGACCTTGCCCAAGTCACGTATGCGCAACAAGAAATAACGCAGTGTTTATTACGCATGTGCATATAAAAAGTACTGTAAGGCGATAATAAATACTTTTCGTTTCTATACACAACAAAATATCATATTTTTAAATTGTATACCGCTCACTACGCGGTTTTCTTGGTGGGAGTAGACGGCCTCATGCCAGCAACAGTGGAATTCGCTCGCCGAAGCCGTCGCGTGAATGAGGTTTGCCTGCGCTAGCGACTGATCGCGCGAAGACGATCTACTTCGCGTCGCTCGTCGTTGTCGCGTGCATTTTCGCGCTTATGAGGTTTGGCCTTCAGTCCGTGAATTAGTTTTACAGAGTCCCACAAGACGTCGCCACCAAAACAAACTAAACAAGTTTCTGTTTCACTTTTTATTTGTCACTGAGATCTCGAGGAGGCCTGTTTCTCTACAATTTCAGTATTTTTTAGTGCATTTAGATACTTGAAGTGTATCAGTCTTAAGATGTACACTTGTAATTCTAACTTTATTGTTTCACACATCCAAAGAAAAACCATGCTCGATCAAGTTAGATGAATAAAGCTCCTTTTTTTCGTACGCGTATTGTGAAGTAAATATTTGGCGACCAAAAGTACTTCGTTTTTCCGTACACATAAGATTGTGTAAAACTTTATTTCGGTTTTTATGATATTGATATGCTCGTCTCAAGTCCATGAAATTTGCCGATGTAAAGAACACGAAATAATAGTAAAGAAGCAAGGCATAAAATATGTGAAATTATACGTTTTGCCAGTGCTCTTTGAATACGATGCACTTCTTTGCGTAGTATCTATCTATCTATCTATTTATCTAGCCGCTCACGTGTTTATATATTGACGTGTACCCCATACTAGTATTTGTCCGCTAGGATAAGAGGCTATGTACGTAGTATATAAATGGTACCCCACATAACTTGTGCCAAGACTTTGAAAATCAAAGACACTTCAGTGGCGAATCGAACCAAATGCGTACTACTCAATCTAGCTTGTAGCCGCTGACTTTATTTTTATTTCTCGCTATAGTAATTAAATAATAAGTGTATATTACCTATTTTTCTCTTTTTGTGCTGGAAACCCAAAATATGAACCCTGATATGTAAATCACTTTAAAAAACCACGGAATAAATTGTTTCCTGTACCATACGTCTCGCGCTGTGTTTTTTTTTTTCATGTCGTAAAGAAAGTGTGGCAGTTTGGGCTAGTTGGTATCACATTACAATAGTTATAGCGCGAGACTTCTTGTCTCTTTGTCGTCGTTCTGTTCTCGCGCTACAACTATCGTCTTGTGAAGAAAACCACGAAATTTGAAAAAGAGGCAGCATATCAACGGGGTGAATGATGAAGAGTGGGGCAAAGCATCCGTCCGTCCATTCATTCTTGCTTCCGTCCGTCGAGGCGTCCGTCTGTTTGACCGTTCATGCGTCCATCCATCGTCCGTGCGTGCGTTTTATCGTGCGTCCACACGTCCATCCGTGCGTCTGTCCCAGCGTTCGCCCATGCATCTGCCCCTGCGTCCGTCCAAGCGTTCATCCGTCCGTGCAGCAATTTGTCCGTCCATCCATGTATATGTCTGGGTGTCCATTCGTCCATCTAGACAACACTCCAAGTACCACCATCTCGCACCTTTTCATCATATATTCCGCATATAGAAGCACCGCCATCCAGTGGGCATTCCAAGGACTAAACGAGAGGTGGCACACGCACACTTTCTAACGGCTTGAGCTTCGTGCCTACTTCCCACCTTTAACCACCTCGAGTTCATCGTGTATACTAGTTCATTGAATTCATGGCACTGCGGCCCAACGCTCACTAAAACCTTCTAAAACTAAGGAGGTTAAGCCCAGCGAGCATGACCTAGCAACCCTTTCTTGTCAGATAGTGCTCAAAGTACATGCCAATAGCTGCTGATTCGGAATAAGATTGATTAATTGATATGTCGGGTTTAACGTCCCGAAACCGCCTTATTATCATGAGAGACGCGGTAGTGGAGGGCTCCGGAAATTTCGATGACCTGGGGTTCTTTAACGTGCACCCAAATCTGAGCACACGGGCCTACAACATTTCTGCCTCCATCAGAAATGCAGCCGCCGCAGCCGGGATTCGTCTTCTAGAGACAGGAGAATTCGGCTTTTAGTTAACGTGCACACTGCGAATTTTTTATTGTTCAACAAAGCACTGGACAAATCTCCCACCGGCAACACCTTGCAGGTAAAAGCGTCAGACTGGTTACGCTCTACGACTACGACGAGAGACGAACGGGTGTCGTTTTAAGAAGCTTCGCCTTTAAAAAGCTGTGGGACGGATCACGAGCGCATTACTATAGTACTGCTATAAGCTTCGATAGCAGCTATGTAGCGCCATGCTAGATTGGGCCAGCTGACCGCGCCGAAAAGAAGCGAGCCGCGTGGTTTGTGTGATGGGAGCCACGAGGAGCTTCAGAGTGGCTTAGATTCTGGCCTGGCTTGTCGGACGCTGACAGCCGCCACGGCTCCTCTTAAGGCATGGGATATAGTGACGAGATCGGCATGGCTCCGTCGGCTGCCTTCACGACGTCGTTTTACGTCTCCTCTTCCGTTTCGCCACTACAATAGTGACCTGGAGAACACGCTCTTCGACGCACTATCGGATGCCATGTTTCCGCGGCTCTGCCCGCCAGCGCCGCCGTTTCAATCGACCTACCCAAAGGTATGGTTTTTGCAACTCGACGCCGTTCTTGCAGTGAATGGCGTCACGAACCAACCACTGATGCACGGCATTTTTCTCGACGCCCTTCCGTTAGAGCTGCGCCATGTCGCCATGTCGCTGCCACTTCAAGCACCAGTCCGCCGCCTTACAACGCCCTCTGCACTGCGGCGCTCACCTGCTACTGCCACACATACCGCCCGCTTCCGTTTACCCGCACCTGGCAGGTTTCCCCGGCGCCACAGCGCAAGGTACAAACCAGTCCGAAGCCCTCCATTGACCACTACCTTGGTGCCCCTTCTTCGACTACTTCTACCTCTGATTCGGTCACAGAAACATACAATCCTGCACCTGACCACGACCACGAGGTAGAAGACGCCCCCCACAGCGACTGACCATCCCTACTAGAGGTACTCTCCCTTGGAGACCCCGTACGCACCTCCGTCGCACATGCCTACCACCTGCGCGTCTTCCATGACATCGATGGAACGCGACACCATGGCCCCACCCGACTACACAACGGCTACCTCGCCACACGCCTCGGAGTCGGGCGCAGACATCCCTCCACCCGCTATTCAATTCTCGGTCATGGAACCTTCATTCCCCGATGTCTGGAGGCACTCTCTGCCAGCATCAACGCTCTGGGCGTCCTGCCAGCAACGACTAGCATCGCTATCGCAGTCTCCCACAACCAATGTTAAAGCCACCAGCCATCAAACACGACCAAACTTCCCAGACGCTGCGACTATGACTGACGCGCTTGAGGATGACGTGCCTGCTCCGCTTCCGACAGGACTCACCAGGCATACCACGCCTGCAGTGGAGCAAGCTAGGGGGTGTTGGCTAGAGGCAGCCATCAATTATGCAAGCCTGCACACCAACCTTCATGCGTGGACTACAGCAGGTCATTACACGAGCACAGGTGTCCCGTAAAACCCTCCGGCCAAGCCCACGCTGACTTAGTTCCACCACCACCATACTCCGGAGCCTTTGGCGCCGGTCGGCAACAACCAGACGCGTGTCCACAACGCCGGCTCGTGTGTCACAACCGCGATGACTACCGTACCTCATACATGTCTACCACCCTTGAAGCTACGTCGACGACGACAACGTGCTTGGCGTCACACAGTGCGGTACCTTTTGAGCCACCCTGCTACGCAGCCACGAGTTGCAGTCACGGCCTTGAAGACGCCACAAGCGCCTACTCGGCCTGTCCGACGCAAGGGCCCAACACTTGTAGCGTACCCGACTACCCTCCGTGCACGTGGTCCCGTTGTTCGGACATGTTTCCGCGTCCATCGGCACGTCTATTCACACCGGCACGTCAGACGCCGCACGACTTTGAGATTTGTGCTGCGTCGACCCTAACGTCAAAACCCGCACTGCCAATTCTCTGCCAACGTTAGCCTCATAACCTAGCGACACACTGTGCACTCTCGGTCTGTCCGGCCAGGTCATCGAGAGACCCACTTGTTTGCAACCACAGTGACCCGGCGTTTTCTTCTTCGTCCCTTGCGCTTGTCCCAGAGCCGCCCACCGGAGACCCGCTGCTTACCGATGGCCCATCCAGGTTGACAACGTGGACTTCCCAACTGCACACTTTATGGATATATATTGTCGTTCAGGTATATTGCATCTGTCCTTCTCGTCATTTTGTACGTATATTTTCGATCGCGCAAAGTGCTAGGGGCGGGGGCTATGTAGCGCCACGCTAGATTTGCCTAGCTGGTTGCGCCGGCTCTTGTGTCACAACCGCGACAATGCCAATACCTCATACATGTCTACCACCCGTGACCCTACGTCGATGATGACAACCCGCTTGTCTGCGACCACAGCGACCCGGTGATTCTTTCTTCATCCCTTGCGCTTTTCCCAAAGGCGCCCACCGGAGACCCGCTGCTAACCGATGGCCCATCCATGTTGACAACCTGGACTTCCCAAATATACACCAAATGGATTGTCATTCATGTACGTAGCATCTGTCCCTCTCTTTATTTTGTACGCATGTTTTAGATCGCGCAAAGTGCTAAGGGATGGGAGCCTATGTAGTGCAACGCTAGAATTGATGATGATGATGATGATGATGATTCCACAGCCATGGCTTGTACCAACTAAACGAGATCGGCCAAGAATTGATGACTTAGTTCAGTGAGATTTGTTTATATTCAATATCAAAACCACCCGCCAGAAAAAAAGAAAGAAAAAAGAAAAGACACCCTAGGCAGAATGAAAGGAGTACAATAGTAGTTTGTCACTTGCTCAGATCAATCATTCATTACCATGAATAGGAGTTACCGTGGTTAAAGAAAGATCTTGTTAATGTTGGAATATTTTTTTAATAATAATCACGCATTTAGAAGCTTAATTCTTTTACTTTACTTAAGATATTTGCAAACTGCATAGAAAACGTTCTCGTGGCGGAAGCCAACATCGAATGGATGGAAGGGAAGTATATTTTCTATTGTGAAGTTCAGCCCCAGGCTTGCGAATGGGAAAACTAAGAGTGTTTTTCTGAACAATTTTTATCGGCGACATGATAAAACATAGTGCTTTATTATTTCTGATTCTAAAGAGAAGTTGCATAGCAATGATATCGCCAGACTAGGCCTATGTGAATAGAAATTTAATGGGGGGACACGACGTCGAAATTCGATTATTATGGTTTCCAATTTTCTTGTAGGACACCAATGAATTCTCCACGGAAATCTTAAGTTAGTAAATTTTGGTGTTAACATTATTACTACCATAGCGTCTGCGCGAAGCGCAAGTTTTCTGTATCTTGTCGCAGTTAGAGTGGCCACTTCGGGAAGGACTGATAGTGCTGGCCCTTCCAATGCTGCTCATGCTGGAGAGTCGGCGCTTTCATTTGCTTCTAAAACGCAATGGCCTGGTACCCATAATAATTTCATAGCTGCACCTGAGGAGGGACTAGCACAAGGAGCGTCTTTCAGGCCATCGATTTTGTTGACGCCGTAATCGACGTACATACTCACAGAGAATCCGTGATTCTGATCGCTTTATAGGCATTAAAGGTAGCTTTCGCAGCGCTAGAACTATTGCCAACTGCTATGCTTCAAAAGCTGGGGGGAAATCCGGTAATCGTAATGAATAAGACCAGTCAAGCGAATGGAAGTATATACCTACATCTGTCTTTTCATTCAATACTGAAGCATCTGTGGATATAATATTATTTGTTTCTACGTGTGCAAGATAATCCTGCAGTCGGCTATTTAAGACCCATTAGGATTCTAATTTGGGCTTAGCGGGAAAAATATCATCGAATTCTATCTTAAGATTTTGATGTGTAATGTGCGCTGCAATCACATCTCGATTTTTTTACATTTATCCTATCTAGTTGTTTCTGGGCAAAAGTAATTAGAGGCGTTCGAAACCATGGCCAATGGGCAAAAAATGTTGTCTGGGTCATCTATAAAAGCATATTCAGATCATTTTGGCTCATAGCTACAAAATTTCTGAAACTTCTGAACTTTTGGGATACGAAAACACCAAAGTGATGTAGGTAATAGTGCCTCCTAATACAACACATTGTTTGTTGCAAACCTAGGAAGTCCTATACACAATCTCAAGGCTTCTCGTTTAAGCATAACCAGAGGCTTTATTTTGTAAGCAGGGTCACCTGAGAACAATACGCACCCAAATTCTAGCAATGGTCGCATATACACTTTTTTATATCTTCACCATCGTGCTTCTGCAAACCTATATTGACGGCTGCTCAATCTACGAAGAATTTCTAAGGCACGTTGTGCTTTAGATGCCATGCGTTCTATGCGGGGAGTCCAGTTTAGGTTGACATTATTTATTTATTTATTTATTTATTTATTTATTTATTTACAGAATTTCTGCTCGCTTCAAAGTGAAGCCATAAGCAGGAGTGGGTAACATATAAATATAGATATAGCCCACTGAACATTTTCACAGTATATTACGCACAGAGAATGTCGCGGACACACAGGTTTTAACGCGGTAAAAAGAAAAATATACAGTGCATGACATGCAATTGCGCATAGCATAATACCTATATAAGTGCGTACTAACATCACTTGTGTACTAACAACGCAACGTCACAAAACAAAGAGTACAAATATGGCAGGAAGACATGCTATCAGTTTTTTAGCTCCGATAAGAATGACGCCACTGTCGCCGCCTCCACAATCCCACCAGGGAGGCGATTCCACTCGCGTACAGTTCGTGGGAAAAAAGAGCCCATGTTCAAGTTCGTTCTGCAAGAAAATTCCTGTAATTTTTTGAGTGATCCGCCCGCGTGGGTCGTCGCACAACTTTTTCTATAAACGCACTTGAATCAATGCCAAGCTTATCGTGGTAGAGCAGATACATATATTTTAGTCTTTCGCGATATCGCCGCAAATGTAATGCTTCCAAGTTCGCTGTCTGAAGCAAAGCAGTGACTGACGTAAGGCGATTGTATGAGCGAAAGATAAATCGAGCAGACTTTCTTTGTAGGTTTTCTAGTTTATCAATATTTTTCTTTGTGTATGGGTCCCAGACCACGCAGGCATATTCCAAAAGGGGACGAATGTAGGTTTTATATGCTAATAGTTTTATTTCTTGCCTTGACTGTCGTAACGATCTTCTAAGACATCCAAGCTTTTTCATGGCTTTTTTTTCTAGAAAAGTGATATGTTCATTCCACCGGAGGTCTGAAGTGATTATTAAATCTAAGTATTTATAACGATTTACAGCACTAAGACAGCGACCATTTATTGAATACTGGAAAGTAAGTGGTGCCTTCTTTCTTGAAATTGTCATTGAGACGATTTTTGTAGTATTATGTAGTACATTATTATATATTACTATCAAATATTTAGGAGATTTCACCTGCGCAACGGGCTCTTGTTTTTAATGTATTCAAAATTGAGACGGGACCTGATAACGAGAATATCAATACTGCACTCTTATTGACATTTAGGGTCATACAGGCTTCATCTAGGCATCTCTCCAGCATATTAACATATCTCTGTAGATTTTGAAAAAATATATATATCACTATGTGCAGTGAAACTTACAATGTCATCAGCATATACAAACACATTCACGTCCTGGCTATGCGGGATTGTGCTCATTAAGATGTTAAATAGAACTGGTGATAATACAGCGTCTTGGACACCGCGAGTTTGCATTTTGACGATGCGCACCCATCTTTGCAACAATAGAACTCTTTGAAACAATAGAACTGCAAGAGAACTTTGAAACAGTAGAACTTTAAAACAATAGAACTGCAAGAGCAAGCCTTTTAGGACCCCAAGTTTCCAGGCTACAAAAAGCCTGCTGTAGGCAGGCTTCATCTTAACATGTGCGCATGCAGTCGTGAAGAATAAATTATTTGTCTAACTTATTTTTTATGTGTGGTTGTAAAATTAGCATGAGAACCATTCAATTATGAAGTGAGCAAGCAGTAGTTGAATCAAACTGTGCCTACATTATGGTGCATCACCAAAATCATGTTTTAAAGAGTGCTTTCAGATTAAACACACAAGAAACAGATATACTAAAACGGGACCTACATGCTTGCGTGATGCAAGGTAACAGTTACAACAAACCCTACGATTGGCAAGAATTATGGAAGTGGAACCGATAGGAACCATGGAGCTAAAAACAGCCGTTTTACAGAGCCCTTACTCTTGGGGAACTAAAAAGCAGTGCAAAGATTTGAGAATCAAATGCAAAGAGGAAAATCAGTAACTGAATATAGTAATAAAGTAAAATCACGGTCAAAAGAGAGAAAGATATATGTTATGAAGAAAGGAAGGGAGGTTCACCAGAAAGCAAGTATCTGGTTTGCTACCCTGCAATTGTGAAGAGAGACAGAAAGATAAGGAAAACGGAATGAAAGAAAAAGAGAGCGGGAGGAAGCAAAAACACACACACACACTAGAATGTCACAAACGTTCGAAGAGGCGGGTCGATCGCAGAAATTTTAGGAGGATAGTTGAAGTCGCAGTAAATGTATAGACATGCTGAGCTTTTGGACAAAAAAGGGTCCCCGTTCTGGTTCGAAACTGCCTTGACATCTGTTTGAAGCACTCAAGTATCTGGTAGTGTCTGTGAATGATGAAATTGCAATAGAGCAGCTATTTTACGTGCTCTGCTCTTACAGCTTTGTTGGGAACTCGCATTGTCTAGAAAGCATTTCATGTCTTCGCAATAACTACGTGTGTGTAAACATCGGCCAACAATTAAGCAATCATAAAAAAGTGTGTTATTCTGCCACTGCCAAATCAATCATTCCCGGCACACACAGCAAACACCAGGCCTGCAGAACACACTGTCTGCAAGCAAATATAAACATCACATTGCACCGCGATGAAATTTAACACTTATGCAGAAGGACGATCATTCACAACAAACACAGTAGACACCAACATAGAGAAAGCACTCTGCTGAAAACACTGTGTTGCTGGTAAGGAAACCTGAATTAAACATTGCAGTATCGTGAAAGGGCACAGTAATCTGCAAAGAATGCCACCCACGGCAAATCTGGGAGACACCAATAAGGAGATGCCAAGCCTGCACAACACACTGTGCAGCACACAAATAACACCATACCACTGCAGTCCTCTTGTCATTGGTCCAAGGCCTGGCTTCAGCTTCGCTTTGACTGTAAGGCTTATGTTGGCTTGAACAAATGCACCTACCGATTGCGATTCCCTTGCTCGAGTAGGTCGAGCGAGAATACACACAACTTAGGCAAAGCTGCTAATGAGATGCCATTCTATCTTCACATGAGTTCACGCAGCTTTCTATGTAATAGATGTAGAAGTAGCACCAGGTTTATGCTGCTGTCTGGGCGACTGATACATTTGGTCAACTTCAGTGCTTTTCTAGTTGGTCGCAACACAAACGGCTGAGGCGTATGTCGCAGGTATGCTCCTTTCTCCTTAACATGGTACCGTGCACTTCAATGCCGTAAGTTCTGAACACCATTTTCTCATGGAATTCGAGACGCGAATGGTTCAAGTCTTAATGGAGTGTTCTTCAGTAAAGGAAGTTTCCATGCTTTCTCTCTGTAGTAGTTTCTTACTAATTCCAGTTTTTTCTACTAAGTCTGCTAGTGCAGGGTAGGTTTTTTCAAGCAGCATGTTTGTTGTCGACAGAGCAGGTATGGTAACCTGTCAGCAGTTAGGCGAGCTTCCCTTTCTGTTTCAGCGTGAGGTACATGCATGTATAGCACCACGTTAATGCAGCTGTCTGGACGACTGATACAATTGGTCAACTGCAGTGTTTTTCTAGTTGGTCACAACACAACAGAGGCTTAGCTGCATTTATCGAACTGTCAAATATTAAATTAGACTGAGGCTAGTTTGAGCTGGAAGTCGCGTGCGAGCTGCAACTGCTTCGTGAACTTGGTGAGCTCTGTACATGACAATTGTGGATTATTGTCGCTAGTTGGCACAAATGGTGATTCATACCTGGGGAAGTTTGTTGTCTGATCATCTTCTCGCACCTCTGCTCATTGTTACATTCATGCACTTCTAGAATGGAGGCAGTGGGGGAAGAGCCGAGACGTTATTTAGCTTCCCGTTTTAAACAGCGAATGGTGCGGCAGTTATACCCTTTGTTGCGTGTCAGCGTAGAGTGTGCATGAAGTGTTGATTTCCGGTTTTGGAGTCACCTCAGTTGAAGGACCAAAGTCTAAACTGTTGTAGGTAAGGGAAACAGGTCCGCCGGCTACGGAATGTTGGAGTATCACTGTCCGTTCGATAGATGCAGTTTCTTGACTTGCAACGGTGAAATATTGCTGAAATCGCTGTATAAACAGCATCCAGTTCGCCCAAAAATCACCGATTATGCCCTTACGCGCTCAGATGTCTATGCTGTGGACGTTATTTTGTGTAGGAAGATGCGCATCAAGTGAGCTGACGATGAAGCTGAGCTGTTGCATGGAGGTACTCTGCTTTTTTTACTAGAGGTTGTCGTTATCGGCCACACTTGAACGACTCCTCACGCTTGACTAAGCCACCCTTACTTGACGCCTTTGACTGAGAATGCAAAGCGAAAACACACGAAAATAAAATGCTCAATTATACTGTGTTACGATGGTGATGACGATAATAGTGATTCGAAATTAAAACTGAACAAGTTTCGATTTCAGCTTCATGTTTAAACTGGGTTTGTAACAGTAAAAAATAGACAAGTAAGGCAGCATAAAAAAGTGAGACAAAAGTTGTTTGCAAAGGACTAAATTACTGTACGCAATAAAATATCCGTATCACAACGCTATGACCACACTCGCCACTTGCTTTTTTTTGCACCCTCAAGATGCGTTTTTACGATGGTTTCGATGTTGCGCTCATCAGATGTCACCAAAACAAGAATGCAGTCATTATTAAAAATATTATTACGATTTGCACGAAGAGTATTTAAAATTACCTAGTTATGAAACAAGCAATAGCCTTTAGGATTAGCACTAGCTTTTTTTGTCTCGGAGGCTATACATTGTCAACGTCGGGTCCCGCCTTGTATCATGGGCTGTTATAGTCACGTGATAGCATTTTCCGCTCAAAATAATGGAGGATTCCGCCGCAGTCCCTTCATCAGAAGTTAACAATGTGAAATTTTAGTTCTTATAGAGTCTGCGTGGCTGCATTTATCGGCTTTGTGTTCTGCGGTGCCCCCTCCTGTCCGTGTGCAACTAAGCAAGGCGTTCGGCGGCGACAACGACTTTCACCTGAACACTCCTCACGCTGCACGATCGGGTAAGTAGCGCGGTTTTGGCGTCTTCTCTTTAGCCCTTTTTGCCATCGCATGTTTCGTCACACTAATTGAGACGTAAGTCACCTTCACTGCAAGTGTCACACGGGTACTTTTGATCGTTATTTGGCTCCAAAATCGCGGTTTGACTCTTGTTTCGGGCAAACTCGATCCGTTTCGGGCAAACACAGCTGGGCACGGCAGATGTTCTGCGAGAGTGACCACTAATCCTCTGCACTTCACTATGCAAATTATTGTTCATGCCTTCGCTCTGATGCTCTTTCTTGCGCTGTCTGGGTCATCAACCAGCGCATCACTGGTACGCGCGCTACTGTCCCGCGGATCTCCCCAGATTAACATGTGGGACTTGGCTGGACAGTACTCGGGATTCAACGCGGCAAGCCATGCCACTATCTCAGCACTTGGTCCTGGACACAGCTTGAAAGTCCCGCATCGTCAACGAAATCAATCGTTCCCCAAGCTATAAAGCCACCGCCCCCGTCGGCATCGCCTTGTGGGCTCGGCAGCTGTTCTGCGAAAATGACCACTAATCCTATGCACTTCAGCATGCAGGTTGGTCCTTCATACAGCCTATACGCAAAAAAGTCGAGCAATTACTTCTTACTTCAGCTGCCGAGCCCGCAGTGCCTGTTTCCTACTTGTTGTGAGTGTGGAGCTGTCATGCGTTCATTGCTGCTAGTCACGGGTGGTATCGAGTCGAACCCAGGACCCGATAATGCGGCGATTCTCGACGAGCTGCCTAAGCTAACTGCCGGTGAAGGAACTGTCATTACGGAAGGTAAAGGCATTAAGGCACAACTTGTTACCACGAATAACACTATCGCTGAGCTCTCTAAGCGTGTGGCTTCTGTCGAAGCGAGTTGTGAACACATCGTTCACTTGCGGCAGCGGCATGAAACCGTACAGACTGACAACACCCAAACTGTGTACCGTGTTTCTCATTTAGAAAGCTGTCTTGATGATGCCAAAAATCGGTCCCGCCGCAACAACCTGATTTTTTATGGTATCCCCGATTCTTCATCTGAATCGCGTGCACACCCTGAAGAAGCGATCATTCAACTTTGCTCCGAACTACTAAAATTAACAGTCGACACAAAAGAAATAGAGAGAGCACATTGCTTTGGTCGCCATATTTCTGGCCGTAACCGTGCCATCATTGTCAGATTTTGTGCCTTTAAGACGAAAGAGGCTATCCTTACTTACGCCCGTAAGTTGAAAGGTACCACATATGGTATTGGGGAGGACGTTTCCCAATGGGTACAAAACGCACGTAAACACCTTGTCGCCTTTGCAAAAAACAAGTCCGTGCCTTACTCACTTCAATATAAAATGCTACACATCGGCCCACGGCACTTCTTCTTTCATGAAGCTTCACAAAGCGTGCAAGGACAACTATAGTTATCTGGTCACGCCCGTCAACCACGCAGCCACCTTACTCGCATGCCCCGTGCCACCGTTTCACCCTCGGTTATCTTTACTAACATTCGCAGCTTCCTTCCACAACATGAAGTAGTGTCGAATCTGGTGTCATCATCCGATAGTAATGTAATTGTACTAACTGAAACATGGCTTACCAGTGAAATCGCTGATGCTGAAATTTCGAACAACTTTCACAACTTCAACATTTTTCGAAAGGACAGGCACGGTGGCAGAGGGAGTAGGGTATTAATCGCCGTTCACACTGAATTATCTAGTCGCCCTGTCAATATATCAAGTGACCTCAAAATTCTGTGGCTAATCTGCCATAACAAACCTTCATCTATTATTATTGGCGTGTGCTACAGCCCCCACTCATCATCCTGATTTTCCCAGCAAACTTAACAACATTTTGAGTGATTTAGCCAAGCGGCATCCTAATGCATGCATCTTGCTTTTCGGTCACTTTATTTACCCCAGCATTAATAGCAGCTACAATACACTTTTTCGGTTATTTATTAGGAATCAGAACTTGTTAACGTACAGCTGTGAACTAGGGAAACAGAAGCACAGCTGTGCGTGTTCCTAACACGAATACATTGCTGTATTCTGAGCCAAAGCACCAGCGTCGAAGAGACAAAGGCGTAATTGCACCGGCACTGGTGCTGAGACCTTCTCAGCTTCAATGGGTCCGTGGATGACGAATCGCATTCCCAACCCTCTGAGCGGAACAAAAGACCCTGGCTGAGACGAGGAAGTGGAAGCACCCTTTTACTGCGCAGAGTCATCAGAACGAATCGCCGAGGCGTTAATGCCGGTGAAGCATGGAACTCTGCGTTCCTAGAGAGATGATGGCGACGTGTCGTTGATGACTCGTGGTATGGCCTGGGAATGTTTCATTTCGCTATCGCTTGGCTCATTTCAATTTTTTTTATATTTTCACTATTACCTATAATTCTAACTCGGTGTTATTCACTCGCGCGAAAGACTCCCAGTTCTCCACATGGAATAACAGAAGCATGCCCACTACCACACTGACCATTTCAGGTATTTCTGTAATAATATTTTAGCGTGCCGCAGTGTGCGTTCAAGTGTTAGTCATAAATAAGCAAGGTTATGTGCGGTTCTAATACATAAGCGATGTGCTTGTACCATGACAAGTCAGAGGTCAACGTAGATCCTCATTACATAAATAGAAGTGCCTGAGTGAGTGACCTAAAGTTACAGTTTTATATATACAACTGTCACACGTGGCCACTTGAGTGTATTTTGAGCAATGTTACTTACGCTCACCAAGTGTCATTTCGGCGGTGCGCTGCTACACGAGAAATCGAAGTGCACTTTGGAATTTATGGCAGTGGCCATTGGCTAATAGGACAACATACATTTGTTGATTTTTTACATTACTTGCTGGTTATTTACATATTGAGAGGATGAACATAATTTAGAATAAACGTCGGACGGAAATGAAATAAATGTTGCAACCGTGTACCGTTATCAGTCATGGCGAGCCTAGTCAATACAGCGCCATAATCAATCGAAAATAAAAATGGTGGACTCCAGTGAGGTAGGCACGCGTAATGAAGATGGGCATTTGGAACGTGTTTCGGCCACACTCATTCACCTGCGAATGAGGTGCTGTCATGCGTACGTCATTCTGGAAAGTGCAATTGACAGAGGAGTCAAAATTTCTAGATATATTGAGGACGACTACAACTTCCAGAATGAGCAAAACTGCTTGGTTTGCCCAAAGTACAAAGAGCTGTGATCTTTATCACATCAATTCACTCATTGCATTCAAAACTACGCAAACATTACACAAAAGTATGGAAACTCTTATTCACTGGTTGAGGCTAGGCACCGCTTACACAAAACATTTTTGGGCAGAATCGGCAGAGCTGAAACTCCCGAATGCCATTGTGGATTTATAGATGACACGTATGTCACCTTCTCATAGGCTGTCCACACCATGACATGCACACCATGACATGCACACCATGACACACCATGACACTTGTCCACACCATGACGTTTAAGACACCGTCTCGAATGAAAACTGTTGGCATTAGACCGCAGACCGTTTAGCTTGAAGAAACTTCTGGGCCCTTGGCCAACCAGACTATTGCAGACTCACGCTTTAAAAGTGAAAGCAAGTTTTTTATAAGACAGCGGAACTGCTGAGAAGTACTAAGCAATAATGTACTTTCATTGTATAACACATGTACTTAATATGTGCAGTATCATATGACATCCATCATATGTGTGTGCTGAAGTGAATGACGTGTCGACTGCTTTGTGCACACAAGCGAATATATCTTCATGAGGACCAGAAGTGTGCTCTGCTGCTTTGGGTTGGTTGGATCAAATAATAAGAAGGGACATTATCAGAGACTTCATTTGTTGACTTTTGCACATTTCCTTATTATTGTGTTGTGATGTGTGCGTATGTGTTTTGCATATATGTGCTCGAGTGTTCTATTTTTCTGCACTGGGTTCGTATGTTTTCTTTAAAGACACGTGTTCAGCTTTCACTCAAGGGCTGAGGAGTAGCCGGCACCATACTTGTGCGCTAACATCTCTTTAAGTATATATCAATAAAAAACAGCTACTCGTCAACTCATTCACCATAGCTGCCATCTTGGCTGACAGTGCACCCTTCGTGTGTCACTCAGTGTGAAGCTTCCAACAGAACAAACGCTGGTTTAAAGACACGTTTCCTCATCTGACTGAATTCCACGTCAAGCAGGGATGGCGCGTCAATCTAAGTACATTCAGATACCTTGTGGAGTCGCTGACAAGTGATCTCAACCACTTGAGCTCAGAAATGCGCATGGGTATCTCGGTTGAGAAAAGAATTGCCGTTGGGCTTAAGATATACCGCCTGTGCTCCTCTACTGAAGACAGGACGATCGCGCACTTATTTAGTGCAGGCTGCTCACTGGTTAATGTGTTGTAGCGGCAGTTTGCCACAACCGTCATTGAGCAGCTGGAAGGTCAGTGTATTTGCATGGCGTGGTGCGAAGACATGGCCGACTACGTTACAAAATCCTTCGCTGTGACCAGATTTCCCCAAACTGTGGGAGCTCTCGATGTTTGCCATTTTCCCGTATCGCCACCGAAAAAACACGCTACTGACTACTACAACTTCAAGAGATGGCAGGGTTCTTTTAAATTTGTGGCGTGATAGTAAATTTTTGTCTATAAAAAGGATTTAACGTAGACGAAATTGCAGAAATACACCAGAATAATGTATTTAGAAGAACGTGTTATATATTTTGTGACGTCCTCAAGAAGTTTTCAAGGATAAGTCTTGTCTATGCTCTTACTAACCTTTTTTTGTATGTGAATGTGGTGTTGTTTTACATTTCGATCTATGCTGTGTGCACTTTGTGTTATGAGGCCAAAAGTAAATTTTACAATACGCCTAAGAGAGGCGGAATGGTAGAAAGTGTTCTTGCAATTGTGAAGCATTGCTGAAATAATGTTTTTTCCCCACGCAGGTACAGCATGATACTTCTAGCGCTAGTGGGCCACAGATATAGGCTCGGATATATAGTAGTTGGTAGTCTTGGGAAGAGTTATGACACAGGTGTTTATTCAACCTTGGGGCTAATATAGGTGGTGGAGTCCGCACACTTCAAGTTTCCTCAAGCCATAATTGAAGGTGCCCGCGTTGCTACTATGATATTGTGGAATCAAGCGTTTACCTTGACCGCAAACCTTATGAAGCCATACGAAAATCCTCAGGATAGAACTGTCATCTATGGCGGCATCACTTACATATGGTTTATCATAAATATTTAAAATGACGTTTACGCCTTTTTAAAACTTTTTATGTTATTTGTGTTGCATATAAGCACCAAATATGTAAAAACTCATATGAAGGCCACCCTACTTAAGTGGTCCCACCAACACAGTTTCGATGACTGCCGCTTCCCAAGTGACCGCTGATAATCAATCAGGCCAGGGAAATCCAGGAGGCTGCGCTCCAGCACACAAGCCAGCACAAACGAAGGCGGGAAAACAAGAACTGCATTGAAAGAATTTTGCTCGAAACAAGTGTCCCATCTCTCGTGGTCTAGCTCTGACATCTTCTTTGCAACCACCTATTTACATTAACGCTTCATGGTTACATGCTGCGGCAAGCTGTTCTCTTTCGTACACAATAAAACGTGCATAAAGTTGCCTTCAATGTCGTTTTTATTTTTTTTCGGAATTTCCCCCAGCACGGAGAGCAACTTCTCGTCTATTGAAGCTATATTCATGAAGATCTTCAGCTGTTCTTCATTCAGTTGTAATTCTCTCTCTTCATCATCGTTCGAGAGAGAGACGAAGTTGGCGTTGCTCCTCGAGCAGTTGTGTCAAAAGTGTTGATGCAGCAGGTTGCCTCTTCCGCTTTTTTATTCTTTTTAGAGCTCTCACTGACCAACCCAGCTTCACAGCTCGACGCAGCCTCTGTAGTTTCTAACGATGTACTCCTTTGAGGGGAACTTGATAGTTCAGGTGTCGCCACGGGAAAAGGTGACTGGCTGCCATTGATGTTCGTCTTGCACAGCATCCCACGCTCTTCCGACGAGGATCTGCAGAGTACAAAATTCCTAAATTCTGAATAAACATACAAGTACTACTGAAAAGTTTGCTCAATACAAAACGAAAACAATTTGCCTTTTGTTAACTTCATGAGTACACAGCAAACTTATCATTAAATTGGGCGTTTTTATTAGGTGGCACAGTGTCTTCAGCATAAAATGGCAAATTTAAGGAGGCTTTGTATCTGTGCTTAAGATTTCGTGAAATAGGGTGAATATACCCCTTTAGTTGCTACATACATAGAAACAAAAGTTGACAACAGAGCAGAGAAAGTACCCATGCTCATTGATTAATCGAGGCCAAAACCTATACGTGTACAGCTGGAAGAGCTTCATTTGCATATCCCAACGTAGTGTGAGCCCAGCTACTTGGTTATGGTAATATAGTTTACATAAATAAACAGTGAACTGTTTTCTGTGAGTAAAGGCATAGCTACTGTGACGGGCCATTGTGGCCGCTGAATATATTGGGTTCCAAAGTGGCCTAAGAAGGACGTCCACACTCTTTCAAGATCAGGAAGGGACTACCAGTCCCTTTTTTTTATTCCACGTTCCTCGAGCGCCTGCGAGCTCGGCGTCGATTTACTTTGTTTTCCTCACGTAAAGGTGCCAGACACGCACCGAGCGTCATCGGCTATCGTTCGTCACATGCCCCGGTTCGGAAACTAGTCATCTCATCTTCATACACAAAATACCAACACAGACGTAACTAAACTAACTTAAACAGTCCTATCTGGAACTATTTACAAAATGCCACAAAACATTGCCTATCCACTTTCAGGCACACAAAAACTATATACAAGCACCAACAACTATTTAGACTGCGCGGCACCCATGTACAACTTAGTCCGAAGAATTGGGTTGCTCCATGTGAGCAAAGGGGCCCAGATATTGTCTTGACTTTTAACATGCACAATGTCCCTTCCCATGTTGTCCGCGAGTTCGATTTCGTAGTTCACGGGAGACAGTTTGTTCACTATCTTATGAGGTCCGGTGTACTATCTAGTTGTTTTCACACCGAGTTGGAGCCTTGAGGAGCACCAGTTGTCCTCTTTCAAACACAATGTACCTGTGGTGCTTGTCATAGTGCCACTTCTGTTTTTTTTGAGCCAGTCGGATGTGTGTGGCCGTGAGCTTCGTGGCTTTTTGTAGTCTTTCACGTACTGCCGTGAAATAGTTTGATTCTTCTCTGAGCTCTTCAAGTCCTCGGCAGCTGTATACAACATTTAATGGTAGCACCAAATCCCTACCGTAAACCAGGAAGAAGGGAGTTAGGCGAAACGTGTCTTGGTGCCCGGTGTTTTAACAGAATACAATACAATGGAGGGCATCGGCCTATTTTTCCCCCGGTTGTAGTCATGGCAATCATCTGTTTGATTGTCTTAGTGGCTCTTTTCCACAAGCCGTTTGCTGCGGGTTGATATGCGGTAGTGGCAGCATGTCGCCCCGCCACGGTGGTCTAGTGGCTAAGGTACTCGGCTGCTGACCCACAGGTTGCGGGATCGAATCCCGACTGCGGCGGCTGCATTTCCGATGGAGGGGGAAATGTTGTGGGCCCGTGTGTTCAGATTAGGTGCACGTTAAAGAACCCCAGGTGGTCAAAATTTCCGGAGCCCTTGACTACGCCGTCTCTCCTAATCATATGGCGGTTTTGGGACGTTAAACCTACATATCATTCATCATTGGTAGCATGTCTGATGCCCCGATGTTTGAAGTATGCTTCAGTACAGCGCGCCATCATTTGAGTACCGCGGTCTGTGATAAATGTGTCTGGGCATCCGTGCTTGAGGATTATTCGTCGTTCGACGAACTTCTGGACGGTTGCGGCCTCTATGTTACGGGGTGGTTTTGCCTCCACGAACATTGTGAGGTAATCAACGGCTGCAGTGATGTACTTGTAACGTCTTGGGGTGTTGAATGGCCCAATTATGTCCATCCCAAGTGTTTGTAATGTGCTGTCGACATCTATATGCTGTAATAGACAGTAAGGCACCGATGTCGACATCTTGATTTTCTGACAAAGGTCACAGTGACGCACGTAACGTCTGACATTACTTAGACCTAAGGGCATCGAATGTTCGCCTGATGCCCATGTAGTCTCCGTATCATCTTTCATGCATTTCACGGAGTGCCTCAGCTTGTCGTTGAGCAGGAAGGCAGAGGAGAAATTGACTGCTCACTTGTTCATGTTCTCTTTTGTACAGCACGTCGTTATGCGTGATAAACATCTTTTGCACGCATTTCTGTTGCTTTTTCGTGCCCAGTGCACCCCTGAGCATATCCAGGATTTCAGTGCAAAATGCATCCTGACGCTGTTCATCACCAATGTTGTCACAGAATCGCAGTGATGGATATGATACTGCAAGAATTGGTTCAGCATCATCAACCATGGGGAGACTCCTTGAAAGACAACCTGGTGCGCTGTGCAGAATTCCTGATTGATAGAGGACATCAAAGTGAAATTCCTGCGGAATCAGTGACTAACGAAGAAAGCGTTGGTTTCCTTCATTGTAGCACAAGACCCAGCACAGTGCATGGTGGCCGCTGGCACCTTGACATTTTCAGTCAACCAGGTATGCTCGTAGCTCTTTTAATGCCCATTTTACTGCAAAAGCTTTCAGTTCTGTCGAAGCATAATTGAACTCTGTGCCTTTGAGAGATCGACTCAAGTATAGCACTAGACAATATCAGCGCTCTTCCTCTTCTTGCCGCAGTAGACCTCCCAAGCCGAGCCAAGATGCATCTGTGTGTACTTGGACGCCAAATTCTGCTTTTTCAGAGAATAGCTCAAGAGCAGGTGGCTGGCCCAACGGGCGCTTTAATGTCTCAAATACCACTTTCTGATCCTCTTCCCAAGAAGAAGTAGCGTTTTTCTTTAAGAATGATCGAAGAGATGCAGCGATAATGCTGTTTCAGGATAAACTTCCTGAAGTAGGATTGACGCCCGATGAATGATTGTAGTTACTAGACACTTCGAGGAGGCCGGAAAGCCTGAACCGCTACCTGTTTGGATGGGTCGGGAAATACACCGTCTTTTGTGACAACGCGCACAAGGTAATGAATGGCACGTGTTCTTCAAATGTCCGGCTGAAGACTACGCAGTCATCCATACACACAAGGGCATTGCCGTATTTATTACCGTCAATGATCATATTCACGGCTCGCTGACATGTGAATGGGCCGTCTTTTAGGCCAAATGGCACCCGGAGGAATTCGTAAAGACCCCAAGGCGTGATGAAAGTAGTCTTCTTTATGTCATCAGGATGCATGGCGATATGATAAAATCCAGACACCAAGTCCATAACAGAAACGTACGTGCTTCCGGTGAGTGCCTGCAGCACATCTTCAATTCTTGGGAAAGAGTACACAATGTCCTCAGTGACGGCGTTAAGACGTCAATAATATACGCATATGCGCGTCGTCCCGTCTAGCTTTGCTACAAGGACAAGGGGTGATGTCCAAGGACTCCGATAAGGTCGCACTAGATTGGCATCAATGAGATCCTTGATCATACTTTTGACGAGATCGTATTGTGCTGGTGACATTCTGCGAGGACGTTGCGATACTGGCTCAGCGTTTTCGGTTGGAATGCAATGTAGCTACATAGTGCAGGAGCCTACATCTGTACTTGACTGCGCAAAGCAAACTGAATTTGTTACCAACAAATCCTTCACGACCTCCAGCTCGTTGGTAGATAACATTGTTCCAATGTTAAAGCTGACGTCTCCTATTTCAATTGAACGGTGCTGCCGATCGACGACCACATAAGCTTGTGACGCATCAAGGTCCACAGGAAAAGGAAGGCATGAAATTCAGAGGATGTGTTGGCAGTCCTCTCCAGAAAGTTCAATATCCTCAAGCCTGCTTCCTCCTTCAATGAGCCCAATTGCCATCTGATAGGGAAGCAAGACGGCTTCAGAACAGCAGTTAGTAATTAAAACCTTAGTTGTATTTTCCAATGCAGCTGCCACCATGGGCTCCACTATGACGGAACAGCGATCCTACAAGAGCTTTGTCCCAGTGATGACGAATAAATGGTTTTTATCTTCCAACACGCGACGCCAGGCCACAGGAACCAACTTCCGCGATAAAGCTGGCAGTGGTTGCTCCCTAACCAGTTAGACCTTGCGTAGTCTTTGGGGGACCGATACCACAAAGCTCTCCGAGCCGCAGCCGATGACGGCGCTTGAAGTCCAAATAAGTCATCGCTTAGCAGTATTCCTTCGTGAGGTAACTGGAGAACAACAAAGTCATGCTGCAGTGTTTGGTCGCCCACTGTCACCACAGCACTGACTTGACTTAAATTTTGTAACTGATGAACGCTTCCTCCTAACAAACGTGGGGACGAAGGCCTTATGCTTAATTCGAGTTTTCAACTACTGGTGCAGTATTCATGTTTTTGACTGCTCCAGAATCCAGGATGTCTTATTAGTTTGTCCGTTGATGGTGAGAGGAACAAAAAAATTGGCCCCGTATCTGCATTCATTCGACAAATGTCGTCGAAAGACAATAGTCTTGCATGTGGAGGGAGTGAACGAAACATTCATTTGATGTTCTGCACAAGAAAAATGGTGAATGGTATTCTGAAGGCGCTGCTTTAGAGGGCCTCGAGTGTGCAATGGGGACGAATGAGCGCATCAAGTCACGTCACACGTGAGACATGAGCGCCATCTGGCAGTTTCTTTTGGAAAACAAAGCGCGTGGCCGTGCGCGCCCGTCTCAAAGGTGATAAGCTGTAGAACGCGAGGCAACGGGTAGGAGCCACCACCATCTCGTCCTAGTAAAGCGTTGGAAATACTCCGCGTTCCGTGCAAGCGTTGCATGCTAAGCGCAACGTGATAAGCGCTACAGTCCTTAAAATTATAAATTATAAACGCATAAAATAAATTATAAACGCATACTTATGTATGCGTTTTCTAGTAAGAGGTACAAATGCAGAATATATGCGTGTTGTTATGGTGCCCCAGACATGCGCAATAATTTGCTTCTCAATTGACAATTGCACAAGCATGAACGCTCAACATTGAGCAACATTCGTGGTCGCTGCAGATGGGGTCGGCTGTTTCAAGTACCCGATGCCGGTAAGATTGGAAAAACAGGTAAATGGACAGACAGACAGACAGACAGACAGACAGACAGACAGACAGACAGACAGACAGACAGACAGACAGACAGACAGACAGACAGACAGACAGACAGACAGACAGACCAAAAATTTTGCGTCGAAGGTCCCCAAGAAAGACTATCGTCTTTAAAAGTTTCACCTTCAGAGACACATGACACTTGCTCAATTACTGGCGACTGCTCGCGGACATTGGCGTCACCAGCTGTTCGTTTCTCTGCTGCTTTGAGCTGGAAGATTCGAAATCTTCCTGCCACTTCACAAGTTTTGCAGTTAGTGGTAGGCAACACTGCATGACAAAATGCCCACTTATGGAGCAGTTCAAGCACAGTTTACGAAATCTCAAAGCATTTCTTTGCGATCTTTCAAAAAAAAGGGTTGCGGAATGAGTCGATTGCCGCAATGGTGTTGGCTTCGCTTTCGTATCCCCTCCTTTTAGCACCTTTCCGTGAGCTACTTAAATATCTGAGGAACCGCTAGACTATATGCTGTTTGCGCTTTGACGATGGCGCATAGGGCAAAGTGTTCGCCTCGGTAGCCTATTACGGCATTCGGCGGGCGGCGTTGTGGGTGGTGTTGTGCGTTCTTTCGCAGCCAAAACTTGAATGCTCTCCTGCGAATTCCTGATCTGGTCAAAGCGCAGAAAGGAGCTTATCATATCGTCTAGCTGCTTAAATATTTTATCAAAAAAGTGATTCTTTGTCTTGGGTGACAGAGTAGCCATGATAAATTAGCACTTTTCCTGTTGTAGTACAAGATAATTGCACTGCTCCATCAGGTCCAGCTTTCGATATGCGAAGTCTGTACATGACTCGCCTGCGCATTGCGTTCCGCCGAACATTCGCTGCTTAGATGTTACATCGCAGTCCATATTATAACGTCGGCGGAACGCTGCATTCGTGTCAGCCCAACTACTGATACTAGCCACCTTCGTTTGGTGACGCATTCATGTAAAGACTTTAGCTGGAAGCCTTAAAATAATGAGCGGTATGGCGACCTGGTCAGCAACGCTGAAGGTTATAATCCAATCATCAACTTGGTGAAACCAGGCGTTTATATCTTTCCCGAGATGCGGTAAGGACCTTGCCGTGAAACTCTAAAGTCTGTCGCGAGCATCTTCACAGTTAGACATGCACACGTGATCATCGCTTCTGGCTTGTCTTTGTTGCTTTCTCGAGTCGCGTTTGACATTCATTGACGCCCTGCTCTCTTCTGCACTTGTGGTTGATTCGGCGTCAGAAGTTTCATGCGTTTTTAACTCCAGATGCTCGATGCGCTCTACTCATGGAGCAAGTAAGTTGCACAAGAGGTCGTGACAGGCTTTCATCTGTGAATGAAGCGGTGGTTTTGGTGAGTCGTGGTCTTTGGTGGCGTCGTAGTCTTTGGCGGCGTCGTGTTCCTTGAGAATTCTCATTTTTAGTTCCTCCAATTCGCTCCGAAGCTGACCCACCTCGATCCTTAGGACATCGGCTTCGGACACAGCTAACCGGTAGGCTTCCAACCATGCGGCGTTATCCAGCTGCTCAAACACGTCGACAGAGCACGGAGCCGTCGCCGTCTTGGGATCATGGAGCCAACGCTGTTCAAACGTTAGTAGTTGAGCCAAAAGAGCGCACAGGGAGCGACGTCCCCGCATAAATTTGAACGTCTTCTCAGTTCACCTCGACCTGCTGGGTGCCAACTGTGACGTGTCGTTGTGGCCGTTGGATATACTGGGTGCCAAGGCGGCCTAAGAAGGACGTTCACACTGTTTCAAGATCAGGAAAGGACAGCCAGACCGACTTTTTTTATTCCACGTTCCTCGAGTGCCCGTGAGCTCGGCGCCGATTTACTTCGTTTTCTTCGCACAAACGCGCGAGAGACGCACCGAGCGTCGTCTGGTATCAGTCGTGACAGCTACAAAGTTAAGGACCGAAAACGTTTACTACACTGACAAAGCTATTTTTTTCCTGTCCTGAATACCCCTGTCACACAGCACCTGTAACATCATTCGCTGCGAATAACATTAGGCACTAATATCATTTTTGTTGCTGCTACAAAGGCATAGTAAATGTTCGCACCTGATGGCATTCGCTCGTTGAATGTATTCGCTGAACTTATATAGGCGCGGCTTTTGTTTTTTGTCAACAGGTGCTTGACAAGAGATTGAAAAAGCGACACCCTA
The DNA here is from genome assembly GCA_013436015.1 of Rhipicephalus annulatus. Classification (NCBI taxonomy): domain Eukaryota; kingdom Metazoa; phylum Arthropoda; class Arachnida; order Ixodida; family Ixodidae; genus Rhipicephalus; species Rhipicephalus annulatus. The sequence goes on from WOVY01001245.1 coordinate 132,953, forward strand.
AAGCATGTGTAAACGATGCTCAAATGTTTATGAAAAGTTGTTAACTTTTCAGTAATTTTCTAGAGTGCAACAGGATAATAAAAGCAATTTCTGAAGCCATATTTTTTCCAGACTCTGACTTGACACTATCGCCCTCCTGTCAGTCATGTTTACAAACACTCGCTGTTGTTTTGATCACCAGTTTAGGAAGGATGTTTTGAAACCAAAGATCCTTTCTTTGGCCGCACCACTGTTCTGTTATTCACCCGCGAAGTGAAAGTCCGAAAAGTAGCTATAACATACGAGATTCTGCATGTAGACGCAGATCTACATCCCTCGTCATCTGTGATATTTTTTCACTGGCAAGCTTGAAGCATTTCGGTCGGTTTTGATGCTTCATTCACAACAGGTGGAAAGCAATTAAGGTTCCTTTGCACTGATCATCATTCATCGTGATCACAAATGCATCAACACTGTCGTGGTTCCCAATAGTGCGGACTGCAAGTTGTCAGTGTCTTTAGACTAGTCTTGATTTCGATGTGCACGAGGAATTTTTCTATTCATTTCGTTTTATCACGTCGCAGTATATTTTAACTCAACCAAACGTTGTTAAGTAAATTAGTGTGCGATTTGTAACTTTTTTTATCATAGTAGCTTGCCGATAAACATTGACATCAATTGCAAACGCCATTTGACAAGGCCGTGTACACCCAGATGGCAAGATAGTAATGGCACTCGTTTATAATGCCATTCACTGAGAGTGGCATTAAACGTGCTGTGTGATAGGAATATAACATTGCGGCACTGCCTTTATCTAGAGTACGTTCCAACTAGCTCCCACACAAGCTGTTCTGAACTGTTTTCGTACTCAGCATCCATTCTGTCTCGTCTTTTGTTTGACTCTCTTGATTTCTCCCACACTGTATGCAATACTGCAAACGTAACAGAAGACTTCAAGTTGAGACTAAAATTATAGCTTTATGGACTATGCAACACGTATGAAGCACGCAACCTTTTTCTCCCATAGAGAGCTATAATGACAATGAAGGAACAAAGAACTTCAATGAATAAGTCAATAGTCAATCAAATTTGGTGGCACCTGATCATCATGTGTCATCAAAGGTATCTGCACACTTACCTCCTGTGCTGGGGATGCCTGGTTGCAGCCGCTTTCGTTTGCAAGGTTCTCATAATGTAGCGGCAGATATCCTAAAGGGCGGTGAATATCCCAGTAGAATGGCCAGCATACGGCGCCCGACCCCGTGCCATCTGCTTCCGTTTGAATAATCTGCAAGTGTGTAAGCAAGAAATAATGTATTGACATGCGTCACGTAAAATTTGTCCTTACAGATGCTAGTAGTCGCTGGGTGCCCGTTAAGGAGACACCCACATTGCAACTGTTACCGACGCAAATATGATATCACACCGGTGTGAGTGTGACTTCACGCAAATACCAGAACAGTTTGCAGGACAGCGTAAATCTCCCACTTGCGCAAAGGATACATGAGGATTAGAAAGCTTCTTATAGATGTATTAAACAAAGCATAGAAAAACAAAACCCTGCCAATCTCATGAGATCCCTCAATGCCGGCGCTCCAAACGCGAAAAAAAAACGTTCACTGGTGCTCTCTGCAGTGTCAATCGTTTACATTATAAAAATAATCCGGCGGCACACATACCCTCAGCGTATAGGCACCCTGCAGTGCAGTTTTAAAAACAGAGTGCGCCACCTGGCGGCCCAAACAATAAGCTTGAATGCGTTCGCGCGCGCCGGCCAGTCTTCACTGCACATGTTTAGCGTGGATCTAGCGGGCTTTTCGAGCACTTGTCCTTCGCGTCCGAAAGGTTTGCGCCCGTTTCTGAAATTGAAGCCCCCATGGCATCATCAGAACCGTCTAGTCGTCCCCATATCAAGAAGAAAAGTGGACGCAGATACTGCTCGGTCAAAGACTGCCACAGTCGAGAAGGGACACCGGGCGTGAGGCTGTACAGCTTCCCGTCTAAACCTTGGGAGAAGTCGCAAAGGCAAAAGTGGATTAACGCCGTGTGACGAGTCAAGTGAGTCCATTCCTCTTTGTGAATTCCTCTTTCGCAGTGGGCTGCTTTCACTACACACTGCGAAAGCAGCCCTTGACAAGGTGGTAGTTATTTTGAAGCAAATTCGTGTAACATATTTTTTGTCCATGAGCAGTTAGTTTATACGGGGAGGAGGGTTCTTAGTGTGAGCCTATTGTATTGTAAATAACTCAAGTTTTTCAGGTTTAAATTTTTGACATAAAATTGCGGATATCGTCCTGATGAATTGAAACACGTGCCACAACATTTCTGCGCTAGCTTGCGACACACTGAGTTACCGTGTTACACCATCTGTTTTTTGTTACAATCACACTACACTTAGGTAAAAGTGAATTATCGTGTGGTTCGTCACAAGGAAACGGGAAATTGCATGTTCACTGGAAACCGTACTCCGTTTTGTTCGCGCTTACATTCGTTTCGATACCGCATGCTCTACGCAGCGTTGGGAATGGCGGGCAAGAAACGACAACGGACCTGCGCTGTAATGCGTGTTTCTTGTCCGCAGATGCTTTTGCGCTACTTATTAATGCTATTTATCCCCGACTGTTGTATTAGTGCATTCCTGTACAATGAAAATGCGAGAAAATTTAGCGCCACTCATGCAGGAGAGAAAGCTTAGGAAATGTGTGAACTTAGGATAACGTAAACGGCAATTTTAATGTGCGGTGTGTTTCTTTATTGCTTCCATCATGACCTTTTCATTGATTGACACTGCTCCACCAGCTGCAGCTGGTTGATGGGACTTACTTTTGTTTTATTGATTTCACTTTTGGGGTCTCCTCAAGCTGGCAGCCAAATCGGGATTTGAAGGTGTGCTCGAAACATTTTTTGAATGGCGAGAAGAGCACAATTGAAAGCCATCCAGGTTATATACCTACGATATTCCCGATCATGTACAAGAAGCGGTCAACTTCGCCTACTGCTCAGCTGGCTACATTCAAGAGGTAAGGTAGTCTCTGATATTTTACTTGAGCTTTGGTGTGCATACAAAAAGCTGGGAACCTTGAATGCATTCCATGTTTTCCCATTTAGTTTCACCATGAAGCGTTCAGTCTCTCTCAGTATGAATTCTTGAGTGTATATGTGGCCAAAACAAAAGCTGTGTGTGCTTACAAGAAGCAGTGGCATTAAAGCTTCAGTTAAACGTGCAGGTGGAAGCAGCGGCACTCCAGCTAACCCGCTCCTTCTGCTGCCCTTACATCACCTGTTGGTGTCACATCACCTTCTGCTTCAGTACCAGCTGCTTTTCCTGGATCTCCTTTCCACGTAATGTAGGCAGAAGGAGTCATCGGTACAGACCCCTTGCGTGAGTGGTGCTCAACAAAGGGCTTGGATTAACTGTCCACTCTTGCTGCTGAGCGTTGCACTGCTGTAAAATCTGTGGTAAGGTTCTTACATTGTTTTTAATAATTAACCCGCACCAACCTGAACAATTATCAGTGTAACTAAAGGTTCTAAAAAATTCAAAAGCAAGCGGCAATTGCCTGCAATATTGCACAACAAAATATGTTTATTCTTTGCTAATATACCATATTCAGCTGTGCCTCCATTTACATAGGGAGAAAACTTCGTAGTGTTGTTGCTCATTCAGTTCTCAATTGATGCACCATTAAAAACAGCATTTTTTTGGCGGGCTAGTTTGATATTTTTATTTATCATGAATGAATCTCTGTGTTATGGATTGAGACTGTAAGCCAGTATTTATGTATTCATTTTTTCTTACTGATGTTTTATGCCGGAAACGCAAACCGAGGACGCAAGCTCATCAAGCAAGAATTTTTGAGTGTCTATGTGCTTTTTGAAGGAATCGGAGGCATCGACCCAAGTTACACACCCTGAGACATGCGACAGCAGTGTGCAATTTAAACCAGAGGTCAGCAGTAGGCACAGTGGTCCTGATCGCAGAACCAGCTACTTCTCTGGCTATGGTAGTGTCGCTCAATCTGAAAATGCATTGCTAGACCTGTGCTGTGCCAGCCTACAGGTATTTGATATGCTTCTGAGCCTACTTCCTCCTTCATCAGACCGGAAATGTGATGTAACTGTGAAAAATAGGCTCCTTTTATTTCTAATAAAGCTGAAGCTTGAAATGAACTATTCATCACTGGATGTTCTCTTTTCTGTAAGTGATACATGTGCATCACGACATTTTCAGAGCATTCTGAAAATGCTCTTTGTTGCAAACAAAAAATAGATTTTTCGCCACCCATCAGGAGTGACTCAGGCCACGATGCCAGACAGTTTTGGGCTGCTTTATCCTGGCTGTAGCAAGATCATTGACTGCACAGAAATACGAGCAGAACAACCTGTAACTGTCCAGCAAGAATGATTCTTGTACTCTCATTACAAAGGAGCATATACGTTGAAGTTTTTAGTTGAGTGATTTGATTTTTTATTGAAACCCTATGGTGGTAGGCTGTCGGGCGGCCATATAATTATTGATTTTAATTTCCTGGATATTGCTCAACCTCGTGATGTAAATCTTTCTGATAACGGATTCCCAATCATCAAAACCGTTTTAGGGAGCCAGAATGCTGTTCTTGTGATGCCTTCGTTTCTTCATGCTCCCCAGTTCTCACCAGAAGAGGATAGGGAAACACATAATATTGCTCAAGTGCAGATACACGTCGATAGAATGATTTAGCGAAATAAAATTTACAATATCTTGAACAATAAGGTATCAACAGAGCTGATACCATGCACGAGTGATATCTTTCATGTCTGCTGGGTGCTAGCTAACCACCAGCTCCCAATAATTAAGTGTATAGAACAGCCATATTCATCTGTCATGGCTGCATCATGAAACATAAAACTTATTGGCAGTGATAGAAATGCTCTTCTAATTGCTCCAAAATAGAATGATCCATGCTACTTCGAACAGTAATTTTTGTTTTGTAATTGCTCCGAGCCTGCTTTAAAATGATACTGATAGGATGAGAATGACGAAGTTTTACTGTGTGACTGGCTCATAAGTCCTATGAGAACTGAAAATAATCTGTTCGCTATCATCCCAGTATGTCACTAGTGAGCAGCGTTAACGGCTGTGATCTCATTTGTGCGACGAGAATCGACCTATTAAACAGATAGCGCATTCGGCAGTTTTTTTCTCAGCTAGACGTGCAAGATAATGTGGTGAAATATCAGAACGGGACGATAGCACCCATAGAGATGATATACTGCTTATTCGGCAACAGCTATACGACATTGCGGTTACTTTTGAAATTTGTTGTTCAGCTTTTCTGGTTTTATTAAATATGTGTCCCAAAAACTAGTATTTTAAGTTTTAGCTCATTTCACATAATGTTTTTGAAAACATAGCTGTCATATTGTTTGCTACATGAGATATACAGGAATTGTTGTCTCCTAAATGTATTACATTAAAAATAATATTATTTAAAGCGCTTGCACAATGCTCTGAATTTCGCTTATTGCATGACAAATTTAATTTCTTCTCCTAAAACACCAATAGCTGCTCTAAACTACGATTTTTGCTGCTGTAAAGTCTGCTTCAAAAACAAAAAAAAACACTTCAATCACTGTATTGGCTTCACTCTACATTATAGAAAACGAAATGAATGGATTATGGGGGAGCATCGGTACTCTTTTATAGTGCACTTGTATAGCAGTGTACACATGCAATAACCAATTTTTTATGTAGGTGTTGTTTCCACTCAACTGTCTTCTATGTTTTATGTTTTGGTAAGGAACTTCTGTTTCTCGATGTGTTCTCACTAGAGTTCTAAATTGGTGAAATGAGCATATTTCAGGGGGTTGCACGTACAAGCGTTGTTTACAGTAGGAAACAACTTGTTTTATGTTGTTATAAAGTTAGGAGGATGGGTTGAGCTGTGTGTGTGTGGTTGATGATGAATGTGGCTTTTTTTTTTCACGGTGGAAAAGCAACGTATGGCCAAAGACCTACAGGCCACTGTGACTGAATTAAGTCAGCAGTGTACACGGAACATTTGTGAATTATGCATAGTCTTCTGTGTTAACGTGTCGGTTCTTTTTGCATACATCTGAATTACTGTTTTCTACTTACGTATTATGCAGTCATGTTTAATGACTCAGTATTTGATACTATTGTGAGGCAAGTATATTTTGAAGCATGTTATATTGATATGATTGTCAACCTCTTCTTGATTTGCTAGATTTAGTTAAATTAAGGGGTGTTTAGGAAACATCAACTTTTTAGCTGAATAGCTTTGAAATAAAAGCCTGTCTACTTCAGCTTCTCATACTGCATGGACTTGTAAACAGACTTGCGTATTTAGTGTGAATGGACATAGAACAGTAGAGCTAGCAAACAAAAGCCACGTTAACCTTTTTTTTATGTTTAACACTGTAAAGTTTTTACTATTACTATGTTCTCCCGTCGACCAAAGGAAGAAAAGATGCTGTAAAAAACAAAGTGATTGGAACGGAAAACCCCGGCCCTGTTTGGGAAGAGTGTATATATACGGCGGCGAGCAAGCGCATCGCGTGTGTTGCTCTTTCGAGCTCACTCTGTCGGGCGCCGTTAAAGCGAAAGCCTGAGATGCCTCAATCAAACGCGAAAAGTTATCGTGGGTGTCCTGCGTAGGCGGCGTCAAGGCGTCAACACGATTGGGGCAAAATATCATCATCACGAGGTGACGACGTCGCCATATCACGTCCTCATGACGTCATTGACAGCGATAATTTTGTCACTTCGTCACAAAGTCGTGATGGTGTCGCCGTGATGTAACGCAACGTGACGTCAAATGATGACGCAGTAGCGTGACACAGTCGCTTGGTCAAATAGGGTTCGTTTGCGGAGGCAGTGCAAAACCGGATGATGTGTAGAAAGTGCTTGATGCCACTCTTCCTGGAAGCAATGCGTAAAGATGTTAGATGCAGAAAACTATCGAAGGAGAGTGTCAATATAACCGAGTCTGAAAACAAATTATGCCATCTCCCGCTAAAGGGAATCATGTGCGCATGCGAAGCAGTGGGGAGATGGCAAGCGGGCACCCACAGAAGCTCGTCTACGCCGCCTTAAGCAGGTGCACCACCATTCAGAACCTCCACCTGACTAACGCTGCCGGTGACCATGACTATGGCGCTGCTAAACAGCCGGTCCCCCAACGCACATGCCATACATATCGAACGTGATCTAACGCTAACCAAAGCATATAACCACATTTTCGACTATCTTGTGTTCTTCAACGTCTACTGACATCGTACAGTAGACGGCTGGCCTTTAATGTGCATTTCGCTTCCACTGGAACGCGACCGGCCATCAAAACCGTTACTGGTCAAGTCGGCAGCCGAGCACGGCGAAACGGTTTTGGGACGTAAAGCCCCATATAATATTAGTATATTATTAAACGCGCCGGATGCCAACTGAGAACGACTTTCATTTTCGCTCTCGATGTACTGGGACTTCATTAACAAGCCCTACAAGGCCCCTCGGTGAGCCGGAAGGGTGGCGTCGCAGAGCTCTCTCTGTGCTAGCGCCAGCGTATCCTACCGTATGGAAGCACGCGTACCAGGGACAGGCTGGGAAGAGCGGAATGATAGAAGGCCGTGTTCGCGACGCTGCTCGTGCGGCGGTCTTGCCTCGACCATGTTCTTGGCCTTGCGCCCTTCTTCGACCGAGCCTCCTACCTGCGTATCCTCTCGTTCGCGCCGTCGTCAGGAACACGGAAGGCAGGCGTTCGCACAGCTAAGGCGGGCAGATTGAGTCGTTTCCTTGCACACACCGCGCTTGCCGTCTTGAGCTTTTGTACGCGGCGAGATTTAACCGCGGGGAAGGGCTGCTTGCGCCTCGTCGACCACGGACCGGTGTCGTCGGTCTTGCGAGGGAGAAGCAGGGCAGGGGCTGTGCGCACAAAAAGAAGCCTTCACCTTGGGAATTCGTTAATAGGGGCACAAACCTTTGAGGACGTTTCTGCGTGAAATAAGACTCGAAAAAAAGGCTTTAAATAGTTCTTGTACATTTAGGTTTTTTGCTTCATCGCCTCCTTCCTCTTTATCATCAATTCCTTTTCTCTCCTCACTTTTCCGCCCCCTCATTTTTTCCCCGCTGAGTGGCTGGTCAAAAAATTATTCAGGACTGTCATTATAAACCTCTCTATCTCTCTTTGGCGCAAATACAACTGACAGCGGGTGTTCGTTTGCGTGGACGATGTGGTACCACATTAAAAAATAAATGCCACTTGGTTGTCACCCCTAAGAATCAATTTGCGAAACTGGTTAAAATCGACACCACTGCTATAGACAGATGTTAGGGACGAAATAGAATATTGAAGCGTTGATAAACCATTGAACCGGTAATCTCGTTGGATCCAACGTTTTGGTAGCCCTTTGTCCGTCTTACACAGGTAAAGCCATTAATGAACCACTTGGAAACATATATAGGTGAATTCATAGGTGCCTTGCTCAGAACGATAAAAAAATTAGTAAGGGCAACTTTCGCTAACTGTATACTATCTTCCTTCTTTAAATTTTTAAAAGAGTGTACTTTTGAAACGTTCCAGTGGCATTCCCTGTTAAATGAGTTGTTATCACGATAACTGTTGAACTCATTTGATTGACAAGCCTACGGCTAGAGGAACACTTGAGTAGAAGCAGGTCGCTTGCAGTGGAATGAGCGGCGTGAGCCCGCTCCTCAATCGTCGATAAACCTGACTTGGTGAGCGAAACGCAGCGGCATTAGTACAGCCAACAGCGAAAGCTCACTACGAGACGTCGGTTACGCGCGTGAAATGCGTATTTCTTCGCTATTTCTGCGTTACGTTTTTAATATTTAGTTGATATATCTATGCGTTGCAATACGAACAATAGTTCGTATTGCAACTCATGGATATATCATCTACAGATGATACATCCATAATCCTAATCTGTAGATTATTTATTCTAATTCCTAATATGTAGATGATATATCCATAATCCTAACCTTTAGATGATAATCAGTAGATGATTTATCCCAATTCCTAATATGTAGATGATATATCAATAATCCTAATCTGTAGATGATAATCTGTAGATGATTTATTCTAATTCCTAATCTGTAGATGACATATCTGTTACTAATCTTTAGATGGTATATCCATTGGTTCCAATACGAACTATAGTTCATATTGCAACCTATAGAACTATATAGTTCGTATTGCTCCAGTATATACAGACTAGAACATTTTGGTGGTGGTTATGTTCCTTGACAGTGCCAGATTATACCACTCTCGGACGTATAGCAGCCGCGGATTTTCGATGTTGGGTGTACACATGTGTTTGGGATCGCGCATTCTGACGCTGTCGCTGCTGTTGCCCTCCTTAATTCCGGAATGAGCTCAGCTGTATATTCGCGTTGTGTGGGCAGTCGTGTATATCGGCGCGTTGGAAAACGTTTGCGATGGTCCCCATACATTCTGCTGTGACTCCCACTGAGCGGCAGCACGTTCAGTTCTATAGACAGTGACAGCCGGAATGCGCAAACAGCTCAGCGATCGTGTAGCCTTAGTCGTACGGAGCGGTCTAAAGATATATTGATCTTTTTTTTTACAGAGCGTTCAGCGGGAGCAATGAAATTTTCACTCAAGTCTATTTCATCCTCCCTCGCGCTTATTTAGATGAATGGTTAAGCATGTTTCTACTGTACAAAGTGAATATAGGAATCTCACACTCACCTTAGATATAGCGGGTCGCGGTCATAAAAGTTATTTTTTCAAGGGCCAGTTTGTTTGTGTACGCTCAAGGATAAACACAAGGCAAATTATGATAGCAATTTGGGTGAGATGGCCCATTTACTAAATATTCATACAGACGAGCCTTGTTATCCAAAACTTTGGTCGAAAGAACCGACCTGTTTTCTTCGATCGTCACTGCTGCGGATATCACATAAGAAAAAATTACGTAGTGACACATGGCTGACCGAACCTTCGGTGCTATTATACGCGTTTAGCCCAGTGCAAAACCGAATTATCCCGCAGCATAATCTATCTATAGCAGCTTGCGAAATCGCTTAACCACACTGGAATATACCGAGCTCGAGCGTGTATACAAGGCGGCCGGCCGCTATTTCTATTAACGTCATTTATCACCATCAAGTGTTTTTTTTTTCTCAACTAGGTCAAATCGGTTAGCGATGCCTATCGGTCAAGTCGGTTAGCGCTGCCTGGATTAGCGAGCACTATACATTAGCTAAACAATGGGGCATTCCTCGACTCTGTAGTTTGGACCTTTGTATCAGAGGAAGGAAGGGAGGGAAGGAGAGAGGGAGGGAGGGAGCGAGGGAGGCTACGTGACGATCTTTTCGCGTTAGCGGACTCGTGAATCTTTGATCATTCAGCGCTGCCGAAGAGGGTACGGCACTGCGGAAAAAGAACCATGCCGTGAATGAGGGAGGTAGGGAGAAAGACGGAAAGGGTGCTCCCCAGGGTGCCGGAAGTGCGAATTAGGCTTAAGGAGTCGAGGAAAGTGGCTCCAGTGGTCCCACAGGGCGCGGGACGACCGGCCGTTGCACGCTCGCATTTCTACATATCGAAGACGTTTTGTTGCGTGCACTGCATGGCCTAGACGCTCGTCCCTCTACATGCTATGCTACCAGCGCTTCTTTGAGGCATCGTTGTCGGGTGTGGCTAAACCTTTCGTCGCGTATTTCCCACGTTCTTCCAGAGAAACAACCGGTTCACCTCCAGACAGCGTCATATAACTTAGAAATGCGGAAGTTTAGGTTAGTTGGTATGACATGACGATAGTTATATTGCGCGAGAATAGAACGACGACAAAGATACAAGAAGGACACGACGTCTTTTTGTCGTTGTTTTGTTCTCGCGCTATAACTATATATCGTCATATACTTCAAAGCACGCGTTGTGGGTTTTTGGTGACGCTTCTTTCGCGCCTTCCTTGCGTTTCCCTGATTGATTGATATGCGGGGGTTTAACGTCCCCAAACCACCATACGATCATGAGACACGCCATAGGGGAGGGCTCCGGAAATTTCGACCACCTGGGGTTCTTTAGCGTGCGCCGGAGTCTGAGCACGTGGGCCTACGGCATTTTCGCCTCCATCGAAAATGCAGCCGTCGCAGCCGGGATTTCATCCCACGACCGGCGGGTTGGCAGCCGGGTATACCTAAGACACAAGACAATTGCGGCGGGGGCATTATATAAATTGTGTTCCGCGTTGGTTCGTCTTTACTTCCCTCCATTACCCTCTATCTAACCGCCGCGGTGGTCTGCTGTGGTTATACTGTTTGGCATGCCGGCCCAAGGGTTGTGGGATTGAGTCCCGGCTGCGATGGAGGAAAGGTGCTAGATGACCGTGTGCTTAGATTTATGGTGGGCGTTGGGGGACCACCAGATGGTGAAACAATTTGCGGAGCCGTTCGTTACGGTGTGTCATAGCTATACCCTGGTTCGGAGATGTACACTCTTAGAAAAAAGGTAGTAGTACTTGCTAAATCTGGGGTAGTAACGGTTTGTCACATATGTTACGACCCTGGTAGTAAGCGCAGTTACTAACAGCGAGGGTGGTAACAGTTACCACCTTTGCTGTTACTGCCAGCATTTAGTAACTGTTACTACCCTAGCCTCGACAGACAAAAAAAATCTCTTCAGAACACTGGCGTGCAATGAGCTGCCCCCGACGTGGGCCCATGTACGTGATACCAAGGGTTGATGCTGAATAAGTGGTGCCTACCTTGTCTGTTACATTGCGCACTATATATGACAACGGAGCATACGTATTCTTTGCATCAATTGAGCTATGCGAAGCGGCTTGCCTCGTGCAACATCAAAGGAAATGGCATCTCTATTCTGCCGTCGGGAGCAGTGGGATCGTGGTGGTCTCTCTTACCTGTGAAGCGGGGTCACTTGAGAACAAGCTATCCATTTTTTAGACTGCTTGAGTCCATTCAGCTTGTTGCAGACATGTTGCAAAAGATTAGGCATATGTCACAGGTCGCTTGCTCTGAGCATGTCATTATGTTAGCGTAATCAATCATACTTTTACTGCTTCACTCACTCCATTCATTTATAAACGAAGTCAATCAGAATGAGCAACCTGCGGGCTCAGCTGTGTGTTTTGTAGACTTCTTTTTAAATGCACATATCAAAGGCACTTGCTTTGTAACGCATTTGTTTTCTTTTCAACTAACCTGTCTTTTTCTTCTGACAAAACGTGCACATAAAGTTTTGACCATCAGCGCAACGTCCAAAAGAGCAGGCAAGTTTTTAACAATGTGAATAGGCATTGATTATGGCTTCAGTAAGTTTCAGTGATGCATATTTGGAAATAAACAAAATGGCACAACAGACGCAGAAAAAAATTGAGGGACCCTACAGCTTTACCCTTAGGCGTTGAACATGATAGCGATATCCTGCTTCTAGTGGGTACTTTAAACACTTAGTGCATGAAGCCTCTTCGAACTAGCGTGTGTGCCTTTTGTAGTGGGTGACCGCCTTTGAACCACGAAGCCATTATGATAATCACGTGTTCTGACACCCGCTGGCAATGGACGCTTGTGCTATGCATTATTGTTAAAATATTTCATGTTGCATTTACAAAACACCCGCGTCCTAGGATGCGCGTGTTTGTAAATGCAACATGAAATATTGTAATGCACGTCCTAGAACGCATGTATTTGTAAAACATAACTACTTTCACTGCATTTCCAAGCAGAGGAAGTTCTTTTCGTCGTATTCACAAGCAGACGCGTGGCCGTGTGGTAGAACAGCTGTTTGTCACGCAAATGACTCTGGTTTGATCCCCACTCAAATCCAAACGACCCCGGGTTGGCCCACACTCTGAGTTCGGATTTCTTTAACATTTATTTTATTTGCATCGTTATTATTTTTCAATCACGCATAAGATCATTTTTCGCTCCCAACCAATGATACAGAAGCAAATGCCAAAGCACAATTTTCTGCAAAACAAGCTCTTTAACGCTCTCGCGTTAAAAACACGGTGCTCAAATGAAGTGGCATGCCCGACATGCAACGATATTACTAGCGTACAGTTCTACTCTCTATGCAGCCAGCTGCATAATAATGCACGGGAACGCTATTTTTTCAAAGAAGGGAATGAAATCAACGCCTTATTTACGCATACGCTGAGAAAACGCGATTATCATTTGAAAGTATGGCACGCAAAAAATAGCGCGCGCCACGTTCGAGCTCAAGCAAAATTGTGCTCTATGTAATCTGCTCAACGCCACATGCCCCTGCGTACAGCACCCCTTGAGGCATCGTATACCCTGAGTATCAGTTTCAGCGCGCACTTGTCACACCTTCCCATTCTAGCCACCCTAGTAGAGGTGTGCGCTGAGGCACGAGGTTTCAACCGGCGGCATGGAAACCAAACTACAATTCTAAAAAAAACTACTTTCCTGTGTCTTCTCTGCTTACTCAGCTGAAATTCAGTAGTATATGGTCCCTGGGCTATGAGAATAGTAGTTTTTAATAGTAATGCCTGTGTGACCAGCATGGAGGTGTAAGAGGACGGGCAAACATTCCATAAATGTTTTGTTTTTCATAGATTAGCACTCCCCATTTGTTAACATCGCTAATATGCATTGTATCAAAAACACATTTCATTTCTTTTTACTCTCGCAGTGATGCTGTTATTTCTGATAGGTATTATTTTTTATTGATTTACACTTTGCATTGTTACTTCCAAGAAACTGTTAATCTTTTATGTTTCATCAAATGTACCACTTGCCTCTGTAATGCCTTCCGGCCTTGAGGCTACTTTTAAACAAATGAATAATGAAGGAGCCTCTTTTCAACAGCTAAGTAGGGGTAAGCGGAGCTCGCAGTCTTCGTGTATAATGTACTGTTTCTTTTCCGAGTAACACACAGGTGGGCAATTTATGTAGGTCGCAATAACATATAGTGACTCATGAAACACACGAGAAAGGTGCTAATTTGTCTCTCATGAGGGGACACTGGTCAGCGACTCATCATGCAAGTGCTATAATGTATACAAAAGGAGCAAAATGAATATAGGACATTTGCTTTTTTCTTTATATCTTTTTTCAAAGACTACATTCATAAAAGACTCAAGGAGGTGCGGGTGGGGGGTGGGGTGTAGAGCAGTGCTTGAGTCTCGTTTGTTTGTGAGACCGCTCTTACCAACCCATACTCCCTCCCCCTTTCCCTTAAAAGTACTACGGAAACAAAATTTTGAAAGCGAGATAACCTGTCAGATATATTTGTGTAGACACGCACATCATCCACAAAATATAGACAAATGTTGTCACCCAGAACGTATTTCAAATCAATTTTAATCGCGTAAACAACCAACCACCCCCTGTGTCACGAGTTTTGTGTTGACTGTGGCTCTCTCCTAGCGAGCCATTCCAAAGGTAAAAGAGGCACATATGTACAGAAATACAAAGGCTGGGGTTCGAGCTTCAGCTGCGCTTTTAAAGGGGTCACGCATATTTATAACGCCAGAAAAAAGACCCCAGCAGCGCCCACAAAACCTTCATTGAAAAGACTAGTCGACAGACATAGTGATACACGTGCACGTGGTCTCTTGTGTCCACTATAGCCAGTTAGCTTTGCACGAAAACCCAAGATTACTTTCCTCCATGCAAAAAAACCAATCTGGGTCTTGCCTCACCCAAGACTTAAACAATTACCATCGGGTGCTTGAGCAAACATCTTGCAAATTGCAGATTGATCAAACTCATTTTTAAGGTCGCGAAAAGCATAGAATGTTTCACAAAAATTTCGCCTCGTCCTATAAATCTTTCAGGATTTGTATTTGTTGAAATCAAAAGTATGTTAATGTAAATGTTACTAGGATGGCAGCAGAAGAAAAAGTTTGTGGCTTATATGCTACTCTAAAGCTGCTGCAAACTTTGGAGGCTTCTTCTGCCCTTTGTTAAAAAGAACTTCTCTTACTGCGAAACGATGCTTGGTAAGTGAGAAAACGTGCAAAAAGCATAAGCGGGTGGGGATGCCACCTTGTGATTCCCTCGCCATACACCGTGGCGTCATAAATTTTTAGAAGGTTTACTGAGTCCTACACTGATAAAAAGGTACATTGTTATCTGTGGGTGCTATAGACATAGTGTACGAAGTTTCAGGAAATTTCTGATGACATGCACAGCAATTTCAGTACGAAATTTTAAAAGGGAACTTCAATCTTGATTTTCTGCACTAATAATGAACTTACGGCATTGGAGTTCTCAGAGTGCAGTTTATCAGTCTAAACCAGTTTATGGTTTCTTATTAGTCTCCCTTTAAATAAATTGAAGGCCAGACCACCATCGTGAAACAGATGTCGTCCTATCTGGAGGAACAGTGTGTAGCGTAACTAGTAATTGTTATCCTGGCAGACTGTTAAAATTCTTAGTACAGTGTGCTGAAAGAGAATTTCTTTTTATCGATTAGAGTGAGCAGCAACTGTTTTTTTTTTTTGCTGCCAATTGGGGATGCATTGTAGTACACACAAGGCGGGTGTGCATGCGCAGCATTGTGCAAGCTTGTTGAGCCGAATTTAGAGTCTGGTATTTCTATTCGCAAAAACGCAGCGATGGCGTAGTGGTTAGATAATCCGCCTCGCATGCAAAAGTCCGTGGTTCAAGTCCCGGTGCCACGCAGTTCCCAACTGGATAAAAAAAAGAAAATCCGCGTGGTGATGGAATTGCATTACGAGGCCTGGGGTGCGGCCTCGCCGGTAACCACCGCCGGGAACGCACTCCCTCACCAGCGAAGCATTGGCTACCCTGCTGCAGTATCTGGCCACTACCTCCCACATGCATACGTCAAATAACTCATGGCCCTCAGTCCCCAGCACCTGTGAAGCAACTGACAACGGCGGCGGTCAGATCTGCAACGCAGCAGAGGGTGCTAAGAACCTCTGGATCCGGTCAGGCCGCCATTGGAACCTGAACTTGGCAACGTTTAACAATAGAACCTTATCTAGTGAGGGAAGTCTAGCTGTATTGTTTGAGGAGCTAGAGGGTGGTATATGGGATATAATAGGGCTCAGTGAGGTTAGGAGGACAGATGAGGCCTATATGGTGCTACAGAATGGGCATGTTCTTTGCTATCGGGGCTTGGCTGACAGAGGAAAGCTGGGAGTGGGGTTCCTAATTCACAGAAACATAGCTGGCAACATAGAGTAATACTATAGCATTAATGAAAGGGTGGTAGGTATCGTAATTCAACTGAATAAAAGATACAAGATGAAGGTGGTATAGGCTTACGCGCCTAAATCCAGTCATGATGACGCTTTAGTTGAAAGCTTCTCTGAAGACGTGGAATCGGCAATGAGTAGGGTAAAAACACAGTATACAATACTGATGGGAGACTTTAATGCAAAGTTAGGGAAGAAGCAGGCGGGAGACCAGGCAGTAGGAGATTATGGCATCGGTACTAGAAAAGCCAGAGGAGAGCTGCTAGTAGAATTCGCAGAACGCAATAATTTACGGTAAACAATTGTATCGGGCCAGTTGGTAAGAATCCATCTTGCTAGGAAGCGCAGCCACTATTACAACGAACACACAACACAAGCGCTTAACTTCAACTAAACGTTTATTACAAACGTCAGAGTATATAAAGGGAATGAAAAGAGAAAAAAAAACAGAGCAAAGTGAATAAAAAAGATAAAAATGGTAGACAACAAAAAAAACACACGTGCCAGTCCCGTACATCACTATCCGTTATTGTCTATCACCCCATCCAAAAAACATAGTTCTTTCCGCGTGAGCGCGATAGAGGGTGCACTAACACATTCAAAATCATCGCGTGTCATTTCAGCCGCTTCCACTATCAAACGGGTTAACAAATCTCTGTCTCGATACAGCACGCACGTGTTATCAAAATAAGGCACACAACCGCACTCCTTGCAGTGGATCGCCAAGTGACCATCAGTACCCTTCTGCACTTTATTGTGGTGCTCCTTTAGCCTTTCATTAATGCATCTTTCGGTAGTTCCAACATAAACAAGACCACATGACAAGGGAACTCTGTAAACAACAGACTGTGCACACTCTACAAATTTATTGCGATGCTTAATTTGGCAACCTTTCTTTTCTTTTGAAACAGGACAAGTTTGGCGACATATTCTGCACAGTTTTTCAGGAGCAGACATAACCACTCGGACGCCCACCTTATTACCAATCTTTTTAAGATTGTGTGCCACACTATGAATATAGGGGACAACAGCCGTTTTACGCTGCTGCAGGGAAGTGTTATTACGCTGCCTATTTTGTTTCTTTAGGTCCCTATGTAGCGATTCAGCGACGCTTATAACCATTCGTTGCGGGTAGCCTGCTGCCTCCAGTCGCAAAACCTGTTGCTCAAAGCTCTTCTTCATGAGGTGAAAACATGACTTCTTCAACGAATTAAAAAGGCACATTCGTGCAACAGACCTCTTCACTACTTTTGTATGGGCAGAAGAGAAAGGCAACAATGGCTTTTTGCTCCTGGGCTCATAAAGCCAACAAACGTGGTCATCTTGAAATTGTAACGACAGATCTAGGAACCTGAGCGTATCACCATTGGGCACTTCATGTGTAAGTTTCAGAGGCTGGCAAACTGTCTCAAATACTTCAAGTGTCAAAACAGCAGCACTTTGAAACTCTTTGGCATCACACTTCAAAAAAAACAAATAATCATCCACAAACCTGAAGATCTTTAAAACCTTAGTTCCCGACAACCTCTCATCAATTAATCGATCTAAGTGGGCCATGAAAATATCACTAAGGACGGGTGCAATAGCGGAACCAATACAAATACCCTGTTTTTGGATATAGGTGTTCCCATTCCAATTTACGAATGTGGACGTTAAGTACAAAGCCAGTAAATCTAGAAAACCTCTCACTGACATACCACAAGTGTTCTGAAAGGCCACAGCACTATGCTCAAGTATGCACTCCTCAACAAATTCTAGAAGCATTTCATGGGGTAAAGAATAGTACAAATCCTTCACATCTATGGACAACGCCTTAACGACAGTTTTGGCATTCGATGCCAAAAAATTCACAATCTGCTCAGAATTCTTAGTGTGAAAGGGGTCATTGATTTGAAGGAGATTCAGCTTTTCTTGTAGAAAAACCGCCACATTTTTTAGCCAAGAACCTTGTTCCGAAATAATTACCCGGAACGGCATTCCATCTTTGTGCGTCTTGCAACTAAAAAACAAGTCTAAGCCCAGTTTATCAGTTTTCATGATCTGTTTAGCCAAATCATGCAATAGAAGGCTATTGCATAAGTTTTTTGCAGCCGTTCGAACAGATTTGAGTGACACATTTGGCTTAATATCAAATACCGACTCAATCGCTACTTGCGCTTTTTGAAAAAAACAACCATTCGGGAAAACACAGAACCCACCTTCTTTGTCAGAAGGAATGACACAAAGTCCCGAGTCTTTGAAGTATGTGACCACCTTCTTTATGGGCAACACTTGACGCTTGGGCCTGAACTTTTCAAGGACATCAACGCCCTCGGAAATACACCGATCCTTTTCACAATCCGGAGCACAACCAGAAAGTTGTCTCACAAGAGACAGGAGCTTAGGCGCTTCAAGTCGTGGTTCAACAGCGTACTTGGGACCTCGTCTTAACGTCTCTTTCACATATTCAGGAAGAACGACGTCATCCGTGGTGTGAATAATGTTGTCCTCAGTAGGTTTCTTCGGTTGGCGCTTGGACCTGAGCTGCGACAGCATTGTTGACCAAAGGCGTTCCGTTTCGCAGGTCATGAGGCCTCCCAATTCACGCCATTACTGAGACCACTGAATGGGCGTACCAGAAGCAAGTAGCTTATGGAGTGGTGCGGCTATGGAGGCAAAGTTTTGTATGAATCGCCGAAAGTAAGAGGTGAGACCAAGGAAACTTCGCAAATCTTTCGGCTTGTCAGGGCGAGGGAAGCGAAGCACCGCAGCAGTTTTCTCAGGGTCTGGACGAATTCCGTCCTTGCTCACAACATGACCGAGGACCCTGATAGATCTGCTGGCGAAATGGCACTTCTTGGTGTTAATTTGAAGACCAGCGCCCGCAAGGCAAGTCAGGACCTCGTCCAAGCGTTGCAGATGTTGAGGAAACGTCGATGAAAAGACAACAACGTCATCGAAGTAACATAAGCAAGTCTTCCATTTCAGGCCACGCAGCATGGTGTCAATCAATCGCTCAAAGGTTGCGGGCGCATTGCATAGACCAAACGGCATAACATTGAATTCGTATAGGCCGTCCGGGGTTACAAACGCAGTTTTTGTCATCTTCGTGCATGGGGATTTGTCAATAGCCGGAACACAAGTCGAAGCTTGAAAAGAATTCAGCACCTTGTAAGGAATCGAGGGTGTCGTCGATACGTGGCATGGGGTATACGTCCTTCCTAGTGATCTTATTGAGTGCTCGGTAATCGACGCAAAATCGTACGGGACCGTCTTTTTTACGAACCAGAACCACTGTACACGACCAAGGACTGGTTGAGGGTCGGATTATCTCCCGTTGCAGCATATCGTCTGCGTTTTCCTCAATGATTTTTCGTTCGGATAGGGAGACGCGGTACGGACGACGATGCACAATGGATGTTCCGTCAGTTTGAATACGATGTGCTGTAGCAGTTGTTTGACCCAGGCTGGATGAATGAACGTCAAAAGAGGTTGCATGCTTTTGCAACAAATCAAGCAGCTGCTGCTTCTGCGAGTCTGTCAAGTTCTTGTTGATGGCTGCTGTAAAGGCCGAGGAAGCAGCATGATCTCCAGGATGGCCTTTAGGGGAGGCAGGGGTAAGAAGCACGACGCACACAGGCTCCAGATCGGCAACGCGGGCGACAGTAGTGCCCCGCGGCAGTAAAATTTTATCTGGTGTGTTGTTCGTAGCAGCGAGGACAGCTGATCTATTGTTGAAGCGAGCCACACCTGATGCGAGAGCTATGCCTTTATTAAGGCAACGGGGCGATGGAGTGACCAAAATGTCACCAGAGTGAACGTCGTTGGACAAAACAGTGACTAATTGATGTTCATTTGGGAGTAACTCGATGTCTACAGCAGCGATGAGTCGAAGTGGCCTGTAGGTTTCGTCACTAAGCAAGTGGTCTGTGTCAGTAAGATGGACGACACGTTGTGCACAACAAATAGCCGCGGAAGCAGATGAAAGAAAGTCCCAGCCTAAAATGAGTTCGTGAGAGCATGGGGATAGCACAGCAAATTGTATATGATGAAGAATGTCGTCGATTAGCACACGGGCAGTACAGAGAGCGGAAGGGCAAATCATTGTTCCCTGGGCTGTAACCAGTGTTGGTCCATCATAAGGCGTCGTGACGTTTCGAAGACGGGTACACAAATCAGTACGAATAATAGAAAAACGAGCCCCAGTGTCCACCAAAGCATCAACGTCCACTCCCTCAACTGAGACTGCAATCATATTGTAAGGGCGCGCTGGAGGAATTGGAGTACTGTGTTGGAATGAAGTTTGTCCTCCAAAAACTGCAGCGCTTAGTTTTTCGAACGCCGATCAGAAGCGAGGGAAGGAGGCTGAAGAGGAGAAGAGGAGCGACGGTAGGGCGATGGTGAACGGCGTCTGGTTGATCGATGACTACTGCGCAGTTCACCGGATGCTGGCGGAGATGGAGACCGACGCGGCGGTGACGAATAACGATGGCCCTGGTACAAGGGTCCTGCGGTATAGTCTCGTTCGCGTATGTCGTACCCTCGGCGCTCATCTTGCTGGCGCTTGCGGCAAAAGCGTGAAATGTGACTACGATAGCCGCAATAAGAGCACGTAGGGCGAATCGATCAATAAGCAGGGTAGTAGCTTGTGTTAGATGCACCGGGAGAGAGTGCAGTGAGAGGGACAGATGATGGCTCAGGCGGTGGTGATGGAAAGCTCGTGGGAAAGCTTCTGGGAGGTGCGGCAGCAACCGACGCGTACGTTGGTGGCGGCGACGTCGAGCTGACGGTGCCTGATGGCGCGGCGACGGCATGCGAGAACGATGGGAGAGTACGAGCGACAGTGGGCTGCAGGTGGGCTATGTGGGTCATGGACGTGAGCTCCTCCCTGATGACATCCCGCAATTACGTTGAAGAAGACTGAATGGGACACACTGAAGGTAGTGTGAATCCCATTGATTCTAATTCTTCGCGTATAATCACTCTTATTGTGTCTCGTAGGTTTGGACCTGCCGTGATACGGGCCGCGTCACTGTCCTGTTGTAGGCGCATAGACTCGAGTTCTTTGAGGCGCTGACAGGTTGTCGCAACGTCAGCAACAGTAGCCGGATTCTGGATTGCAAGGGCATTGAATGCGACGTGTGCGATTTCCTTAAGAAGCTTGCGTACCTTGTCTGACTCTGTCATTGGGGTTTCAACCCGGCGGCAAAGTGAAAGGACATCCTCGATGTAGAATGTATACGACTCACCGGTGTGCTGTTTCCGAGCCGCGAGAGCTTTCTTTGCGAGAGCCGAACGAACAGTCGGTGTGCCAAAGACATGGCGAAGCTGATCTTTGAAGGCTGACCAGTCGGGGATGTCGATGAAGTGGTTGAGGAACCACGTCTTCGCGACACTCGTGAGGTAGAATGACACGTAAGCGAGTTTGTAGGTGTTATCCCACCGGATAGCAGCGCCGACACGTTCGAAATCGTCCAACCATTCCTCCTCATGTTCCCCGCGCATACCAGCGAAGGGATGGGGCTCACGCTGGAGGCTGTTAATGACGTGAAAAGGCGCGGCACGCGGTGGCGGAGTGGGAATGGTTGCAGCACCGACCTCTTCTTGGTGCGACATATTTCCGGACACCTGGCCCAAGCGGCGACCTGAACGTAGCTCCAGGGCGTGGAGTGGTCGAGAGGATGACGAGGGATCTTACAGCACGCTCCACCACGTATGAAGTCTTGGTTTGGAACGCCTTTATTAGGCCCGAGGAACTGGCAGCCGACAGCTCAGATGAACGAACCAAGATGATGATGATACGTGACAACGATGAGGATGCATGAGCAACACATGGTAATGATGATAATGTACAGGTGTAGAGGATTGGTATACTAAACTCCCACACTATCATTATTCGCATCCTTAAACAGGGTAAGGGCCCATCTTTAGCATGAAGTTACAGGCCCATAGCATGGACGAGTGGCCTGCCGAATGTCTTAGAAAATGATAAACAGGCAACTGATGCCTTTCCTTGAAACAGGAAGTGCATCTCTTGACCCATACCAGCGCAGTTTTCAGGAAGCTAAATCCTATACTGACCACCTTGTCTGTATCTAGGCACAATTTCATGATGCTTTCATTCACAAACAATTTGCTCTTTCTGTGTTCCTAGACATGGAGAAGGCCTTTGGCACAACGTGGCGCTTTGGCATACTCTGAGACCTGTCACACCTAGGTGTGTGGGGCAGAATGTTGGCAATAATCGAAAGCTGCCTGTCTAATCGGACATTCCGTGTTCTAGTGGGCGCTGGGTTGTCCCGTATATTTGTCCGAGAAACAGGAGTGCCGCTAGGAGAAGTATTAGGTTTTACACTTTTTATAGTGAAAATAAACTCTTTGCGCCTCGTTATCCTATGAATTATGTGTTATTGTACATATGGTAACGACGTGCAGGTCGGTTTTAAGTCCTGTAACCTCTCAGTGTGTGAACTTCAGGATCATCAGGTTTGAACAATGTTTCTGAATGCCAGATGAGAATGGTTTTAAACTGAACGCACAAAAGAGTACCTGCATTCTGTTCTGCCAGAAGGAGGGCGTTCATCCCGATCCTGAGCTTGACCTGCATAGTAGACGTATGGCTGTAAATTATGAGCATTAGTTTGTGGGCCTAATAATTGTCGCAAAACTAACCTTAATAGCATATATAAAGTATTTAAAGAACAGGTGCTCCCCCGCAGGGGCGCCTGCGCAAGTAGGCGTTTGGTGTGTAGCGACACCACGGACCCGATCTAACGGGGGAGTTTTGACTTCCTCCCACGCCTAGCCGTGCGTGGCTTTGCCGTGTCCGGGGAAAAGGGGATCCTGGAGGTTGAGCTGACGCTGGGTGATTGGACCTTTAGGCCGCCCCCCCCCCCGACAGAGGCAACACACCCCTTTGGCCCCGGCTTCACGTAGACGGCACCCCTGGGCTGACCCACCTAGGGAAAATCGGCAGACGCCCTTTCCTATCTATCTCTACCTACATCTTCGTCTTTATTTCTCACTTTTTATCTGTCCTGTCATCTTCTCTCTTCCGTTTACTTCCAAATTTTCTGGCGGCGAGGGTTAACCTTGTATAGTTACCCAACCTTGGTAGTTATATTCGGTTATAGCGGCGATGCATGGCTGGTGTCTCCAAGTGTTCACAATTCAACCTTGCAGCGTCACCTTGCTGGGCTCCGTGGTGGGTGGCCACCATCGCCGCAGAACTGTACACAATCTGTATGGCCAACTTTTCCCCCCTCTCCCTGATCGCCGAACCAAAAGATGGCGCACCGAAGAACCGTTTCTTTTTTTCCAAACCGAAGCAGTCTTTTCCCGAGTTTCATGTCGTCCATAGCCAAAAAGAGAACAAAACAGACCGAGCAATTTTACCTTTTCTTGGCTTGAAAACACTCACCGAAGCAGTCGGCCCAGGATACCGTGTAGCAAAGTTGGGAAGCGGCGACCTCCTTTTGGAGGTGCGAGACAAGCTCCAATACGACAAGTTACCTAAACTGGTGGCGTTTTGGGATGTCCCAATCTCAGTGGGCCCACACAGGTCAATGAATACAGTGCGCAGCGTGGTCTGTGATGACGACCTGCTTGGACTGACCGAAAGTGAATTGTTAGAAGGCTGGCAAGGCTAGAATGTAGTCAAAGTCCAAAGAATAATTATACGACGAGACAACAAGGAAAAACGCACGAAACACATATTCATCACCTTTGGTACCAGTGACCTACCTGATTCAATTGAAACTGGCTACTGCAAGCTCCATGTCAGGCCCTACGTGCCAAACCCTCGCAGATGTTTCAAGTGCCAGCGCTTTGGACATGGGTCACAAAGTTGCAGAGGGCGTAATGCTTGCGCAAAATGTGCATCTGACGAGCACGCATCAGATACCTGTAATTCAAATACATCATGTTGTGCGAACTGTGAAGGAGACCATGCTGCTTACTCGAGATCGTGCCCAATCTGGAAGAAAGAAAAACAAATCCTTGATATTAAAGTGAAGTTCAGTCTGTCCTTTCAAGAAGCACGTAAACGGTTCTCCATCCATCAGTCCAGACCCTCCTTTGCCGATGTGATGCGCCAGTGCGCCACGCCGCATCTTTCTGTGCCCGCAAAAGTCACACAGAGTGAGACTGCGGGCGCGCCACAAGCACTACCGGCTGGAGCAGCCAGTACTGCTTCGCCACCTAACAAACAGGGCCAGCAGGCTCCCCAGTCAGCCGGACCTTGAACCACTGCAAGCGTAGTTAGGTCTGAAAGTTCTGTGAATGTGCCTGCCGAGCAGACACCATCCACCACCTCACAAGAGGCGATGGATACAAGTACGACTCCTCCGGCGCCCGAGACGCCGAAGGAGAGGCGTAGCTCTATGGAGCACACAAAAAGAAAGACTACAAATTACAGTGCCTCCTAAGGACCCTGTAACGTAAAGCAACACCTTTGTATACACAGCACCACACAGATAAAAATGACACAAATATTACCGTGGAACGTCAGAGGCCTACTGAGGAACCTCGACGATATCCAAGAACTATTACACAAACATACACCAAAAAAGCTGTGTGTTCAAGAGACACACTTAAAGTCAAGACACACTAACCTTCTTCGAAATCACGTTATCTTTCGAAAAGACCGAGATGATGCTGTTGCCTCATCCGGTAGTGTTGCCATAATCGTTAACCAAGGAAAAGCCTGTACACTTTTGCCCCTTCAGACATCTCTGGAAGCAGTAGCTGTCTGAGCTGTCATCTTCAACAAATTGGTAACAATTTGCAGCATATACATACCACCACACCATCAACTGACTAAACACGAGTTTAAGTCACTGATAGCTGAACTTCGAGAACCGTATTTCGTCCTAGGGGACTTTATAGCTCATACTAGCATATGGGATGACTTACGCTGCGATGCGCGAGGTCGCTAGATTGAACAGTTTCTTTTTTTTTCGGTGCTTGCCTTCTAAATCGGAAAGAGCGAACATATAACAACATCGCTAACAATACGTACTCAGTCATAGACCTCCGCATATCACCCCATCACTCCTGCCTCTAATTTAATAGAAATTCAATAATAATTCATACGGCAGTGATCATTTTCCTATCAGTATCAGCACATCAATAACAAATATATGTCCTGTACAGGTTCCTAAATAGCTCATCGACAAAGCCGATTGGGAATAGTATCAAAAGTTACTCTCCTAACTTGGACTGACATGGAGGGGTTAAGTGTAGAAGCTGCTGTGAGTTACCTGACAGCATTTTTGATTGATGCTGCAACGAAATGTATACCACAAACTTGTGGACCATCAGGCAAACGACGAGTGCCATGGTTGAATAATGAGTGCCATAATGCGAACAAAGAACAAAATAGGGCATGAAAGTTGCTTGGAGACTCACCTACTGTCGAGAATTTTATAAGCTTTAAAAACATCAAGTCGCAAGGAAGGAGGCTGCGCCGACAGGCGAGAAGAGAAATTTGGCATAAATTCTTATCAGGTAATAATTCATACACAGATGGGGCGAGAGTCTTGAACATGGTTAGTATGGTAGCAGGACGACAAGTACACACACTTCTGTCGAACACACAAAGGGAGAGCTTGGAAGACCAGGCAAACACTCTTGGGGCGTACTTCCAGCAGGTCTCCAGCTCATCACACTATAGTAAAGCATTCGAATAATACAAAACCAGAATAGAAAAACAGAGATTAGAGCGCAAACCCACAATACATGAGACATACAATGAATGTTTCTGTTTGGCTGAATTGCAAGCCTCACGTACTTGCTGCAATAAATCTATCCCAGGCACCAACCGTGTGACATATGAAATGTTAAAACACCTGCCCACTCAAACCCAGAAAGCTCTCCTTTTCCTGTACGATGCAATATGGTCTTCCTGCGAGCTACCTTCAGCCTGGAAGGAAGCTATCGTTATCCCAATTTTAAAACAAGGCAAGGACCCGGCCTCAGTTTCCAGCTCCCGGCCAACAGCGTTAACCAGGTGTCTTTGCAAGGTCTTTGAGAAAGTGATTAACAGGTGCCTGATGCACTTCCTTGAAATCAAGGGCCTACTTGACCCATACCAGTGTGGGTTTCGAAAAGCTCGGTCCACCACCGACCCCCTTGTCCGTATCGAGGCACAAATTCGCGACGCGTTTGTTCATAAGCAGTTTTTTCTTTCGTGTTCCTCGATATGGAAAAGGCATATGACACTACATGGCGCTTTAACATATTGCGAGACCTGTGACATTTAGGTGTGCGGGGTAGAATGCTGACAATTATCGAAAGCTACCTGTCCAACCGTACACTCCGTGTGCGAATTGGCACTGTCCTATCTCGAGTATTTGTCCAAGAAACAGGAGTGCCACAAGGAGGTGTATTGAGCTGCACACTTTTCATAGTTAAAATTAATTCCTTGCGCCTGTGTCTCCCCCGTAATAATTTTTACTGCATATATGTCGATGATGTGCAAATTGGTTACAAATCGTGCAACATCTCAATGTGCCAATGTCAAGTTCAACAAGGGTTGAACAAGGTATCTCAATGGGCAAATGAGAATGGTTTTATGCTCAACGTGCAAAAGAGCAATTGTGTCTTGTTCAGCCAAAAGAGGGGCCTCCATCCTGACCGCGACATTTACCTGCATGGTCAACTCCTGTCAGTGAAGACCAAGCACAAGTTTCTTGGTATCATATTAGACACTAAACTAACCTTAATCCAACCCCAAAATATTTAAAGGACAGGTGCTTAAAACAATGAACATTTTGAAAGTGTTTAAAACATTTTGAAAGCAACACAAACTGTTGAATGGATTTATATAAAAGCCTCAAACGCACACGCCTAGATTACGGTGCTATAATCTATCAGTCGGCAACACAATCAGCCTTAAAGATTCTCGACCCTGTTCACCATCTAGGCATTTGCCTCTCTACGGGTGCTTTCCGAACTAGCCCTGTGGAGAGCTTGTATGTGGATTCGAGTGAATGCTCGCTCCACCTACAAAGAAGTTTCCTGTCCTTTTTGTTCTTTTTGAAGGTGAAGGCACACAAGAAACACCCTTCCCATTTCACAATTAATGATTTGTCTTGTTTTGGCTTGTTCGAGAACTGTCCTTCGTTTAGGCATTCCTATGCACTCCGTGTAAGGGACCTGGCTGAAGAAACAGGTGTGCCTCTTCTCGAACACAGCTTGATGGCTCCTGCAACATATCTGCAGGAGCCATCACCGTGGCAGTGGCAGCTTGTAGACTGTGATGTCTCTTTTGTTGAAGTCACAAAGCACGCACCACTTGCACACATACATACATACTTTATAGAACTACAACATAAATACACATGTCCTGAGTTCTTTACCGATGCATCAAAGTCAAACACTTCTGTGTTATATGCAGCGGTAGGCCAAGCATTTTTCGAGGCCGGCTTTCTTAATCCTGATGCAAGCATTTTCACAAGAGAAGCTTTCGCAATACTGGTGGTCGTAAAACACATAAACAGATAAAATTACAAAAGGCGGTAATATACACAGATTACCTAAGCGTGGTCAAAGGCCTGAAAACTCCTAAAAACAAAAGAACCCCGTGCTGGTGTCACTCTACTCACTTCTGGGCACACTGCACACATCAGAACAGCACGTCGTTTTCTTCTGGGTTCCCGGGCACCGTGAGATACAAGGTAACGCATCGGCCGACAAGCTGACCGCTTCCACCAACGACACCACTCCAAATGCATCAATACCGATTCCGGCACTTGACCTAAAACTTTTTCTAAAACGAAACCTCAGACGGTATTGGCAGAGCACGTGGGATAAACACACAGACAATAAACTCCGTGCTATTAAGCTGCAACTAGGTTATTGGCCACCATTATCGAAATCACGAGACACGGAAGTAACACTAACAAGGCTTAGAACAGGACGTACATACTCTAGACATTCATATCTTTTGCCTACCGGTGATCCACCGTATTGCGAGAGATGTGGAGACCACTAACGGTTCTCCACATTCTCATCCAGTGCAATGAGCTTGATGCTCTAAGGAAAAAGCATTTTTTACTGCCCTACCGGCAGCAGCTTCCACTACACCCTGGGATGCTCATCGGTAGGGATCCGCTTTTTAAACTGCATACACTTCTCACGTTTTTAAAAGATGTGCATAGCTTTCACCCGATATTTCGAGGTCATCCGTAGCACGACCTCTGTACCGTGGTCGTGGCTGCGGTGACTACATCTCCTCCTTGATATTATTATCATGACATTTCGCCATTCATTTTCACAGCACATATTTCACACCACTGCCATGCTTTTATTACTTCGATGTTTTAACCCGCGTTAGCGCAAGAAATTTTAAGGCCCCTTAAGAGCCACGCATCATATCATTGTTCATATCTCTAGACTATTGAAATGGCGCTCTTTGGCCATCAATTGGCCCTTGCGCCATTAAAGAGCACTCATCATCATCAAGAACAGGTGCCTAAAGACAAAGAATATTCTATAAGGGTGGTCACGCACTACGTGAGGCAGTGACAGGAAATGTCTGATGGATTTGTATAGAACCTTCGTACACACGCGCCTAGATTATGATGTTGTCACCTATCAGTCTGCAACCCAATTAGTCTTAGAGGTGCTCGACCCCGCCCACCATCTAGGCATTTGCATTTCTATGGGTGCCTTTCGAACTAGCCCCGAAGAAAGCATGTATGTAGAATCAAAGGTCGCTCCCTCTGCAGAGTGATCGCATGTCCTTTACTCACTACGACAAGGTTAACGCAAACGAGCAACATCTCACTCGCACCATATAATGATGTGTCTAATGCTGCCTTGTTCAACAACCATCCTTCACTGAGACAGCCCTGCTCGCTCCGTGTCAGGAGCCTCGCTAAGGAAACAGGCGTGCCACTTCTGGAGCACCGGTTCATGACGCCCGCAGCATATTCATCGGCGTGCGCCGTGGCAGTGGCAGATAATTGACTGTGACGTATCATTTGTGGAGGTTACTAAACACGCACCTACTGCACACATCCGCACACACTTCCTCCAACTTCAACACAAATACATTTGGCCGGACTTCTTTACTGATGCCTCAAAGTGTCGTACTGTTGTGTCCTATGCAGATGTTGGGCCAATCTTTTCAAAATCCGGTATTTTGCACAATAAACAAGTATCTTCACTGCAGAAGCCCATGCGATATCTGTGGCAGTCAAGCTTATCAAGGAATTATAACTGCAGCGTGCGGTAGTGTATGCAGTATCGTTGAGTGTCGCAGCAGCTTTGAAAACACTGAAAAAACATAAAAATCCTGTTCCTATATCACTTTACTCTGTTTATTGCACAGTTTACGCCCTCAAACGACAGGTTTTAGTGTGCTGGGTGCCAGGGCACCGCGAAATATCTGGAAACGTAGTGGCAAACCAGCTGGCTGGGTCTGCGCACGACCACGCACCCACCAATACATCCCTGGCCGTCCCTGAAGATGATAGGAAACCCTTACTACGACGGGATCTCAGGGAATTCTGGCAACGCCTGCGGGATAGGCAAACGAATAATGAATTGCACGTTATTAAACCGAGACTTCAAGATTGGCCAGCAGTATCCAGATCCCGCTTCACACAAGTCACACTTATAAGGTTACAAATAGGACACACTCACTCAACACAATCACACCTTTTGTCTGGTGGCAAATCACCATTGTGAAGAGCTGTGGAGAACTACTTACGGCTCTCCACATTCCTGTGCAGTGAAATGAGCTAAATGTGCTGAGAAACGAGCACTTTTTGGTTCCCTACCAACAGCAGCTTCCGCTACATCCAGCCATGCTCCTCGGTAGGAATCCGCTTTTTAAGGTCGAATTACTGTAGGCATTTTTAAATATTATATATAGCTTTGAATTCATATACCAAGATGATCCGTAGCACGACCTCACTACTGAGCTTGCGGTGGCAGTGGCTACATCTTCTGCATAGTTCTATTATCTCGACAATTCAGTTTATGTTTCATCTTACGTATTTCACGCCATTGTCATGCTTTTATTGCTTCTTTGTTTTTACCCGCGTAAGCGCGAGTAATCTTGAAGCCCCTATACAGCCACATACCATATAACTGTTCACGTCTAGTGTCTTCTTAAATGGCGCTCTTTGGCCATCAATCGGCCCTTGTGCCATTAAGCCCTGCACATCATTATCATACGCTCTTTTGCGCGCCCTCACCTCCTGGTGGGGAGGATCATATGATTTGGCTGGCTTTCGACTTTCCCAGGAACGATTCTGTTTTAATTACCAGGCGTACAAAGGTCACTGAAATTTGCACAGTCTCAGTTTGCAAAAAGGGCGCGCTTTTCAGACACAGCGAAGTAACAACTGAGGCTCTTTTTTTCATCTGTACCTGTGACTACGTCTTTTGCATCAATTGTGTGTGAGAAACGCTGGGCACGCTTCGATCTGCTTTCATTATGCGCGTGGCCTTTCAATTCGTTCCGATCGCGTTTAATGCTTTGCTTTTGGGGCAGAACTGTTACTTTTTTTTAGCGCAATGAACATTTGACTAAGCCGAAACATTTATGTTGGAGTTTGCAAAAGTCAAATCTGAAACTTAAACAACAAGACCTCTCACATACGTGGGGCTGCCTGAATTAAGCTTGTCACATAGTTATCTTGTGCCCAATTCAACAAGCGGCTCCTACGCACATCAGTTTTCAAATGCGAAGCATTTTTTTAGCGAACTTTGGGGACTT
Organism: Rhipicephalus annulatus; assembly: GCA_013436015.1. Taxonomy (NCBI): domain Eukaryota; kingdom Metazoa; phylum Arthropoda; class Arachnida; order Ixodida; family Ixodidae; genus Rhipicephalus; species Rhipicephalus annulatus. Next base: position 163,833 of record WOVY01001245.1, read on the forward strand.
TGAGCGTATCTATATATCTATCTAGCCGCTTACTTTTCGGTTCTCTCGGCCACCCCCTTATTTTGGCATGAACCTAAATTATTATGCAAGAGTGAGATGGTTTGACGAATATGCTGTGCTGGTCAAAACATGAATATTGTCACAATACAGTGACGTACGTCTTCAAACACTTTCCGCCAGACAATGGCACATACCAACAGGCGGGTATGTGGCGCTGGTATGCGGGTATGTGCCACAGGTGATTGACACTTCGTATCTACCAAGGAACGATGTGAGCACACGGCAATTTTAACGCGTGAGCGTTAAGTAATACCTAACATCGGTAGCGTCGACACAACGAATTTGAAAAATAGATGTCGGGGTCCCAGCTTGATTGGAACCGAAGCATTGTGCGTGGCAATGAGATTTGTACCACAGCGCTATGCAAGATCTCTGGACTACTTTTCAAATACACGCTAATCTTCTTGAAACGTCCATAGTGATAGCAGTGTTGTCAACCCGATTTGAAGAACGTTACATATATACTCATTTGATACAGCCGTCACGTCGGGTTAACGTAAATTGTAGTTTGTTGCCATGCGCTGAAATTGACTTATGTAGCAGTGTGCATGGCCCTCATGCTCGGTGTTGCTAATACGCATGTTTTATTGATATCGTTGCGCAAGTTCAAACAAGTGGTTATAAAAATGTTTGCAAGTGTTCAACATATGTTTGTGCGTGCAACATTTGTACATATATTTAGTACCATTTCATGAGCGTCTCTCAATAAAAAAAATTGCAACACAGTCGTCTTCCCTCCGCATGCTTCGCATAACGTCGATTCCCAGTTACGTGGACTTGCACACGAAATCACGTTTTCACTATGGTGCCCGCCAAGCAACGAGACGAATCGTCAACACCACCTGTCCTCTTTGATGGCTCTCCGCATGCTCACTGGGCTCGACCAAAGCAAAGCCACCGTTCTTCATCGCTTATGGCTGGAAGTGGCATTTACAAAATCTTATTCATTTGTCATAGGAATGGGCGACGATGCTCTCTGTGATGCCTGTCGTTGCGAAGAGACGCGATATCACATCGTGATCGGCTGTCCGTTGTATGACATCCAGAGACAGTCACTAGCGTCCGTTCTTGCGCGCATCGACAACAGCCAAATTTCTGTGTGACACTAGTCTTTCAAGCGCCCGAGAAAAGAAATTGCAACAGATGGCGACAAAATCTCTGTGGAAATTTCTTTACGACACGGACATGTGCAAGCGGCTGTAACAACAATGTCGTACATCGCGAAAGACAAGACTTGACTATGACTGAGTGTGCGTGTGTGTGTAGCTGAATGTGCTGTGCTTATCTCTTCCATCTCTCCTTTCTATCTTTCATCTCTTCTATCCCACTCCTATGCGCAGGGTAGCAAACAGGCTGCCTATTGGCTGGTTAACCTTCCTGTGGTTCTTTTCCTCCTATTTTCCTTCCTTTCTAGGTACGTGGAATCTGCTCATTTTTATATCCCATAAAACACGACAGGCATTGAAGTCTCCTGCCAATAGAAGACTTCTACTACACGTGTTAATTATGTTGTCTAAGACCCGGGTGTCATGTACACTTGACAGGAAAAAAGCATTGGCAACTGAAAAGTCCTGACGAGTAATGATATGTGTCTAACTAATATTAGACATTCTGGAGAGAGAAGTTATAACGTAATCTTTTCTATATGGCACAATGTGTTTGATATCATTGTAGTTATGCCATTACCTACTGAAGGGCAGTTTACTTTAAACAAACGGAACTTTTTTAATGCAAAATTATTATCTGGAGGTAGCCAGGCTCCATTTAATAAAAGAAATCAAGATTTAAATGAGCACTAAGACAAAGTAAATCAGCAATAGCAGAAAATATCAAGCGACAATTCCGTTGTAGCACTTTCAGGGATGCTATTTTGGTGAAACAATCCTTGCGGAGGCAACATTCTTCAACATACACTCCTTGAGCACTTTGCTGGGCAAAGCTGTTTTTGACTTGAACTTTAAAAAATGGTGCTAGCACGGTTAAACGAGCACCGGCTGCGTTTTTGAGCTCGGATATCAAGATCACCATCTGTGTCCACCTGTAAATCTAGCACTTGTTCCTGACCAGGAGCCTAATTACACAGTGAGGAGTCACGTATGTTAGCGGCAGTATTTAACATCTCGTTACCAACTGAATCATCGATGTTTGCATCCAGCAGTTGGGGAGACTCGGGAAAACCTGTTGAAGGGGGCACTCGAGGCTTAGTAAACTGATTGCTTTCAGCTTGAGCTATGCATTCAGTGGTGCTATCTCCTCGATGCTCAGTTATTTTTGCCATGTCTTTTTCTGCTGGTGCCTCAACTGCTCGCACATATATAGACGTTTCCGTGAACGTTTGGCGGGCTGTAACACTAGCATAACAAGATTAAGAAGTGTGGCGTGTTGGTAACACGTAACTAACGACGTAGCGCGTAAAATATGCGAGGCACTGGACAAGGGAAGGGTCAAAGGGGAGTGCTTACTTTCCGCAATATTTATTTCAAGAAGCGTATCTATACAGGGTTCCCCACATAACTTTAGATAAAGTTTGAAAATACGCCGGAAATGGTAATTACGACGTGACCGAATGCATGTTACTCACCCTTGCCCTTCCCTTGGAGACAGTCCTCACCTTTGGAGACAGTCGGAATATTTTTTGTGTTATCAAATACTGTTTAATTAAATCTGTTTAAATAACAAAATTTTGAAAGAACCAAGATGGATAAAAATTTCAAAGAGAATGTTGTGAATCGCTTTGAAAAACGTCCAAATAGATACTTTTGAACTTTGTATCTACTAAGTATTACCGCCGAATACTCAGTTGTTACTTTGACTCGTACTTGACTCGTACTTGACTCGATCTTGACTTAAGATAGGCTTGCCGCTCGCATAAATCGTTCTCGAACTGGCGTACGACTTGAAGGCAATTTGGCTCGGTCGAAGTCAAGACGAGTTTCACGTCAGCTGCGGGGCTAGCTTGAAAGCGACTTCATGCGTTATTTCAACATGGCTACCACTAAATGGGACGTCGCGTGGAGGCGGGCCGCTGTTGGGTTTGCTTGCCATGCCATAAGTGTTCCATTTGGTGAGGCGCACTGCCTGTCGAAGATTCCTCTATCCGCTTTACGTGACGGATCGCTTTACTTGCCACAATTGTGTTGTTAGCGCTGTGTCTGTGGTGGTTACTATTACTCTGGATTTGGCACGCTCTTTGATTGATTGATTGATATGCGAGGTTTAACGTCCCAAAACTACGCTATGATTATGAGAGACGCCGTAGTGGAGGGCTCCGGAAATTTCAACCACCTGGGGTTCTTTAACCTGCACCCAAGTCTGAGCACACGGGCCTACAACAATTCCGCTTCCATGGAAAATGCAGCCACCACAGCTGGGATTTGATCCCGTGACCTGCGGGTCAGCAGCCGAGATACCTTAGCCACTAGACCACCGCGGCGGGGCGAAACCTGTTGGAGCTGTACGACGAGAAACAGTTTCACGCTCGATAGAGATTCACAAAGAACGCCGTGCGGCAGCTGATGGCGATGCTGCCGCTTCGTGAAAGTGGGGACAACCGAAGACGGCCGTTGCCTCCAGTGTTACAGCTACTGATGGCGCTCAGGTTTTACGGCACTAGCACACTCCAAACAGTCACCGGGAATCTCGTACGCATTCCGAAATCGACAGTGTGCCGTGCAGTCTGAAATGTTACGCTACTTATCGTAAACACCTGTACGCGATGCTGGCGCGCTTTCCGCAGCCGGTGGCACTTCCTATAGTTATGCGAAACTTTACTGAAGTGGTTGAGTTTCCTGACGTTACAGGATGTGGTCAATGCACAGACGTGCTTGGTAATACTCCGGTGGTGACGACGCCGAAGTGTTGCGTAACCTTAAAGGTTATTTCTGTTTTTCTAAAATACGACGATATTTGCCGTTGTTTCCGTCTCTTTCGGTAGAAAATTGACTCAGCGCTGTGTCTGTGTGCCTCGTCTATTATTTCACCTCGTCTAGGGCGCAGGTTCTCGCTGAGGCAAGCATCGTTTGCAGCACAACGCTACGAAAAATAAATTCCACACACAAAAAAGGTGCCCCTATGATGGGTTTGCTTACAGGTGCGTCTTCCTTCACCATCATGCAGTCAAACATTTGTGCACCGCACGAGACAAAATTCCGCTGACGGCAATGTACTGACCCCCGTGTTTTCTCTTGTTTACCAAGCTTAACAAAAAATATGAATCACCTTTGTCTTGAAGTTGTGGTATTTTATTTTTTCCTATAAAACTGTGACTAAGCCCACTATAAGCACATTTACAGGCGTATAGAAAGGCGGATACCTTGAAAATCTTTTTACTTCGCAAGCCAGGTTAGAACAAATACACGCCGTGGCCTTCGGTTAAAAAAAACGACGAAAAAACCCTACACGATGCTTGTTTCGCCTCCAATGAAGCAAGCGTGGAGGAACACGCTGCACTTGAGTGGCCACTAACATCAGCAGGCAACAGACACTTTACAAAATCAACACTGCGCATCGCTGCGGTGGAGGGCACCACGTGCCGGTCGTTAACAGTAAAATGGCAAAAATATGCTTTTGGCACTTTCTTTTTATACAGTTATTTTGAAATGTACGATCTTTTTTGGTGTATCACGGGCCTTACGAGAACACCTTCATTGTTAACCTTGTTACCAGGCGAGGAATGTGTTTCTGCTTTGAAGTTCGTTCTTGACTTGACCAAAAAAGACACCCTGAGCATTCAAGAAACGCGAATGCCGACTTGGGCGCTTTGAAGTCTGCTACTTGCTTCGCGCCGACTTACTCAAGTCAAGTTGAAGGCGCGAGCCAAGGAACATCTCGGCATTCAGGGGTTTGTGTTTTTCTGCTAATTACAAACGCCCGCGAAATACAGAAAAAATACCTCGCGAAAGCCTCCGCTCCCGCCCCCCTGGTTGCGCCGAAGCGCTAGTCTGGGTACTAGGCCTGTCACGCCGGTTTGGAAGCATGCGGCGGGCCATACTGATGTGCTTTTACATTCAGAGGCCGTGCTTAGAAGTAGTATATAGAATAACTGTAACTCCCCTACAGACGAAGGCTCGCCCGAGTAAAGTGCGAAGGCTCGCACCGAAGGCTCGCCCGTGTAAAGTGCGAACCGCTCGCGCGGTGATCGAGCAGGAGCGCGTCAGCACGCGTACTGCGGACGCAACTCATGAGCAATAACGATTTCCACCCACACACTACGCGCGCAGGCGTGCGCCAGCGCGCACTTACCCGAAGCAGGCGGGAATAGGCGGGTGGCGCCACGTACGGAGCCGTTTGTGAGCTTGGAAGTGATTTATATGGACCTGACCACCCTCCGTAAGTTCAGTTTGTGCCGGATGGAGCCATATCGTACCATTTAGCACTGCCACGTAATCATGAGTGCATACACTATAAAAAAGAATTGGCACTGTATCTCCATGTTAATCAACAATTGTCATCGAAAGACGATAGTCTTGCATGTGGAGAGCGTGAACAAACCATTTATCTGATGTTCTCCGCAAGAAAATTGGTGAACGGTACTCTGGAGGCGCTGCATTGGAGCGCCTAGAGCGTGCAGTGGAGGTAGAGCGTACTAGAAGTGTTGAGTGGCGTGACTGCGCCTCACCGCCTGATCCCTTCCGCATTGCCCGTAGTGGTGGCGCTGCAGTTGAACAGTTCCTGTTAGGCACAGGAACTGTTATGCAAAAGAACTTGCTCTTGGGCTAGTTGGTACAACATTTCTAAAAGTTAATTCGAGCGCGAACGCGCGACACGATCACTCACACACGCACGCACCCCGGCATCAAACACACACAGCACTCAGTTCCAACTAATTTATTCATAGCTAAAAGGCTTGAATATATACATCACACATGTGCGCACTAACACCATAGAAGGCCAACAGCATACATTATCAATGCATACAGTTAATCAATGTCATTGCCTCAAAGCAATAAACTGGAATTCGGTTGGTACCATTGATAGCGAAGGGACACTTACACAGTGATCTTTATTTTTTTTCTATGAAAAAGACCTGCAACACTTCACGTGCAGTTTTGCTTGCGCTTTTGCCTAGAATCTTCGTCTCAGAGAACCACACAAGATGACATGCGCAACCAAGTGCGCAAGCTTGCGCACCTGGTGTGTGCGTGTGTAAGTGATCGTGTCATGTGTTCGCGCTCGAATTACCTTTTGGAGATGTTATACCAACTAGCCCAACGACAAGTTCTTTAGAATATATTTTCAATACAGTGGGCCTGTCTAATGACCCGTTAGACCTTGTCTCAATACTTGATGGACTTATGCGCAACATCATCGAGGCCACACGCCAAGCTAAAAAAAGTACGGCTTCTGCATGCGCAAAGGTTCCACCCTCAGGAAGTTTGTGCCTTATTCGGGGGTGTTCAACCGTCCTGGAAACAGGTCAAAAGGGTCTGCAAGATTCTCAAGGCGCAACTTTGGCGTCAGGTGCGTTTGTTTTATGACTGTCTCTGACTGTCTCTGCGTGGTCCACTACAGTCTTCTTCCTCGATGCCTGGCTGCTCAACATCTTCGAAGGCTGGGGCAGCAACTGGGTGTACTAACGGAAATGAGGTGGAAGCAGGTGCTGAATCCACTGCTCAAGGTGTTTGAGAAGCAAAGAAAGAAATAACGGGATCACATTGTTGTTCTAAAAGATGCATACATTCCGGCAGGAATCAAGAGATGGCTTCAGAAGGGACCGAAGCTTCCCGTTCTGCCTCGCATTTCTGCCCATGAACTTGTCGGACTAACCAGGAACTTGTCTTCAAAGGCCAATCGAAACCGGGACAAATGCCTGAAATATGGTATAAACTTTTTATCAATATGTGCACCACAGTATCAAGATAGAACTAAACTTAAAGGCTTAAATAACGTCATTTCATTTTTTGAAGACCACAAATTAACGTTAATGCTAGCCGACAATGAAGGTTGGTTCGTGGTCATGCCTGAGGGAGCACACAGAGAAAAGGCTTCAGTGGCAAAAAAAGAACTTTTCCCCAGTTCAGTTGGGAGTGACTCGCGTTAAATCTAAGTTCGCTGGTTTTTGCAAGAATGCGGGGCTTACAGTGTTAGCCAAGGACGTAACAAACAGCAACGTTATTTTTTCTAGGCCAAGACATACAAACTGGATGTAGTTTTCGCACTATTGTTAGTGAAGGAGGATCATGGCAGATTAACGTTAGCAGAATCTTGCGGTAAATGACCCTTTCTGTAAGAAGGGCTCAAGTGGCGTGTGCGACTTTTTGCGGTCTCGTGATAGTACAGGGAACTAGTTTTCAGTGAATGTCGTAGATCTTAATATCCCGTGTCACATGACAAGCTTCTCACCTCTGTAAAATTCTGCATTGAAGAGAATGGCGACGTTGATTTTATCAATGACGCAGGCGGTAATGATGACATTTTTTTATCGCTTTAGAAGTTTATCTCAATCTAACCTTTATAATGTTTGACGAAAACCAATTTCTTTAGCAGCAGGGCATCTGTATTCGTTACTGTGTCACGCCGGTTCTTTGCGATATATCTTTAGTGGATGAAGATAGGGACTTGAACAATGGTTTTAAAGGGGGAGGGAGAGTTTTGAATGTTCATTAGGTATGTTGACGATTTTTTATTCTGTTAGATAAGCAGGGAGACCTTACATTCCCTGATTTTATTTTAAACGTTTTTATAAGACTGGAACGAGGGATTTCCTTTACTTTTGAACTGCCACAAGAAGCTTGTCTGCAGTTTTTAGACTTAAGCCTCACGTGGAACGATCAGCATTTTTTATGGTGTTATCAATCTCGTGTTGCGGAGTTGTCGCCGTATAATTTTGCACACTCAAAAATTGTGAAGACGGGCGTTACGTCTCTGTGCTTGGAGTCTGCGCTGAAGAGGTCATGCCCACAAAGCATGAAACGTAGTTTCCTCAATCAGGTGAGCTGATTAGAGGCTGCTGAGTTCTCTCGATTGGTCATTATGGTCGTTGCTGAATCACTTCTGCAGAAGTTTAAACGAAAAACACTAGGAGCGATGACTGATACTCAGCCCATGAGGATTAGGCCACAAGTTGGGCCATATACCCATAAGTTCTCACACAACCTCAAGAAAGTAACGGCCAGGCATAACGTACCGATGTTGTTCTCCGCACCCGACAAAATCGGAAGACTGTGCCAACGTGTCCCAGTTGAAAATTGCACTGGAGTGTGTCTGGTGTGTTCTTGCGTGTTCTGGTGGGTCCTGGTGGATAAACAAGAACACACTGCTGTGTTGTGGTGTATACACCAGCCTGTCTTGCTGGGTTTTGGGGGGAAGGTTGAGCCATTCTGGTGGGTCCTGGTGGGATGTTTACTGGTGTGAAAGTTGACCCAGCGTGGTGTGTCCTGGTGAGAACGCCGACCTAGACTGTTGTGTTTTGGTGGGACATGTTCTAGTAGGATGTGTTCTGGTGGGAAGACCACAGCGGTGTGGTGTGTTCTGGTTGGATGTGTTCTCGTTGGCTCAAGAAATATATATATATATATATATATAGATATATATATATATATATATATATATATATATGTATGCGAGCTTGGACAAACATTCTTTTTCAAACGGCTGCACTCAAACTCACACCTCTTATTATTTTTCTCAACCAGACTCACTTGCACTGATACTCGTCCAAACATCACTCAGCCGGTTGCTCTCAGACTCGTGGCTCAATCATTTTCAGTGAGTTGACTCATGAGTACGTTAACCTATAATTAGCTTTTCTAACCATGGTGTCAATGCTGTTTAGTTTCCTTGGTAGTTATTGTTAACACTCACAAATAATGATGAAAATGCAGACAACACGCATGACAAAATTCGATTTCATGTCGAAGTTTTTGTGGCCCTGGAGAGTACGCTAGGTCCTTGACAAACAAAAACAAAAGTTATCTTGGCCCATGCAGATCATTGAAGCACTGCCGCATTATGAAAAGCATAATGTCATGCTTCTTGCAGTACTATTTCAATGTATTGTGGCATACCTGCATTGCTTCCAAAGCTTTGTCAAATTGCCCACATCCGTAAGCAGCCCCCCGTAATAGAGCTTATCATATCGAGATAAAACAGCTCACTTAATTTGCAAAATATGTGTCTGTGGGCAACCAAAATTGCTCTCGGAGCGCCTGCATGTCCATTCACCCTACACTGTTTAGATGCAACGCGTACAAATAACCTACAACGGTCTACTCAGAGCTTGTTACTATCCCCTTGTGACTTAGACATATGCCACGCTGTTTACCTATTGCTGTCATACCACGACCTCGATATCAAAACCAAACAAATAATTTAAGCTGTGGTGATAAAAATACATTACCTGCACTCCAAACAAGTATCGATTCTTGGCACCTCAACTTTTTAGAAACAAGAATACGAAAACTGCTCAAATTCGTATTATTCCTTCAATGCTAATATTTACCATATTTGGTGCCCTCCTTAGTTCATTTTGACCTGGTAGCTTTTATTACGAGTGATCAGTAGCAATTCAGTAAGGACATTCTTATTGAAAGGCAACTCACATGCGATATTTTCATCAAAATAACGTCCTCTGAAAGAGATTGTGGGCTAAGGGCAAAGACCCACTACTTACGCCTCTCATCACGCCTCTCATCAACAAGTCTTACGCCTCTCATCAACAAGTATTTAGATGGAGTATAAACTGCCATGCACTGAGGCATGTGGGTAGGCGTAAGCATGAACATAAGGCGACATAAGACTGATAGTATTCAAGTTGAGTATATAGGACCATAAGTCGGCAGAATAGTGGAGCTCATACGTGCTCACTCATGAAATAAACTTTGTGCCTATGGCTGACTTGAACTCACCCCCTGAATATTTCTGAACCGGACTCTTCGACTAAAACTTCCCAAAATGTAACTCACCCAAACTTACTCCGACTCATACTTGCTGCTTGATCTGGGTATGAGTTAGTTGACTCATAAGTATGTTTACTGACTTGTGTATATTTCTTTCTGATATGCCATATTCTTTTTCACAAACCACATCTTCATGTGGCGCAACACAGCTAGCCTGGGCCAGGTGATTCCCACATCATCAAAGAACACAAGACAGTCCTACTTTTCACTGGGAACACGAAGCCTGTACACATTGTGGAACTGATGACCGACAAAAGACACAGAAGCCATAGCCACGCCGTAGTGTGTGTACTTTATTTCAGAATACATAGTTAAATACACTACACGAAGCTTTTCTATGGCAGTTGATATGTACAAGATACTACAAAATGTCGTAATATACTTGCCTAACAGATAATAATAGCAATAAAATATTTCAAAAATTCAACAGAACACTGCGAATTCGCTACTTCCATATAGGAGCACCTGTATTCTGGATTGTATTGTTTTGTAGCCTTCACATAACAATAACTAGAAAACTATATTCAGAGCGGTCATTAGTACTAAGCTCGTGTGTGGCACGGCAAACACATATTTGTATAAATGCGTGAGGGATGATTTGACATGGCATCCTAGGTCCAATGACAGTTTTTATATGGTGTTCACCAGTGCAGCACATCCCACCATTACTCTAAAAATGTATTAGTTTCTTTTTGTACGCGAAGACTTGACTTCCATGAACTCAAGCTCCTACGGCCTGCAATGTTGATGTTGACAGGTGATGCAGATTACAAATAGTTTTATAAATTTCATTCACTTATACGGGGCTTCAAAGCCTGCCAAAACTTTAAATGTAGCACAAATTAAATGAGTTAGATTTTGTAAAGTCTGTACTCAAAGGTAATGATGCAAAGATTACCCTTTGATTTATTTAGCTTCAAATGCAAGGCAGAGCCTTCAAGGGCCCTAGATAGTGCATTAGTAAATATCACTGCACCTCGAAAAATTAAGTGCAGATTAGTATCAGTTCCTACTGTACCCTGACACCACGACAAGACACAAGCCTTTCTTCAAATCCTCACCCAAGCTCAAGATATTGACACAATTTTACGGTTGGCTCTGTTGGTGACGTATAGCAGCCATTTCGTTTGTTTTGCCCCTGACATCACAAAACTGCCCATACTGGTGCACGGTGCCACGAGAACCACACTATCGGGTCAACATCTCAACGTGCACCAAGATAAGTTTATATTCTCCACCTTTCTCATGTTTCACACTAGCTCATAGTCATGTATATAAAAAGATATTTGTCTTGCAGAGTCAAGTCAGCTTTAAAAATTGGTGTTTGTAACCCTTTCAATAGATGCAAAAATTTGTTTTCAAAATATGGCATAGTGCAGCTTCAGCAAGCCATCCACCTGTGTGCATCGTAGTCAAGTTATTAAAACAAAATCAACAACTAGCACAAAGCTTCCAATCATCTTACAGGGAGGACAGAAGGTGTTACTGCTAAATTTCTCAATATAAAATTCAAGATCAGCATCCCCATCGATGACATGAGCATCTTCAGGAGCTTTTCGACTATTTTCCGAAATGTTCACTTCGCTGACTGTCAAAAAGAGAAATCATCCCATAGAGTTGGTTCATCTTCGAGCCTAACAATATCCTCAGCAAGCTCTTTTGAACTTGCCTGCATGAAAAAAAGAGAAACGATACAGCAGTAAGATAATATTAAGGATCTATCCATTCAAATATTAGATCACAAAGTGTAAGCACATAGGCGAATTTTTAGACAAAGAAACAAATGACATGTAAGCGGCACGACAAAGTTAGCCGTCACCTATAGAAGCTGCAACCGACGACAACGACAACTGTCGAATGTTGTCGGCATGAAAGCAGCAGTACACACTGAAGCTGGCACATGCTCTAAGAAGTTAAGCATGTTTGCTTGTTTTTTACTCCTTCCATGTGACCACCAGTATAGCATGTTAATAAAAAGTACATACTATACAAACTTCATGCTACTGACTGGTCTCTTATAGCAATTCTGGACAACAAGCAATGTATTCTTGGTTTCTGCAACCCAGCAACTTAGCAAGGGGAACGACCTACGGATCAGGTCATGTAATAATACACTTCGTTGCATGCTGATTCTGCGTTAAAATAGCTTTTGAATGTGCTTTATTGCACTCACAGCATGACAGCTAGCAGATGTGAAACTGAAAGTGAGGACAGCAAATTGATAAGATCTTAAACAGATCACAGAAGCTGCAATAACGGTCAAGTCGTGAAAACATACCATTCTTGGTTTTGGTAAAAAAAGAGTATTAGTCTTATTCACAAAATTTACTCTATCACTGCCTTTACAGATGCTAAGCATTTTGAATAACTACAACACCCAACGAAAAAGACATCACAGCCCAGCTCATTTATTATCGTTTAAAATGATTTCAGAATAGGTACGCTCTTTTTCATGAAAATTTCACAGTAGCTTAAAAAGAAACATTCCATATCAGAAATTCTTCCGATCTCTGCATTCACTAAGCATTAGTTACTTCATTCATATCATTGAATTAAATTTGATTAAAACCTCCATGTATAGGCTGCAGAATTCCCAGTATTAGACTAGAATTCCAATTATTACACTACTACAGCCCCCCCCCCCTCTTGCTTTTCGCGCTGGGCGCCCAGCTGATGCATAGATGTGAAACAGCTGACTGCATCATCCCGCAAACCAAAGCTGACAGTTAAGGAAAAAAAGCGGTTGCCATTAGCGTGAACGTAACGGCCCCATGTGAGAATCGACATTTCCAGATGTTACTTCAACATAGAACTTACCTAAGCGGCATCTAGGGTAGCAGATGATCCTTTTTCAGGCTCCACACATTCCGCAGAGGAATTCTGATGAGTCGCTACGTGCCAACGATTGTGACTGGCCAACACTGCCAGTACCTTCACGGGCCCATCATTTCAACAGGTGCACGGTACTGACGCAACAAGAGAAAACACCTGCGCACGCACGTATAAACACATCATAGCCTCCTATATTTCCTTTGCCTTCCGGATTATCAGCGGTCACTTGGAAAGTGGCCGTCGTCGGTACTATGGTGGTGGCACCACATAAGTAGGGATGTCTTCAAATAAGTTATTACGTTTTTGGAGCTTATATGCAAAAAATAACGAAAAAAAGTTCTAAAAAGGCGTAAACGTATTTTAATTATCCCTACGTAAGTGACGCCGTCATTCAGCAGGCAACTTCCTCAATACAAAGGATCCTCTGAAATTAGTAGCAAACACCAAAATTGCCCATCTCAAAAGCCAAGTACAAATACCCTTATCTCTACATAGGCAGCGCCTCCATAGATGACGGGCGTTTCACGCTCATCCGGCAGGCAACGGAAATCTAGGAGGCTATGAACACACATACGTGCACACACACGCACCACGCTATATCAGTGAAATAGCAGTGTTTTGTTGTACAATAGTACATGTCTTGTTATTGCGCACCACTCCTCGCTTTGCTGCGGTAGCTCAGTTTGTTAACGCGCTGTCCAACTACGGGACTTCACATGTCACAAGTACAAATCGCAAACGTAACAACTTTGGAGTACAAAAATGTAAAACTTAGAAAGAGTCAACCTGACTTCTTTGAAGAATTCATTCTTTTTCTTTTTAGAAAAAATCGGGCGGAAGGCTGAAGTTTTATTTAAAAGGTCCAAGACGTACGTCAATATTGCTTTTTCTGCTGGTGCGTCGTTTGAATGAGGCACCAGTGTGATTTTGCCAGCTTAATCTATTCCTAGTAGAAATAGTCTTGAGGTGTCGTTTGAAACCGAAACTGAACATACAAAAAGTTATGACAAAGTAATGAAATATTGACAGTGTTTTAGGCTTGGTACTGCTATATTTACGGTTTATTGTTCTCGCTCTTTCGATTGAAACAGCAAAGTTGATAAGGTAAAAAGTTTTATTGCTAATATACCCTTTCTTAGCAGTGAAACAATCACTTTTACGGCTCTATCAGCAACACTGACGTGTTTTCTTTTTTGTGGTTTTCACGAAAAATCTTGTGTGCGTGTACGATTGCTTGAATGTCGACTGTTGCTGAGACGCAGTTATTTTACAGAATATACCAGTTTGACAAGATCAATAAGGTTGTAAGTGCGAAGAGCGCGTGGTTGTAGTAGCCACCTTAGTGCGGCAATGATTGAGCCACAAGGACGTTGGCGACTTCACCCCTGAAGACGCCAACAGTGCTTACAGGAATCACCGATGGGAAGATCAAAGGCTGCCGCTACGACACCGTACTTCTGAATACAGCAGATGAAGTAAAATTCGTAATTCCTCATTACATGGTCCACATTTTTTGTGCGTATGTTTATCGTCCTTTCTCGCTAGCCTCGTCCATGAAGAAAATCCCTCCCCCCGTACTTGCGATTTGCTCAACCACACCGTGTTTAACCAACTAGGTCCCATTCAATAGCACGTCCTGAGCGCTCGCTACATGGAACCTGCGTATAGAATACCGTGCGCAAAGCTTGCCGGTGTAGCTTAGCGAGCGTCATGTAAAGGAAGCCCGTGAGAGGTTGGCTCAGAACGCACGCCCATCACAAACGCGAAGCTTTGCGTGTGCTGGTCTAAAACTGCATATACAACAGTAGGTGCTCACGCTGAGCTGCTGTTGACGCGAGAGAGGCATGTCAGCGCATGCTATGCTTTACGCAGTGTGCATATCCATAGAACCATGGTTTGCGAGGATTTTCTTAATCGTAGTGATCCTACAATAGTATTCAGGTGACTTGCCAAATACCGCAGTTCGTGGTCACGTGTTTTGACGCGAACGAACTGAACGCGACTGGTTCAAGTGACTGATTATTATTATCCAATTATTTTTAAGTACTGCAGCCCTATTCAGGGCTAACAGGAGTTGGGTACATAAATACAATTCGAAAAAATAAGGATAACAACATAAAATCTTCAACAGACAAATATTAGTACATCCTAAGCATAACTGGGTACAAAATGAAAGAAATGAACCATATAGGTCATTTTAGAAAACAATAATGCTCGAAAAAGTTTGAACATATTTGTACATGCAAAATTTCCTTAATATAGTGCCTACGTCTCGTTGGAAGAGCATTAGCAAACGCGATGTCATTATCATTAGGTTACCGACATATGTTCTTCAATGCACGGCGCCACAGTGCTCGTGATTAAGGAAAAGCTCAAAACAAGCATGCGACCTGCGAAGCCCGAAGCTTACCAACTTTTAGGTTTTTTTAGTGCCACTCATACATTATTTTGCTCCGTGAGATTATAAATACTTCTTCAGGTGTTTGTTCATTAGTCATTATTGTCTGCTAGTGAAGTGTTCCTAGCTGAAATGTGCAAGCTCCCCTGTGTGTCTACACCACCTTGTTCTTCTTGTGTCACTGATCATAGACGCCTCATCTTTAGATGCTATCATCGTTGTCTAATCTTCCCAAACAATATGATCAGCTCATGCCAATCTAAAAAAAAAGATACCAGGATTCTCACCATCACTGCTATGCCAGTTTAAGGCTATGAAAAATACCATGCTTAGTGAGACCGTACAGTACTCTCACATGACTATGTATATTATTTCATATTTTTAAGCGGTAGCTACATTGGCTACATTATCGCTGTTTTTCTGCATTAGGTGGTTGCACCGCTCACCGCGTCATCTGGTATGCGACAGAGAAGAAGCAAATCCCATTGCAACTGCATTTACAATTGAAAGTGAACATTGTGTGTGCGTGTTCAATTCAATTGTGCTGTTAAGGCCTAACAGAGGAGGGGTTGACGTTGCATTGTAAATATAGAAGTGGCGGCTCGGTGGGAATCGTTGGCAGATATAAAAAGTGAGTCGGAGCCATGGGCTTCAAGGAGCCTTGGACTGCAGAACAAAACCAAAAACAGGCAGTGAGCCAAGGACACAGAGGAAGAATGAGCCACATGCCTCGAAAAGCATACCCGTGCAGAGAACCAATCTGAACACGACATATTTTGTGGGCATACGCAGCAGCTCTGTGGATCCAGCCTGCCAGCCATTTTCTGTGGCAGGCTGTGTTCGCAAAGCTACTTCGGATGCTAGCTAAATTTCTCTAATAAGAATAACTGTTCCTCTCACTACAAACACCCAGGCATAACTGAATTAGGTCACAGCCATTTTTAAGTGGCATTTCATGCCAGCGAAAATCAACCAGACCATCACGAATATGGCTGAAACAATATACACGTCTTTCTTAAAGTTCAAAATTCGTCCTGCTTGCCTACAGGGCCGTGTTATCGCTCATTGACACTGGCTCACCTGGGACAGTTATCGCTATAAGTGAGACCTTTTTTTGCCAAGTCTTGGCCATAGTGCCACTATATTTACTAGGTGGATGTGACACTACAGGTGCTCTAGAGGTTGTTTCGGCTTATCTCATATAAGTAAATTCGTCAAGAAACGTTGCACATTTTGTTTTCAAGTGCTATAACTGAAATTAAATTTTATGTGGTTCAGCACAGCATTTTTTGTTTGGCCTGTTTTACAGCGCCTAAGATTATTTCTTACTGTCCTCTCAAGGATAAATCAGTGCGGTTATACTGCGTGTTTCAATTCAAAGCGTGATTCAAAGCTTATGAAACTCAGCACATCGTTTCAATCATTGGGATGAAGTAATCAGTGCTGGTTTGCTGTTTTATTATGAAATTATTTTCGGTTTGTGTGTGCGTAGGTTCACCTAGCTAAGAACGTGATGCCCACAAGGGCCGCCTAGAGTCAGCTGACGAGAGTTCCAAGGACTTCGATTTGGTCAAGTGGTATACCATCACAATGAGGTGGACAGAGGCCGGTACGGCACGCATAGGAGCTTCACGGAAACTCTTGGAATTGGATTGCGGCAGAAGGCGGCCAGAAGCCTGCACAGCAGCAGTTGTCTCCGCAAGAAGAAGCATAAAGAGGTGAGTGAAGAGGCTTGCATACATCAGTGGAGTGTATGTTTTGTCATGCATGCGTTTTATAAGCTGTTTCCGGTTTGGCGACTACAGTGCACAGCTGCAAGTTATATTTCCAGCCACAGAATTTCCAGCCATCGGCACACTTAACCTAAATGGTTCGACACAGCTCCTTAATTTGCTTTGACTGATGCCAGTGCTGCCAAGTGTTGGGCTCTGCATATTTGCCTCATTTTGTGGTATAGATGGAGAGGGGGTTGTTTTGAATAGTAAATTTTTGTTTCATGTCTGCCTGACCGGTGGACTTAATGCACTCACTTGGCAAGTCCATTTTTGCCATGTTTCGCTCATGGCTATGTTCCACGAACCCCCATAAAATTTGTTGCCATATGCTTGTCTCTACAATGAACCATTGTTAGTGACAGCTAACACACTGTTCGTTTTGGAAATTGCAGTTGCTGCTTGAACAAAGTAATATATTCGTATAGAAGATGAACTGCTTGCTCACCACATTTCAGATTTATTTATAGTGGAATAATAACAAGCGCTATGAGTGTGTGTTTCCTCTGTTTTTCCAATACTTTACTTTTTTTAGCAGCAGCTTCTATTTCAAACAAGAAAGGTGCGTGAGTTGTCTCACAGAATGGGCCATCGCTGAAATAAGGGTTGGCAACAAATTTCATAGGCTTGCGTAAAAATATGCACAAGAAAAATGTGGCAAGAACGGTCCTAAAAAGTGTGTTTTCTACCTACCAGTTAGGTAGAAGTGAACTGAATATTTACTGGAGAAATTGACCCGACTTCAACTACTATTTGTTGCAGCAAATAAACAGTGTCCAACACTTGGCGGTGTTAGCATCAGATTTATTTATTGTGCAACTTTTACAAACGCCATGAACGTGCGTTTGCTCTGCTATTTAAACATGTGATTCCTTGCTGCGAATTCGAACTCATAAGGTGGATAAGCTGCCGTACGCAATGGATTATTGTCGAGATATGCATAGAATGAGGAACGCCATGGGCGCGCGCGTTAACGTAGCCACGAGCGAAACGTGGCTAAAACGGGATGCGAAGTGAGTGCATTCGACCCTTCCGTTGGGCAAACTTGAAACAGAAATTTACTAGTGAAACCAACCTGCGCTAAATCTGTTGTTAACTGCAGCAAGTATATCATGTTGAACAATTGGTGGCGCTGATCTCAGTTAAAGCGAGCCGAGGCCACGCATCGGAGCGTTCAAGTTAAAGCTGCTGGCGACTGTACATGCCTGATGGGGGAAATGCTGAAAGGCATCGCCACTTTGCTTTTGTCATTATTGCATACAGAAATAATTTTGTATTGTTGAAAATTAGGTGGCATATAGCTGTTGCATGTTCTTCATTGTCTGTAGTGGTCTGCGGAAGGGAAACCTCGACTGTGATCCATGATCGCACTGACATTCTGGCCGTTGCTGTTTCATGATGTGTGAGCTTTACCTTATTCACGGTTTGTTTGAACGATAGTCCAACTTTTAAAAATGAGTTCCTCAGTTGGTTAGGCTGTATAAGAAGCACATAAAATTCTTTGCAAATGTATATTTACTGCTAGTGCTTCCTTAGTGAGCTGATAATCATCTGCCCTAGTTCAGCGGTAGGCGTTTCTTAATGAACATAAATGAATTTGTGTTCTTTATTTTTTTAGAGCTGTGCAAATAGCAACATTTTGTGTGCGATACAATTTTAACAGTTAGGTGTGAGTGTGAATCAAATATTTTTGAACATTTGATGAATAGCTTTTTTATACTTCGAAGTGAAGAAAAGTTGCTATAGATTTCTAAGCAAATTACTATGGGATAGAAATATGGCATTGTTTTTTTGGCTAGG
The DNA here is from genome assembly GCA_013436015.1 of Rhipicephalus annulatus. NCBI lineage: Eukaryota > Metazoa > Arthropoda > Arachnida > Ixodida > Ixodidae > Rhipicephalus > Rhipicephalus annulatus. The sequence goes on from WOVY01001245.1 coordinate 182,591, forward strand.
TTGGTGAAGCTCTAAAGGGAAGGTGCTCTCTTGTGTTGCCAAAGATGAGGCATTGCAGACCGGATTGTATTTATTTATCACATTTGGTGCAACCAATGTGGTGTCGACAGCAGTTTACACGTAAAAGGTCCCCCCCCCCCATCAACTTCTGTGGAGGCCCTTCTTCTTTGGTAGACAAGGGCGTGCTCCTTTCGAATTTAGAGTTGCTGATCTGCCGTGCGGATGCTGTGTGTAAAAATACCTGAAATTTGACATAGTGAGCAGGTATGTACAATTTTTTCTTCGTACTATTTGGTCTGAAACATTAAATAAACCTTCCACCCCTGCCAAGCAGGTTTAAACCAGCGCTTTCGTGGGTGAATCTGATTATGCCCGTAGCATAGCCTATGAAGCGATGAAGCATAATAATAAAAACGAAGGGGTGACTGTAACGACACAGTGCATCTTCATGTTGAAACCGGAATTTTTTCGAATCAATGCATTTGCTGCAACGCATTTGCGTCGTGAAAGGTGCTTTGTGGTCGCGTCGACTTCCAATAGTTGTTTCGTGTTAACGTTTACTTATATTCTTTTTACGCGCTTACCACAACTGTGACCGTTAGCCATGGATACAGTACATCACTTGCCCTTTAATGACAATGTTTTTGATGCGCTAACGTTCATCCCAGTGTATACGTACGTCACAACGCGCCCCGCCGCGGTGGTCGAGTGGCTAAGGTACTTGGCTGCTCACCCGCAGGTCGCGGGATCGAATCTCGGCTACAGCGGCTGCACTTCTAATGGAGGCGGAAATTTCGTAGGCCCATGTGCTCAGATTTGGGCGCCATTAAAGAAACCAGGGTGGTTGAAATTTCCGGAGCCCTCCACTATGTCATCTCTAATAATCCTATGGTGGTTTCTTTTATCAGGTGTCAAAAGTGTAGACAGGCAATGGTGCATTTTGTTTTGGAATATGTACGCAGTAAACACACACGCGTCACCACTCCGTTAACAATATCTAAGCGATGGCCCACGGAACAGCCGCTATTTTACGTGGTGCATTTCTTGTCCAATTACATTACACTTGAACAGGTTTTCCGACCTCGTACTGTCGAAAAGGTGAAATCTACAGTGCGCATTTGTAGACACACGCTATATTCAGCCTTTTCAACTGTAAACTCTTGGCGCAGGGCTACCCAGGATTTCTTTTTTTTTGAGGGGGTGAGGTGTGCAGCAGAACGACCAACTTGGGCCATTGGTGGTCGCTTTGTATGTGTGTAATTTTTAATATAACCTGAAACTTAAATTACGAAAAAAACTGTGGTGTAGGGGTTCAGATTCCTTTCCTCTCCCTCTACTTACGGCCTCCTGGTCCTGCTTGCATTAAACACGGTATTTTTTTTCATGATGAGTTGGGTAATAAGTTTCATGATAAGTCAAAATAGGTTAGACAGACATGATTTTCCCGGCGTGGTGTATAAAATTCCTTGCAAAGACTGTGAATACGTATACATTCGCGAAACGGGCAATTCCAAAAGAAGACTCCGGGAACATTTTAATGACGTCAAGAACAAGAAAGTAGCTTCTCATGCCCTCACAGAACATGTTACGTCTGCTGGGCACGCTATCGACTGGGATAAAGCCTGCATCATTACCACAGAAAGTTGTTACCGCGATTGCACATGGAATCCCTGGCTATTCAAACTTCTGCGAATACGTTGAACAGAAATATTGGGACACTCCTCCCCCCCCCCCCCCTGTGCACGCGTGATGTCTGCAGCACGTGATGAAACGTGCATAAGAAGAGCGCACTACGCCATTTGCGGTCACTGTGAACGAGGCTCCCGTGAGGGGAGCCGAAACGTCTTTTAAAGTTTTGTGTATTTCACCTTGGTCGGCGTTTTTGTTATTTTTCACTTGGTATGATATAACATGACTGCATGAAGAACATATTTGATTAGTCATAACATGAAAGTCATGACATGTGTATCATGAATGTCATGATTTATACTTCAAGGTCCTGCAGCTCTTGCGATGGTTTCATTCACAAGGTATGTTGCAAACATGGTATGGTATGACATGATTGCATGGCAAACACAAGCGACAGACCCTAACATGAGAAACATAACATGCGTGTCATGTAACAACTTGACTATATGCCACGCTCATGATGCGCTCCCAGCCGTTTCGCTAGCCTCACATATACCAAATTTGGTATTACGGTACCTGAATGGATGACGAAGGTATGTGACTGGTGCAAACATGATAATCATGAGATGCATGTCATGTAACAACGTGACTACATGCCATGCTCAATATGTGGCTGGCTGCCGTTTTGCTATCCTCACCTATAACAAATGTGGTATTACGGGACGTGAATGGATGATGAAGGTATGGTACTGCTGCAAACAGGATAAGCATGAGATGCGTGTCAAGTAATAACGTGTCCACATGCTACGCTCATGATGCGCTCGCGGCCGTTTCGCAAGCTTCACATGTACCAAACTCTGTATTACGCGGCGCGAACGGACGACATTGGTAAATGACACATCCAAACATAATAATCACGACATGCATATTATGTAACAACATGACTACATACCACACTCACGATGCGCTCGCGACCGTTTCGCGAGTCTCATATATGTCAAATTTGGTGTAACGTGACGCCAATGGATGACGGAAGTATGTGACTGGTGCAATTATATTAATCATAAGATGCGTGTCATGTGAAAACATGATTACATGCTACAGTCAAGGTGCCAATACCTTTCGACATGATGCAGTGCGCGTGCTCACCGGCGTTCATTTTGTCGCGTCACACCGGCGTTGCCATGCCAGGCGCCAGTCCTGCCATATACTCGCAGGTGCACGCCACACTGCGTTGCTTTGACGCATGCGCGTTTCAGCGCGTTCAGTGTCCTACCGTCACGAAACGAGGGAGACGCAGTGTTGTCTGGGTAACGCGTTGGCATAGAGTAATGTTACTCTACGGCATCGGTGCGAAATGCAGCATGTTGCATTTCGCGCCGGTTGCCATCGGGCCGCGCCGACGGACGCCGGTCGTGCCTGCGTCAGACTATAGAGCTCTCGCGTTTTGCTAACGTAGCGTCACTGTGCCAAGCGTGCGCACGCGTCAACGCTACGCTGGAGTATATTGGGTCATGGTGCACTATTGAGTCAAGTGGCTGTTGAGGCAAGCGCAATAGTCACTTCCTCTGCTGTCTCCACGTGCTCTGTGCGTACCGTGGCGCTTGTCTTGCAAAAATTCTGGTGATATATTACAGCGGCCGCGAAGCCGCACCTGCGCTCATGTCTGGGCGCGTCCACGAACACTTGCTATCTACATTTGCCCTACTCCCTCTGTATGTCCTGTGGTTTCTTTTCTCGTCGACCCCTGTGGTATTCGAGTGCATGTTTTTCGGCAAAGGAAGGATGACCAGCCTACCCCTTATGTGGCTTGGCACGTTGAGTTTGATACTGTGCTGAGCCTTATATATAATTCTTAAACTCTTTAGTAAGTGTCTGCCCTTGTCCTTTTGGAAAGGCGCTCGTACTGGGCTAAGGTCTGTGACTCCATCAACTCCTCCAGCGGGTTCTGGAGACCCAGATCGAGTAATTACCTCGTGCTCGTGTTCATGGGTAGTCCTATCGCCTCTTTTACGCCTTCCTGAGTAAGCTCTCCATGTTTGTCTTTTGCGCTACCTGCCAGTTGAGGTAGGTTGCTACGTACGTTATTCGGCTCAGCACAGGCTTGAACTAGTCTTATTATGTTGTCCTCTTTCATTCCGCTGTGTCCGTTTGCTATGCGTTTCAGTAGTCACATGGTCTGAGTAACGTCGCCTTCTAGTCTCCTGATGGTCTCCCCATTGTGGCCATTCGCCGCGATGTGTAAGCCGAGAAAACATATAATATCTACTCTTGACATGGGTCGCCCATCGAATGCCGTTAGTCGTATGTCTCTACCGGGATCATCCCCTACCTCAACGTTCGGCTTGGGGACCCTTCGTGTAGATTTGTATACCAAAAGTTCCGATTTTTCCGCAGAGCAGCTCAAGCAGATATTCTGTGAGTATCGTTCAACAGTCTTTATTGGATGTTGCAGCATCTGTTCTATGTGCCCGTTGCAGCCCTCTGTGACCCACAACGCAATGTTGTCGACATAAAGGCTGTGATGGAGCCCTTCGATTTCTTGTAGCTTGGCTGGTAACCAACCCCCCGATAGCCATGTTGAAAAGCATTGGTGATATAACCAATTTCTGCGGTGTACTGGCGCTGCCCAATTCTTTTCTCTCAGAACTAAGCCACCCGAAAGTAAACTTGGTGTCTCTATTCGTGAGAAATTCTCGAACGTAGTTGTACGTTTGTTTGCCGAGACCGAGTTCCTGCATTTAGGCGAACACGGTTGCGTGCGTCACGTTACCAAAGGCCTTTTACAGGTCCATGTCAAGTATGGCCTTGGAGGACTTCATAGGAATATCTATTACCTGGTGTTTTACCTGTAGCATCGAGTCCTATGCTCTATGCTACTGCAGGTATTTTTCCACTGTTGCTTGCACAGATGCTGCGCGTTTAGAGGGAGTCACCTGAACCCCAACAATGTGTAGGGAAGCAGGTCGCTGTCCTCGACGTAGTTAGTCAGCCTGGTCAGAACCACGTGCTCCGTCACATTTCCTAAGCATGAAGTCAGCGATATCAGTCTGAGGTTCTCTAGCTGCAGTCGCGTACCCGACTTCGGTATCAGCACGATGTGAGCAGTCTTCTATTGTTGGGGCATCTTTCCTTTTTCCCAGCGCGCGTTGACAAACACCGTAATTTTTTCAATGATTTATCGTCTAGAATCTTGAGTGCTTTATTTGTAATCCCGTTGGGCCTGGGCGACAATGTCGTGTTGAGCTTTTGTAAAACTGCCCTGATCTCTGACTCACAGATCGCTATGTCAAGTACTTTGTTGACTGCACCTCTGTAATTAGGATGCACTTGCGACCGGGTAGAGCAGATGTACCATTCCGTAATCTCGCGTAATATATTGTGCTCGGAGCCTTCATACTCATGTACGATTCTGCTGATGTTCTGTCTTTGAGTGGTTTTCATCTCATTACGATCTAGCACGTACCTAAGTAAGTTCCACGTCTTTGCGAACCCTAGTTGGTTCTCTATGCTACTGCAGGTATTCTTCCACTGTTGCTTGCACAGATGCTGCGCGTTACCTCGATGTCCCTATTTAGCTTTGTGACTGTTTTCCTAAGCGGTCTGTTGTACTTCTGCCTTTTGCATCTTGCCTGCAAACAGCGTTTGGCTGCCCACATGCGTAAGACTCTGTGGTCTTAAATATCAAGTTCAGCCTCCGGCAGGACAAATTGCATCGCCTAGGCAATGTTCTGCTTCAGTGAGTCGGTCTTTGCACCAATATCAGTGATTGATTCCTCCGATTTTCTCGACTCTCTGAATCTCCTGAGTTTGTCCCACTCCACCAACTTAAGCTGTTTGCCTCTAGTCTTGCCCCGTTCTGCTCTGACTTTATTCTTTATTATAAAACAATCACTACACAGACCTTGCTACGTGTTCACCCACCGTGAATCAACAATGCTTTTTGTAAAGTTAAAGTCCAGCGTGGTGTCTACGCCAACGCTATTACCTCTTCGCGTTGACAAGGAGGGGTCAGTAATGAAGGTCAGCCCCTCTTCCTGCGCATTGAGCTACAGGTTCCTACTCGTAAAGTTGTCCAATTTGTAGCCCCCCATGGTGTGTTAAGCGTTACAGTCTCCGGCAACCAAGACCGCCGGTTTATTTGTGATTGCGATTGTTTTTTGAATGAGCGAGCTGAATGTTTGTTTGCATCACGGACTGCTGTAAAAATTCACAACGAAAAGGCTGCAAGCTACCTTCCGAGTCGAGACAATTTCTATTCAAGTGTGCCGATTTCGTTTTTTCTGTATCGTGCTGCCCGGCCGTAAGACTTCGTCTGACCAGCGCGGTAATGGCCGATCTCTCTCCCGTGGTGCCACTGCGGCCTGTAGCCCGACAATTTCGCTTTCCCGTTAGTTTCTTGAAATAATATATTATCCGGATTTTCTTTGTTGATCAGGTATTCCTGTAAGTGATATCATTTCCATGTGTGACCATATAATATTTAACATATATAGCTGTAAGCCGATATATTCCTGCTTCACCGCACTTTGTTAATCCTATGCCTCAGGATCCACTTCCTTCGCTGCAGCCAATTCAGCACTTAGAAAATCGACAGCCGCTTCCCAGAAAATCCGACATGTGGCGCACACCAGACAGATGACCGCTGTGTTACCTCTGTGGTGAAGCTGGACATGTGTACTGGGAATGTCCCTATCGTCGCCTCGGACTACAGGGTTTTGCTGTCGACGCACCGCGGCCGAAATTTGGCGAAAGACCGAGAGCTATTGAAGATTACCTCTCACAGCAAAGCATGGCACTGCGGCGGCAGTCGCTGTCCCGATTTCCAAGGCGATCTTCTCCAAATTTTTGGAGCCTCTCAGGAGTGGCGCCGGCGCGCTAGCCAAGCCTTAGGCAGGAAAACTAACGACAGCGACCTTCGGGAGCAAGGCCGCTGACACTCGATGCAAGCAAGGCCTCCCACCGACGCAAGCACGGACACGGAGCGATATCCCGACGACAGCGACGAAAGCCAGAAGGAGATTTTCTCTGTATATACACGTGGTAGCCGACGGTCACCACGACGTTTGTGCATTATTGGACACAGGTGCGGACTACTCGTTCATAAGCGGGAAACTTGCAGCACACATAAAGAAAGTTGTAACGCCTTGGTACGAAGCACAAGTTCGTAATGCCGGCGGGCACGTAGTCACCCCAATCGGCATGTGCACTATCAGAGTGAGCATTCGGGGATGTACTTTTCTCGCCAGATGCCTCGTACTTTGTGACAGTTTCCGAGACCTAATCCTTGGAGTCGACGTTTTGCGGCAGCACGGTGCTATTTTCGATCTTCAAGAGTGTGCCATGACGTTTTCGACAGCTGGATCCTCCGACAAACCTGATGACATCCGTGACAGCACGCTTCGCGTTTCTGCCGACAGCATCACGTTGCCTCCGAGTTCAAGCGTCCTAGTTGATGTGGTGTCTGACAAGTTACGGGATGGTGAGGTTGTCGTCGAAGGCAACTTGACGCTTTTGTTCGCGCTAGGTGTCTGCGCTGCACGAAGCCTCGTCACGCTTCATGACGGACACTCTGCCCTACTTGTGTATAATTTCAGTAACGAGTACCGGCACCTGTTTCGTGACACCGCCATCGCTTTCGCCTGCCCTATCACAGACGTTTCTGAATGCTTCTCATCTACATCAGCGAACGACAAGCTTCGTTCGACACCAAGCGACGTGACTTCACTACTTGGAAGAGTTGATGTCAACTCGACCCTCTCGGAACAAGAACAGACCGAGCTACGTGAACTGCTATATCAACTTGAAGAGTGCTTCGGGTCCACCTCGAAGGTTTGTCAGACACAGATCAACAAACACCGCATAAATACGTATATCAACGCCTCGCCTATAAAACAACACCTTTACCGCGTTTCGGCAAAGGAAGGTGATGTTTTAAATGCCCAAATGAAAGAGATGTTGCAAGATGACATTATCCAACTTTCGAAAAGTGCTTGGTCATCTCCGGTCGTGCTCGCGAAGAAAAAAGTGGATCACTGCGCTTCTGCGTGGACTACAGAAAACTTAACAGCGTGACTAAAAAAGACGTCTATCCACTGCCTCGCATTGACGATTCCCTCAACAGACTGCGGCGGGCCAAGTATTTTTCATCTACAGACTTAAAACGTGGCTACTGGCAGATCGAAGTTGATGAACAAGGTCGTGAAAAAACCGCCTTCGTTACACCGGATCGCCTATATGAATTCGAAGTGCTTCCCTTCGACCTCTGTTCTGTACCGGCGACATTCCAGAGAATGATGGACACTGTTCTTACTGGTCTAAAGTGGCACACGTGCTTAGTTTACCTCGACGATGTTGTCGTGTTTTCTGCTACCTTTGAGGAGCACCTGAAGCGCCTGCAGAATGTGCTGGAAGCGCTCCGCCTGCTGACCTGACACTGAACCCAGAAAAAATGCTAGTTCGGTTACAAGGAACTTGAGTTTCTCGGCCATGTTGTCAGTGCGATGGTATTTGACCAGACCCTGACAAAAGTACCACCGTAGCCTCGTTTCCTGTTCCACGTGATAAGAAGGCAGTGCGTCGCTTTCTAGGGCTCTGCACGTACTATCGCCGCTTTATAGTCAATTTTTCTAGGATTGCTGAACCGCTCACTCGACTCACTCGTGAAGATGTTCCATTCATCTGGGAGGAAGAACAGGACGCAGCTTTCTCTGAACTACGGGCGCGTTTCCAGACACCACCAGTCCTCGCTCACTTTGACCAAGACGCTCGTACTGAAATTCATACTGACGCCAGCAACGTGGGTCTTGGTGCTTTCCTCGTACAATAACAAGAGGGCACAGAGCGAGTGATAGCGTACGCTAGCCCCCCTCTTTCCCGCGCCGAAGTCAACTACTCCACGTCAGCGAAAGAGTGCCTCGCTGTTGTATGGGCCACGATGAAATTTAGAGCTTACTTTTACGGAGGCGACTTGAAGGTAGTGACCGACCATCATTCGTTGTGCTGGTTAGCCAACCTACGGGACCCGTGCGGGCGACTGGCAGGATGGAGTCTTCGTCTGCAGGAATACAATTTCACGATCGCTTACAAATCGTGCCGCAAGCACGAAGATGTTGATTCATTATCACGTGCACCTGTCGAAGTTTGTGGCCACGACAACGAGGATGACGATGCTCTCCTTGGGGCCCTTGCTACAACAGACCTCATTACGCGACAGCGTGCGGACAATGAAATTCGCGCAGTTATCGAAATCCTTGAAGCCCGCAACTCGTTCATACCACGATGTATTTCTCGAAGTCTATCGTCATTCTGTCTGCGAGATGGGGTCCTGTATGAGAAAAACTTCAACGGCGATGAGAGAACCTATCTTCTAGTTGTGCCAACTGAAATGCGTGACGACATTCTTCTTGCCTGCCACGACGAGCCCACATCTGGTCACTTAGGTACCTCTCGAACTCTCGCTCGAGTTCGACAAGCATACTACTGGCCTAAGCTTTCTGCAGTAGTTAAGCGATACGTGAAAAGCTGCCGAGAATGTCAACGCCACCAATCATCGCCACTGAAGCCTGCGGGGCTTCTTCAACCAATAGAACCACCCAGAACGTCATTTGATCAATTAGGAATGGATTCACTGGGCCCTTTCCGCTATCATCTGCCGGCAACAAGTGGATGGTAGTTGCCACCGACTATTTGACGAAGTACGCCGAAACAAAGGCACTACAACGCGCTAAGGCTTCCGAAGTTGCCCAAATCTTTACGGACCAGATCGTTCTTCGACATGGCGCCCCGTCGTGCGCAATCACAGACAGAAAAAACAGCATTCCCGGCCCAGCTCATTAATGACAAATTCAAGCTCAGCTACACGAGCCATCGCAAGACCACGGCATATTTTCCACAGAGCAACGGCTTGACAGAGCGACTCAACAAGACCATCGCTGACATGTTATCTATGGACGTAGATGTCCAGCATAAGACCTGGGACCAGGTGCTACCGTACGTCACATTCGCCGTACCGCATGAAGCCGTACTTCATGCGGTAGTGCTACTGTGCATGAACCAAATTGCTGTTTTTGTGTATGCGTGTATTTTCTCTTGGTTCGCCCCGAATTCGCCTTTGTACTTTCCGAGCATCAGAGTGATGCCTTTTTTTCTCAGAGGAATTATAATGCCACTTGGCCGCTAGTCACGGCGAGCGCAAGCTATGGCTGCCCGCGGGAATGGAAGACGATGTTCTGGGGCAGTGCGTGCTCTGGCTAGGTGTTTAATATTGAAGCATCTATCTTGCCAGTTTTAGGTGCGTCTCCCCGCCGGCTCAGTTCCTCCTAGTTGAAGACCATTTGTAGCACGTGACAATATCGAGGTTACAAGTGAATCCGCGGTCACTACATGTAAAAGGAAATGTGGTTCGGTGCAGGAGCTCGCTCGCATGCATCTGACACAACTCGTGTCTCGCCTCACTCTCCTCTCTTGGGCAATGCGTTGCTATGCGTTCCCGGCTCACGAGCTCACTTATTTTCTTTTTTAATGCTTGTTGAATCAACGACGCATAACCACAGAGTGAGCGGATGTGCTCTGGACTCGCGTGGCGTTTCTTGTACGGAAGCTGAGGTGCTGCCGGTGAACTCAGCCGTGTGAACGCGAGCTCTGCTGACAGAAGGGGTAACTTTTCTGCATGACATGACCGTCTCAGCGGGCGAGAAGGTGGTCCTATGAGCAACTCTGCTACCTAAAGTTGGTCTCTAACTCGCACTTTCTTTGCTTTCTATGCGGGATGGTTCGCAGAGCTTGAAGTCATCACTTTATGGAAACCGCTAATCACGAGTTACCGGTGCACCTTTCTTTTCTTCGACCCTCCCACCCTTTTGAAATAAAACAAATATAGAACAATTGATGAAGGCTGGTGCTATATGCTTTCTTTTTTCGTGCCTCAGCTCCTGTAGTGTTAATAGCGGCTGGAGAGAACACATCCTTGAGTCAGATTTCAAGACACTTTTGGAGCCCTCCTGTGCAGCACATGAGTAGTAAGTAGACAGGAGGGCAAACTCACCCAATTGATTTAATAAATACATTTTTGTTGACCGCTTCTAGAAGAGGCAAATGATCCGAAGGATAGCTGAGCTGCATCATGGAGGTTGGAAGAGATACCTCAGAGTACTGAGACCTTCAATGCGTAAGCTTACCTGCTTTAGTCGAAGGCAACGTTTTTCGGCAATGAAGAGAAAGCTACGGGAGTGCAGCTTCCTGAAAATGTGCTCCTACGCAAAGTGGTGTGGTCTGCTGCACGTCTCGCGATTCTGTGGCAAGTGATGGCTGAGTGCATGCCGCAATAAATACAGAGACAGACACCACTTATTGTTTGAGGTCCCTGTAGAAGACTTTTTTTTCACGTGTGGAAAAATGCAGCGACACCAATATAAGAGTGATGTTGCTACTTGCCGTATAAGAGAGCTACAAGTAAAATATTATTACGGTGAGATGCCTTTATTTACAAGAGATGATGAATGCGAGAGTCCGGGGATCTGAGCGATCACCGCTCGTGTTAACCTCGTTCTCCTTTTCTTTCAAACTTCCCCTCTGTATCGTAGCAATTCCCCCTTTGCAGGTGATGCCCCCCGGGTGACTTAGGCTTCGTTGCGATGATGATAGCGTTTTGAACGGGCAAAATAAACGATGTTGGTCTTGCTTGAGCGGCGGGCAGTTGACAACAGCTTACATATTACGTACGTGACATGGCTGAGACGTTCCAGGACAACAAATGAACCAGTGTATTTGGCCAGAAACTTTCGGCAGAAGCTGCGCTTGCGAAGCGGCGTCCAAAGCCGCACCAAATTCCTTTTCTCAAACAATACGTGCTGGTGACTTCTGTCGTAACGGTTCTTAGAGCGTTTCTGGGAGACGAAAGTTCCAAGACAGGCGACGCACCGGGACTCTTCTGCGCGGCAAACGGTTTGGGCGAGGGTAGGTTGATCAGTCTCGAAAATAGAAAGAATAGTGCCAAGAGCTGTGCGGGGTTGGCGTGCGTAGAGCAGATAAAATGGACTGTATCTCGTTGTTTCAAGTTGTGCAGTGCTGTAGGCAAAAGTTTTAAATGGCAAGGTCGCGTCCCATGTTTTCTGTCCGGAATAAACATACATAGAAGTCATGTTGACAAGAGTCCTATTAGTTCGTTCCGTTAAACAATTAGCCAGCGAGCGATACGGGGTAGTGTGACGAAAATGGCATGAAGCAAGACGAAGGAGGTCTTCAACTACATCGGCAACAAATTGCCGCCCACGATCACTGATGATGACACGGGGTGATCCATGGCGTAATATATCATGTGACAGCGTGAACTGTGAAACTTGAGTGGCCGTTGCCGCTGGAATCGCCGCAGTTTCGGCGTAACGTGTGAGGTGTTCAACGCCCACAATAACCCATCGGTTGCCGTTCGTTGATCGCGGAAAAGTGCCGAGCAGGTCAACGCCGACGACGTCAAATGGTGAGCCCGGGGGTTCTATGGGATGGCGGAGTTGTAGGATGCTTGTGGCATTGACATTGCTCACAGCTCGCAACGTATGCGCTCACACTTTTATGCATCTTCGGCAAGAAGAATCGTTCTCGCGGGCAATCAAATGTCCTAGAAAAGCCCATATGGCCAGATGTTGGGTCGTCGTGCATTGCTCGAAGTACGTGTTGTCGCAGACTTGTGGGCACAAGTAGAAGTCGGCGAGGGCCTACGCCGGAATAAGTCTTTTTGTAAAGAACGCTATCTCTTAAGACGAAACCACGTTGACCATTTGTTCCGGAAATAAAGAAAGAAGCGAGACTGTTGTTACTGCGTTGCTCTCCTCGAAAAGTTGTTACGTCAGGAAACGAAGTATCCACTACAGCCAAATATTCATCAAAGTTGTCAGCGTCACACTCGGTTGTCGGAAGGAGAAGCCGTGAAAAGCAATCGGCGTCGGCTTGACGACGACTGCGACTGCTCTTGTAATAGACTTAAATTCATGTTCTTGCAATCGTAACGCCCAACTAGGAAGACGACCAGATGGGTCCCGTAGTCCACTGAGCTAACATAAAGAATGGTGGTTCATGACAATCGGGAATTGGCGTCCATAGATATAAGGGCGAAACTTGTGCACGGCGAATATGACCGCGAGACATTCCTGCTCTGTGACAGTATGGTTTCGCTCCGGTTTACTTAAACAGTTACTGGCATAGGCCATGACGTGTGCAGCAGCTTTATGGCGTCGGACCAAGACGGCGCCGATACCTACATCACTGCCGTCTGTATGAACTTCTGTGGCAGCAGATGGGTCATAGTGGCAAAGTACGGGCCTTGACGTAAGAACAAAGTTGAGTTGCGTAAAAGACGACTCGCATTCCGCTGAACACCAAAAAGGTGCGTTCTTGTTGAGTAGGGACGTCAAAGGGTAAGTGAGGTCGGTGAACTTGGGCAAGAAGCGACAAAAGTACGAGCATAGGCCAAAAAAGCTTCGCAACTCTCCTACCGACTGAGGTTGTTTGAAGCTGCGGACTGCAGTGACTTTCTGGAGGTCGGGTCGAACGCCATGCTTGTCCACCAGGTGAACGAGAACGAGAGTCTCACGGCTGCCAAAGTGACACTTCTTGGAGTTCAGGGTGAGCTTAGCTCTCTCAAGGCAGGTGAGAACAATGTCTAGACTATGGTTGTGCTCATCAAATGCACGGCCAAAAATTATAACGTCATCCAGGTAGCAAAGACAAACTTTTCACTATAGTACACAAGACACAGAGTCCATAAGGCGCTAAAACGTGGCTGAAGCGCTGTATAGGCCAAAAGGCATTACATTGAATTCAAAGAGACCTTCTGAGGTTATGAAGGCCGTTTTTTTTGTGATTCGGATGCATGGGGATTCGCCAATAATCAGAACTCAAATGCACAGAGAAGAAGACAATACGGAATGTAAACAATCGATGACATAATCGATTCTGGGAAGCGGGCAGACATCCATTTTATTAACAAAGTTCAGCAACCTGTAGTCCACGCAAAATTGCTGTGTACCATCTTTTTTTCGGACAAGGATCACAGGGGCAGCCCAAGGGCTTCACGACTCTTGGATGACCCTTTTCTTTAACATCTCTTCTACCTGTTGAGCAATGGCCTTGGGTTCCGCAGATGAGATATAGTATAGTTTCTGCCGGATAAGGTGAGCGGATCCTGTGTCAATCCGGTGGCGAGACCGCGACTCGGATACACTTATGTGCTCTTCATTCTGTGCAACGTCAAATATAGTAGCCTGCTTCGCAAAGACTTCGACCAAAGCTTCACGTTTTTCTAATGATAGCGACTTGTTTACCATAATCAGAAAGTTCCCAGGCAACAAACTGGCGTTGGGCCAATCTTGGACCCGCATCGGCTAACGTCGGCCGCATTACTGGCCCAAGGTTGGCTTCTCAACCATGTGCAACTTCTTCCGATGTAGGACCAATGTTCAAGCCGACTTGTGGCCAACATTCTGCCGTGCATTTGCCAATATGCAGCAGACGCCGGCCCACTCTCACAGGCTAATGAAGGCCCGTTCTTTCAACGCCATAGTTGCCAACGTACATCCAGCATAGGATCATTCTCGGGCCAATGGGTTGCGAATACAATGCAATTATTACACCAGCATTCGCGTTATGACGAATATCAGCTACCGATGGCTTCCCAATATTGCACAGTAATTAACATGGGCTTTTTAATACTGGCATTTTTTAGCAGGTATACTTTACATTCGGCTTCAAAACTTCCCCTAGCAGCTTATAGCAGCCCTGTATGAGCTTCATGGTGTTGTACACTTCAAGGCGACTGACCACTGAATGACTAGTGTAGAAACACTACACGATTCCACTTAATTGTCTATTTTTACCTTTTTTTTTTGCATTGTCTATGCCCTCCCCCATGTAGAGCCTAAGACTGCACAGGTCTAGTAACTGTCTAGTTTTCTCCACACATTCTTCCTCAGTTTTGCGAGAAATTGTAACATAGGATGTTCCATCAAGAATTAGCTCAACAAACAATAACTAAAATTACTGCTTGGTGCAAATATTCCGCACACAAGCAATCTCTAAATAACAATACCGGAACACAATTTTTGTAACTTTATTTTTAAATATTATATGTCAAACCATTTATTTTTCAGTTCAGCTTTTCAAGTTACTGCTGTTCAGTAATACAGCCTAAACTTGCAGACGAGTTCGGCAAGGCTCTATGGGCATAGGGCTGACCAGAGCAGCAGAGGTGGGGCGATGGTTTAGAGGCTGCAGCAGGAGATGCCACATTGACGGTGGGCTGACCAGGGTACTGCAAGCAGCGATTGGGCATAAAACCAACCATCACAGGATGTCGCAGATACCTGCTCGGAGGGGCAGGAGCGATCGGGCTGCAAATCTATGAACACATGTGTGAAGTGCTTTTCCTAACCTCCATTGAGGCCAACAAACTTCAACAGCCATGTCTTGATGGAACGCTGAGCTTTTTCAAACACCTGCATACGTGAATAGAAGTAAACACCTCAAAATAAGTTCTAAGCACTGAAGTGTAACATATATGCAAGTTAAAACAATAAAAGAACAATGAGAAACAATGACAGTAGACGTTATAATGAACTATGCAGATCAAACGCAATGTGGCCATTATGAAAAGAAATGAACAAATACTTCAACAGTCATTGTGCAAAAAATTTTGCGACAGACCAAAATATTTAGGAAAAGGTTTTAATGAAAGTTGATTAAAACAAGCTTGTTTGACTAATTTACAAATAAACAAAAGGTCTTTCTAGATTTCTAAACTTGATTTACAGGGTTGCAAGTCAGGTGAACATGTGTGCAGCTATAGCCTATGGCTGTATAAATTTATAACAGGGACCCCAGACATACGACCACACGAACTGTCAACTCTGTATTATTCTTGGGCACACATCAGCTAATACTGCACAAGATGATGACTGACCACCAGATACACAAGACAAGATGAAAGTACCTATGCAAACCCAATTTCAGCACTGACACTTGTGGATATTGCAAGGCTCCTGTATTAATTTTAAAGTGGTATCTCCAAATGCTATGAAAGATTTGCTGATGTGGTTTCCTGTGTTTTTCTTTTGCATTAAATAAACCTCCGAAATTTCACGTGATTTTTGAGACTTGCATTGATCCGAAGTCTTGGTTTCATAAGAGATCAGGACTGAATAGGTGGCTCACCATAAAACAGCACTTGGCAGATAGTCGCGACACAACTCAGCCATTTGCACCCAGACAACCGGCTGCAGGAAAAGCACGCACTTGTGGCGCTGCCGTGCCTCATTTTAGAACGAAGAGCTGTAAAAGCTATTGCGCCAGTAATACTGCACTGTAGTTAAAAAAAACTGTCTGAAGGCTACTCTAACAAAAAATAGCACTTGAAAACGGATAAAGCTCTGCAAAGCGGACTGCATCTATACATATAGCTTTGAAGAGACAGTGTTGTGCAATGATGGTTATTCCCTCGTGATCATTTTCCGGTTTGGATTTTTTGCTATGGTAGTACCAGCTTATATGCCCGTGTGGTGACGATGCTACACTGCGCACTTCTGCAGTGAAAAAAAAAGAAATAAGCAGTGGCTGAGGCAAGACTTTTTTTTCTTGCGGCAAATGTACACCCTGTCTGCGGTATGTATGTACGTGGATGTTGATCAAGCAAACCACTGTCACAGCATAGCACGAGTGGTGTCGAAGTCTTATGCTTAATAGCGCGAGACGGGTCTCCGACCACAATGGCTGCATTTAGATGGGGACGAAATATAAAAGGAACACCCGTGAACTAAAAGATATGTGCGCATTGGAGAACGCCAAGCCGTCACAATCTTGGTATGCACCCTACAGAAAACCTCGGAATGATATTTCGTTGGCAGTATAAAGCCTAGCAATTATCGATGTTGAACAGACATGTTCATTTTAGGCCGACACAGGCAAGCGGACAAAACTGAAACTGTGTGTTAGGTGAACTGAACAACAAGTAAACATCGAAGACATTTGATACTTCTCTAGCGACGCATGAATTCCGATATTACTTAGCCACGGCAGCAAGTGAAAAAAAACGCTTACCGAATTGGCTGGCCTAAAAAAGCTAAGATTTGGGTAGTCCACTCTTTTGTTCCTAACAAGAACCAGCAAAAATAAGTTAAACAGAGGCACTTTGACGTCGAGTTTTCA
Source organism: Rhipicephalus annulatus (assembly GCA_013436015.1). Taxonomy (NCBI): domain Eukaryota; kingdom Metazoa; phylum Arthropoda; class Arachnida; order Ixodida; family Ixodidae; genus Rhipicephalus; species Rhipicephalus annulatus. The sequence continues at coordinate 199,412 of WOVY01001245.1, forward strand.
CCGCGAGAGTATCTTTTATAACAGTTTAGAGGCGTATGATCGTGGCTTTGCACAAGTGTTGTGGGCAACACTGCTTTCCTTTACACGCAACTGTTCACAAAAAACAACAAAAAAGAATACCTGCCTATCGTTTCGTTCACTGCACGCATTGGCATCAGATAGAGTTTGGTAGTGATGGTCCAATGAACGGACGCATGGAAACTTTGTTAGTCTTGAAGTACTCTACTCGACGCTCAGCGGGCCAGATAAAAAAAGTTTACAATGCCGTTTGTTGCATAATATGCTCGTTTCATTTCCGGCAAAGCACCGTTTAAGCTCCACTGTTTGGCCCTGGTTTCCACTGGTGGCTGTCTTCACTATCGAATAAATATTGCAGACACGTGCCATCCGGTTTAGAAACGAGCCCGACAGCACTAGAAAGAAGAGCGAGAGCTGATTTTCTCTCGGCTAACCACTTGGATGCAACGCTGCCTCCTCTTTCTACATTCTCCCTTTTATCTATACGTTCTCTGTTCTCCTTTTTACATACCATTGCACATCAATATGCAGCAGTACCGCCAGTGCCCTTTGGGTTTTTTAGAGAAATATATTTCTTTAGTGCGCAGGGAACGTTTCAGAAGGAAGATAAAGCATTGATTGATATGTGGGGTTTATCGCCCCAAAACCACCTTATGATTATGAGAGACGCCGTAGTGGAGGGCTCCGAAAATTTCGACTACCTGGGGTTCTTTAACGTGCACCCAAATCTGAGCACACGGGCCAACACCATTTCCATATCCATCGGAAAAGGAAGATATAGCAGAGAGATAGGACAGAGCGCACACTTACAGCCAATTTTATTGCACAGATGGCGGGAATATATATATGGTCAAGAGGGCGAGGAGATCGCGCACAGAAGAAAGAAAAAATGATGGCGCATGCACCAGACCACCTAATTTCCATTCTATAATGACAACTTAACTGAAACTATACCTGTAAATCTGTCGGATAATTAATACAGGTATCTTTACAGCTAAGTTGCCATTTTAAGATTGGAATAAGGGGGTCTGGTGCATGCGCCATCATTTGTCTTTTCTTCTGAGTGTTATCTCCTTGCCGTCTTGACCGTATATATATATATATATATATATATATATATATATATATATATATATATATATATATATATATATATATATATATATATATATATATATATATATATATATATTCCCGCCATCTGTGCAATACAATTGGCTGTAAGTGTGTGCTCTGTCCTATCTCTCTACTATATCTTCCCTCTGAAACATTCTCTGCGCTCTAAGGAGGTATATTTCTCTCAAAAAATGCAATACCAACCAGCCCAAGTAGCCAATCCTTTGGTTTTGTTACGGCGATGCGCGCACGCACCATCTCTGCCAGCCGCCACTATCCTCTGAGGGAGCAGCTGAGAAGTGCGCGCTCTCACCGTCAGGGTGGCCGTGAAAACTACAGCGCTGGTTCTCCATAGTAGCAACGTTTAGGATTCGACGGTGCGGGTTCCACAGAAAAAAACCTTCTAGAAGGATAACTTCGACATAGGGAACTTTGAACAACCCCTTTACCTGGGTTGAGTGAGAGAATCCAAACCTGATAGGCACATCATAAGCACTATGGAGAGCACGCTAAAGAACTGGAGATGGCCGGACTGTGAAGACGCAATTTAGTACTAAATTGAATCCACTAGGCAAACAAGGTATCTTTGAGGTAAAACATCTTCATTGATGAGGTACATGTATGAATAAATTTTCATACAACTTTGAGTTTGTTAAAACAGAAACCAGTTGCAGATAACTCAAATAAACTTTTTGATTGTGTAACTTTGTGCTAGCCTTTTTCTCTATAATATTCAGCCCAAAACAACTTTGTCACAAAGCTTCCCCACACGATGTAAAGTCATTTGCTCCACCTCACCACCCCACCTCAATAGAGCCATTTGTATTAAAAATGCGGATCAGTAGAACACTTTGTAGTGTGGGATAAGGTTTTATTAACGCTCTGCCATTATTCATTTACTTTTATATTGACGATTCTGCAGGAAAGAAAAAAAACATCAAAAACCCGACACAAGGTAACCCCATTTCACGGTCTTCGACATCTAACCTAAATTCTCTGCATGTCTTCGGATCATTCTGCCGCAGAAATATCACGATAGCCCCTGTATTGGGCACAAGAAAGGGATCATAATAACGCTACGCCATGCCCCAAAAAGAACTCGTGATTACTGTTAGGGCGCTACAACACGAGGTCAACAGCAATACCAAGTTCAATGAAGTCATAGGACTAAAATGCCGGTGAACCTCCGATGTTTTAGTTGAATAAAATCAAATATTGCTTCAAAGCAGTGCTTGGAGCGGCTGGTGTTGCACCAGAACTTGGCAATATTTTCTTAAAGGTACACTAAAAAGAACCAATGTCTCAGTTTAGACTGAAATGCTGCACACCAAGACTTCTCATGCCACAAGTTCATTATCTGCGGAGAAAATTAGGGTTGAAGTTTACTTTTTGATTTCGTGATGCTCAAATTTCGAAAATGTATTGTATTTTCGCAACATCAGCTTCATCAATATTTCTGAAACTTCGTATCTTAGATCCATCACATCGACAGATGACAGTGTACTTCATTTTGAATATTTACGTAAGACCCGGTACACGCGTTTGAATTTCATGATGTTGCGTCGTTTCGTGCGAGAAGATGAAAGTGGCATCTCCATCCACATTTTCTTTTCGCGCGTTTTCTCACTTACTACGCATCGTTTCGTGGTAAAGTGGTATTTTTTGGATTGAGAAATTGTACTTCACTATTACGCGAAAAATGCTTTTGGTTTTAGTGTCTTTTAAAGGTGTACCGAGACAATTTGGAGACATCGCAAAAGGGACATTTTCAGTTGCCTCTGTACGCAAGTAGTGTTACCTCTCAGCACACAATAGTCAGCCAGCATGCATAAGATAGTTACTCTGATTTTAAAGTTTTCGTTGCAGAGTATTGGCAAGCAATCGAGTGGACATTGTCGTGATGAGTCAACAAGGTTTCCCCGAGTATTCAGACGGAGTTTCCGTGCAGCCTAAATTACAGAAATCACTGTCACTGTCAATAGGGACAATGCACTCATCGTTTATATGTACCACGAGCAGATCGCTTACCTGTCATTAGTACGTAGCGAATTGCCAAGTTCCTGCAACATCGCACTGCCTTGTCATGTTACGGAGAAGCCACCCACTTGATTTCGAAACTGAAAGTCTCTTTCAAAGGTAGAGGTATTAAGAATTTATGTGATGCTTTACCGGGCAACACAACACTCTTCTTGAAAGCAATCGTCTTCTATATAACAACTATTTTTAAATATTGAAAATTCGTCTCAGTACTTCTTTAGGCGATGTCAAGAAGATCAATCGGGACAGTAATATCAGATGGTTTGGTAGTATGTATTTTGGTACATGCACGTTTACATGATCAATTGTGAAGAGAACAATAATAACGAATGGATTGTACATCACGGCTGGTCTATAGGCACTCGCTCGTTGGGTGTTTTTATGGCCTAAGCAGCTGCCGCGACTAAAATATAGTTTTTTTATACACTGTCAGCGCACTCCACATGAGGGCGTCGAGAGCAACTCTTCAAAAGGTCTTTTGCCACATACGCATTCCATTGTAAATCAGCTGTACCCGGCCACTTTTTCGTGCCAATTATTTTTTCATTTGTAGAAAACACTGAGAATAGTAGAGGTGTGTGTTAGCACAGCCTGCATTTTTTGGCACTCATGCATTGGGTAATCAATACGCACATGTAACGGCACAAAGATTTTTTAGATGCGGAAGCATCTTATACTCGCGCCTTGTATTGCGCCGTCCGCGCCGTCCGCACCGCTTCTCGAACATTCGACACCTGACGCGCGCGCATGCGCCATCGCGCCGTCGCGCACCATCTGTGCCGCGCGCGCTTCTCCTTCGAGAACATTCGACAGCTGACAGCGCATGCGCCGTCGCGCCGTCGCCATTTGTGCCGCGCGCGCGCTTCTCCTTCGAGAACATTCGACAGCTGACAGCGCATGCGCCGTCGTGCTGTATATATATTCAAGGTCGGCACTCGCTCGCTCAGTTGCCGCTCGTCCGTTGGTTTGTACGGCGCGTCGACGTCCGAAGTCGCCGTGAAATGAATGCCAACGAATCCACAAACACAATGATCGACGTCCCTTCGACCAGCGCCGCCCTTTCGCATACGTGTGTACGTGTTCACTCATTTAACACCCCCTCCTACAACCACGTTAACCAATTTAGCCACCGACCCAAGTAAGTCGCAATTCAACACCCCGTTTCACAACCACGTTAACCAATTTAGCCATCGACCCAAGTAAGTCGCACTTTAACACCCCGTTAACCAATTATATGCTCCGCATCCTCCTCAGTGTTCCCCCGAGGGAAGCTGCGGGCAATTTTTTTTCAAGGATTGAACACAATCTATTCACTGAATTGGAAAATGCTTGAGGCTTGTGTGGTTGTATTTATCATTTAGGTACACGTTAAAGAACTCCACGTGGTGAAAATTCCCAAAGCCTTTCACTATGGCGTCCTTCATAATTATATCAGTGAAATAACTTCCTAAGGTGACGCTGCAAGGTTGAATTGTGAACACTTGGAGACACCAGCCATGCATCGCCGCTATAACCGAATATAACTACCAAGGTTGGGTAACTATACAAGGTTAACCCTCGCCGCCAGAAAATTTGGAAGTAAACGGAAGAGAGAAGATGACAGGACAGATAAAAAGTGAGAAATAAAGACGAAGATGTAGGTAGAGATAGATAGGAAAGGGCGTCTGCCGATTTTCCCTAGGTGGGTCAGCCCAGGGGTGCCGTCTACGTGAAGCCGGGGCCAAAGGGGTGTGTTGCCTCTGTCGGGGGGGGGGGGGCGGCCTAAAGGTCCAATCACCCAGCGTCAGCTCAACCTCCAGGATCCCCTTTTCCCCGGACACGGCAAAGCCACGCACGGCTAGGCGTGGGAGGAAGTCAAAACTCCCCCGTTAGATCGGGTCCGTGGTGTCGCTACACACCAAACGCCTACTTGCGCAGGCGCCACTGCGGGGGAGCACCTGTTCTTTAAATACTTTATATATGCTATTAAGGTTAGTTTTGCGACAATTATTAGGCCCACAAACTAATGCTCATAATTTACAGCCATACGTCTACTATGCAGGTCAAGCTCAGGATCGGGATGAACGCCCTCCTTCTGGCAGAACAGAATGCAGGTACTCTTTTGTGCGTTCAGTTTAAAACCATTCTCATCTGGCATTCAGAAACATTGTTCAAACCTGATGATCCTGAAGTTCACACACTGAGAGGTTACAGGACTTAAAACCGACCTGCACGTCGTTACCATATGTACAATAACACATAATTCATAGGATAACGAGGCGCAAAGAGTTTATTTTCACTATAAAAAGTGTAAAACCTAATACTTCTCCTAGCGGCACTCCTGTTTCTCGGACAAATATACGGGACAACCCAGCGCCCACTAGAACACGGAATGTCCGATTAGACAGGCAGCTTTCGATTATTGCCAACATTCTGCCCCACACACCTAGGTGTGACAGGTCTCAGAGTATGCCAAAGCGCCACGTTGTGCCAAAGGCCTTCTCCATGTCTAGGAACACAGAAAGAGCAAATTGTTTGTGAATGAAAGCATCATGAAATTGTGCCTAGATACGGACAAGGTGGTCAGTATAAGATTTAGCTTCCTGAAAACTGCGCTGGTATGGGTCAAGAGATGCACTTCCTGTTTCAAGGAAAGGCATCAGTTGCCTGTTTATCATTTTCTGAGGCATTCGGCAGGCCACTCGTCCATGCTATGGGCCTGTAACTTCATGCTAAAGAGGGGCCCTTACCCTGTTTAAGGATGCGAATAATGATAGTGTGGGAGTTTAGTATACCAATCCTCTACACCTGTACATTATCATCATTATCATGTGTTGCTCATGCATCCTCATTGTTGTCACGTATCATCATCATCTTGGTTCGTTCATCTCAGCTGTCGGCTGCCAGTTCCTCGGGCCTAATAAAGGTCTTCCAAACCAAGACTTCATACGTGGTGGAGCGTGCTGTAAGATCCCTCGTCATCCTCTCGACCACTCCACGCCCTGGAGCTACGTTCAGGTCGCCGCTTGGGCCAGGTGTCCGGAAATATGTCGCACCAAGAAGAGGTCGGTGCTGCAACCATTCCCACTCCGCCACCGCGTGCCGCGCCTTTTCACGTCATTAACAGCCTCCAGCGTGAGCCCCATCCCTTCGCTGGTATGCGCGGGGAACATGAGGAGGAATGGTTGGACGATTTCGAACGTGTCGGCGCTGCTATCCGGTGGGATAACACCTACAAACTCGCTTACGTGTCATTCTACCTCACGAGTGTCGCGAAGACGTGGTTCCTCAACCACTTCATCGACATCCCCGACTGGTCAGCCTTCAAAGATCAGCTTCGCCATGTCTTTGGCACACCGACTGTTCGTTCGGCTCTCGCAAAGAAAGCTCTCGCGGCTCGGAAACAGCACACCGGTGAGTCGTATACATTCTACATCGAGGATGTCCTTTCACTTTGCCGCCGGGTTGAAACCCCAATGACAGAGTCAGACAAGGTACGCAAGCTTCTTAAGGAAATCGCACACGTCGCATTCAATGCCCTTGCAATCCAGAATCCGGCTACTGTTGCTGACGTTGCGACAACCTGTCAGCGCCTCAAAGAACTCGAGTCTATGCGCCTACAACAGGACAGTGACGTGGCCCGTATCACGGCAGGTCCAAACCTACGAGACACAATAAGAGTGATTATACGCGAAGAATTAGAATCAATGGGATTCACACTACCTTCAGTGTGTCCCATTCAGTCTTCTTCAACGTAATTGCGGGATGTCATCACGGAGGAGCTCACGTCCATGACCCACATAGCCCACCTGCAGCCCACTGTCGCTCGTACTCTCCCATCGTTCTCGCATGCCGTCGCCGCGCCATCAGGCACCGTCAGCTCGACGTCGCCGCCACCAACGTACGCGTCGGTTGCTGCCGCACCTCCCAGAAGCTTTCCCACGAGCTTTCCATCACCACCGCCTGAGCCATCATCTGTCCCTCTCACTGCTCTCTCTCCCGGTGCATCTAACACAAGCTACTACCCTCCTTATTGATCGACTCGCCCTACGTGCTCTTATTGCGGCTATCGTAGTCACATTTCACGCTTTTGCCGCAAGCGCCAGCAAGATGAGCGCCGAGGGTACGACATACGCGAACGAGACTATACCGCAGGACCCTTGTACCAGGGCCATCGTTATTCGTCACCGCCGCGTCGGTCTCCATCTCCGCCAGCATCCGGTGAACTGCGCAGTAGTCATCGATCAACCAGACGCCGTTCACCATCGCCCTACCGTCGCTCCTCTTCTCCTCTTCAGCCTCCTTCCCTCGCTTCTGATCGGCGTTCGAAAAACTAAGCGCTGCAGTTTTTGGAGGACAAACTTCATTCCAACACAGTACTCCAATTCCTCCAGCGCGCCCTTACAATATGATTGCAGTCTCAGTTGAGGGAGTGGACGTTGTTGCTTTGGTGGACACTGGGGCTCGTTTTTCTATTATTCGTACTGATTTGTGTACCCGTCTTCGAAAAGTCACGACGCCTTATGATGGACCAACACTGGTTACAGCCCAGGGAACAATGATTCGCCCTTCCGCTCTCTGTACTGCCCGTGTGCTAATCGACGACATTCTTCATCATATACAATTTGCTGTGCTATCCCCATGTTCTCACGAACTCATTTTAGGCTGGGACTTTCTTTCATCTGCTTCCGCGGCTATTTGTTGTGCACAACGTGTCGTCCATCTTACTGACACAGACCACTTGCTTAGTGACGAAACCTACAGGCCACTTCGACTCATCGCTGCTGTAGACATCGAGTTACCCCCAAATGAACATCAATTAGTCACTGTTTTGTCCAACGACGTTCACTCTGGTGACATTTTGGTCACTCCATCGCCCCGTTGCCTTAATAAAGGCATAGCTCTCGCATCAGGTGTGGCTCGCTTCAACAATAGATCAGCTGTCCTCGCTGCTACGAACAACACACCAGATAAAATTTTACTGCCGCGGGGCACTACTGTCGCCCGCGTTGCCGATCTGGAGCCTGTGTGCGTCGTGCTTCTTACCCCTGCCTCCCCTAAAGGCCATCCTGGAGATCATGCTGCTTCCTCGGCCTTTACAGCAGCCATCAACAAGAACTTGACAGACTCGCAGAAGCAGCAGCTGCTTGATTTGTTGCAAAAGCATGCAACCTCTTTTGACGTTCATTCATCCAGCCTGGGTCAAACAACTGCTACAGCACATCGTATTCAAACTGACGGAACATCCATTGTGCATCGTCGTCCCTACCGCGTCTCCCTAGCCGAACGAAAAATCATTGAGAAAAACGCAGACGATATGCTGCAACGGGAGATAATCCGACCCTCAACCAGTCCTTGGTCGTGTACAGTGGTTCTGGTTCGTAAAAAAGACGGTCCCGTACGATTTTGCGTCGATTACCGAGCACTCAATAAGATCACTAGGAAGGATGTATACCCCATGCCACGTATCGACGACACCCTCGATTCCTTACAAGGTGCTGAATTCTTTTCAAGCCTCGACTTGTGTTCCGGCTATTGACAAATCCCCATGCACGAAGATGACAAAAAACTGCGTTTGTAACCCCGGACGGCCTATACGAATTCAATGTTATGCCGTTTGGTCTATGCAATGCACCCGCAACCTTTGAGCGATTGATTGACACCATGCTGCGTGGCCTGAAATGGAAGACTTGCTTATGTTACTTCGATGACGTTGTTGTCTTTTCATCGACGTTTCCTCAACATCTGCAACGCTTGGACGAGGTCCTGACTTGCCTTGCGGGCGCTGGTCTTCAAATTAACACCAAGAAGTGCCATTTCGCCAGCAGATCTACCAGGGTCCTCGGTCATGTTGTGAGCAAGGACGGAATTCGTCCAGACGCTGAGAAAACTGCTGCGGTGCTTCGCTTCCCTCGCCCTGACAAGCCGAAAGATTTGCGAAGTTTCCTTGGTCTCACCTCTTACTTTCGGCGATTCATACAAAACTTTGCCTCCATAGCCGCACCACTCCATAAGCTACTTGCTTCTGGTACGCCCATTCAGTGGTCTCAGTAATGTGAATCGGCTTTCGACAGATTGAAGAGTGTCCTTATGACCGATCCAGTACTTTCTCATTTTTACGATGGTGCACCGACCTTCCTCCATACAGACGCTAGCGGCCACGGTTTAGGAGCCGTCCTTTTCCAGCGCGCCAACTCATCGCGAGAGCGAGTCGTTGCGTACGCCAGCCGCGTCCTCTCCACAGCCGAGAGGAACTACACGATCACCGAGAAGGACTGCCTCGCCATCGTTTGGTCAGTGCAGAAATTTTGTCCCTATCTTCACGGCCGCCATTTCACCATTGTGACCGACCACCACGCTTTATGTTGGCTTTCGACACTCAAGAACTTGTCGGGACGCCTCGGCTGCTGGATTCTACGCCTACAAGAGTATGATTTTGCCGTCGTATACAAGTGTGGCAGAAAGCATAGCGACGCCGGGACTCTTTCTCGCTGCCCACTATCAGCGCCTCCCCTCAGCGTTTAAGCAATCACTTTGCACAACACACCCTCGGAGTCCACGTCTACGGCGGTTTCCTCTCTCGCCTCTATATACCAGCTGCATTCGGACGATCCGCGCGATTTTTCTTCTCGACAGCCAGCTGACCTATACTGTCGACGTATTATAGGCTACCTCACTGGCAGTTCCCGTCCACCGAATGCGAGGCTCCGTCACCAACTCTCGCAGTTTAAGCTGGACAATTCGGTGCTGTACCGAAAATTTACCATCCTGACGGTCAGCGCTGGGTTCCCGTTCTACCCCGATTGCTTCGTTCCGAAGTCCTCAGAGCACTTCATGACCATCTGGTAACCAAGGTAACCAAGGCTGGTCACCTTGGTTACCACAAAACCTACGACTGCCTTCGAAGTTGGTTTTATTGGCCAGGTATTACCACTAGTGTAGCTCGGTACATTGGGTCTTGCACAACCTGTCAATGTAGAAAACTACCCACATCTGCTACAGCCGGTACACTACAGCCTCTTCCATGCCCAGCCGCACCATTCGAAGTTGTAGGCATTGATCTTCATGGCCCCCTTCCAGTCAGTGCTGCTGGAAACCGATGAATAGTAACAGCCGTTGACCATTTGACGCGCTACGCCGAGACGGCATCTGTCCCTACCGGTTCAGCTTCTGAAATTGCCGATTTCGTCCTCCGAGCCATTATACTGCGTCATGGTGCTCCACGTGTATTACTCAGCGACCGTGGAAGGGCCTTCCTTTCACAACTAGTGAACGAACTTCTTCGCGCCTCTGGCACATCTCACAAGACTGCCTCTAGTTATCATCCCCAAACTAACGGCCTCACTGAGCGATTCCACCACACTCTTGCTGACATGATCGCCGCCTACATTCAACAAGACCACAAGAACTGGGATGTAATTCTACCATTCGTCACTTTCGCCTACAATACGGCTATTCAGTGGACAACCGGCTACTCACCATTTTACCTAGTTTATGGACGCTCCCCTACTTCTTTCCTGGACGTCTCTTTCTTTACCTGCCATGCGGATTCATCTCCATCCTCTTCAGAGGAGTACGTTTTGCGGCTCGCAAAGAGCCGCCAACGTGCTCGTATAACCACTGAAGCCCGACAGCAAGACAGAAAGCTGGTTTATAATGAATCGCATCGTGCTGTATGCTTTCAACCTGGAGACGAAGTGCTCTTTTTGACGCCTATTCGCACACCTGGTTTGTGCGACAAGTTCCACCCACGATTTATCGGGCCGTACACAGTTCTTGAAGAAACTTCACCAGTGAATTATCGCATGACGCCACTTGCAGCCCCAGCAGATCGCCGTTATCGAACTACTGAGGTCGTCCATATCTCCCGTATGAAGCCTTTCATGCGACGTTCTTTGTCCCCTTGACTTGCCGCGGCCAGGCTGGCCGCTTTCACGTGGGGGGGAATCAGTGTGGGCATTTAGTATACCAATCCTCTTCATGTGTACATTCTAATCATTATCATGTGTTGTTCATGCATCCTCATCGTTGTCACGTATCATCATCATCTTGGTTCGTTCATCTCAGCTGTCAGCTGCCGGTTCCTCGGGCCTAATAAAGGTCTTCCAAACCAAGACCTCATAATAGTTTCTTTCCAGGCGGAAGGGATCTCTCCGGAAAACCAAACATCATTATACAAGGAAAGGAGGGTTTTATGGGTATCTGGGGGCAGGTAATTCAGCATCTGGTACACAATATGGTCGGAGTCTTGGGCCGTCCTGTTACAGCAATTTGGTGATTCTTCTAGCTCTGCCGTGATGAAATCTTCATTGTATGCGTCATTCTCTGTAGATTTGCGTTCTATTTTTTGTTTTTCTGTTCTTGCTTTGTAACGTTGAAATGCTGGACTCTAATGGGTTGAGCTGCCCACCTGTTTGAAGTGTGCACCGAGAAAGTTCGCTTGGTCTTCCCAATCATTACCTTGTGTGTTTACTGGAGGAAGAGGATGTACTTCTCGCCCTACTAACCTACTGACCATGCTCCAGACTCTTGTCTTATGTGTATATAAGTTGTCAAATAGAAACTTCTGCTAGCTCTCCCTTCTGGCCTGCACCGCCGCGGTGGTCTAGTGGCTAAGGTACTCGGCTGCTGACCCGCAGGTCACGAAATCAAATCTCCGCTGCGGCGGCTGCGTTTTTGATGGAGGCGGAAATGTTGTAGGCCCGTGTTCTCAGGTTTGGGTGCAAGTAAAATAACCCCAGGTGGTCGAAACTTCCGGAGCCCTCTACTACGGCTTCTCTCATAATCATATGGTGGTGTTGGGACGTTAAACCCCACATATTCATCCATCCCTTCTGGCCTACTGACACGTTCTCCTGCTTTGTGACGTGATGTTTATAAAATTGACAAGGTTCTCGGTAGTTGGGAGCCTCGAAGACGCTTCCATGGTTTGTTTTGTTGTTTGCGCGCATTGAGACAGTCACTGTTCTACCAGGGACACGTCGTTTTCTGGGTAGTCTAGATATTTGTGGAACGCACTTAGCCGCAGCTTCAATAAGCAACGCAGTAAAGACCTCTACAGATTCATTTACGCTAGAACCACATATGTGAGCCCAACTTAAGCTAGCTATAATATAAAATTGGTCCCAATCGGCTTTTTCTCTGATCCATTTGGGATCATATGCAGGACATTCAGAAGATGTTAGTGTACTCAGAATTATAGGAAAATGGTCCCTTCCGTAAGGAAGTTTATGCCTCTCCATGTGAGCATCGGTAAGAGCATTGGAGAGGCAATGATGAGGTCTATCAAAAAGTAGGTATTATTAGCCAGGCTATAGGGTGTTCACTCCTTTCAATTAAGGAGACATGCACCAAAAAAGAAAAGGAACTGTTCAATAAGGCCGCCTCGCGCTTCGCAGCGAGATTCACCCTTAGGCTACTATGAGCATTAAAGTCCCCTAGGACGAGATATGGTTCTGGAACCTCATCTATCAGTGACTGAAGCTCGTTATTATTGAGTTGACGGTGTGGAGTTATGTAAATACTGCAAATTGTTACCAATTTGTTTAAGATGACAGCTCGGACAGCTATAGTTTCCAGGGATGTCTGAAGAGGTAAATGTGCACAGGCTGTTCTTCGAATAACTATTTGTCAACACCACCGGATAAGCTGACAGCATCATCTCGGTACTTTCGAACGATAACGTAATTGCGTAGAAAGTTAGTGTGTCTTGATTTTAGGTGTGTTTCTTGCACACCGAGCACTTTTGGTGTATGTTTCTGTAAATGTTCTTGGATGTCGTCGAGGTTCCTCAGCAGGCCTCTGACGTTCCACTGTTTCACATGTGTCATTTTAATGATTTGTGGTGCTGTGTGTACAAAAAGTGTTACTTCACGTTACAGGGCCTTTTGGGCACCCCGTAATTCGACGTTTTTTTTCTGGACACGCTCCAAAAAGTTGTGCCTATCCTTCAGCGTCTGAGGCGCCGGAGGTGTGTGACTTGTATCTATAACCTCCTGCGTGGTGGCGGATGGTGCCTGGTGAGCAGGCACATTTACAGAAGATTCGGACGTAACTGCAGGTTCAGTGGTCCGGGGTCGAGCAAACTCTCTCGGCTGAACCTGTTTTGTAGGAGGTGGAGCAGCACAGGCAACTCCAGCCTTGAGCGCAGATCATGCCACCACGGTCACACTTTGTGTGAGACTCGCAGACGCGAGTGTCACACGCGTCTGCATATATGACGCGCCCTGGTGCGTCACATATGCACAAGACGGAGAGTGCTTGCTTGTAAAGGAGGAAGAAGCGCTGGTGCGCCTCTTGAAAAGACTGATTTATTTACCTTAAGTTGAAGAATATGTTTTTCTTTTTTCTAGGTTGGGCATGATCGCGAGTAAGCAGAATGGTCTCCTTCGCGATTGGTACAGTTGACTGCCGCAGCACAACTCTCGGATGGTTGTTTGTTGGAGCTACAGCTTGCGCAAGTCGCAGCCCTCACCAGCTTTGCGATCTGTGTCCAAAGTGCTGGCTTTCGAAACACCTAGGAGGATTTGGTATGTAGGACCTGACCCGAAGCTTGCAGTAGCCGGTTTTGATCGAATCGGTAAATTGCTAGTACCAAAGGTGATAATTATATGTCGTGTTGGTGTTTATTTTTGTCTTCTCGTATTATTTTTCTTTGATCCTTCACTACATTCGGGTCTTGCCAATCTTTCAATAATTCACTCTCTGAAAATCCAAGAAGGTCGTCATCAGAGATGACACCACGGACTGTGCTCAAGGATTTGTGGGGGCGTACGGAAACTGGGTAACTGGGAAACGGTAACATTAGATCTGCTGAAAGATGGAGGACAGATTGTGTTAGAAAAACTAGCCACCCTGTTTATGAGGTGTCTCCTGTGGGAAGAGTACCAGAGTCTTAGAAGAATGCTAACATCATCTTAATACATAAGAAAGGAGATGACAAGGACTTGAAGAATTACAGGCTGATCAGCTTGCTCTCTGTAGTATACAAGCTATTTACAAAGGTAATTGCTAACAGAGTAAAGAAAACATTAGAATTCAATCAACCAAAGGAACAAGCAGGATTTAGAACAGGCTACTCAACAAATGACCACATTCATACTATCAATCAGGTAATAGAGAAATGCTCAGAGTATAACCAACCACTATACATAGCATTCATAGATTACGAGAAGGCGTTTGATTCAGTAGAAATATCAGCCGTCATGCAAACACTGCGGAATCAGGGCGTAGATGAAGTATATATAAATATTCTGGAAGAAATCTACAGGGATCAACTGCTACCATAGTGCTTCATAAAGAAAGCAACAGAATACCAATCAAGAAGGGTGTAAGGCAGGGGGACACAATTTCCCCAATGCTATTTACCGCATGCTTAAAGGAGGTTTTCAGAAGCCTAGAATGGGAACAGTTAGGGATAAGAGTCAATGAAGAATACCTCAGTAACCTGCGCTTCGCCGATGACATTGCATTGCTGAGTAACTCGGGGGACGAATTGCAACTCATGATTACGGAGTTAGACAAGGAGAGCAGAAAGGTGGGTCTTAAAATTATTCTGCAGAAAACGAAAGTAATGTACAACAACCTCGGCAAGGAGCAGCACTTCGAGATAGGTAATAGTGCACTTAAAGTTGTAAAAGACTATGTCTACTTAGGGCAGGTAATAACCGCAGAGCCGAACCACGAGATTGAAGTAACTAGAAGAATAAGAATGGGGTGGAGCACATTCGGCAAGCACTCTCAAATTATGACAGGTAGATTGCCACTATCCCTCAAGAGGAAGCTATATAACAGCTGTATCTTGCCGGTACTTAGCTACGGAGCAGAAACCTGGAGACTTACAAAGAGGGTTCAGCTTAAATTGAGGACGACGCAGCAAGCAATGGAAAGAAAAATGGTAGGTGTAACCTTAAGAGACAAGAAGAGAGCAGAGTGGATTAGGGAACAAACGGGGGTTAAGGATATCATAGCTGAAATCAAGAAGAAATGGACATGGGCAGGGCATGTAGCGCGTAGACAGGATAACCGCTGGTCATTAAGGGTAACTGACTGGATTCTCAGAGAAGGGAAGCGGGTTTGTGGGAGACAGAAAGTTAGGTGGGCCGATGAGATTAAGAAGTTTGCGGGTATAAATTGGCAGCAGCAAGCACAGGACCGGGTTAACAGGCGGAACATGGGAGAGGCCTTTGTCCTGCAGTGGACGTAGTCAGGCTGATGATGATGATGACGGAAACTGGGACAACCCCAAACGCTGCCAGTTTAGGTAAGTTGTCATATTGGACCTCGTCGCGAATCTCTATAAGGAAGTCGCATATCCATACTTGGTTACACGATATCCTGGGCCGATTGCTTCGGTGAGTGTTTTCGAGACAATAAAAGCCGCAATTGCTCTAACTGACTGTTTTGTTTTCTTTCTGGCTGTACGCGACGTGAAACTTGGGTAAATACTGCTTTAGTTCTGAAAATAAGAACGGTTTTATGGCGCACCACTTTTTCAGGCGGTGATTGGGGAGAGGGAGGAAAACGTTGGCCATACAGATTGTGTGAAGTTCGGTGGCGATGGTGGCCAACCACCACCGAGCCCAACAAGGGGACGCTACAAGGTTGAATAGTAAACACTTGGAGACGCCAGCCTTGTATCGTCGCTATAGCCAAATATAACTACCCAAGGTTGAGTACCCACACAGGGTTAACCCTCGCCGCCAGGAAATTCACAAATAAAAAAGAGAAGATGACCAAACAGATGATTGTGATAGATAACGACGAAGATCTAGGGAGATAGAGATAGGTAAATTTGACTGCCAATTCCTCCTGGCTGGGTCAGCTCAGGGGTGCCGTCTACGTGAACCCGGGGCCAAAGGGGTGTGCAACCTCTGCCGGGGGCCCTAAAGGTTCAAGCAGCCAGCGTCACCTCAACCTCCAGAATCCTCTTTTTGCCGGACACGTGCGTAGCCGTGCTCAGCCACGCACGGCTATTCTGGTGAATAAAAAAAAAATGGCAGCATATCCACGGAGTGAATGATGGAGAGTGGGGCGAAGCATTCGTCCGTCCATGCGTCCGTCTGTGTGACCGTCCATGCGTCTGTTTGTGCGCCCGTCCCTGCGTTCTTTCATGCATCCGCCCCTGCGTCCGTTCATGCGTCCAACCATGCATCTGTTTGTGTGTCCGTTCGTTCATCTATTCAACACTCCAAGTCCCACCATCTCGCATCTTTTTATCATATATTCCCCATATAGAAGCACCGCCATCCAGCGGACATTCCAAGGACTAAACGAGAGGTGGCACACGCACACTTTCTTACGGCCTGCGCTTTGGGTCCACTTCCCACCTTTAACCACCTCGAGTTCATGGTATATTCTAGTTCACTGTATTCATGGCACTGCGACCAAACGCTCGCTAAACCTTTCGAAAACCAAGGAGGTTACGCCCAGCGAGTATAACGTAGCAACCTTTCCCTGTCAGATAGGGCTCAATTTACATGCCAATGGCTGCTAATGAGAAATGAGAGACAGGAAAATTCAGCCTTTACTTTCTTATGGCTTGCGCTTCGTACTTACTTCTCATTTTTAACCACGTTGAGTTCATTCATGGTATATACAAGTTCATTGTATTCATGGCACTGCGGCTCAACGCTCGCTAAACCTTTCTAAAGCTAAGGAGGTTACACCCAACGAGTATAATGTAGCATCCCTTTCTTGTCCGATAGTGCTCAATGTACATGCCAATGGCTGCTAATGGGGATCGCAGCGTGCGCGTTGACTAAAAGCCAAATGCTCATGTCTCTCATTCCCCATTAGCAGCCATTGGCATGTACATTCAGCACTATTTTTATTGTTAAACAACGCACAGAAGAAATCTCTCACTGGCACCACCTTGGAGGTCAAGTGTTATACCTATTTCGGGTATGTGCCACTGGTGGTTACATACGAGGGACGCCCAAGCCACGCCATAAGGAGCTTCGCCCCTAAAAATAAAGGCGTGGGAGAGGTCGAACCCCCCCCCTACCCCTGTTAGCTCGGGTCCGTGCTGTCGCTACACAAGAGATGCCTGCTTGCACAGACGCCCCTGCGGAGCGCGAGTGAGCATAAACCCACCTCCTCTCCGCGGGGCATAGTACGCGTGGGAGATGAGAGAGCGCGTCACTGGCGCGTGCGGTGGGGCACTCTTGGCGACGCGCGCTCATAGTGCCATCTTGGTGGCATTGCTAAAACATGATAGCTCTCCCCTTAGATAGCCGTCACTAGTGGTAAAGAGTAGATGTAAATAGCTTGCCATTTGAATTTTGAAGGAAAAGCTCCTTGGTGGCTCAGTGGTTAGCACCTTGCACTGATGTCTTGGGTGTTCCACATTCAATTGCGCGCGCCGAAGTCCTTTTCTGCGTTACTTTTCTTTCTTGTGTTTTCATATGTAGAGATACGCATAGTTACGGTGGGTCACGGTGACGCTGAAACCAGTAGCAAAATCCAGCCGAGATTGTCTATATAATTCCTATCGCAGTAAAAGCGACCACTTTCCAGTAACGAAGTAATTAGTTTGGTTGCCCCGTTAGCTTCAAAATCGAAATAATTTAAAATGAAATATTAATTTCTTGTCTCATTATTTTTTATAGAATATACAAGCTCGAAGTCGCAAGCTGTGAGCGTCTGTTTTGTGTTAAAGATTTCCCCCAAAAAGGCTGCATTGGGGTTTTTGTCTGCTAAGCAGAACTCAGTTTGACGCTCCTTGGTAGACTTATGAGTATTATAGGCGCCGTAAAGAATTCTGGAAAAATTTGCTGTTCACTCAGTGCCCTCAAAATCAAAATGGTAACATTTCTGCACGGGTACTTTTGAACGAACAGCTTCAAAAGCAAAATAACAGTACCATATTCAGAAGTTTAACTATCTCTCTAAATCAAACAATAAAAACGCACTGTATAGATTACTTCGTAAAGACAAATTGATTACACAGCTTTTAATTTCAGAATCTTTTGTTTTGTGTCCGCGAAAGATAAAGACGCATTGGAAGTAATTGGCCGGCATTAGACCATAGTTGTTTCCCAATTATATCCTCTTTTATTGAATACAACAATTGATGAGGAATTCACTATATTTTTCGGGAAGTGAATTATTAAAAATGTTAAATAGCCTTCCATCAGCCTCTCCAGGCCCGGACGGAGTCACGACGGCTATGCCGAAAGGGCTAAATAAATAATGGCAAGAATAATTATTCGTTGTAATACAATACTCATCAAGAATGGCGTGGTTCTCATCAGAGTCCCAGAGAGCGAAGGCGATAGCTGCACTGAAAACTCCGGGTAATCGATTTGATTTCGGCCACATTCAGGCTATCGCGCCAACTTCAAATAAGGTAAAATTGATCAAAAGGCTTTTAAATATTCGCATCTTCAATTTCAATATTTAGCATACAAACTAAATTCATCGCTAATAGGCTTTGAGCAGGATGCTTCATATGACAGGCCAACATAGACCTTGAAAGTCACGTTCAATTGGCTAGGAATGGAAGAAATATGGTCTGTTTTTCAAACTTGGCATCGCAAAAGCATACGACAGTGTAGAACACGTAGTTTTAATTATTCAGCTCCAGAACCTTAGCTTCCGTAAATATAATCGGATCGTCGATCTAATAATTAAGCGATACCGCCACTTCGAAATGACCAAAAACCGCCGAGTTCGGCCTCAATTTTCGCGGCTTTCTAACACGGCTGTCACGTTAACCTACCGATCTCAGCGCCGAATCACCCTTGCAGGAGAATGTTACACGCACTGTTCGGTGAGAGCTTGAGGCGGCCCGTCCGGCACAGTTTCATCCACTTCCACTCGACCAGGGCAGCGTGCAAACACCTCCGGCAATGTCAGTTATTCAGGCAGTCTTCCAGCAAGAAATTGCTAACCTCGGTTTTCCTGTCGCCTGCTCCATCTCCCGATCGGACTACAGACCGGTGCCGATAAATGCCCCACGCCATGACTCATACTGTCTGCTCAGATCCCGCAATCCGATAGAATGGAGAACAGCAGAGGACAGGCCAATCTGTTTCCGCTTTCACACAGTTGGTCATGTCTCCCGCTACTGCCACATCACTTGGGCGCCCCCCCCCCCCCTTGTTGGAGCCAATTTTCTTCTCCTCGGCCATACACGGACCCCCGTCGGTATTCGCTTAGCCGTGAGTATCCTGCTTTTGACGCTCCTAAAAGCCGCTCTACCGCTCATTCACCACCGTCACCACAACGCCGCTGTTCTCCGTCGCCCCAACCCCGCCGCTATCCATCGCCGACTAACTATGGATGTACCCGGATGGAAAACTAGATTATGCAGCTCCTGGAGGTAGTGCTGCATCACGTGCGACTGACCCAAAGCTTCCCTTGACGCTCCCTACAAATGAGAACTTGCTGAAAGTGCATGTGGGCGGTCCTTCTTTGACGGCTCTAGTTGACACAGGAGCTCAGGTGTCTATATTTAGTGCTCGTCTCTGTCGCTGCCTCAAAAAAGTACTCATGCCTGCCACAACACATAACGTCCGTGTCGCCGATGGTGGCACTGTGGCCGTCATTGAAATGTGTACCGCTCGTATTATCCTTGCCAGCCGCCATGATCCTGTTTTATTAATTGTGTTCAACAATTGCCCTCATGACCTCATCATCAGGATGGACTTCTTATCGACGCATTCTGCCCTGATCGACTCTTCCGCCGGCGTTCTCTGTTTAGAACTTCCTCTTCTTCCAGATTCTCGCCCCGAGCTCCCGAAAAGCCGCTGTACCATAGACTTCAGTGGGATACCGCCAAAAGCCCTCCAATTCATTGAATTGGCCACAAGTTTACCCGTTGTTGACAGTAATTATGCCGTCACGACTATTCCTGAAATTCTCCTGGCACGCAACATCACTGTGCCACACTCCGTCATAACCATGGCCCCCAACCGAACATGTCTGCCCATTATCAATTTTGGTTTTACGCAGCAAGTACTACCACACGGAATTTCAGTCGCCATGCTTTCACCTTAATAGACGCCCACGTCATCGCTTTTGCGGCAGACGCATGCTCTGATCTTGCATGTCGCCCGCAGGATGCCACATCCCTCGACGCGGCCTTGCGCCCCATGATCAACCTGAACCTCAAATCTGAGCAATTTGACACCCTATACCGCCTTTTGGCTTCCTCCCGCGATGTGTTTGACACCGACAGTAGCCCACTCGGTAAGCCTTCTCTAGTGAAGCACCGCATAATACTGCTGATTCTCCTTTCACTCACCACCGTCCATACCGGGTGTCTGCAATAGAGCGTAAGATAACTCAAGAAGAAGTCAACAAAATGCTAGCCAAAGGAATTACTGAACCCTTCTCGAGCGCTTGGGCATCTCCTGATGTGCTCGTAAAAAAGAAAGATGACACTTGGAGCTTCTGCGTCGATTACCGCCATGCTAATCGAATCACGGAAAAAGACTTTTGTCCTTTGCCTCAATTGATGACGCCCTCGGTTGTCTTCATGGCGCGCGATACTTTTCTTCAACTGACCTACGTTCTGGCTATCAGTATATTGCAGTGGACGAGAAATACCAAGAAAAGACTGCGTTTGTAATTCCCGACGGCCTATACCAATTCAAGGTGATGCCGTTTGGCCTCTGCAACGCCGCAGCCACGTTTGAGCGTATGATGGACTCGCTATTACAACGGTTCAAGTGGTCAACATGCTTGTGCTACGTGGATGATGTCCTTGTTTGAGAAACACCTCCAGCGTTTGTCAGCGATTCTAGACATCTTCCGCACTGATGGCCTTCAACAAAACTCGTTGAATTGTCACTTCGGCCGCCAGAAGATTACGGTGTTGGGTTACCATGTCGATGGATCAGGTGTGTGGCCTAACCCGGAGAAAATTTGTGCCGTCACGAGCTTTCCTGTTCCCCGGTGTGTCAAGGACGCCCGGAGCTTTGTGGGATTTTGTTCCTATTTTTAGAAGGTTCGTGAAAGATTTCGCAACAATTGCTCGACCATTCATCGATCTTCTGAAGAAAGACGTTACTTTTACGTGGGATTCCGCTCAAGCTGCCGCTTTTTCTCACCTCATCGCCCTCCTCACGACTCCACCTATATTGACCCACCATGACCCGTCCACTCCGACAGAAGTCCCAACCGATGCGAGTGGTCACGGGGTTTCAGCCATCCTAGCCCAACGCCAGCGGTAACACGACTAAGTTATCACCTACGCTAGCCGCGTTCTCACAGCTGCCGAGCGCAACTATTCAATAACAGAGCGGAAATGTATTGTTCTTGTTTGGGCAGCCATGAAGTGCCGCCCATATTTATATGGCACAGATTTCTCTGCGATAACGGACCACTGTGTGCTGTGTTGGCTTTCGTCACTGAAGGATCCTACTGGCCGGCTCGGGCGCTGGTCTCTGTGACTGCAATAGTATACCTACATGGTGACGTACAAGTCCGGATACCTACATCAGAACGCAGACGGCCTGTCCCGCTACCCGGATGCTGAGTCGAGCACTACTATGCCTGACACCGACACAGACCCTTGCGTCTTTTTCCTTTCACAAATGGCATCCATCGGTGACGAGTAGCGCCAGAATGCGTCCTTGCGTGCTATCAATGAGCGCCTCGAATCACCATCTTCCAATCAAGTCTCATCGCTCATTAGTGCTCCACGGTGGTGTATTATATCACAAAAGTTATGAGCCGGGTGGACCAGCCCTGCTGCTTGTCATTCCGAAACACCTTCGCTCGGAAGTTTTAAATGAACTTCTTGGCCTCCCGACTGCCAGTCACCTTTGTGTGTCACGCACTTACGACCACATACGCCGCCGCTTTTCTGGCCAGGGCTTGCACGCTCAGTAAGAAGATACGTTGCGGCTTGTGAGAAATGTCAGCGCCACAAAACACCATCGGCACTTCTTGCCGGACACCTTCAATCACTTGACGTTCCTTAGGAACCGTTCTTCTGCGTTGGCTTGGACATACTTGGTTCTTTCCTCTTGTCTTCCTCGGGTAACAAGAGAATCGCTGCGGGCACCGACTACGCCACGTGTTATGACATCACAACAAGCGCTCTTCCAACAATCGGCGCCACAGATGTCACCAACTTCTTCCCCAAGGACGTGATTTTACAACACGTAGCCCCACGCCGGCTGCTTACAGACCGTGGCCACACCTTTTTGTCGATGGTGATAGCCAACATCTTGCAGTCCTGTCAAACGACACACAAGCTCACTACGCCATACCACCCACAAACCAATGGACTCACGGAGCACCTAAATCAAACTCTTACTGACATGCTTGCCAAGTATGTCTCTACCAACCACACCGACTGGGATCTCGCGTTGCCGTACGTCATATCTGCCTACAGTTCTTCTCGCCTTGAAACTGCCGCTTACTCCCCATTTTTTTCTGTTGCTCAGCCGAGAAGCTACATTACCCCTAGATACAGTCATTCCGTCTACCGCGACACCGACCAGCAAATATGCCCTTGACGCTACCACTCGGGCGGCCCACGCATGCGAAATCACCTGCACTCGCTTTCTGGTCTCTCAGGAACCAGCGGCATTTGTATGATCAACGGCACCGCGACGTGTACTTCTTACCCGGTTCATTAGTGCTACTGTGGTCCCCGACCCGTCAAGTTAGCTTGTCGGAAAAACTTCTTTCCCGCTACACAGGTCAATATCGGGTCCTTCGTGAGGTTACTCCTGTGACATATGAAATTGCCCCTGCTGCCTCATCGCCTTCAACTGCCCCACAGACCACCGATATCACACATGTGGCACGCTTGAAGCCTTACCACTTCCCACTTACCTTGACATGTAGATGCGCTGAGACGGCGCTTCTGCTATCGGGGATTATGCTGCATGCATGTTGACATTTTGTGAAATGACGCGCGTGTGTGCCTGACGAAGAAGACGAAGGGTGGTCTCCGCTCGGTGTCTGGTCAACCGGTCAAGCCGCTGCGGCTGGTTTGAAATATATTTCATCCACAGCCTCGTCAATACGGCGTCTCTTTTCTTCAGTAAGAATATGTTAACGAGCTCTTTTCTATGGCATACAGACGTACGAGCGTATTGATAACATTGCATTCACTGCATCAGCCGATGATGCTCACAAGCTATACACCATATTACAGGCATACTTAACAGTCATAGAAAGTTTGCTAGATGATATGATTTTGATCTAAATATTAGCAAATACTCTTGACTGACGTTCCCATTAAGAAACCCTACATACATGATGCTCTAATACCATTTGACAAGTATTCCACATGTAGATAATCTGAAATTTAATGTGTAATATACGAACAATATATGTGTTTCATTCGCCAAGGTTCTACTCTACTATGGGCGACACATTTGCAAGCCACCAGGTTACCGAACATAACCCCGTTTCGCAGAAACTGCACGTCTGCATGCATTAGGAGGAGAGTTCTAGCACTGGTTCTATACAATGTAACGCTGCGGGTCACTATTTGAGAAAGATTGCGAGTAATGACAATCATCCCGTTTGAACACTCTCGAACGATAGCTTGCTCATAGACTCTGGACATGTGCGTGCAGCATTAAAGGGGCACCTGATTTTCATTCATAATTTTGTATATGTGGGTTTTTTCTTGTGCACTCACAATTAGGTTGTCGAGATGTTACCACTTTTCATTGAGGAAATAAATACTTTTTCAGTGCACGGGTGGCATCAGCGTCGGGCAACACTAAATCACACGCAAGCCGTGACGTAACAAGGAGCTAACGGTGTGATCGTCTGCATTCCGGTAACCTAGGAATTGTTCCGTTGTCATCTGGGCGTGAAATGATAGACATATAGCCCTCTTTAGCTTGGCACTAAATGTGAACTATTTGCAGCGGCTGGAATTTTGGTAGAATACGATGGCTGCACTGCTTCCAGCACATCCCACGCGCCATGGTGGAATGACCACCAGTGGGCAGGGTCAATGGCTATTAAGCCATTTCTAGCACTGAAATACTCTTTTAACGCCTAATTTACGATTTGTATAAGCATAATACATCCTAAGATTCACCGAAAACCACTAATTGCTATTTACCATGCCGTCACCCCTTCAAAAAGTGAAACGTGACAAACATTTGTGTCTAGTGAGAAAACCACGGGGCCATCGGCAATTAAAATGTGGACGCGTCTTGTGCGCGGCGTTGCTGTCGATCGCCGCTGATGTAGCGTCAACGTTGCGAAGAGGCTCTTGCCTACACGCTACCAAGGTGCGTTATCTTGTATGGCTGACTCAACATATTGAAGTGAACCCAAAAAACTCGCCACATGCTTCTTACTCTTCTTTTCGAGTTATCCTTACAGATGCTCTACTTTGCCACAAGTGCCTTGGCATTTCATCAGTGATTTGCCTTCCTGAAAAAATAACTATTACTACACGTTTAAAGTTTCCGTGCCGTCTGATGATTTTACGGCGAGCGTCACGCTTTTACGCTTACATTGAGACGCTCGTTTTACTAACTTCTAGTAATAAGACGAATTCTCATGTCGTTTATACTATGAAATCCAATAGCCAAATGTGCAGCTGGAACCTTCTTGTTATCTGTAGATTTGCGTTTGTTGTCTCTTTTACGATATTGACCATGGTAGCCACAATTTCGATGCAGGCTAAAGCACTTTAGGTCTGTATGCTTAGATTTAAGTGCACGTTAAAAAACCCAAGAATGTCGAAATTACGTGAGCCCCCAACTGTAACGCCTCTCATTACAAAATGGTGGTTCTGAAGCGTTAAACCTTAAACAAAATTATTATTATATCTCTCCTATGAAATCACTACCTCAGTCACACAAAGCGGGCTAACATACTGATTTAGCTTTGCTTTCGAGGTACAACAAAAAAAGGTAGTGATTTCCCTTCCCCAGCTAAGACATTATAAACTTTATTCAGGGCTAATGAAAGATCTTCCATGAAAATACTACATGACTTGGATCGTTCCTATGCTCCATCGATGCTCTTCACATTTGCAATCCTAACGTACGAGTGCAAAAGCAATACTTCGCAAGCCAGTGGTCCCACGCGCATTGGCTCATCCAGGTACATCTATCAGTGCGACTGACATCACTAAGCACAGTCATGGCATCGGCAATGACGTGTACAGTGCCCTCGAAAACAGCGTTGCCTGGCGAAAGCTGGATAGTAATCCAATAAAAATTACTCGCGTTGTGTGCGTGATCATCCGGCTTCCCGTGTATTGCCGTCACGTCCATAACTTTGAGCAGATGGTACTCGGCACACTTGCGCGTTGCCCGCGCCACCAGTCTATTGATCCAAGAGACAAGCTTGTCGGCCATTGCCAAGGCGAGCGTACTGGTGACGGTGACGTCACTGCGAACGCTGCACACGCACCAATGCGGCCCGATATGGGCATCAGTGCATGTCCTGCCCTCAGGTATTTCGTGCAGCAGGCTTCGGCCGTACGTAGTCTGTGGTCTCTCGATGTTCGGATAGTCCAGGAGCTCGGCAAGCATCGCGTGGACGTCGAAGTGAGTGGTAAGGCGAAACTGATTGATGCGAAGATTGCCTGCTGCATTCGGGTTCTGCTCGAGGAACCACTGCGGAAAAGCCACGAAGGCAAAAGGCTGGCGGTCCTCGAATTTGCCAATGTACGTTGAGCGCAGATCGCCGAACCGCAAGCCGTGGTCGCTGAGGAAAATGAGCACCGTGTTATTGAGCGTACCAGATGCGTGTAGCAGTTTCAGGTGCGTCAGAAAAAGCTTGTCGGCGTATCTGGCGCTGTTAAGATCATCATGCGTAAGTTCGTTTATCCAAACAAAAGCAAAGAAACGGTTCTTGATCTTTGTGAAGCGGAATGAATAGTCTAATATTTCTTCGCATACCATCGTCGCCCCCAAGCACCGTGGCAACGGCCACTTGGATGAGTTTTCCAAGGCGATTATCGCGTGTCGGGGGTAGTAGTCGGTTGGAGGACGCCGGAATCCATTACTGAAGCGATGAAAAGTGCCGTACCATGGCCAGTCTTCAGAGAACATTGTAAAATAGCCCCGTTTACCATACTCGTGCCAGATGATGCGCGAAGTGAGGTCGTCGTAGAACCCTTCGGACGCGTACTTCTGAGTCTCGGCGTACTTGAGCCCCGTGAGGAGGGCGTGTAGGTTCGGATACGTGTTGTCACCAATCTTATTGTATCCACGCAGTTCGAAGGCATTAAGCGTCCGACGCATGAACTGAGACGTCCCCGGTAAGTGTCTGTCCAGATTAAGATATGAGACTGAGTCCAGGCCGAGTACCAAGATGCTGAGATTGTGCGGCGTCGTGTTGTTGGTGTTTCGGCAACGCTCTTCGGCATCCCACTTGACAACCACGTTCAGTAGAAACTGTTTGTGAAATGTTTGGCCTGGTGATTGTTTTGTGGCACACTCTACATAAGTGAACTCCGGTGTGAATGGCTTGTCCAGTGGAAGTAGCTCTCTGTTTCCGTACGCAATAGCATCATCGGGGTTGGGACTGGATGTATTGCGCCGTATCTCCTTGTAAAAGCACAGCAAGTGCTCGGGACGAACGCTGTGCTCCTCGAGTTTGTCTTCGAGTATAACTGCGTAGCCATTTCTGCAAGAGGAAGATATCACCCATTTTAGGGTCGTATTTTGCGCCACGAGAATCACATAGGCTTGCAATAGGACCTGGTGAAAGTGTGAGAAACTATGTTGCATATAGTCTAAAACCTTTTGTTCTAGCTGGCTTTGTTTGAGCTACTAAGCTATATTGACACGCACATTGTGAAAAAAATGCAACTTGAGCAAATACTCAGAAAAAAAACACAAGACGGAGCACTTACTTGCATTCGAAAAAATTTATTTAGAAAAAAAAACGTTCTTATGTGCCTCACACGCATTCATGTTCTCACAAACCACGGTTGTCATCTAAAAGCATTGAATATCTGCAATATACCAACTAAAAAGATGACATACATCTAGGAAGGCAAACAACTTCCTAATAAGAAAGGCCCTTAATTATGTGGCAATAAAAAAGCAAATTCAGCAGCCGCTATTAGCCAGTACGCCTAACTTGTGCAAGCGCGAAATGCCCGTGCGTAAGACGAGCGAAGGACACAGGATAAGCGCTACGTTTAACCAAAATTTTTGTTAGAAAAAAACACTAAATATGTAAGCATAGCCGCCAGAAAGAAGCATGAAAATTAGACACGAAAATATACAAAATAAAAACAACACTCCAATGAAAAACCATACTATCACTATGCGGAGTCCATTTGTGACAATACGTGTCCGCAGAATATTTGCGCCGGTAAGAGTGTATGTGAAGAGCTTGTTGGACATCGCGCGAATAGCGTCTGCAGAAATCTCATGGCGCACAATACGTGGCTGCCTAATGGGTACACTCCAAAAAGTGAAGATCATTGCTTGTCAAGTATTTAGAGGGAGTGTGAACTCCGAATAAGTCGTTCCTCTTTATATTAGTGGCATCGGCAATCAACCTAAAGCCAATCTCTCAGTCCCGATATAGAACAACCGTGTTATCTAAAAATGATTTACAACCACACTCTTGACAGTGCGGCGTGATATACCCATCCGCTCCTTTAAACACCTCATTATGATGCTCACTTAGATGAACAGTGATAAAGCGCTCCACTGGCCCTTGATAAACTCGGCCAAAAGAAAGTGGAATTCTATAAACCGTCCCCTCCGAGCAATCCACAAACTTGTTTCGATGATTAATCGCACACACCTTTCTTGGCTTGACCGGAGGTGAAGTGATAGCTGTGATAACTTCTCGGGTACTGACATCACAACTACGACTCTGACACGTTCAACGAATCTTTTAAGGTTGTGTGCCTTCCCACGCATGTAGTGTATCACTGTAACTTTTTTGGGCTCACCATGACTTCCGTCAACCAACTATTAGTCGCTTGTTAGTCGCCTTGTTCACTTTTTTGGTAACCGATGTGATCAGATGTTGGAGATACCTGGATGCCTTCAGCCTCAGCACTTGCTTGGTGAAGATTTCTTTCATGCGGTGCACGCACGACTTGTGCAAAGCGGTAATAAGACTTATCCGCCCCACTGATCTCTTAACCAACTTCATGTGCTCTGACACAAAAGGCAAGAAAGGTTTGCTAACATGTGGCTGATATGCCCAGCATACATGCTCAGCATTCATGCTGTCCAAATTTGGTTTGAGTTCCTTTCGTGGCAATGCCATGGATTCCACAAGAAGAAAAGCACCCTTAGGCAATACATGCAGACGACCCTTGCCAGGCCCGATGTCATAGCGCTGCACGAGACTAGTTACTCACACAGCCTAATTAACCGGATACGACGTATTCTTGAGCCAGACAGAGGAAAAAACGAGATAGGAGCTGGACCCTGGTATCCAAAGCAATAACGGCAATCCAACACCCAGCACAAGACAGGAATATCGAGCACGTGTTAACCTAGATTACACCGCAAAAAAGGTAAGAAGAGAATATTTATTTTGAACGTGTACAGCCCACCTAAGCAAGGGAATCCTGATTTCGAGCCACTAGTCAAAGGAGCGAGCAAGATAGCAAAGAAAAACAGATAGGTGTTATGAGGAGACTTCATTGCGCAACACAAGAGCTGGGGATATGTAAAATAAACAAGCAAAAGGAAGAATCTGGCTCAAGTGTCAGCACGCGCAGGCCTCGAATTGGTCACTGACTTCTTGAAGCCCACCAAGAAAGAGAACAGTGGCAGCGGAGATACGTTTCTAGGTCTCACCTTTGTAAAAAACACCAATGACGTACATTAGAAAAACAATGAAGTAAACCTTGGCAGGGACCACTTTATTCTTAGGCTGTCAGTCATCACCGCGAAACTTTTAAGAAAACTCGGACAAATGAAAATAACGAACTGGAATGCCTTTAGACAAGACAGCGAAGAGGAACTGATTCAAACGATTGCGAAATGAGTTGAAGGGAT
This sequence comes from Rhipicephalus annulatus, assembly GCA_013436015.1. Classification (NCBI taxonomy): domain Eukaryota; kingdom Metazoa; phylum Arthropoda; class Arachnida; order Ixodida; family Ixodidae; genus Rhipicephalus; species Rhipicephalus annulatus. Next base: position 228,487 of record WOVY01001245.1, read on the forward strand.
TCATGAGGCAAACAAGAGGGCAAAAAGGCAGTGAAAAGGACAAACGCCACTCCTGAAATCAACAGTGTCTACACCTGTGGGAAGCCCGTAAACCATGACCAAGAGATGGAGGAGACAGAAAGGCAACAGAAAATTGAAATGCAAAATCGCCGCGTTAACAGCCAAAGCAGAACAATACGAGCAAGAGCTCTCAAAGGAATACTGGAGCGAATTTTGTGACTCGCTCAAGAGCACGCTAGAGACTGCCAAACTTGGGTGCTGCTGAGAAGCATGATCAATCCAACTAAGTCCAAAACTGGAAATCACAAGACGCTACACAAGATCGCCCACAACTTTCAAGGATGTGGAGCTACTAGGTAAGATAAGGGAACGATACATCGGTTCTGTGAACATCGCTGCCTGCACGGACCCCTATCCCGGTGCCGAAAACGAAAAACTCGACCACCCCATTATGAAAAAAGGGGTGTATGCGGCAGTCGAAATGACTGTCAAGAACACAGCATTAGGAGCAAACAAGATCGGCAATGCCATAATAAGACACGTGGGGCCGGAACGTATCAAATCTATCACGGAATTCTTGAACAAGCATTGGAAAGTGGATACCGTTCTAATGAAGTGGCGACACGCGCAAATCATCACCATGCCGATTCCAGGCAAAAGGCCGAGCTTAGAAAACCTGCAACCTGTCTAACTCACCTCGTTCTTAGGGAAACTATATGAACGAAGAATCACGATCAGGCTGCAAAACTACCTGGAAGATAACAACCTCATGCCTCACACAATGGTTGGGTTCAGTTCAAACCTACCAACGAAAGATGTCTTATTTCACCTCAAAAACGAAGTCTTTAGCAATGTTCCTAAGTACGAAGAACATGTATTACTGGCTATTGACCTAAAAGTTGGTTTTGACAACGTCAGCCACAACGCCATAGTATCGACAATAACCAACCAATATTGCGGGTAAAATTCCACGGCTATGTCAAGGTTTTCCTCACTGATAGGACTTCGACCATAGCGATGCGTGTTGTGTGGTCAGACACGTTTAGGCTGCGGCACGTTTCAGGGGTCCAACATTGCAATGGTCGAGCTGGCGGAGAAACCAACCGCTATAGATGGCATCCGGCATGGAATGTACTCCGATTACATCACCATACGGACGACGGAGGGCTCGCTGGGCCTCAAGAAGAAGATACTACAGATGACTGCCGAATGTGTGGAAGAGTGCGCAAGAATAAGTGGACTATCATGTTAACCTGAAAAGTCGAAAATACTTAGCATGCGCAGGCCCACACAAAACGATGAAGCCAACCTAACAGTCACACTGGCCGGGGTCCGCATACAGGAAGCACAGACATTACGGTTTCTGGGAAATAAAAGTAACCAGATGGCAGACCACAAAATCAGTCTCCTGTCTGGGTCAGCGGCTCATATAACGAGAATCATCACGCGCATAAGCAACAGAAGAAATAGCCTCAAGGAAGATGACAACCTCAAGGTTGTAAGAGTACTTGTGAGTAGAACCATTTACAGCCATACCTACCAGCATTTGAACCAAAGATAAAGGGAACAAGTGAAGGCATTCCTGAGGAAGGCTTAAACCACAGCTAGCGTTAGTTCTGCCAAAAAGCATGGCAACCACAAACGTAACAGACCTCGGCCAAACAAGTACCTATGACGAACACAGGGAGACGGAGCTTGCCTCTCAGAAGACAAGAGTAGAGAGCACTACGACTGGATTATCCCTCCTCCACAGATTAGGCTACCAAGATGGTATACGAGGACTGGACAGCACGGTAAACATACCGCACGAGACCTGATCTAAATTCAAGGTCGCTTCTACGTTTAAGCGCATTCACATTACGGATCACCAGGGCAGGCTCAGAGCCAGGGTGCAGAGCATTACTAAGGTCTACCAGAACAAAAAAACGCCATCTATATTGATGCTGCTACATTCATGAACGGGAAAGATGCTGTGGTGACAATCATCGGCGCTACAATAAAGGAGAAGCTCAGCGCATCACTGAAGAATTGCACCGTGTTAGATGCCGAGGAGGCCGCCGTCGCTCTTGTGGTCGCCTAAGGCAACAGATCAGGGCAGTCGTTAGTGACAATTACCGACTCTCAGGACGCCTCCCGGGGATACACCAATGACAGGGTAGGCCGGAAAGCTCCCGGAATCCTAAAGACCGGTTGTATGAGCAACAAAAACACCAAATACTTTGGGCCTCATGACATGAGGGTATCGCCGGGAATATTCGGGTCAATCACGTGCCTCGATTGTACACTACACGAGAGATGTCAGTGGCCGGAAGCATCAAGGTGGTCGCCTGCACTTACAGGGACATTCTGCAGCATTTTGAACAAACAAGAATGCGATATCCTTCGCGCTACAACAAACTGGACATGAAGCAGTCGGTAGCTACGAACAAGTTATTACCTATGCTTAAAATTTACAATAGAATACACCAAACGCAATACAGAGACACGTGCACTTAGTGTGGCGAGAAACCCACAGCATACCACACAACATATGGATGCCACAGTATAACGGCAGTACCCGTCATACCCAACACCAAGCAGGAGTAGTGGGAGGCTACGCTGTCCAGCCAGGAAGCTACGACCAGGTCTGGCTGGTTGAACGCGCCAGACGGGCAGCAAAGGCCGCAGGAGTCTTGGACGAAGGACCCATCCACAAGCGTTCTGCAGAACAGCACTCGGCAGAACAGCTTCAGAGACAAATAATGTATATTTTCTCACTTTCCCTCACTGTCCAAACTTCAAGTGGTGATCTAGAAACCGAAAGTTTTACTGCCGTTTCTAGACCTCAACTTTAATGTAAATGAGAAGAAAAAAAGCTCAATGATAGAGCATCGGACGTGTTATTCATAGTTCGTAGGTTTAGTCCACTTTTCTTCTTTACACTTACATTATAATTACTTCTGATAACATGCCCTACACCTCACCAGGCATTATTAGTTGTTAATTCTCATTATTACTGGTTTTAACAAAGAAAACGAGCCCTACGATTTATATAGCGCTTCTAGTAAGCGCAGCTAGTAACAGCGATAGTGGTAACTTTTACTACATTTGCCGTTACTAACAGCATTTTGTAAAGTTGCTACCCTAGCCGTAACTTATTATATGTACTAAGCCATATGAAGGGTTTAACAAAACAAGTTGCAACCGATACGACCATGTGGATCACGCCACTCTATTTGTATTGGCCAAGTTAATGTCTCGTTAGTGCAGAACTTCAAGTACTACTGCGTGTGGTGACAAGAATACGGAACACACACACACACAAATATATATATATATATATATATATATATATATATATATATATATATATATATATATATATATATATATATATATATATGTATTAAGGAAACAAGTGTATACTTAAGGACTCGTTTTTCTGTGTTTTACACAATATTAATGAGACCTAACAGACAGTAATGCCAAGGAATGTACAGGGAAAGTTATTAGAACCAATGGAATGTAAATAGGAAGAAAGAAAAGTGGATGAAAAAATAACCAGCCGTGAGCAGGAATTGAACCTACGACCTTCGATTAACGTGTTCGATGCTCTAACCACTGAGCTACCACAGCGGCCTTCCTTTCATCCACTTTTTTGGGTTTTTGTGTGAATTTAGAAGTAGAAGTTACAGTCAGCGCCATCTATAAGCCAAACGACGAGTGTGAAAACACTCTTATGCGCAGGTTTGGCGTCACGTAGCACCTGAACTTATTATGAGCGGGCAGCTGATTAATTGTCCCTCTTATACAAACTGAACACACCAAGTCTGGCAGTGCGAGACCCTCGTTCAATGAAATAAGGGAAAGAAGTGTATACCTAAGGGCTCGTTTTTCTGTGTTTCTAACACAATATTAATGAGATCCAACAGACACTAATGCCGAGGAATGTACAGGGGAAGTTATTAGAAGCAATGGAATGTAAATAAGAAGAAAAAAAAGTGGATGAAAAAATAACCAGTGGTGAGCAGGAATCGAACCTACGACCTTCGAATAACACGTTCGATGCTCTAACCACTGAGCTGCCACAGCGGCCTTCCCTGCATCCACTTTTTTGGGTTTATATGTGAATTTAGAAGTAGGAGTGACAGTCAGCGCCACCTATAAGCCAAACGACGAGTGTGAAAACGCATTCATACTACTAAACGCTACTCAGAGTTACTTGTATATATATATATATATATATATATATATATATATATATATCACATTAACAAGGTGATTGCCGACAAAGAGGAAGTGCACCTGCATTAGAATAAGCGCATGGCATCTGGATCACGACGTGTCTCCATTTTTGTAGCGTCCCACAAGTCGACAGGATTGACCTCATCAACGTGCCATGGCTAGGCCAAAGCCTTCGCTCAGCACATGGCATCTGGATCAAGGGAACACCAGAAGACGTCCCCATCGACAAGTGGCTTCTTTACGACATGAAGGCAGCCGAGGCGTCATAGACTCACAGCGATTGGGTCAGTCACTTCAGCGAATACATTGAAAGGAAAGCGTTCAAGTGGTACCTGACAGAGATTTTCGGCAACGGTGAGACAACTCGGGACGATATCAAGCGCTACATGCAAGCCCGCTTTGCTACGACTGACGGTAATGCCTTCCGTCTCTTCATTCACTACCATTAGATAGGAGGGCAGACCATCAAGGACTACTACGACGAGAAAAAGCGACTGGGTTCCTTGGCAGACACGAAAGAATGCCACAACATTTCTGCTCTGACTGATGGTGTTCCTCCTGATGTGGAACTAGCACTCACCGGGATGTCTTTCAATTCGTGGCTCACTGCTGCTTAACGGGTCGAGGCATCTTTAAAACTTGTGAGAGGAGTTTCCTTTACTCGTAACGCTAGTATCGCATCAAAAGCTCCACGTCTCTTCAGCAGACCGCCGCAGCCAACAATAACTCCTCAGCCACGTGCCCCGCAAAACACATGTAGATACTGCTCAGCTGCTGGTTTCCCACGATAGTTTCACTGTCACAACGATTGTCCGTGCCGCGGCAATGTGTCCACTATTGATACCGAACGGGGAAACGAGGAGGGTGACCCAGAGTTTCAATAATACACTTCAGTGCTCTCATGAACGGAAAGCCAGTAATTGCTATTCTCGATACAGGAGCAACAGTTACTTGTATCAGCGAGGATGTGTACAAACAGCTAAAACTTCAGTTTATGAGAGACTTCAGCATCATGGTCAAGCAAGTTGTATCAAGCATTCAAGCTTTGGGTCGCGTAAACATTCAGTTACAAATTGGGAACGCCATAAAGAAAGTTTATGCATATGTGCTGCGAGGCATGAGAACACAAATAATTCTCGGCCTATACAGCGCTTTGTACTTCAATTTTTCTGTAAATCTAGAAAGCAAGTTAGTGACACAAGCACGTGAGAATATGATTCTCCGCATCACAATGAAAAAAAAACCATTCAAGCACCGCTGATGCGAACCCTGACTTCAGAAAACGTATCAGAGCATGAGTCTGCGGCACTCGGCTCTTTTTTAGGCAAGTATGACGAGATATTTTGAAAATATCAGACAGATATTGGGTGCATCACTACTGAGAAACATAGGATCGCACTTACCAATGCTGTCCCTATTCGTCGAGCACCATACCGATGTTCACAGGCAGACAAAGTGGAGATCAACAAACAGGTTAACGCTCTCCTCAAGCAAGGTGTTGTGAGGCCTTCATTATCGCCCTACGCCGCACCTGTCATTTTAGCAGAAAAGAAATGTGAAGGACGCACTCTTTTATGCACTGACTACCGGAAACTCAATGCCATAACGGTACCCGACTTTCAACCAATTTCACGTAGAGATGACATTCTTGACCACTTGGAAAAAGCGGAGTTTTTCACTACGTTGGACGTAACGTCGGGATACTGGCATGTCCAAATGCATCCTGACAATGTTCAGAAAACTGCATTTGTCACGCCTGAAGGTCATTTTGAGTGGTTGGTAATGCCGTTTGGGTTGAAAAACGCTCCAGCTATATTTGAAAGAGCCATGAAATTAATATTAGTGAAACATCAGCTCACCAAAGTTAGTAATTACTTTGACGATGTGGTCGTCTACTCAGAGGCATTCAATGATCGTATACGACACCTTGAGGCGCTATTGAAAGCTCTCAAATTCTAAAACGTAAAACTCGAGCGAAAAAAGTGCCAATTTGCACGCTGCAGCATTGAATACCTGGGCCACAAAATTTTACAAAAAACAGTGACACCTAAGAAAAGTAATGTGGCTGCCATACTTCAATTTCCGACACCAAAACGAGAAAAAAATCTCCAGCGTTTTCTGGGCCCTGTAAACACCTACCAACAGTAAAGCAAGTAGGTGTGTACAGAAACATGCGAACAACCCTTTAAGCCTTTCGTGAACTGAAAGAGCGGTTAACTGAAGAGCCGGTGCTTCGCATATACGACCCTTCGAGACCACGTACTGTGTACTGTGACGCATCTGGCGAAGGCATCGGCGCAGTGCTGAAACAACCTGATGACAAAGGCAAAGAACATCCTGTTGCCTACTATTCCCGCAAACTACTTAAGCACGAGATGAACTATTATATTACAGAAAGAAAATGTCTTGCCATTGTAGATGCTATTGATAAATGGCATTGCTACCTTCATGGAAAGTCATTCACTGTTGTAACAAATTACTCTGCACTCATGTGGCTGAAGAATGCTAAACATTCTCAAGATCGTCTCTCCGGTGGTCTTTGAAACTGTCAATGTATGATGTGAACATCAAACATCAAAATGGAGCAAGTAATATCGAAGCAGATGCGCTCTCCAGAGCCACAATAGTTAATTTTCTGTCACACGACGACCTTCAGTGATGCAACAACGAGCGTCCAAAAGGAATGCATTCATTGGAAAATAACATTATCATCGTCAAAAGAAAAAGACTACGGATAATATAGGTGCCCCTTGAACTACGCCCAACCATTCTGAAAAATGCACATTGACATTTCGGGCATGTCTGAGTGAAGAAGACGCTATCACTCCTGTCTCCGCAATATTATTGGCCACATATGGCCACCGCCTTTCCACTCACATTCCGGCATTGTGATACATGCCAGAGAAGAAGACAAAAATAAAAAAGTTTGGGAACCTTTAATCACTGCCTCCAGCTGAACAGCCCTTCGACCTCTTTGCAATAGACACCATTGGAGGATTTTCTGGATATGGCTCGTCAAAAAGGCTTATACACTTGGTTATTGATCATGCGACTAGCTACGTATGGGCGTTTGCTCATAAAAGTAAGAACAGCGACGCCTACATGTCACGCTTAAAAATTTTTTTCTTCAGGAAAACCACGGAAGCTCCTTTCAGATCGTGGAACAGGATTTACTGCAGAAAAATTCAAGTAGTTTTTAAACGTAATTGTATGCACCAACTATTTTAACTCATCTCATCATCCACAATACAACGGCATGAACGAACAGACAACCCAGACTTTCGTAACGAGACTGAAATGTAAGATCAATGACGAATCACAGAAGCTTGGACTAGGTGGCTTCCGGAAGTAATTGACGAATACAACAGAACAACCCACGAAGTGACCGGCTACGCATCATTCTTCCTGATGTATGGAATTCCACCTTATTCTACTGTACTGGAACAACGAGAAGAAACTGTCGAAGAAGCGCGAAAAACTGCAGTTACCAATTCTATCGCCTACCACAATAAGAACTAAGTCGTTAATGATAGAAAATTTCCTCTCTGAGCGTGTGTATTTTTGCGCTTGCTTCATCATGAACCTTTACCAACACGCCCAACTAGCAGTCATCCTAAAAAGAAAATTTCTTCCGATTGAGTTCCAAGTCGGTGACTTTGTCCTTTACGAGACACCATGGCATCCCAACAACGACAAACTGAGTTCCGTCATGGAAGGACCTTACAAGATTCTACGCAAGGTCTCAACAGCGAACTATGAGATCAACCGCTCCGTGCTTCCCTTTGGTAAAAACTCTGACATTGTGCATGTTAGCAAACTGCGGCGTTATTTTGTACCTTCTCAACTGAGACTTTCTCGAGGGGAGGGGGAAGTGTGACGCATTAACAAGATGATTATTAGAGAAGCCGACTAAGAGGAATTGCACGTGCATTAAAATAAACACATGGCATCTGGATCACGACGTGTTTCTGTTTTCTGTTTTGTAGCGTCATATATATATATATATATATATATATATATAGTCTAGTAGATCCTCCGTGAGCGGTCACAACGTGGTTTATTTCGACGTTTCGGCCTAGAGTCTGGCCTTCATCAGGAATAAAGATACAGTTTGTCTGTGCTCAGCTTTATACAATCTCAAATCAGAGGGCAAGGAAGAGGGAAAAAAGGAAAGAAAAAAAAAGAAAAGAAAAGGAAAGAAAAAAAAGAAAAATATTACACGGTGGACGCCCCTCGGGTGCCCCCCTTCCACTTTTCCCTCCACTTCCCCCCATCTCTCTCCCCCCTCTCTCCTTCACCTTTCTTATGTCAGGGGTCTGTGTATGTTTCCGTTCACTAGCGCATTCCTCCCGATCAGACGGCCCCTCCTGGCACTGGCGGTTCGGTGTGGGGCAAAAAAGTGCTTTTCAGGAAGTCCTAAGCCTTTAACTACTCGGGGTCCCGTAAACAATTCGTCGTAGAAGGACGGGGGCCGTGTATTGTGGCAGAGGCTGGTCAGCGGGCATTTTAGGAAGTTCTAAGCCTTTAACTACTCTGCGCCCTGTCAACATTTCGTCGTAAAAATAGGGGTGCCCCGTATTGCGGTAGGCTGTGCAAGCGCGTGCAATGCGAATTCCTGGCCCGCTTCTAAATTACGCGTGTCGTGGGGGCCTCCCGGCTGTGCACATGGTTGCTGTTGGGCATGTCGTGCATGGCACAATTGATTGGGTAGTAAAATAAAACAGAAAACAGACGACAGCTGCACTTAGGAAGAGTAGTTACACTTGGAATTGTTTTAGGTTGTCCAGTGCCCTTCGCAGCTGCAGTGCCGTGAACTCAGTTACTATTTTCATTGTTGCCGTTATTGTTTTCTAATGCTTTAATTGCTGCAAGTGTACCGGGATTCTCATTTATTCCTCTATCGAGGGTGTTAAATCGGTGGATAAGGTATGACTCTCGTTGTTCACGTTCTCGATTTGATTTAAATCCCGTCTCTAAGAGCGTTACTGATAGTTTGTCGAATGCATGGTCGGGAAGATTGAGATGTTTTGATAGAGGTAGACTTGGGGCTGATTTCGCATGGGCTCTGTGATTATTGAAGCGAATCCTAAATGGTGTTTCTGTTTGTCCAATGTACTGCATACCACACACGTTGCATTCGAGTAGGTACACCACATTAGAGGAATCGCATGTTAGGTTTCCTCGTATGTTAATCGAAAACTTGGACTGCGTGCTGGTTGCTTTGTCTGTTTCTCGCATCGCCTTACATACAAGACATCGTGGCTTTAAGCAAGAGCGGCATGAATTATTGGGGGGTGATGTGTTAATTTGGGAGTGGACAAGGCGCTAGTGAACGGAAACATACACAGACCCCTGACATAAGAAAGGTGAAGGAGAGAGGGGGGAGAGAGATGGGGGGAAGTGGAGGGAAAAGTGGAAGGGGGGCACCCGAGGGGCGTCCACCATGTAATATTTTTCTTTTTGTTTTTTTCTTTCCTTTTCTTTTCTTTTTTTTTCTTTCCTTTTTTCCCTCTTCCTTGCCCTCTGATTTGAGATTGTATAAAGCTGAGCACAGACAAACTGTATCTTTATTCCTGATGAAGGCCAGACTCTAGGCCGAAACGTCGAAATAAACCACGTTGTGACCGCTCACGGAGGATCTACTAGACTATATGCAACGCTACGGCCACTCGACCACCATGCCTGCCTATATATATATATATATATATATATAGATGAAATAGATGATCAGAGTTTCTTCCGGCTACCGTAATAAAAGTTATAAACTTCGAGAATAGTGCAGGATAGGAAACAAAACAACAAAATATTTATTTATTCCTAACAGTTTCGGCTGGTGGACCAGCCTTCTTCGGAGGATGTAAGTGAAATGGTACAAGTTCCCGTAGCAGAGGGTCACCCTCACAGTTTGAAGACACTCCAAAAAAAACGAGACAAACGGGCCAATGAGGTAGCAACAGACAACAAGAAGCAGAAGAAGGAGAGGAACTAGAAAGGAGCGACGGAGAGCCGCCGGAAACGAGCGGCTCTCCGTCGCTCCTTTCTAGTTCCTCTCCTTCTTCTGCGTCTTGTTGTCTGTTGCTACCTCGTTCGCCCGTTTGTCTCGTTTTTTTTTTTGGAGGGTCTTCAAACTGTGAGGGTGACCCTCTGCTACGGGAACTTGTACTATATATATATATATATATATATATATATATATATATATATATATATATATATATATATATATATATGGTGCCTTAGGTTGTATACGAGGCACTATTGGTCAGCTGCCAGCTCGTAGTGAGTTCACGTGCTACGTGACGCCGCACAGGCTCATAAAGGAGTGTGTCACACTCGCCACCGTGGCTACAGATGGCGCTGAATAACACTCCCACGTTTGAATTCACATATACCCAATAAAGGGGCTGGGAGGATTGCCGCCGTGGTAGCTGAAAGGTAGCGCATCGAATGCGTTATTCGAAGGTCACAAATTTGCTTCCTTCCCACGGCAAGTAATCCTTTCACCGACTTTTCTTTGTTCACATTTACCTTACAATTTGGTCTAATAACCTCCCCTATACTTTCCTTCTGGGCTGCTGACCCACAGGTCTCGATATCGAATCTCGGCTGCCGCGGCTGCATTTTCGATGGAGGCCGAAATGTTGTAGGCCCGTGTGCTCAGATTTGGGTGCACGGTAAAGAACCCAAGGTGGTCGAAATTTCCGGAGCCGTTCACTACAGCGTCTCTCATAACCATATAGTGGTTTTGGGACGTTAAGGCTCATATATCAATCACAAACTTTCCTTGGCCTTATTGTCTGTTATATCTTATTATTATGGTGTCAAAACACAGCAAGACGAGCCCTTAAGTATCCACTTCTTTCTCTCTCTCTCTCTTTATATATATATATATATATATATATATATATATATATATATATATATATATATATACACACCTAAAAGTGGAGGGTAGCCAAAACGAAAACCTAGTTTTCCTACGTTTCAGCCTTGGACCAGCCTTCATCAGGAAAAACACGATACAAATATGCGCTTTTCTTAAGTAGGCATGGTATATCAAGGGCCCCTGACACGTGAACTATCACTATCATACACTATCTACTGTGACGTGGCGAGTAATGAACAACAGAGAGTGTGAAAGCAATACCAAAGAAAGAATCTGAAAATGCATGAACGGTGTTTACATTAAGAAGATCACATGAATAGCAGTTTGAAAAGTACAGTAACATCTACAAACAAAGGTATCAAACCCATACAGCAAATCACACGCACAAAAAAGACAAGAAAGTATAGCAGAAAACGTTCAAATGGAACAACATGCGCAACTAAGAATTTCATGAGGTACAACCAGAATTGATAACACAAAGTCAAGAAATTCACTACACTGAAAAGGTGTAGTAAAAATCTGCGTGTACAGTCATTATGAACAGACTCTGAAAGAACTAGAACTGAGTTCTGCGCCGAAAGAAAAGTTTGCCTGGATCTTCATTTGTACCAGATAAGATCGCGTTGAACTTGTGTATCAGAAATGACTCCCGCTGTTCCCTAACATAGTGTGAAGGGAAACCTGATTCCAGTATAGTAGCTATTAGTTTATTGAATGAGTGACCAGGAATGTTAATGTGCTTAGACAAAGGTAGATTGGGTAGGCTTGTGGCATGTGACTTGTGGTTATTAAAGCGCAGTCTAAAAGGTGTTTCAGTATGTCTGATGTATTGGAGTTTGCACGCAGAGCATTCAAGCATCTACACAATGTTGCTTGTGTCGCAGTCAAAATCCCCTTCGTTTTTTAGATGAAAGTTTTATGCTGTACTCTTAACAAAAGTGGTCGTTGTCATATGGTTACAAACTTTGCAACGGGGTTTGTTGAATGGATGACAACCTGAAAAAGTGGTTGCGGTAATACTTGATGAGGTTAGTATGTCGCGTAAGTTATTCGATCTGCGATATACCACACGTGGGGGATCTGGAAAGATTGTTTAAGGTGATCACTATGTATTGGTATGTTGTGATGCTTCGGAAGAATGCTGTTGATGTTTGGTGCTGATGCGGAGTGTGTTAAAACCTGGCTCGTGCTTGAGGGTGCGGCCTGCTTCTTCCGAATATAAAGTTCCTTACGGTCAACGTCCTCCGCCCGTTTAATAGCATCGTTAATTATTTGTGGTGATATTTTTGTTTCTGTAGGGTGCCCCGAAGTTTCGGGCAGTTGTCTGTAAAATCTGAATTGTTCAAAAATACTTTCTTAAAACGCAGTGCTTGACCACGTGGGAATGCCGTTTCGCAGTGTTTTGGATGTGAACTATTAAAATTTAGGTATGACTGCCTATCCGTAGGTTTTCTAAAGAGTTTAGTCGTCACTTTGTTCACACGTATAGTAACCGTGACGTCAAGAAAATTTATTGCTGTGCTTGAGTACGATTCCGAAAAAGAGATAGTGGGATGAGCCTTGTTGAAGTCTGCATTGAACGAGAGAAGTTCTGTTTCTCCGTGCTGCCACATCAGAAAGGCGTCGTCAATATAACGCTTATAGTAAAACAGTTTGAGACAGCATGCGCTTAAGAATTTATCTTCGAGCTGGCCCATAAAGATCTTGGCATAGCTTGGTCTATTTTTTGTACCCACAGAAGTGCCACTAACCTGAACATAGTGCACACCGTCAAATTCAAAATTGTTCAATGTCAGGATTAGTTCTAGTAACCGTGCTAGTGTGTTGCTGTCCACCATTTTGTTGGAAACATTTTCTTCATAAGCCTCCAAAATTGCTTGAATGCCATCAATATGAGGGATGTTCGTATAGAATGAGGCTGCGTCTAGTGTCACAAGCAACGAACCAAGTGGAACGTCAAAGTCAATGATGTCGAGCAAGAAATTGTTTCTATCTTTCAGGTATGAATTGAAAGTGGGTGGGTTATCCTTAAGAAAATTATCAGCGAATCTAGACTTTAGTTCAGTGACGGTGCCAATAGCGGAAACAGTAGGTCGGCCAGAATTATTTACGTTGTGTATTTTTGGCAGGATATAAAATCGCCCCGGGGTGGGGCTAAGGGGGATTAAGGAGCGTATAGCTCTCTCGCTGATTTTGTCTTCTTTAACAAGGTCTTTTATGGTATTGGAAACCATATCCTTGAACTGCTCTCTCGGATCGTCATAAAGGCGCTTGTAGAAATGGGTATCATTCAGCTGTCATTGAATCTCAGTAGTATATTGAGACTTATTCATTATTACTACAGCGCCACCTTTACCAGATTTTTTTATAATTATGTTTTCGCGGTCTTGCAGCTTATAGAGGGCTTTTTTCTCAGAAACGCACAGATTATGTTTAAAGGACATGGGTTTCTTGTAGGCCTACAGAATGTCACCTTCTACTGCTGAGATGTAGAGATCAAGAAACTTGTCACGTTGTGTTGGAGGCGTCTAGTGCTCGCGGGATGGCATGTGGGAAGAAAGTGGCCGTTCATGAAAGAATTCTCTTAAGCGTAGGTTTCGTGCAAAATTATTTCAATCCTTTGCCAGTTGGAAATTGTTAAAGCCACCAGTGGCAGGACAGAAGTTTAAACCCCGAGGAAGTACCGCTAATTCCGGTTCGGAAAGAATAACCTCAGAAATATTAACAATGTTAGTGGACTTATCTACTTCTGTATTATCAGAATCCGCTATTTCTTATACAGCCGCCTCAGGAAGTATTCTGTCGCGGTGCAACTTCTTAGCCTTGTTTGAGTGGATTTCAGCGTATTTACTATCTTCGTATTCGTTAAAGGTCCTGATCTCTGAAGTACTTATCGGATGCGAGGCGCGTAAAATGTCGCTCAGTGTTAACTAATGTTTGGAGGATTCTTTGTAATGGTGGATCACGACACGTGTTAGGTCTAAACAAGCATTTGTTACTATTGCATTCCATTTGTCGCTGTTGTGGCCCGACATTTTGGAAGTTGCTGATTTTGACGAAAGTCGAAGCCCCTTAGGTACCGTCGAAGCAGTTACACAGGTACCAAGTGTGGACGCGTGAAGAGCATGGCGGATTCGTTTTTCAATAACCTTCCTGATTTTACGAAAAAACTCGAATAGTTTGATAGATTGACTGCCGGTTGTGATACTAGTTAATTATTAGAGACCTTGCTGAATATAGCTTTTCTAAGTTTGTATGGGTGTGAAGCAAGAAGAGTGACGAGCTTTTTTTGTGGTGGCTGCGTCTGCAAACTTGAGGCGTTGTTTGGAGAACACTGGCGCTCTGTCGTTTGACACCCGCTAGGGAGCCACCGGTGCGCTGGTCTTGTGCGGTGACGGCCGGTTGGCGTGCGCTTGCTTTGAGGGACTGTTTAACTGTCGAATGTAGGAGGGCCCCTTTGTGTATTGCTTCTGTTCGCATGCTATGCGGTTGAGCGAAGCTTGCTTCGAAGATGCGCTGCACTGTTGACTGCCCGAGGGTTGACTTTCTTGTTAGTCCAGGGATGACGGCAGTCGATCGGGAGACTTCTGTTTTCGGGAACAGCTGGTTGCGTGATCAAGCCATGAGCAAAATACGACGTTGCGCATGTAACGAAGACAGAGTTGTCAGATATGGCTCGCCATCAGTGCGACGCCCTCGTAGCTGGGATGTAGGCCGCCAGCACCGAGAACACACGCATATGGAAACCACTAGAAACCGTGGTCCAGAAAAAATACAAGACGAGAGTCGCGGCAAAAATCCCTCAGGCGGTGGTTAAATTCAAATGCCTCTCGGTTGCAGTGTTGTACAGTCACTGTGCTGCGGTTGCCACGGCGATGATTGGTACATCGGGGAAGGACCAAGCTTGCATGTATCCGGTGTATTTCAGGGCATTTCAAAGCAATGAAGTTCAGCAGATCTCTGTATTTGTCATATGCCACACGACCGGTGTTGCAGGTGAGGTCATTAGTCCCGACGCTGAGGATAAGGGTCGTTGTTGACAGTGGCACGAAGTTCAGTAACGCACGTACGTCGTCGATGCTGGCGCCACACTCTGTGACGAAAGCGGGACTGCCTTCTCGAGCAGGATTGAAGTGCTGGTCAACGTACTTTGTTTGGGAGTCCCCTACAACGACAGTTGAAACCGCCGCCTTGGGGACTTCGACCGTACATTTTTCATCGACATTCGTTCGGGATCCATAGGCGTGAGGTATGAAAAAGAAGGTGTCCTTGGATCCAGTGCAAAATATCAAAAAATATTTAACAAAAATGTCCACCACAAATCATTAACGATGCTAATAAACGGGCTGAGGACATTGACCGTAAGGAACTTTTTATTTGGAAGAAGAAGGCCGCACCCTCAAGCACGAGCCTGGTTTGAACACTCTCTGCATCAGCACCAAACATCAGCAGCATTCTTCAGAAGCATCACAACATACTAATACAGAATGATCACCTTAAATAATCTTTTCTGATCCCCCACGTGTGGTATATCGCAGATCCAAGAACTTACGCGACATACTAACCTCATCGAGGATTACCACCACCACTTTTTCTGGTTGTCATCCATTCAAAAAACCCCGTTGCAAAGTTTGTAACCATATGACGACGACCATTTTGGTTAAGAGTACAGCATCAAACGTTCATCTAAAAATTAAAAGTGATTTTGACTGCGACACAAGCAACATTGTGTACATGCTTGAATGCTCTGTGTGCCACTCCACTACATCAGACATACTGAAACGCCTTTTAGACTGCGCTTTAATAACCATAAGTCACATGCCACAAGCCTACCATATCTACCTTTGTCTAAGCACGTTAACATTCCTGTTCACTTATTCAATAAACTAAGAGATACAATACTTGAATCAGGTTTCCCTTCACACTAAGATAGGGAACTGCGCGAGTAATTTCTGATACACAAGTTCAACGCGATCTTATCCGGTATAAATGAATATCCAGGCAAACTGACGTTTTTTTTCGGCGCAGAACTAAGTTCTACTTTCATCAAAGTCTGTTCATAATCACTGTACGCGCAGATTTTTACTACACCTTTTCGGTGCAGTGAATTTCCTTACTTTGTGTTGTCAATTCAGTTTGTGCCCCATGAAATTCTTAGTTACGCATCATGTTTCATTTGAACGTTTTCTGCTATACTTTTTTGTCTTTTTGTGCGTGTGATTTGCTATATGGGTTTGATAGTTTTAATTGTACATATTACTGTACTTTTCAAAATGCACTTCGTGTGATTTACTTGATGTAAACACCGTTCATGCATTCTCATAATCTTTCTTTGACATTGCTTTGACATTCTCTGCTGTTCATTACTCGCCACGTCACAGTAGATAGTGTATAATAGTGATAGTTCACGTGTCAGGGGCCCTTGATATACCATGCCTACTTAGGAAAAGCGCATTTTTGTATTGTGTTTTCCCTGATGAAGGCTGGTTCCCGGCTGAAACGTAGGAAAAATAAAAAGTTTTCGTTTTGCGCGTCCTCCACTTTCTGGTATATATATATATATATATATATATATATATATATATATAAGGGAAAGAAGTGTATACCTAAGGGCTCGTTTTTCCGTGTTTTAACACAATATTAATGAGATATAACAGACAGTAATGCCAAGGAATGTACAGGGGAAGTTATTAAAACCAATGGAATGTAAATAAGAAGAAAGGAAAGTGGATGAAAAAATTACCAACTGTGAGCAGGAATCGAACCTACGACCTTCGAATTACGCGTTCGATGCTCTAACCACTGAGCTATCACAGCGGCCCTCCCCTCATCCACTTTTTTGGGTTTATCTGTGAATTTAGAAGTAGGAGTGACAGTCAGCGCCATCTATAAGCCAAACAACGAGTGTGAAACACTCTTATGCGCATGTTTGGCGCCACGTAGCACGTGAACTTATTATGAGTGGGCAGCTGATTAATTGTCCCTCTTATACAACCTAAACACACCAAGTCTGCCAGTACGAGACCCTCGTTCAATGAAATAAGGGAAAGAAGTGTATACCTAAGGGCTCGTTTTTCCGTGTTTTAACACAATATTAATGAGATATAACAGACAGTAATGCCAAGGAATGTACAGGGGAAGTTATTAAAACCAATGGAATGTAAATAAGAAGAAAGGAAAGTGGATGAAAAAATTACCAACTGTGAGCAGGAATCGAACCTACGACCTTCGAATTACGCGTTCGATGCTCTAACCACTGAGCTATCACAGCGGCCCTCCCCTCATCCACTTCTTTCCCTTATTTCATTGAACGAGGGTCTCGTACTGGCAGACTTGGTGTGTTTAGGTTGTATAAGAGGGACAATTAATCAGCTGCCCACTCATAATAAGTTCACGTGCTACGTGGCGCCAAACATGCGCATAAGAGTGTTTCACACTCGTTGTTTGGCTTATAGATGGCGCTGACTGTCACTCCTACTTCTAAATTCACAGATAAACCCAAAAAAGTGGATGAGGGGAGGGCCGCTGTGATAGCTCAGTGGTTAGAGCATCGAACGCGTAATTCGAAGGTCGTAGGTTCGATTCCTGCTCACAGTTGGTAATTTTTTCATCCACTTTCCTTTCTTCTTATTTACATTCCATTGGTTTTAATAACTTCCCCTGTACATTCCTTGGCATTACTGTCTGTTATATCTCATTAATATTGTGTTAAAACACGGAAAAACGAGCCCTTAGGTATACACTTCTTTCCCTTATTTCATTGAACGAGGGTCTCGTACTGGCAGACTTGGTGTGTTTAGGTTGTATAAGAGGGACAATTAATCAGCTGCCCACTCATAATAAGTTCACGTGCTACGTGGCGCCAAACATGCGCATAAGGGTGTTTCACACTCGTTGTTTGGCTTATAGATGGCGCTGACTGTCACTCCTACTTCTAAATTCACAGATAAACCCAAAAAAGTGGATGAGGGGAGGGCCGCTGTGATAGCTCAGTGGTTAGAGCATCGAACGCGTAATTCGAAGGTCGTAGGTTCGATTCCTGCTCACAGTTGGTAATTTTTTCATCCACTTTCCTTTCTTCTTATTTACATTCCATTGGTTTTAATAACTTCCCCTGTACATTCCTTGGCATTACTGTCTGTTATATCTCATTAATATTGTGTTAAAACACGGAAAAACGAGCCCTTAGGTATACACTTCTTTCCCTTATTTCATTGAACGAGGGTCTCGTACTGGCAGACTTGGTGTGTTTAGGTTGTATAAGAGGGACAATTAATCAGCTGCCCACTCATAATAAGTTCACGTGCTACGTGGCGCCAAACATGCGCATAAGAGTGTTTCACACTCGTTGTTTGGCTTATAGATGGCGCTGACTGTCACTCCTACTTCTAAATTCACAGATAAACCCAAAAAAGTGGATGAGGGGAGGGCCGCTGTGATAGCTCAGTGGTTAGAGCATCGAACGCGTAATTCGAAGGTCGTAGGTTCGATTCCTGCTCACAGTTGGTAATTTTTTCATCCACTTTCCTTTCTTCTTATTTACATTCCATTGGTTTTAATAACTTCCCCTGTACATTCCTTGGCATTACTGTCTGTTATATCTCATTAATATTGTGTTAAAACACGGAAAAACGAGCCCTTAGGTATACACTTCTTTCCCTTATTTCATTGAACGAGGGTCTCGTACTGGCAGACTTGGTGTGTTTAGGTTGTATAAGAGGGACAATTAATCAGCTGCCCACTCATAATAAGTTCACGTGCTACGTGGCGCCAAACATGCGCATAAGAGTGTTTCACACTCGTTGTTTGGCTTATAGATGGCGCTGACTGTCACTCCTACTTCTAAATTCACAGATAAACCCAAAAAAGTGGATGAGGGGAGGGCCGCTGTGATAGCTCAGTGGTTAGAGCATCGAACGCGTAATTCGAAGGTCGTAGGTTCGATTCCTGCTCACAGTTGGTAATTTTTTCATCCACTTTCCTTTCTTCTTATTTACATTCCATTGGTTTTAATAACTTCCCCTGTACATTCCTTGGCATTACTGTCTGTTATATCTCATTATTATTGTGTTAAAACACGGAAAAACGAGCCCTTAGGTATACACTTCTTTCCCTTATTTCATTGAACGAGGGTCTCGTACTGGCAGACTTGGTGTGTTTAGGTTGTATAAGAGGGACAATTAATCAGCTGCCCACTCATAATAAGTTCACGTGCTACGTGGCGCCAAACATGCGCATAAGAGTGTTTCACACTCGTTGTTTGGCTTATAGATGGCGCTGACTGTCACTCCTACTTCTAAATTCACAGATAAACCCAAAAAAGTGGATGAGGGGAGGGCCGCTGTGATAGCTCAGTGGTTAGAGCATCGAACGCGTAATTCGAAGGTCGTAGGTTCGATTCCTGCTCACAGTTGGTAATTTTTTCATCCACTTTCCTTTCTTCTTATTTACATTCCATTGGTTTTAATAACTTCCCCTGTACATTCCTTGGCATTACTGTCTGTTATATCTCAATATATATATATATATATATATATTGTAGGCATCTATTATGCGCTTCATCCTCATCTGAACAGCAGTCAATCATCATCATATGTTCTGGCTGACAAGCATCATCTTCTTGGCACGAGCGCTTCTTTGTCGGGTCCGTTGCGCTTGTTCGTTCCCGAGTTCACGACGAATAAACCTCGTTACAACCGAGTCGTCATAAGTGGTGGAGGTGGATTGACGTTCCCAGTACCTCTCCTTACAACGCCTACTCGCTGGAGCTCCGTTCAGGCCACCGCTTGGACCCTCAGTCCGCCAACATGTCTCAGAGTGAGTGGGTGGATGCCCTTTCTGCTCCCGTCTCTGCGCCGCAAGCCGTCACTGCGCCTCAAGCCCCTCCTCTTTACATCGTAAACTACCAGCGTGACCCTCCGAACTTCGCTGGTCTCCGCGGCGAAGATGTGGAGGACTGGCTCGATAACTACGAGCTGGTAAGCACAACTAATCACTGGGACGACTCTAACAAGCTCCGCAGAGTATCGCTTTATCTCACGGGCGTTGCCAAGACATGGTTCTTGAACCATGAGATCGACCTCACCGACTGGCCTGCCTTCAAGCAGCAGCTTCGCCAAGTATTCGGCACGCCAGCCGTTTGATCCGCTCTAACGAGGAGGGCCCTAGATACTCGCCAACAACATCCCGGCGAGTCATACACATCTTATATCGAGGATGTCCTTGCGCTTTGCTGGCGCGTCAATTCTTCGCTGTCCGAGTCGGACAAACTGCGCCACATCCTGAAGGGCATCGGAAGCATTGCCTACAATGCCCTTGTTGCCAAAAATCCTTCTACTGTCACTGACGTTGTCTCTACGTGTCAGCGTCTCGACGAACTTGATTCTGTTCGCCTTCAGTCGGGCAATAGTGAACACCGTACCGCAGACCGGGACCTGCGTGACATGATACGGGAGATCATACGAGAAGAACTTCAATCAATGGGCATCTCACAACCTTCTCCATCTATCACACAGCCTTCAAGCATGGCCCTCCGTGACATCGTAAGGGAGGAACTAACATCATTCACCGGTCCAGCCTACGTCCAGCCACCTCCGTCTAGCCCTCCAACGTACGCGCAAGTTGCTGCCGCGCCTCCTCACAACGTAAACTCTACTTCACCGCTGCCATCATTCACGCCGGTTGCTGCTGCACCACCGGTCCACTTCCGACCAATCCCCCCCGACCCTCCGTCAACCCACTTGAGTGCCCTATCTCCCGGTGTGCCGAACGCCCTCTACTACCCGCCTTGGCGCCCGTCTCGCCCAACATGCTTTTACTGTAGATATCGTGGCCATATATCGCGCTTCTGCCGCAAGCGCCAGAAGGACGAGCGTCGCGGGTACGACATGCGCGAACGGGACTTTTCCAGAGGGGATTCTTACGCTCGGCATTATTCATCTGTGGACAGCAGCGGTCTCCATCTCCACCCGCGTCGACTGAGACGCGGAACACTTACCGTTCAAGCCGACGCCGATCACCTTCGCCCTTCCATCGCTCCTCCTCTCCTCTTCGGCCAGCCTCGTTTACTACTGACAACTGGTCGGAAAACTAAATGATGCAGTTTTCGGAGGAGAAACTGCATGTAACAGTAGGACTCATATTCCTCCAGAACGCCCGTTTAACATGGTTTCTGTTACGGTGGAAGGAGTTCTCGCGGACGCTTTGGTGGACACCGGTGCTACAGTTTCTGTGATTAGGTATGATTTGTGCAAACGCCTGAAAAAAGTAATGACACCTTATAATGGACCCAATCTAGTCGTAGCCCAGGGGAACGCTATCCGCCCTTTTGCTCTTCGTACTGCTCGTGTGTTTATTGATGACATTTTGCATTACATCGAGTTCACTGTGCTTACCCGCCCCGCCGCGGTGGTCTAGTGGCTAAGGTACTCGGCTGCTGACCCGCAGGGCGCGGGTTCGAATCCCGGCTGCGGCGGCTGCATTTCCGATGGAGGCGGAAATGTTGTAGGCCCGTGTGCTCAGATTTGGGTGCACGTTAAAGAACCCCAGGTGGTCTAAATTTCCGGAGCCCTCCACTACGGCGTCTCTCATAATCATATAGTGGTTTTGGGACGTTAAACCCCACATATCAATCAATCAACTGTGCTTACCCGGTGCGCTCACCAGCTAATTCTAGGGTGGGACTTCCTATCTTCTTCTTCAGCTGCTATATGTTGTCGTGAACGGATTCTGCACCTAACTAATACGAACTCCATGTTCGACGAAGGCGTCTACAAGCCTCTACGCCTGTTCGCTCGCGAAGATCTCGAACTACCGCCACATCAAGAACGAATTGTGACCCTGATCTCTAAGGACATCGACCACGGTGACGTCTTGGTGTCCCCTTCGTCGACTTGCGTCGCAAAAGGCATAGCCCTCGCATCAGGTGTCGTACGCTTTCACCATGGCTCCACGCTCGTCATTGCTACGAATGAAACGCCAGAGAATGTTCTCCTGCCAGAGGGCACTGCAGTAGCCTGTGTTGTGGATGCTGAGCCTGTCAGCGTCACGCCACTTAACCCTGCCTCTACCAACGACCATTCTATGAGTAAGCCTGCCTCATCCTCTCCCTTCACAGCTCTTATCAGTGATGACTTAACAGCTATGCAGGCGCAGCAGTTGCTTACGTTATTAACGAAACACGCCGATTCTTTCGACACCTGCTCCTCAACGTTGGGCCGAACTACCACTGCAGCGCATCGCATTCAGACGGAGGGAACATCTATTGTACATCGCCGCCCGTACCGCGTGTCTCTCGCTGAGCGAAAAATCATCGAGGAAAACGTCGATGACATGCTCCAACGAGAAATAATTCGTCCATCAACTAGCCATTGGTCATCCCCTGTTGTTTTGGTACGGAAAAAGATGGCTCCGTTCGCTTTTGCGTTGATTACCGGGCACTTAACAACATCACACGCAAGGACGTATACCCCATGCCACGCATCGACGACGCCCTTGATTCACTGCAAGGCGCCGAATACTTTTCAAGCCTTGATTTGCGTTCGGGATATCGGCAAATTCCCATGCACGATGACGACAAAGAAAAAACGGCATTTGCAACCCCCGATGGCCTATACGAATTTAACGTGATGCCGGGCTCTGCAATGCGCCCGCGACGTTTGAATGCATGATCGACACCGTCCTGCGTGGTCTGAAATGGAAGACGTGTCTCTGCTACCTTGATGACATTATCATCTTTTCATCAACGTTTTCTCAGCACCTGAGCCGCTTGGATGACGTCCTAACATGCCTCGCCGGTGCGGGTCTGCAGCTCAACACTAAGAAGTGCCGTTTCGCCACCAAATCCATCAAGGCTCTCGGTCTTGTCGTCAGCAAGGACGGTATTCCCCTGACCCCGAAAAGATCGCTGCCGTCCTTCGATTTCCATGCCCCACAAGACTTAAGGATTTACGAAGTTTTCTTGACCTCGCATCATATTTTCGTCGCTTCATACAAAATTTCACTTCAATAGCTGCGCCACTTCACAAACTACTTGCATCTAATGCACCCTTTGTGTGGTCCGAGGAATGTCAGTCGGCGTTTCACCTATTGAAGAAAGCTTTGACGTCAGAGCCTGTACTCTGCCATTTTGATGACACCGCCCCAACACTCCTGCCTACCGACGCTAGCGGCTGCGGTATAGGTGCTGTTCTCCTCCAACGTGATAACTCTGGACGGGAAAGGGTCATCGCATATGCTAGCCGAGTGCTAACTTCTGCCGAAAAAAAACTATACCATCACTGAGCAGGAGTGATGATTGATTGATATGTGTAGTTTAACGTCCCAAAACCACCATTTGAATATGAGAGACGCCGTAGTGGAGGGCTCCGGAAATTTTGACCACCTGGGGTTCTTTAACGTGCACCCAAATCTGAGTACACGGGCCTACAACATTTCCGCCTCCATCTGAGCAGGAGTGCCTCGCTGTGGTTTAGTCCATACAAAAGTTCCGTCCTTATCTGTACGGCCGTCAATTCACCATCGTAACGGACCACCATGCCTTATGCTGGCTTTCTACAATGAAGAACTTGTCCGGACGCTTGGGTCGTTGGATTTTACGCCTACAGGAGTATCAGTTTGAGATTATTTATAAATCGGGCAAAAAGCATCAAGACGCCGACGCTCTTTCTCGTTGCCCACTACCTACGGCGTCGTTCGACACTCCAGCTGCCACCTCCAACGACACCAGTGCGGACGTGACTCCCACTCCTGTTGCCTTGCTCGCCTCGCTGTACCAACCGCCAATCGACGATGAACAACCCTTCAGTTCTCGCCAGCAGGCTGATTCGTATTGTCGGCGCATTATAGACCACCTTTCAGGAGCTACGCGTCCACCCAATGCACGCCTTCGTCGACAACTCGAGCACTTCAAGTTTCAGGACGGTGTGTTGTTTCGTCACATATATCATCCTGACGGCCAACGCTGGGTACCTGTTCTGCTACGCGCTCTTCAACATCATGTACTTAACGCTTTTCATGGCGATTTGACTGCTGGCCACCTAGGCTTTCATAAAACCTACGACCGCATTCGAAGCCGCTTTTATTGGCCTGGGATTTCTACCAGCGTAGCAAAGTACGTGGGTTCCTGCTCTCCATGCCAACTTCGCAAACATCCGACATCTCCCCCAGCTGGTCAGTTACAGCCAATGACGTGCCCTACAACACCTTTCGAGGCCGTCTGTGTCGATATTTATGGACCCCTTCCTGTACTGGTGCTGGAAACAGATGGATAGTCACCACCGTAGACCATATGACACGCTACGCCGAGACAACTTCAGTAGCTACTGGTCCAGCATCGGAAGTTGCTGACTTCGTCCTTAAGGCCATAATACTACGTCATGGTGCACCTCTTGTACTTCTGAGTGACCGTGAAAAGGTGTTCTTATCACAGCTTTGAGGTGAAGTTCTTCGCGTTTCTGGTACCACACACAAGATGGCGTCTAGCTACCATCCTCAAACAAATGGTCTGACCGAGAGATTTCATCGAACCCTTGCCGACATGATCGCCGTATACATTCAACCGGATCACAGAAACTGGGATAAACTTCTACCGTTCCTCACTTTCGCCTACAACACCGCTGTTCAGCGCACAACAGGCTACTCACCATTTTATCTCGTTTACGGACGTTCACCTACTTTCTTTATCGATGTTTCCTTCTTCACCAGCAATGGCCCTACATCACCATCTTCTTGCGAAGAATATATTTCTCGCCTTGCCCAGTGCCGCCAGCCTGCTCGTATGAACACGGAAGCTACGCAACAAGCAAGGAAGGCTGTCTACGACACCTCTCATCATGTGGTATCATTCCGACCGGGTGACGAGGTGCTGCTATTGACACCAATTCGTACACCTGGTCTCTGCGACAAGTTCCAGCCTCGATTCATCGGCCCATATGTTGTTTTAGAGCAGACTTCACCTGTCAACTATCGTGTGACGCCTCTTGTCGGGCCAACTGACCACCGTTACCGCAGCACCGAAATTGTACACGTTTCCCGCATGAAGCTTTTCACACGACGTTCCTCGTCACCTTGACTACCCGCCCGCAGCGGCCAGGCTGGCCGCTTCCACGGGGGGGGGGAATCACTGTAGGCATCTATTATGCGCTTCATTCTCATCTGAACAGCAGTCAATCATGATCATATGTTCTGGCTGACAATCATCATCTTCTTGGCACGAGCGCTTCTTTGTCGGGTCCGTTGCGCTTGTTCGTTCTCGAGTTCACGACGAATAAACCTTGTTACAACCGAGTCGTCATAATATATATATATATATATATAGGAAAGAAGTGGATACTTTTAGGGCTCATCTTTCCGTGTTTTATAACAGACAATAATGCCAAGGAAAGTTTATGATTTATATGCGGGGCTTAACGTCCCAAAACCACTATATGATTATAAGAGACGCTGTAGTGAAGGGCTCCGGAAATTTCTACCACCTGGGGTTCTTTACCCTGGACCAGAATTTGAGCACACGGGCCTACAACATTTCCGCCTCCATCAAAAATGCAGCCGCCGCAGCCGGGATTCTACCACTGAGCTACTCTGGTACTAGTGAGTTGTTGTCAATGTTGCCTTTGGCAGGCTTGATGTTGGGAAAGCAATCGCATAATACAACCTAAAAAGCGTTTTCCAACAGCGAAAGAACAACCAGTCGTCGCTCAAGCTTGTTTTCGTTTCCCTAATAACTGTGGCGCATACCCACTGTAGCCATAATTTCTAATCGTCATCAGCCACTGCATGGACAATCGGCACAAAATTCCTAGCAAGTTTTTAGTGGATACCACGCCTCTAAGGAAAATCACAAAAAATAGCATAGCGAATGTTGGCCTACTACCCAAAAGTTCATTTTTATTGCCCTTGTGGGTACCAAGCAAGTGTGCTAGCAGTAGTTACCGAATGAGTGCTTTTAAAAATCTCTGAAAGGCCGCTCTTCTAGCTTTCGCTGTGACTGTGCTGCATCTACTGCGCCAGCCAGGAATTTTTTATAAAAGTGCCCGAGAAAGCAATACGCGCGACTGCTGAAACTAGGTACCGAATTTACTCACATTTCTCGGTGTAAGTTATATTTCCTAGTGTTAAAACGCCGACAGTTGAAAGGTAAATATGGTTTCTGAATTTTTACGTGCGAAAATCACAATATTCTTAAGAGACATGCCACAGCAAAGAACTTTGGAATAAGTTTAACCACTTGGTTTATTTTAATCTACCAGTCAAGTCAACTTGGTGAAATTAATTAGGTTCCTTGTAATTGTCGACTAAAAACTCGTGTAGCACTTGCTTACACTTCATTAGCTAGTTCTTCTCGGTTTTGGCAATAGCAGAATTTTGCTTACATATCATGGTTGTATAGAAGAACAACAAAATTTTATTTGCGGAAAAGACTTCATTGCCAACAAAACAGGGCAAGGCCACGTGGTCGGGCCCCTATTCCAAGGCCACGATGGCTCTCGCCATATTTTCAGCCTTCCTGACTAGTCTCTGTTGATCCTCAAGGAGAGCAATTTATTGTGAAAATTTGAGCTGGATTTTGCCGCCAGCGATGGCGTTGATGTCGTGAACCATATATATATATATATATATATATATATATATATATATATATATATATATATATATATATATATATATATATATGTGTGTGTGTGTGTGTGTGTGTGTATACGACATGTATACGAAGACGAGGGACTATTGGTCAGCTGCCCACTCCTAACAAGTTCACGTGCTACGTGACGCCAAACAGGCTCAATAGAGTGTGCCACACTCGCCGCCATGGATACTGCTGGCGCTGACTGACACTCCCACGTTTAATTCACATATAAACCCTATAAAATGGCCGGGGGGATAGCTGTCGTGGTAGCTCAGTGGTAGAGCATCGAACGCGTCATTCGAAGGTCGCAGGTTCGGATCCTGCCCACGGCAAGTTATCTTTTCACCCGCTTTTCTTCATACTTACATTACAATTTGGTCTAATATCTTCCCCTATACTTTCCTTGGCATTATTGTCTGTTAGATTTCATTATTGTTGTGTAAAACACGAAAAACGAGCCCTTAAGTATACAATTGTTTCCCGTATATAATATATATATATATATATATATCGCCCCGCCACGGTGGTCTAGTGGCTAAGGTACTCAGCTGCTGACCCGCACGTCACGGGTTCGAATCCCGGCTGCGGCGGCTGCATTTCCGATGGAGGCGGAAATGTTGTAGACCCGTGTGCTCAGATTTGGGCGCACGTTAAAGAACCCCAGGTGGTCGAAATTTCAGGAGCCCTCCACTACGGCGTCTCTCATAATCACATGATGGTTTAGGGACGTTAAACCCCACATATCAATATATATATATATATATATATATATATATATATATATATATATATATATGAAAACGCAAGAAAGAAACGAAATTCAGAAAAAAACAATAGGGCACGTAGGCGGCGGTGAGGAGGGCAAGGTCGTACGCCTCGGCTGGCCTTGTGCTTTACATGGAATGATTCTGCTGTAGTTACCTGGTGCACAAAGGTCACTGCAATCATTGCAGTCTCTGTTTGCGAAAAGCACGCGCTTTTCAGACACAGCAAAGTAACAAATGAGACGCTTATTTGCATGCACCCATCCCTGTGAGTACGTTTTGTGCGTGAGAAACGTGGGGCATGTTTCGATCTGCCTTCAATTCTGCGCGTCACCTTTCAATTCATTGCTATCGCGCTCATTGCTTCGTCTTTCCGGCAAAGCTGTGACTTTTTTTTTTCCTTTCTGATAACGTCTACATTCCTCCTGAGAATTAGTGATAATAGTTAGCAGAGCGTTGCGCTCCATACCTTCTTGTATAGGTAAGGCAGTCGTTATTTGAGCTGCTTCTCTAATGGTTGCATGAGTATTCGAAGCGCAGACCTCTTCTGTTTACGACAAGCACTACCATGGTATTCACTTCCGAGCAACCATGTGCTTCCACAGCCTACGCTTCGGCTATCCCCACAGCATTCAAACAGTGCGGAAAAGGTACTACTTCCTGCTCCCATGGCTAGGGCCATGTACACTAGGGTGTGCCTGTGCGTGATACTAAAGTTGGGACAATTTTTGCACCCATCATTCATTATCACGTTTAATTGTGCCGTATTCGTGCGTAGCCATTGCACAAAATGGAAGGGTGACGATCCTGAAAACTCAAAACAGGTTAAATTTTATTTCTTGCCGAACGTTATTCGCGGTCATGTAGCCGTATACTGCTTGTTACGGTGAAACTTCGTGACGAGTGATTTAGCCTTCTTCGCCAGGCTGATTTTAACAAGCCTGTGCGGTGACTGCTTGAGAGTGGTTTACCTGCCACTGAGAACTCAGTTGAGTTCGGATTCTCACAGTTTTGAGTATTCCAGATGCGAACGAAACACGAAAACAAAGAAATCGTATTAACACAATGAATGCCGTCATTTTCAATGGTCCGGCAGAGACGTCTGCGCAAAGAACAACACTGCGGAGTACTCAATGTTCCACTATTCATATTGTTACGTGATTTCGTCTGACTGAAAGAGGGCATAGTGGGGCATACCCAAGAAAGGTGCCTCAGACTGAGAGTGATGAAGTGGACGTTGTCAGTGAGCTGCGTTGTTGCTGCGGACTGACAACTGCTATTTTCCACGTAACAATTTTGGTGGAAGTGCTGGGTGCTCTTCTGACAACGGAGCTACGCAGTGGACGCCTCCTCAAGTCTGCTACCATGGCTCTGGGTGAGGATACGGCTTCACCACCTACCTCAGCAACGACAGCAACCCAATACGTCGCCCTAACGCAACGCCGTGATCCCGGTACCTTTACTGGACAGGACAACGCGAATGAGGACAAGTGGCTTAGCATGTACGAGCGCGTCAGCAAGCAATATGGCTGGGACCCAACCGTTATGCTGGCGAATGTCATTTCCTATCTTGACAAGACCCCTCGCATCTGGTTTGAGACCCACGAGCACGAAATCACAAGCTGGGAAATGTTTAAACAACAGCTCCGCGACCTCTTTGACAACCTGTTTGGTCAACAGCTTGATGCCCGAAAGCAATTGGCTGTACGTACACAGACGTCCACTGAGCCCTACTTAACTTATATTCAAGACGTCTTAGCTTTGTGTCAAAGGGCCGATCCCAACATGACTGAGGCCAACAAGATTTCGCACGTTTTAAAAGGAATCGCCAACGATGCGTTCAGCCTGCTTGTATTTACCAACGTAACGACCATCGACGCCGTGATAAAAGAGTGCCGCCGTCTCGAGCAGGCGAAGAGTCGACGCATTTTGCAGCAGTTTTAGCGCCTACCCAACACCGCGGCAACGTCGTCTTGCGAAGCCCCTCTTTGTCATCCGTCTACAACCGAAGAGGTGACGCGCATTATCCGACGTGAACTCGAGGCCGCTTACCTGGCTGCCAACACACCGACGTTGCCCGGCGCCTCAACGCCACCTGTCGCCTTGATCCAGGCTGTTGTCCGCCAGGAATTCGCTAACCTTGGTATCCTGTCCACTGCACCCACCCTGGATAATACTGGTCCCTCGATAGCTTCTGTGGACATGAGACGTCGCTGTCCGTACTCTATTCGAACCAGGAACCCGTCTGAATGGAGAACAGCTGATGAAAAGCCAATCTGCTTCCGCTGTGGTCGCGCTGGACACATCGCTCGTTACTACCGCAGCCAATGGCCATCTGTGTCTTCTGGCTCGTACCCCGCTTACAGTAACTCATTCCTTCCACCAAACCACCGTTATCCGACCCGCACTGAGTCTACAGCAATTACTGCCCCTGAGGACTACGGCCATCTTGTCCCGTTGTCGCCACCGCCTCAAAGCCGCCCTTCTCGTTCAAATACGCGTCGCCGCTCTCCCTCACCATCGTTTAACCGCCATGTCCCCGGAAAAGTGGGCTGCGCAGCTTCTGGAGGTGAAGCTGCCCTGTCGACCTTACCCAAAAATCCTCTGTTGCCCTTACGTTTGAACCGGAACACCCTAGAAGTATATGTTGATGGCACACTTCTTGAAGCTTTGATAGATATGGGTGCTCACGTCTGTATTATGAGTTCGCGTTTTCGTCCTCGCACGAAGAAGGTCCTCACGCCCCCCTTGACCAGTGTCGTCGAAGTTGCAGATGGCGCATTAGTCCCTGTCGTCGGTAGGTGCACAGCTCAACTTACCGTAGCCGGTCATCAAGTTGTCGTCCTTTTTACCGTGCTTGCAACATGTCCCCGCGACCTCATACTAGGCCTCGATTTTCTTGCTGCCAATTCTGCTCTGATTGATTGCTCCGCTGGTGTGCTCCGCCTTGAACTGCCACAAATCAGTGCCACCGCGTACCAACCTACCTGCCGATTACAATGCAGCGACCTTGTTCGCCTGCCCTCCAAAACTGTGACGTAGGTTGATTTTCTGTGCTCACCAGCTGTGCCCGATGGTGACTATTACGCTATGCCTCTCACCGACGTACTCCTTGCGCACAATGTTGCAGTGCCCATACGGTGCTCAGCATCACAGATAACAAAACTTGTCTACCTCTTGTCAATTTCGGCTACATGAATCACGTGCTTCCACAAGGCATTTCTGTGGCCCACCTGTGTCCATTGCTCGATTCACAAATTGAAGTGCTTGCCTTAGACACACTTGTTTCACCGCAACGCACATCACTCGCAACACATTCGGGCAGTCGTCAAATCGTAGACATGATCGCCACTGATCTTCCACCTCCGCAAGTTGAAGCTCTACAACATCTTCTCGAGGCCTAGCAGGATATTTTTGATTTTGGCGACCAACCTTTTGGGCAGACGTCCTTTGTCCAGCATCGCATACACACAGGTGATGCCAACCCTGTTCACCGCCGTCCCTACAGAGTGTCTGCTTTTGAGCGGAGCATAATTCAGAAGGAGGTGAACAAGATGCTAGCGAATGACATTATTGAACCATTCTCCAGTCCCTGGGCATCCCCGGTGGTATTAGTTAAAAAGAAGGACGGATCGTGGCGATTTTGTGTGGACTATCGCCACCTTAACAACATCACCAAGAAAGACGCATACCCTCTGCCCCACATTGACGACGCCCTTGATTGCCTCCATGGTGCCGCCTACTTTTTTTCCATCGATCTTCGTTCTGGTTATTGGCAGATTGCCGTAGACCCCATGGACCGAGAGAAGATGGCTTTTGTAACACCCAATGGCCTCTACCAATTCAAAGTCATGCCTTTTGACTTATGTAATGCCCCCGCCACCTTTGAACGAATGATGGACTCCCTGCTCCATGGATTCAAGTGGTCTACGTGTCTTTGTTATCTGGATGACGTGATTGTGTTTGCTCCCAATTTTGAAGTGCACCTTGAAAGACTGCCGAAAATTTTTGATGTATTAGGTCTCGCCGGCCTTTAGCTGAATTGATCCAAGTGCCGGTTTGGTAGCCGTCACATAACAATACTTGGACATATTGTTGACGCTTATGTTGTACAGCCTGACCCAGAAAATTTCGAGCTGTGAAGGACTTTCTTGTGCCAAAAAACGCCAAAGATATCCGCAGCTTTGTGGGGCTCTGCTCCTATTTTCGGTGGTTCATCAAGAACTTCGCGGAAATCGCTCGGCCCCTAACAGATTTACTCAAACCAGATGAGACGTTTACCTGAGGTCCCTCGCAAGCAGCAGTATTTTCCTACCTGACCACTTTGCTCACTTCTCCTGTGCTGGCTCACTTCGACCCTACGGCACCGACCGAAGTGCGCACCGATGCCAGCGGTTACGGAATAAGCGCTGTGTTGGCTCAGCGACAACGTGGGCAGCATCGCGGGATAGCTTATGCCAGCAGGCTGCTGTCCACCTCGGAGCGTAATTATTCCATCACAGAGCGCGAATGCCTAGCGCTGGTGTGGGCAGTCGCGAAATTTCGCCCTTACTTATACGGCCGACCATTTATAGTTCTCACCGACCACCACGCTCTCTGCTGGCTCGCCTCCCTCAAAGATCCCACAGGTCGTCTCGCCCGCTGGGCACTCCGCCTCCAGGAGTATTCTTACACTGTAGTGTATAAATCAGAAAAACTGCACAAAGATGTGGATTGTCTGTCACGCTACCCTGTGGCCGACTGCGATCCTACGAGCACTGATTCTGTGGGCTGCGTCCTTTCCATCTCCCAGCTGCTTCATCTCGGGGACGAGCAGCGTCGCGATCCGGATATCAGCCGCCTAATACAACAGCTCGAATCTTCACCGCAAGACGCTTCTGTTCGCATGTTTACCTTAAAGGACCACACAATATATCGGCGTAATTTATCGCCCAATGGTCACGACCTACTTCTGGTCATACCAAAGCGTCTGCGTCCCACAGTCCTACGTGAGCTCCATGACGCGCCAACCGCGGGTCACCTTGGTGTCTCTCGCACATATGACCGCGTGCGCCGCCGCTTCTACTGGCCGGGCCTTTCACGCTTGGTACGTCGCTATGTCAACGCTTGTGAAATTTGCCAGCGTCGCAAAAAGCCGTCGGGACTACCTTCCGGATATCTTCAGCCCATCGACATCCCGTCGGAGCCATTCTTCCGTGTTGGTTCGGACCTTCTCGGTCCCTTCCCAACATTCGCCTCCGGAAACAAGTGGGTCGCGGTGGCTACGGATTACGCGACCCGTTATGTAGTTACGCGAGCCATGCCAACAAGCTGCGCTACAGACGTCGCTGATTTTCTACTACGCGATCTCATTTTAGTGCATGGAGCCCCTCGTCAACTGCTGACAGACCGAGGCCGTACGTTCCGTTTGAAAGTGGTTCACAATATCCTGCGTTCCTGCTATACCCAACATAATCTCACGACATCGTACCACCCCCCGACAAACGGGCTTACAAAACGTTTAAACCGCACCCTGACAGACATGCTATCGAAATACGTCTCGGCCGACCATCGTGATTGGGACCTTGCTTTACCCTATGTGACGTTCGCATACAATTCCTCCCGGCATGACACTGCTGGGTACTCGCCATTTTACCTTCTGTTTGGACGCGAACCAACATTGCCGTTGGATACCTTCCTGCCGCTGCACAGTCTACTTCTGAATATGCACGCGACGCTATTACCCGAGCTGACCACGCTCGTCAGCTTGCCCGCAGAAGAATAATGGCGTCCCAAGACTCGCAGAAGCAACGTTACGACGAGCGGCATCGCAACGAACACTTTCCAACAGGTTCCCTCGTTCTTATTTGGTCCCCTACGCGACATGCAGGCCTTTCAGAAAAACTTCTCTCTCGTTTCACAGGCCCATACCGCGTGCTTAGACGAGTGACCGACAATACATATGAAATTGTCCCTGATAATTCATCAACCTCTTCCGCTCTGCTGTCAAGGGACATCGTCCACGTATCAAGGCTCAAGCGTTACCACACTGCTCCTGCTGTGGCCCCGTAAACTCACCGGGTCGGTGCTTTGGCCGCCGGGGGTCGTATTACGTGATTTCGTCTGACTGAAAGAGGGCATAGTGGGGCATACCCAAGAAAGGTGCCTCAGACTGAGAGTGAAGAAGTGGACGTTGTCAGTGAGCTGCGTTGTGGCTGCGGACTAACAACTGTTATTTTCCACGTAACAATATTGTCACGGACGGCTATTTTTGGCGACACCGCGTCACGGCAATTACCGGGCGCCGTACTCCCCGACTGACCCGTGAGAAACGGCGGCGCATGAAAGGGAGCCGAGAAGGGCCGAATTGGGTGCTCTTCTTAGAACGTCGCCGCCGACGGTTAATCCTTTTGTAACAAAACTGGCGTCTGCAAGGTCGTAGAAGGCCACGGAATACCCCGAACAAGGATTAGACTACGAGACGCCCGGTTGAGAGCTAAGTGGTTGACCGTTCCCACGGGGAAAAGCGTGGGAAACGCTCTGGTGGCCAAGCCGTATGACAACAACCCGACAGGTTGTCACTCTCGCTAGTTGCGGGCCCTCTCCCAATCAAAAAGGGGTGGGGTCAAAATATTTTTGGGGCGGAGTTGCCCATCAATTAAACGCGCATGATTGGACCCAGGCAGAGGTCTCTTGTCCCCAAGGAAGAGAGCGAGGAGACACGAGGGGGACTTAAGCGCAGGATATTGCCCTGCTAGGCAGACTAGTCGCTGACCAAGATGGTGTAGAAACAGATCAACAAGCATCTCTTCTAGAAGTTTTTAGTGTGGCTCTGTATCGGCTGGCCACCTAAACTTAGCCGTTCGTCTAGTTGTGACGTGATATTAACGTCTGCAACGTAGACATCGGGACTTCGCCTCGAGTTAGCTCAACCTGCTCGAAGTCACCTGCAAGCACTAGCCTCCCGGAGCCACCAGCGTTGCATTACCGCCGACATCGCAGTCGTGCCAGAACTCTCTTCGACTTCTCGCATCCGATCGTCGGGGACACAACGCTGCCGGTCATCACACATATGCCTTCACCTGTTTATATCTTCGAACTTTCTCCTCCGTAGTCGATTATTGTTAGCTTGTGTAGTTTGTAATAGTTCTCTCTCGTAAGCTGATTTATTGTTTCTGTTATATATTTCTTTAATTGTATCAAGTGTCGTTGTATTTTGTTAGTGTTGTATTAGATCCCGTGTGCTGCCATATCACTAGAGTAAAAATTGTTTTGTTTCTCACGTCTCTGATCTCTTCACTGTCTCTGCTTGCGTACGGAACGAACCAACCTGCTGTCATTCCCGTCGCAGACTTCGCGCTGGCGACGCTAGAGTGGCAGCTTGTAACAAATATTAACGCATGCCCAATGCACTACGAGAATAAATGAGATGCAAAAGCTTTCGTTTACCTCGCTAAAGTGACCGGGCTCAGTACACTTGCGTCAAAGCACAGGTGGTTTGTAACCTTGGTCTAGTGAATTTTTTATTGCTCCTGATATTTTTCATTCGATTGGTCAAAGCTGTGAGTGAGCCAACCACGTCGAAAGTTCCGTTTCGTGTGCACTTTACCACCATCAACTCTGCCCTATGCAATAGTTCTTTCATGTGCAACTTCGTAAGCACTGGGAAGACCACTACTTCAACTAGATTCGTAAAGTATTGCACTAGTATCAAATTCATGGGTAAACTTGACGCTAGCGCTTTCAGATAGAATATAACTTCAGATTGTCTTATCCTTGCGCCCACAGTGACGCAGTCACTGTCACTGTTCAGCGAAGGTTCGCGGACAAACCCATTAGTCAAGCATCCAACGATTGCTTGGCTTTGACTGGTTCGTGCGTCAAAAAACTTCTCATATGTGCTCCAAACAGCCCTTTATGTCTCAGAGTTCCACCTTCAAAATAAGTCTGGTGTCTAATGCGGCCTGCTCACTCGTCAGAATGAGTGGGTCAATGCACACTGCACAAAGTCACTTTGTCCATGGATCGCTGTTTAGCATCGGTGTCCAATTTCTCAGAGTACACACTCGAGCGAGCCTAGCACGAATCGCCCATGGCTGCAGCATCTTTACAAACGGTCAATCTTCTACCTTCTCAATCAAAATAAAATAAAACAAGAGCAATGCGGCCGCAGCAACTTGTGCGCACCTGTCGCAACCATGGACTCCTCTGTCGGTATGCCACCAACCGCCACTATGGTGGCCTTCAAAATTATGACCACGTGGTTGCCAGCACAGATGGCGAACTTTTCGCTGCCACACCCGCCAAACTGACGTCGAGTGAACACAACATATATTTAGCTTTGGCTAAGCTTGTAGAAACATCCATGAATCTCGATATATTCAAGAACATTGTTGTTCCGTCGATGTATGTAGCTCGAGCCTTTCTCCACCAGCCATGTGATGTCGGAATCATGTCTTGTGGTATTGGTGATACCCCATGCAAATATCTGATATCGCAGGGAAAATCCTTGGTCTTTTGGTCTGCGCGTATACACCCTTCAGGGCTGACTGTATGAAGGCAAGCTCTCTCTGGTGGAGTTCGCCAACTGAGTCCTCTGCAGTATGAGTTGGGCCTCAGCTAGCTCATCAAATAGGCCGAGTGAAAGAAACTTCCCCCTTGAAGCGTTGCATGGCAACATCATTGACATTCTTCTGCGATCAGCCTGGTCTTGTTCCTCTCTATTCAGGGCATGGTAAAAGAGCGAGTACACCACTCTTCCGAGCACCAGCCTTTTTACGAGTTCTTTTTTACTCATATTGTAACGCACTCTTCAATGAACTCTTTTAATAGGCTAACGTACTTTTCAATGAACTCTTTTATTAGGCGAACGTAGGCAGGGTGAACTTGTGCCCGAGAATAATAACACAGCTAGATTTTCTCGAGGATTCACTTCTGCCTCTTCTTCTACGTTCTTTTTTTTCCAACACAGTTCGCGCGCTGCTGGGTCCCGCAGGCTCGTGCGTCGCAAATCATCAAGAAGGCACAAGTATTTGCTAGCACGCGTAATTTGAAGTCACATTGTGTGATTGCCCCCTTTTCCAGAGTGCATCGTCCTGTTGCTTGTGTCAAACTGGTTGCATGGCAGTCATTCACAAACCCTCGTCGGGTATGTCGTTAACGTCAAAGAACGTTGCATCTTCAGCGTTTCATTGCCTTTCGTGATATGGTTTCATCCTGAAGACATGCACAGTTCCCGTGCGATGCCGTCGTCGGGATGAAATATCCTGTCCCTCTGGCATAACTTTGTAGTTGAGCTAGCCGACGCGGCGGAGCACTCTGTACGGACCGAAATAGCGGCGAAGCAGTTTTTCTGACAGGCCACGTATTCGTACAGGAATCCACACCCATACTCTGTCTCCTAGTGCGTATTGGACGTCTCTTCTTCGCAGATTGTATCGATGCGTGTCGGTTTTCTGCTGTTGGCGAATGCGATATCGTGCCAGCTGTCTGGCTTCTTCTGCTCTTTGTAGGTAGTCGTCATAGTAATTCTCGGGCGTCTCGTCATCAGGTAACATTGCATCTAAAGATGTCATTACCGTCCGGCCAAAAACAAGTTGAAATGGCGTCATCCGTGTTGTCTCTTGCATCGCAGAGTTATAGGCGAATGTTTCATAGGGTAATATTTTATCCCAAGTACGGTGTTCTATATCAACGTACATTGACAACATATCAGCCAGCGTTCTGTTCAGTCGTTCAGTAAAACCATTTGCTTGAGGATGATATGCCGTTGTTTTCCTATGACTGGTGTGCATCAATTTCATAACACATTTCATCAGGTCGGCCGTAAATCCAGTCCCTCGGTCCGTGATCAACGCTTTTGGCACTCCGTGTCGCAGCACAATGTCGGAGACAAAGAAGTCGGCTACTTCAACGGCTGATCCTTTAACAAGAGTCGTTGTCTCGGCATATCTGGTTAAATAGTTGGTCGCAACTATTATCCACCGTTTTTCCGATGACGACGTAGGAAATGGGCCCAGTAAGTCCATTCCCACTTGTGTGAATGGGGCTTCTGGTGGTTCTATCGGTTGACGGAGACCTGCTGGTTTTAGCGGTGGCGTTTTACGTTTTTGGCAGTCCTGGCAGGTTCTGACATAGTGTCGTACAGAGCTAAGCAACTTCGGCCAGTAGTATTTAGTGCGGATGCGTGCTAACGTTCTGCTTACTCCTAAGTGTCCAGCTGATGGATCGTCGTGGCAAGCCTCCAAAATCTCTGGTCGCAGAGGTGAAGGGACGACAAGCAGGAATGTCGCTGTATTGTTGTCAAAGTTTCTTTTATACAGGATGTTGTTTCGTAGGACGAACGCTGACAAGCCGCGGACAAAAGGTCGTGGAACATCGACAGACTGTCTTTGTAGGTACTTGATCAAGAAGAGTATCTCCGGGTGGGATCGCTGCTGATGTGCCATCTCTGATGGTGTCACAGCTTCCAAGAAAATAAAATCTTCACCATCCTTGGTAGAAGCAGAAGCAGCAGGTTGAATCGGAGCACGTGACAAGCAGTCCGCATCACTGTGCTTGCGACCTGACTTGTACACAAGCGTGATATCATACTCCTGCAATCGCAAGCTCCGTCGTGCAAGCCATCAACATGGGTCCTTGAGATTAGCCAGCCAGCATAGCGAATGATGGTCGCTTATAGCTCGAAAAGGCCTACCATATAAATATGGTCGAAACTTGCTGGTAGCCCATGCCACGGCAAGGCATTCTTTCTCGGTCGCTGAGTAGTTCACCACAGCTTTCGAAATAGTGCGACTGGCATACGCAATCACTTGTTCTTGTCCGTTTTGCCATTGGATGAGCTCAGCCCCAAGACCCAAATTGCTTGCATCCATGTGGATATCGGTTTCCACTTCCTCGTCAAAATGCACCAGAACAGAATGGCTTTGAAGCCACTTTCGTATTTTATTGAAGGCATCCTCTTGTTCGGCAAGCCATACGAAAGGCATTTCCTTTTTTGTCAACCGCGTCAGTGGTTCAGAAATTTGTGAAAAAATTTCAACGAACCGTCGATAATAGGCGCAGAGACCTAAAAATCGCCCAACAGCCTTTTTGTCTGTTGGCTTCGGAAATCTTGCTATGGTCTCAGTTTTTGCAGGGTCTGGGCGGACGCCTTCTGCACTGATGGCGTGGCCGAGAAAAAGCAGCTCATGGAAGCCGAAACGACATTTCTGTGGTTTTATCGTCAAGTCCGCTGGTTTGATCGCAGTGAGCACAGCCCGGAGTCTTTCCAAATGTTGCTCAATGGTAGCAGAGAAAACTACAACATCGTCGAGATAAACCAGGTATGACTGCCATTTAAGACCACAAAGCACTGTGTCCAACATCCGTTGGTATGTGGTGGGTGCTGAACAAAGGCCAAAAGGGAGTACCTTGAAGTCGTATCAACCGTCCGGTGTCAAAAACGCCGTCTTTTCGCGATCTCTTTCGTCAAGTTCTATCTGCCAATACCCACTTTTGAGATCCAATGAGGAAAAATACCGGGCATTTCGCAGCCTATCCAGAATGCCATCAATTCTTGGCAAAGGATAAACATCCCGTTTGGTGACGGCATTCAGCTTCCGATAATCAACGCAGAAACGCAAGGTTTGGTCTTTTTTCTTCACTAGAACAACAGGTGACGCCCATAGACTTGATGAAGGCTGGACTACATAGTCTTTGAGCATTTCTTTAACCTGATTACCAATAGGTTCTCTTTCTATTGGTGACACTCGGTAGGGATGCTGGTGTATTGGCCTCACTTACTCGTCGACAATGATGCGATGTTTGGCGATAGGAGTGCATCGAACCTTAGATGACAACGAGAAACATTCGGCGAATTCCCTTAAAAGACCCTCTATTTGCTCTTTTTTGCTTGGTAGTAGGCCTGGCTCGATGTCGATGGCTGCAAGGAGAGACTCCACGTCGTCGAAATCAGACTCATTGGTTTCGAAAGTGTGCAGCTCTGTAACCTGGACGAAATCATTCAAACTGGCGAAGGCGGTTCCTTTTTCAACGTGCTGCACCTCATTTCCAAAGTTTGTGAGTAGAATATTTGCACATTCGTCACGTAACTTAACAAGGCCTCGTGCCATGCAGATTTCTTTTTAGAATAGTAGGGCAGTGTTGTTGTCAGCAAATCCTTCGAATTCACTGATTGCTTTGTTGGTTACTGCGACAGATATGCTCAATCTTGGCGGCACCATGACGCCATCATCTGCAATAGAAAGGTCATATACGTTTTCTTCCGTTTCAAAGGTAGCAATCACGTGCCTAGTCTAGAATGAGACGGAAGATTCTCGCAAGTTAATTACAGTGCCATTAGCTCGTAAGAAAGCCATGCCGATAATCAAGTCTCATGAGCATTCTGGCAGCACAATAAAACTGGCGACGTACGTGAAACCCCGTATTCCGATTCTTTCTGTGCATATTCTAGTAGGTTCGATGAGGTGCCCTCCTGCTGTGCGAACTTGTGGTCCCTTCCAAAGAGTCAGCACTTTCTTTAGTATTTTAGAAAGTCCGCTACTCATCACTGAATAATCTGCGCCGGTATGTACCAGTCCGATGACTTCGTAGCCGTCAACGAACACGCGTAAATCGGAAGCAACGTCACTATCGAAGCACCGGTTTCTGAATCGGTCGTCGTTCAGAGTCAGCAATGGAGGTTTTTCTGCATTAGCGTCGACAGCGGCCTTGCCTCCACAGGTCGCTGACTCTAGTTTTCCCGACGCGGGCTTGGGTAACGAGACCTTGGGGAGCTTGCTGAAGGTTGGGGGCTAGGCGATCTATACCTCCCCGTTGTCGTTGCACGAGATTGGTGTCGTTGGAAGCCACTTAAGCTTTGACGACCTGACAGGTATTCTTCAATTTCGAAGGGACGTTCACCATTTCGTGGTCGAGGTGCATTACAGGAAAACCACGTAGTCCTGCCTGGCGGTAGTGGCACGTTCGGTAGAGATGACCAGGCTCCCCACAGTGGTAACACAGCGGTATCCTGTCGGGAGTGCGCCAGACAGCGCTCTTTCTTAGTCTCCTCTCTGGCGTTGGCTGCAGGGTGCTCGGCGGCATCGGGTACTGCATTGGTGTAGCCGCCGCGACGTCCGCACGTCCTGGAGGTCCTCGTAGTAGCACATCAGCACACGTCATTCTCGTCTTCTGTTGAAGTGACGGCCTTGGCTGTGCGTTGCTGGAAGGTTCACGTACCACCTGCCTGACCTCCTCACGGGTCACATCGGCAAGGGACGAAAGCATTGGAGCGTTCCGGTCAAGACGCTGCTTCTGCAGCTCTTCTCGCACAACATACCGCACCAGCTCGCGTAGTGCTTCCATGCCGTTACCGAAGACTGGTGGCAACATGTCCAAGGAAGTGACGATCGCATCCCGGTTGTGTAACCTTGCTCGCTGTTGTAGCGTCCTTCCCATTCTAGTCGCCTAGGAACGAAACTCGGCGACGGTGCGCGGCGGGCTTTGAATTAGTCCGGCAAAGAGTTCTTGCTTCACGTCTCGCATCAGATGGCGCAGCTTTCTGTCTTCGCTCATGTTTGAATCCGCTCGGCGGAATAAGCGAGACATGTCTTCCAGATACATGGCGACAGTTTCGTTATTACGATGATTTCTTGTCTGGAGCGCAGCTTCAGCTCTCTCTTTACGGTTTATGTTCGGGAAAGCAGCGAGCAGCTCCCGTCGAAAATCATTCCATGACCGGAAGGTAGCTTCGTGGTTTTCATACCACGTTCGTGTGCTATCTTCCAGTGCGAAGTAAACACTTCCAAGTTTGCGCTCTTCCCCATATCAGTTAGCCTTTGCGACGCATTCAAAGTGCTCAAGCCAGTCCTCAGTGTCCTCGTAGCTTTCACCGTGGAAAGGCTTCGGTAGCATTGGCTGGTTTACTACAGTGTTGGCTGGAGTCACCTGAGCTGCCATGTCGTTTGCGTACCCGTTCACAGCCGTTGATGTTGCAAGCGAACTCGATAAAGGTGACAATTCGGGGACCTCACCACGTAGGCGTCGACTGCAGCGCTGATGAACAGGCGTCAGCTCGTTGGGTTGAAATCGCTGTGACTCTGGACTCTGCTCCGTCACTCGAGAGGGGCTTGGCATCATACGCAGCACCTCCACCAGATTTGTAACGCACTCTTCAATCAACTCTTTTAATAGGCTGACGTAGGCAGGGCGAACTTGTGCCCGAGAATAATAACACAGCTAGATTGTCTCGAGGATCCACTTCTGCCTGTTCTTCTACGTTCTTTTTTCCAACACGGTTCGCGCGCAGCTGGGTCCCGCAGGCTCGTGCTTCGCAAATCATATGGAAGGCACAAGTATTTGCTAGCGCGCGTAATTTGAAGTCACATTGTGTCAATATATACCCTGAAAGTCAATTCGGGCAATATAGAGGGGTTCTAGTTGTACAATAAATTTCCAAATCAAAACATTGTTAATATATATTGAAAAAGGTAAACAAAATAAGATGCAGTGCTATAGGCAAAGAGGCAGCAGGGAAAAAATGGTGACGTGAATGAAAGCTCAATAAAAGGGGCACAACTATAATGTGAAAAAGTATAAATAAATAAACAAAACTTTACCATAAAAAGGAATACAATAACAATAAAAGAATAAACTTAATACATTCATAAAAACTTGCAAAAATAGATTAGTCATCTTTCCAAGAAAATATTCAAATCATTTAAAAAATCGGCATGATCAGTGATTGAAGCGATGTCCCCCGGTAATGTGTTCCAGTGACTATGGCTGGAGGTAATGGTGATTGATTATACATGCTTGTGCATCCGAAGAAAGGCTGAATTTCGAAATGGTGATCAACACCTTTAGAAATAATATAAGGTGTGTTCATGTGGGCATTACGAAAGTAGAATTTACTGTGGTAAAATGCATGAAAATGTGACAACAATGATGCCAGTCTGCGTTTTCAAGAGGGGGTAATGAAAGTGAGTGTTTAATATCTGTAATGCTGCAGTTTTGAGAATACTCATTGGTAAAAAATCTTGCAGCTCTATTTTGTATTAGTTCGAGTTAATCGATGAAATATGATTGATGTGGGTTCCAGATTATGGATACATAATCAATCGTTGAACGGACAAGTGTAATGTATGCCAGCTTTTTAGTAGTAGAGTTCGCCAAGTACAGGTTCTTCTAATATATCCGAGTGTTTTTGATGCTGTACTTGTTATCATATCTATGTGCTCATTCTATAATAGACCAGATGATAAATGAATTCCGATGTATAAAAACTTTTTCAGTAGGGACATCTTGAATTTTATATAGGTTCAGTTCTTCGTATATATTGGGCAGTTTTTCGTAGATTAGGAACGCATCCTGTATCGGTTTATTGCTTAAAAATGGCAAATAAAATGGGTGATTCAGCTGTTTTAATAAGCTTCAACCTTTTTGCGCAATTGTTATCTAGTCCGGGAGCTGAACTTACTGGAATGCGATCTATAGCAGCCTCTACACCTTCCCTAGTGACTATTAAGTCAGGCATTGCAGTGTTTATTTTCAAGAACTTGAGATTTGGAGGTAGTGGTTCTTTTGATGTAAAACCCATACAAAAGTAGTTGTTTAGTTCGTCTGTCTCAACGGCCTGCAAAAATGGCTCACAGTTTTTCGCTATTGACACAACGGACGAAGTTTATAGTTTGGATTACCTATTTCCCAAAAGTTTTTAGAGTTGTTTTTTTTTTAGTATGACAAGTCATAGTCGGAAAACTTCCCTTTCGCTGCGTTGATTTCTGCATCGCACAGTCTTGACTGTTCGTGATAGCATTCCCAGTTGTTGGTTGCATTGAAACGTTTCTCCTTTATAGGTACATTCTTTCGTTCTTATTTATGAAGTGTTTCACTTGTTTTGTAAACCACGTATTTCTGCTTCAAGAAGCGATGGTGATCTTTGGAATACGTGTTTCCTTTGGTTTATGTAACGCAGTTCCAAGGATCCGCCAGTTTTCATTACTATCATGATCGTGAAATGTCAGAAAAAACAGCCAAGAAAATATTATTGTGTGATTATTTGACCCTTTTGCTTTGGCTTTGTTGTACTCATGTACTGTTTTCTTTGTTTTGCATGGTTTTTGTTACATTTTATGGTGTACTTGCAGTGGATAACATTGTGGTCACTCATGCAGTCAAGGACTCGCAATACCATGTTTCGTGGGTCTGCGGTCAGCATAAGATCTAACAGTGAAATTCCACGAGCGGGCCATTTAACTATCTGGCGTAAACTAAACAAAAAATGAACATCAAGGAACTGCCAGCATTCATGCTTTCTTGCACCATCGATAGGTTTGCATCGCAGCCAGTTGATTCCAGGATAGTTAAAATCTCCTGCAAGTATAATTTCTGATGACGGATATTTCGTTTGAATAAAGTTTAGCGAATCGTGAAACATTTCTACAAATTTAGTAAAACTGTGCGACCGATAGCAAACTTCGTCAACGCAAGTTACAGAAGGGGATAACTGCAGCGCGATCCACAATATTTCGGCGTAACGCAACGTGTCTATATTATGCGCCCTGAAATCGTTATCATCAGCAAAAATAGTGCCAACACAACGTGATTTATATCTATTTTTTTCTAAATAAAGAAAAGCTTTCTGATTGCACTATTGCACTGTCAGCTATGTCAGCAGTCACATAAGTCTTGGTACAGAGAACTACATCCGCGGAACAGCATTCAATGAAAGTGTGCAGGTGATCTTGTTTGCTTAAAAGACTTTGAAAGTTTGATACTATGACTGATAAGAAGAGACTGGGATGTATTTTTCTCGTCATTTATTTGTCCCCCAAGGACGACGGTAATCTGAGAGCACTACCATTTATTTAATGGAGGAATCGAACACATAGTGCCTGTTAGCAAGAATTACTTTATCAAAAGCCTGCTTGAACTTCTCATTTTGTTGGCAATTTGCCCGAGAGAAATCACCAAGCCTATTCTGATATGACGCAGGCGCGGCGAATAATCTTCTTCTGCCCATACCTGTGCAGGAGCACTGTCTTTAAGTTTGAAGGCATTCTTTGAATTTTGGTTTTTATCTTTAAAGTTCAGTAACTTTACTATTATGGGGTGATTATATCCCGGCTTTTCTTGTCCAAGACTGTGAGCGCACTGAATTACGTCAGGCTGAACATCGAAGGTTTTCGTCAGAAATTCTGCGATTAGCTTTTTGAATGATATGTGAGGTTTAACATCCAAAAACCACCATATTGTCACGACGTCAAAACAGAGGTCTTGCCG
Organism: Rhipicephalus annulatus; assembly: GCA_013436015.1. Taxonomy (NCBI): domain Eukaryota; kingdom Metazoa; phylum Arthropoda; class Arachnida; order Ixodida; family Ixodidae; genus Rhipicephalus; species Rhipicephalus annulatus. The sequence goes on from WOVY01001245.1 coordinate 273,230, forward strand.
TAGAGACTGAGACACCAGAAGCAGGTTGACCTTTTTAATTAGAACGCGCTAGCGAGTTCTTCTTCTTCGTCCATTTCGTAGTCCTTCGTGGCACATGCACAACTGTCATCGTCTTTCTTGGGCAAGCACGTGACATTTGTCTCCCTCCGAAAGAAGCATCGTCCCGATGCGCAACTTAGGCGCTACCAGGCGTATGAAGTGGTCGTACGAAAACGGTAACCGGGAGCTAATTAACTCGATAAATACGGTTTCATACGCACGACGTGCACGACTTTGGGCAAACGCTTTTGGCGCTTAGAACTACAGGTAGGGTCGGGAACGACTTCGTAGTTCACGTCGTTCAAGCGTCGCGCGACGCTGTATGGACCAAAGTACCGTCTTAGCAGTTTCTCAGACAGTCCACGTCGACGTATTGGAATCCAGACCCACACTTTGTCGCCTGGTGAGTAAACAAACTTGTGTCGGGTGTCGTAGCGTTGTGAATCTTGATGCTGCTGATGACAGATGCGCACGCGCGCGAGCTGTCTGGCTTCTTTGGCACGCTGAGTGAATTCTTCGGCGTCTACATGGATGTCGTCACACTCATGCGGCAACATACCGTCCAATGTTGTCGTGACTTCGCGACCATAGATCAGACTGAACGGTGTCATTCCAGTGGTTTCTTGTCGAGCGGTGTTATAAGCAAAGGTCACGTACGGCAATATCTGATCCCAGTTTTTATGTTCCGTGTCAACGTACATACTGATCATGTCTGTGAGGGTCCTATTGAGGCGCTCCGTCAGTCCGTTTGTCTGCGGATGGTATGCAGTTGTTTTCCGGTGAGCTGTACCGCTGAGTCTGAGAACTGACTCCAAAAGCTCTGCGGTGAAGGCAGGTCCTCTGTCTGTGATCACTGTTGTCGGAGCGCCATGCCGAAGGACGATGTTTTCGATGAAAAACTGAGCGGCTTCTGCTGCTGTGCCACGCTGCATAGCTTTAGTTTCCGCATAACGGGACAGGTAATGAGTGACCACAATAATCCATCTGTTCCTTGTTGTGGAAGTTGGAAAGGGACCCAGGAAATCCATTCCAATCTGGGTGAACGGCTTTTTTGGTGCTTCGACTGGATGTAAAAGACCGGCTGGCTTGCTGGGAGGCGCTTTGCGTCTTTGGCAGTCGGTGCACGTTCGCACGTGATGGTTAACAGCAGCAGGTAACTTTGGCCAGTAGTACTTGCATCGTAGTCGGCACAATGTTCGGGTGTAGCCTAGATGACCAGAAGTTGCTTCATCATGGCACGCTTCCATAATTTCTTTTCGAAGAGAGGCAGGCACGACAAGCAAGTGCGCGTTACCGGTTGGTGAGAAGTTTTTTTTATAGAGAACATCGTTTCGCAAGCAAAAAGATGGCGGTCCTCTAGCAAATAACCACGGCACGTCTTTACGTCGTCCTTCTAAATATTCAATGAGTGGTAACAGCTCAGGGTCACTGCGCTGCTCTCGTGCAATAGTGGCCGTGTTGACAACCCCCAAGAATGCCGCGTCCATGTTTTCGTCATCAGGAGCGACAGTTTCCACTGGCGACCGTGAGAGACAGTCGGCGTCGGTGTGCCTCTTCCCAGATTTGTAGACGATGGTATGTCAAACTCTTGAAGTCTTAGGCTCCAGTGCGCCAAACGACCAGGTGGATCTTTAAGGTTGGTGAGCCAGCACAAAGAGTGATGGTCGCTAACAACCTTGAAGGAGCGGCCGTACAAATACGGACGAAATTTGATGACTGCCCACAGCACGGCGAGACACTCCTTCTCGGTGGTCGAGTAGTTCTCCTCCGTGCGAGAGAGAGTTCTGCTGGCGTAGGCTATTACTCTTTCACAGCCGTCTTGCCACTGCACCAGAACGGCACCTAGACCTACATTGCTGGCGTCAGTGGGAAGTACTGTAGGGGCGTCCTGGTCGAAGTGCGCAAGGACTGGAAGTGTTTGCAAGCGTTGTCGCAGTTCATTGAATGCCATTTGCTCCTGTTCACCCCAAAAGAAGGGGACGTCCTCACGTGTGAGTCGTGTCAATGGCGCCGCAATAGACGAAAAGTCCTCGACTAATCGTCGCTAATAGGCGCACAACCCTAAGAAGCGTCTCACAGCCTTTTTGCCACGGGGTGCAGGAAATTGCGCTACGGCGTCTATTTTGGCCGGGTCAGGTCGAACACCCTCGTGACTGACGACGTGACCTAGGAAGCTGAGTTCGTTGAAACCAAAATGACATTACTTGGTTTTAAAGTGAGGCCGGCCGAGCGTATGGCTTGGAGTACGGTGGATAGACGGCTGAGATGTTCCTCAAATGATGCTGAAAATACAACAACATTGTCCAGATAGACCAAGCATGTTTGCCACTTCAGGCCCAATAGTACGGTGTCCATGAGACGCTGAAAAGTGGCTGGCGCCGAGCACAACCCAAAAGGAAGCACCTTAAATTCGTAAAGGCCATCAGGCGTCACAAAGGCCGTTTTTTCACGATCTCTCTTGTCGACTTCTATCTGCCAGTAGCCGCTTCGGAGGTCCATTGAAGAGAAATAGCGCGCATGACGCAGCCGATCGAGTGAATCGTCTATGCGAGGCAGTGGATAGACGTCTTTCTTCGTGACTTGGTTCAACTTGCGATAATCAATACAGAAACGCGAGCTGCCGTCTTTTTTCTTGACCAAAACCACGGGGGATGCCCAAGGACTTTTCGAAGGTAGTATGACGTCATCCATGAGCATCTTCTGTACTTGCTTCTGAATCTCCTCGCGTTCTTTCGGAGCCACACGGTAGGGGTTCTGCCGAATTGGTCGCGTGTTGTCTTCGGTAATGATGCGGTGCTTGGTCAATGGTGTCCGCTGGACCTTTGACGTACGCGAAAAGCAGTCTTCAAATTGGTGTATAAGTCCAAGCAGACGCTTCCTATCAGAGGGCGGTAGCGTGGAGCAGATGTCCACCGACAAAGTTGTCGAGGCAGGGACTGTCGCGTCATCTGGTTGCAAAGCACAGCAATCCCCGGCTTGGTCTATATCGTCGAAGTAGGCAATCGCGGTACCCTTCTGGATTTGACGGCGCTCGTTGCTGAAGTTTGTAAGGAGCACTTCTGGCTGTCCACCAGTAAGCGTTAGGATGCCTCTCGCGATGGAAATGCCTTGCGTGAGCAAAAGAGCGACTATGTGCTCCACTATCACATCCTTATAGGAAGGCCATCCACTGCACACAGACACAAGGCAGCAGGATCTCGGTGGGAGCGTCACATTGTCGGCTATTCGCAAACTGCCGCGTAGTTCGTCGCTGCTGTCGTCGACATACGGATGTGCGCAAAACGTCACCATACGTTGAGGGATGTTGATAACAGCGCCATGATCTCGAAGAAAATCCATGCCCAAAATTATCTCTCTACAGCAGTCTGGCAACAGGACGAAATAGCCACGAAGCTAGAATTCCCAATGCGAAGTCGAGCGGTGCATTTACCCATGAGAATCATCAGCTGACCACCAGCACTCCTTATGTGTGGCCCTGTCTACGGTGTCTTGACCTTTCTAAGATGGTCGGCGAGTTCTTGTCGCATGATAGAGAAGTCAGCGCCAGTGTCGACCAGTGCTGTAAAGTAATGTCCGTCAATGAAAACGCCAAGATCAGCACGTACAACTTCACCGGCATTAGTATTCGTCGTCGTATTCGTCGTGGTTGTCGTCATATCTTCTTGCGATGATAGAGGGAACTTTTTGGTGTCTCGACGATTGGCAACCTTGCCCCCGGAGGTCGCAGCAGTTAGTTTCCCCGGCGTGGGCTAGGCAAACGGCCTCTGGTGACGTCCGCGTAGCTCTGAGGGAGGTCACGGTGACGCGCAGGAGATGGAGATCTCCAGCGACGCGGTGTAGTTGCTTGGCCAGTCGACAGTTGATCGGCATCGTGGGCACGACAGTCTTCAGAGCGGAAAGAAGCGGGACGAGAAAAGTTCCCGAAGCCGGAATCGCTATGACGGCAATAGCGAGCAATGTGACCTGGTTCTCCGCAGCGGAAGCAAATAGGTCGACGGTCGGCCATGCGCCACAAGTCAGTTCGGCGAACTGGTGGCCGTCTCATGGAATCCCGTTGCCACCAAGGTACGGCCGTGGGTCGTGGCTGGAAGGGTGTCGCCACAAATGACTGTGGAGGACGACGGACCACATCATCGTAGCTCGCTGGATGAGGCTCAGGACTTCGCGCCGGTGGTGTAACGGCTTGCCTCAACTCCTGGCGGACGATTTCGGCAACAGATGCGACGGGCGATTGGGTAGGAGGGACGCAGAGGGCCCGAAGTTCCTCTCGCAGTATTTCTCTAATCATTTGTCGCAGGGAACTTTCACACACGGCAGTGTTCTGAGCTGCAGAACTTACTGCCGTGTGCTTCGGCAGGCGGTCAAAGTGTCGGTATCGTTGTCGCAGTGCGCGCTCGATGACAGTCGCCTCTCTTATGAATTCATCTACTGTTGTAGGTGGATTTCGTACGAGGCCCGCAAACACTGGTTCTTTGACACCCTGCATTAGGTGACGCACCTTCTTCGCCTCGGGCATGTCAGGGTCAGCTCGTCGAAACAGACGGATCATACCCTCTGCGTACATGGCGGCTGTTTCGTTGGGTTTTTGTGCGCGAGCCTCAATCAGTTGCTGTGCGCGATCCCGTCAGTCCGTGTTCAAAAATGTGGCGAGGAGCTTTCGACGGAAATCTTCCCAAGATTGGAAAGTAGCCTCGTGGTTCTCGTACCACGTGCGAGCGCTATCTTCCAGGGCGAAATATGCATGGCCAAGTTTGTGCTGTTCGTTCCAGTGGTTAGATACAGCGACCCGTTTGAACTGTTCGAGCCAGTCCTCGACATCCTCGTACTCTTCCCCATGGAAAACTTCAGGAACGCGAGGATGTTCAAGAGTCACCTGGAAGGGAAGAGTGGTCTGCGATGGAAGAGTAGCCGTGGCTGTGGTAGGAGCTGCCATGCTGGTTAGAGGCGGAACAGGTACAGACTCCGGTCTTAGGCCTAGTAGGGGCCGACTGAATCGGTGCACCGGAGTCGTGACGAGGGGCTGGGTCTCTGGACTAGGTGAACTTGTCCGAGCAAGACTGTCCTGCATCCGGTTGTAGGCTCCAGCACCTCCACCAGTGTCACGACGTCAAAACAGAGGTCTTGCCGTAGAGACTGAGACACCAGAAGCAGGTTGACCTTTTTAATTAGAACGCGCAAGCGAGTTCTTCTTCTTCGTCCATTTCGTAGTCCTTCGTGGCACATGAACAACTGTCATCGTCCTTCTTGGGCAAGCACGTGACAATATAAATATGACAGACGCCGTAATGGAGGGCTCCGCAAATGTCGACTCCCTGGGCTCTTAACGTGCCCTCAAATCTGAGCACACGGGCCTACAACATTTCCGCCGCCTTCGTAAATGCAGCCGCGATTCGGTCCCGCGACCTGCGGGTCAGCAGCCGAGTACTTCAGCCACTAGACCACTGTGGTGGGGATGCGACTAGCCTTTCCATGTCCATTCATTTTTCAGTTTTTTAAAGACGATTTGTACATTTGTCTGTTTGTCAACTCTTGACAGCATCGGGTACAACGCCTGACCCAATTCGCAGCACCCACCAATGTTGCCCAAGATTGAGCGTTCATACTTGTGCATTTGTCATATAAAAGCAATTATTGCGCATGTCTGGGGCACCATAAGAACACGTTTATATTCTGCATGTGCGTCTTTTACTAGAAAAGGCATACATAAGTAATTTTAGGGACCATCGCGCTTATCACGCTGCGCGGACCATGCAACGTTTGCAGGAACAGGAGAGTGTTTATAAAGCTTTGCTAAAACGAGACGGTGGTGGAACCAACCCGTCGCCTTGCGTTCTGCACCTTATCACCTTTGAGACGGGTTCGCACACTCGTCTCAGAGCCACGTGCTTTGATTTTGAAGAAAACTGCCAGATGGCGCTCATTCGCCTCCACTTCACGCTTGAGACATTCTAATGCAGCGTTTCTAGAATACAATTCACCAATTTTCTTGCGCAGAAACTTGATGAATATGGAGAAATTGGTGAAAATAGTGAAACTGGTGAAATCGGTGGAACTGGTGAAATTGGTAAAATTGCTGAAAATTGGAGAAAAGTTGTCAACTTTGTGAAATTGTTGAAAATTGAGAACATCAAATAAAAGTTTTGTTCACTCTCTTCACACGCAAGACTATCGTCTTTCAACGACATTTGGAGATTACCGTGCAGATACGAGGCCAATTTTTCGCAGGAATTCGTTTGAATACCAAATTATTCCTGCGCACTCGGTTGTTCAAATCATCCATCACAATATTTGTTTGGTCAAGTTGCTTAGTTTCAATGGTATTGATCTGATTCTGAGTTTTCTGCAAGAGCGGGTCCATTGTAGTTACATCTTTGTGAACGCTGTCTGCTGCTTCTAAATGTTTTCCTATTTGTGACAGCCATTTTTGTTTTCACATCAAGCAAGAACGAACGGACGGACGAATGCTTCGCCCCAATCTCCATCATTCCCTTCATGGATATGCTGCCAATGTTTTTTGCAATTTTTCATCCTCCGCTGCGCTCTGCATTCTCCGGCTTTCTTCCTCGTTTGCTCTGCCGGTTACGACGAATCCGATTCCGATCAAAGCAGAAACGAACACACAGGACCAGCACCCTAAAATATGTGTCTTTTTTACTTTAGTTGACCATAAAATAAAAATGTAAGCTACGTGAATTAGCTTCGCGTTTTTTCTGCTATGTATATTACTATTTGGTTCAAGTCAATAGGCATGATTTCCAGAGATTCATTGTTGAATTTGAGAAGGTGTTAAAGAGGAGGAACAAGGTCTTGTGTTAACTTTCGAAGCTCCAGAGAAAGAAAAGTTGCAGTTACTAAACGTTAGGCTCTCCTTCATAGTGGGACACGTGTGTTAGTCCTATTAACGAAAGTCAAAAAGGTTAATTCTTGATTTCAGGTCGGAGCATTCTAAATTGATTAAATGAGGTATCGCGACTTCCGCTATAAGGACTATCCTCAACAAGTGTTGTCGCCATAGTTTCCTGGAAGCGTTAAAAATCAGGTGGCGAGGCTGAGGGAATTGGACTATAGTGATTGTTTTATTTTTATGACGTGCGCTTTTGCGCGAATTGAAGGGGCGACCCTCACGACCGAAAAAAAAGAACATTTTAACCGTTCGGTCTACATTCGATATGTGCATCTTTTTCCCACAATATACAGAAAGTCGCATCTACTTTTAGAATTAACGTGGGTTTTCGAACAAAATCAAGGTAAAGATAATATTCCGGGCTATAAATAGCAACATACACGGGAAAAATGGTAATACCGATCAGCAATGTTGCATAAAACATGCTCTAAAGTTCCTTCCTTGCATTTCGAACGTTGTGCATTCAACTTCACTTTCATGCATTCATCCGTAAATAGGCCAGGCCCGCAGATGTGTAAATGTTCCGTTGAGAGAACAACACCACAGTTGATGTACAATCTTTTGTGCAATCCTACTTAGCTATGCGTTGTCACTATTGTGAGTGTCACACCATTTTTCATAAAACAAGCGTGCTCTTAGGCGCCGAGACAAGCTTTCAAGAGAAATTATGGAGGCGTTTTCTTTATGATAAAAATGTGTCGCAACGTATCAGCTAGCCGTGTTTTGCCTTACTAGATAACAACGTTTCCGTATTAGATTGTGCATGAGGACTTTTTCTGATCTCATGCTCAGTATCTAAATAAGTTTTTTATTATTATTTTTAATTTTCGTAGTATTTCGTACATTTGACAATACTTTCATGCGCAGAGCGTATTTCTTGGTAGAATCAAAAGGCCGGCTTTTTCAATAGGTGTTATGTTCGTATGCCCTGTCTTCCTGTTTCTCAATGAAAATTCAGTTGAAAGTAAGTGCTGTGGTGTCACAATTAATCTTCACCCACACACTCCGTTTTCCGTGTTGCTGAAAAAATTCACGGTGAAAGCTAACGATTTCTGTAAAAAACACGTTTCCCTTTCGTGTTACACCGATTTTTATGGCAGAGGGATCAGCCATGATTCCTTCGCCTTCATGCTTAGGACCATGTAGTTTTGTCCACTGAGATGGAATGAATGCGGGGTATACAGCTTCCCTGTAAAAGATGAAAGCTCGCTAATTTTATCACCTTTCTAAGCGTAAATGCCATTGTCGCGCATTTACGTACATACCGTGTTTTTCACGTCGTTCCTCTAAGATACAAAACGCTCTGTCTCTACAGTCCTTTTTTTGCCGAGTTTTCGCACTGCCCTTTCTATGTGTGCACTATGAACCAATGTAGCCCAAACCAAAGTACTTCTCGTTCCGCTAAGCCCTCTCCGTCAATCGACAGAGTCAAGTGTCAGTGTTGACAAGCTGGTTTACAACGTGACGTTAAAATATACATGGGTAAAGGTGAGTGATGTACCTGATGGAGAGGAAATCTGGCTTTCCTTGGCAAATGGTGCCAATCTTGAGCTGGCGGTGAACGTAAGGCTTGACAGATGGATCAAGCGGGTCAAACTGGGGCACCGTGCATCCCACAGTTCGAATGCGATGGCCAACAGCAACAGGCCGTGCCCACGGTTGATCACTGATGACCGAAACTTCTGAATTCGAAGTGCGGCTCCAGCTGTGAAACACGCTGCCGTTAAGAAGCAGCGTGCACAGCCCCGCCGCTAGCAGAACTAACCGACGGCGGCGGATCATTCTTGTCTTCTTCGGTGGCAATCAGGTTACCTCCCGCACAGACACTTCAGTAATTCAGCTTCTGAAAGACACGTTCGTTGTAAAATATTATCATTGTAGTATGTGACCTTAAAAAGAAGGAATGCGTAACTTAAGCAATAAACAGTCTACTAAGAAACTCTCTTCGAGGCATGAACAACGCGCTTGAATAAAAGTTGTCCAACATTTTGTCACGTGATAGTGACACAGATTAAGTACGCAGAGCGTGTTTCCGACGAAACATCTTACGTAGGTGAACCTGCGCCCATTAAATGAAAGGAGCAAACTGCAAGCAATCTGAGCTACAGTACACTAATGACTCCGAAAACCGCATCGGTCGTCGAGTCAGCTGTTCTCTGGTAAGGCGTTTCGCTATTTATACTTGAGGAATCGAAGGTTTCAGCTCTATGTCACACACTTCGGGTGAGGCACCGCCGATCCAACAATGGACGTGGGGCAGACTCGCCGACTTCCACTTTACGCCTCAGCCTGTGGCACCAGAAGGGCCTCGAAGTGGTACATCTCAAATTTATTTGCAGTTCGCTCGAACCATGTGGGGTTCTACGTGTGATGATTTATGGGCCTGGCCGACTTACTCATTGGGCAGACACGGAGATTACATACAAATCAAACAAGCATTTATTTAAAACAAGGACAAGAGGCAGGAGATTACAAAAATAATATAGAGGTGTAACACTTATACGCAAAAGAAAAGGGTAGCTACAAAACAAACAATGCTCTAAAAGAACACTACAACTGGTACAGACAAAACACACATACGTAGAATGTTATTAAAGTAACAGCAAGATGGAAATAAGAGATGCAAAGAAATAATTATGAAAGAAGCGTGCTTGCGCTTCGAACTTCAACGTATGACACAGCGCACACAACTGCAATAATTGCAAAGGTGGTTTTAATAAAATAACAGTTTTAAAAATGTCACGATAAAAGTTTCATACGGACCATGCCAGCTCTTGGTACACGTAAGGGAATTGACGGGTGCCGCTGAAAATCTCGCAAGCTTAGTAGACGACGAGGGTGCCCGGCACTGCAGCCGTCTCAATACGTTGCGCGGGTCACTCCATACTCGCCGCTTACGCGAGCCTCGCGACACCGACGACCACACTTCTTGCTGGTTGCTGGTCAACTGCCAATTTCAAAGCAGTCAAAACTCTTTCGAGACGTCCCATCCCCTCTCGATCTCATCTATTTTAAAGACGATAGTCTTTCTTGGAGAACTTTGACACAAAACCTTTGGTCTGTCTGTCTGCCTGTACATTTGCCTGTTCGTCTATCGTTACCGTGATTCAGGCACTCTAAATAGCACCAGCTAGTATCCCGAATGGCCGACCCCATCCGCAGCGCCCACCAATGTTGCTCAAGGATCAGCGTTCATACGTGCGCAATTGTCAAATAAAATGCACTCATTTCGCATATGTGAAGCACCTCAACAACACACAAATATTCTCCATGTTCGTCTATTACTAAAAAAGGCATACGGTAAGTGATTTTAAGAACCATGGCACTTATTACGCTGCTCTTTCCATAGAACGCTTGTGCCCCGCCACGGTGGTCTAGTGGCTAAGGTACTCGGCTGCTGACCCGCAGCCGAGTACCTTAGTAATCAGCAACTGTTTATTCTACGTCTTATTTCGTTCCATTTCGTTTCATTTACATCTATTCACCGTAGCAACAGAATCCAAACATTCGCTTTTGGATGAAAGTTTTAAACCTTCTAGGGGGAGTTTCAGGCAAATAAGCGAGGAGGAAAAGGGAGGGTGTCGCTACCTTGCAAACTTGTTTCATCTAGGGACCTTAACGTGTGACGTGACTTGATGCGCTCGTTCGCATCTGCTGCACGCTCCAGGCACTCTAGCGCAGCGCCTCCGAAATGCCATTCACCGTTTTTCTTGTGCCGAACATAAAATAAATGTTTTATTCATTCTCTCCACACGACATTTACAGATCAAATTTAGATACGGGGCAAATTTTTTCTTCTATCATTTTTTTCGATCATTTTGAACAGCTCAAGATGCCCAGCTCCTACTAATAGAATCTATCTATCTACCTATCTATCTATTGATCTATCTGGCTCTCCTGTCCGTTTTGATAATAATATCTATACCAAAATTGGCATGTCATTACACCACTGTATTACGAGCATCAGTGACTGGTCATAACATGAAAATCATGAAATGTATGTCAAGAAGGTCATGGTTTACATGTCAAGGTTTTGCTGCTCTTCGAGTTTTAGGTTTCGTTCACATCACATATTGAATAGCTAGTATGGAATGTCATGGCATGCGCGTCATTTGCACGCTAGAGTCCATCACTTATGTTCATCCTGCAGTCATGTAAAACTATACCCGTCTTGCATTATGTCATGTGAACAAAACCACTGCAAGAGCAGCAAGAACATGAAATGTAAATCATGGCGTTCATGACATACATGTCTTGATTTTAATGTTATGACGTCAGGAATGCTCGCCACACAGGCATGTTGTGGCATACTAGTTTTGGTATAGATATTAATTCCTCAACACATGTCCCTCCTTTCGGTACAGGTGTAAGGAAGGCGTTTTGGCGCCGCTGCTGCGTCGTTAGCCGCCGGATATCGTCCTCTCTACACAAAAGCACTCTTCCGTAGACAATAGGGCGCACGGGGAGACGAAAATTGCAGTCGTTTCTGAGATAGCCTTCTTCTCAAGAATATTGCTGCGTAGTATTGTCACGATGAATCACAAGTACTTGGGGTTTATTAAACCACCGAGTTCCTATCTTTAGGACGATGCGTCAGTCGTGGCTGGCTCTCGAGTAGAAAAGAAGCACGCGATCTTCTTTTTCCTCCAGATCGAAAGCTGCTCTTGTAGTATACCCACTACGTGTGGTGGGCATTATCCCCCCTTTCGAAAAGAAAAAAAGTCCTAAAAGAGGGAAAAAAGTACATGGCATCACCCCGATGTTACAACATAGGCACGTAAAAAAATTGGAAATTCAGGTAAAGTGAAAGTAGAAATTAAAGAGCACGCCAGTATAGGAAATATTAATGAACGAAAAAGCCAGTTCACAAAATAAATAAACAATACCAAGAACAGTGTACAACAAAGAAAAAGTTATGAACAACGCGCAATAAATGGTTTCATGCACAACACATGAGCGACGTCTGGCCTCGGCCGTGTCCTGCTCCGTGCCTGTGGTGTTGGGTCCGTAACCACTGTGTAGTTCACGTCACTGACGCGGTGTTACACTTTATATGGGCCAAAGTACCGGATCAGTAACTTTTTACTAAGGCCACGGCGGCGGACGGGCGGCCACACCCAAGCTTGGTCTGCGGTTTTATAAAACACTTCTCGGTGGCGGGTGTTACAGCGCTGGCAGTGTTATAGCGCCTGCTGTTGCTGGCCGATGTGAAGTCCCGCGAGCTGTCGCGCTTCCTCAGTATACTCTGCGAATTCTTCGGCGTCAATTGCCAACTCGTCTTTGTTTTGACACGGTAGCATAGAGTCCAGCATGGTCTGCACTTAGCGGCCGTAGAGAAGCCGAAATGGCGTGAATCGCGTGGTCTCTTGCACGGCGGTATTATACGCGATGGTCACATAGGGTAAGATCTAGTCCCATGTTTTGTGCTGTACATCCATGTGCATTTAGATCATGTCTTTGATGGTCTTATTCAGTCGCTCGGAAAGTACGTCGGTTTGCGGGTGGTACAAAGTTGTCTTTCGGTGTCTGGTGTTGCTCAGTTTGAAAGCTTCTTCCATAAGCTGCGCCGTGAATGCCGTCCCTCTGCTCGTTATTATACTGGAAGGAGCACCGTGTCGTAAAACAATTTGGTGCTTGAAAAAACTGCGCTACCTCAGAAACCGTGGCTCGTGGGATCGCCAGCGTCTCAGCGTAGCGTGTCAAATAGTCGGTCGCGACAATCACCCGTTTCTTGCTGTCCGCCGACAGGAAAAAAGGCCCGAGAATGTCCATGCTGACTTGGTCTAACGGCGTGCAAGGTGCTTGATTGGGCTGAATCAAACCAGCTGGCTTAACAGACGGTTGCTTTCGGCGCTGACATTCCCGACAGCTCATGAAGTACTTCTTGGCGCTTGCCGAAAGTTATGGCCAATAGTACATCTCGCTCACTCTGGAAAGTGTCCGTGAGTAGCCCAGATGACCGGATGTGGGTTCTTCAGGGCAAGCTAAGAGGACGTTGCCTTGCATATCTCGAGCCAGCCACGACTGACGCATCGTCCTAGAACTAGCTACTGGGTGGTTTAATAAACCCCACATTACTTATAATTCATCGTGACAAACTGGTGAAAGAGCTGGGTAGTCTCACGGATGCTGCTGACCCCCCCCCCAGGAAGCTGTAATACGAGTCCAGTGCCAGTCAATACTGCCGTGCATTGGACCAGCCGCCGAATCAGGGGATTGCCTCCGGAAGTCGACGATACTGCTCCCACCACGTAAACAACATGACCAGCGCTTCGGTGCAAATCTCGCCAACCAGCACGGGAAGCACGACGTCGAACCGCTATACGTTGGAAAGCCCACGGGCACCGGCGACGATCCACGGTAAGGAGCGCGAAGACGTTGAGGACTGGTTGGCAGACTTCGAGCGCGTAGCCACCTTGAATCAGTGGGACGACGCGACGAAACTGGAGCGTGTATATTTCTATCTCGAAGATGGGGCACGCACGTGGTATCAAAATCGAGAGGAACAGCTGACGACGTGGCCCTAATTCTCCCGTAGACTTCTGCAGACCTATGCCAACGCTGATCGCCAAGTAAAAGCTGAACGAGCTTTTCTGCTCCGCGTCCAGTCGCCAAACGAAACTGTGACCACGTGCGTCAAAGACGTGACGTGCCTCTTCCGATGGGCCGATTCAAGAATGGTGGAGGACAAGAAGTTGCGTCACTTGATGCGCGGTGTCAAGGAACAGCTTTTTGCCAGCCTCGTGCGAAGCCCTCCGAAGATGGTCACGGAGTTCTTGTCCGAAGCCGTGACAATGGAAAAAGTTTTGCAGCAGCGATCCAACCAATACGACAGGCAAGTCAGTGGCATGTCTACTGCTGACATTTTCACCACCACTAGGACCAGCAATGTCTCTCTACGTGAACTCATCCGTAATATCGTCCATGGATAGTTGCAAACGGCTGGTGTAACAACGCTTCCTACGATTAGCTCTATTGCAACTGTGATCAAGGATTAGCTGCACCGGGCTCTCCAGAACACCGTGCCTTCCGATACAGCTGTGCCAGCTCCTTCTGAATAACATCGTGGGACAAACTACGCGGAAGCCTTGAAACGCTCTGCTGCATCGCCTCCATTGTTCGTTCATCCTGTCCCTGCTGTTTCACTCGAGTCAGCGCAGCACATACCATACTACGAAGGCTCGTGCGCGCAACCACCCCTGCCCTTTGTCCGTGGTGCTCCTGTCGCCCATCGTTCGGTGCAGCCAGTGCAGTACATCGACGATCAGCCCACGACTCCTCGGAAGTCTGATGTTTGACCAGATCACCAGCCTCTATGCTTTCACTGTGGAGAAGCTGATCACTTGTACCTCCAGTGCCCATATCACCGTCTTGAGCCTCGCGGCTTCTCTGTGTACTCGCCGACACCCCGTTACGGCCGGAGACCACGCGACATCGAAAACTAACTCTCCCAGCAGCATGCGCTATTGTCTGCCGGGCACCAGTCACGCTCGCCATCACCGAGGCGATTCTCATCAACGCCCCCACCGGTATTCTACCGCACGATGTCCCAGCTCCCGCAGGGAAAACTAGCCGAAGCGACCCCTGGGGCGGGGTCGCTGAACGTCGAAGCGCTGAAGACCTCCTATTTACGCAGAACCGTACAGAAACTGGTCCGACATCACCTGCTGCTGCAAAGCATAGGCGGCTTTCACTCGACATAGCAGTGACAATTGATAAATGTGTAGCTATTGCGTTAGTGAAACGGCGTCAACTATTCTATACTGAGCGGGAAACTGACAACTCAGCTGAAGAAAGCAATCACGCCGTTGCATACCTTGCAGATTCGGACAGCTGATGGCTTTGTCGTTACTCCACTGGGCGCCTGCACAACTAGAGTACAGATTCAAGATTATACAATTGTAGCAAGCTGCCTTGTTCTACGTTAATGCTCCTTTGACGTCATTCTGGGAGTTGACTTTCTACAGGAAAATGGAGCTATCATTTATCTGCAAGAGCGCTGCGTCACGTTCTCAGCCCAGTGAGAAATCAACTTGCAGGATGACGGAAGGCGGGTTGACGTACTCCGTATTTCTGAACAGAGTGTGACCCTTCCTCCCCGAGCAAGTGTTCTAGTCGAGTTAACATGTTGTGATTTGAGCGATGGCTATGTGGTGGCCGAGACAAATTTATAACACCTCCTGCAACAAGGCATCTGTATAGCTAGAAGTGTAATACACGTTCGTGATGGCCGATCTGAATTGCTCGTTATGAATTTAGCAACAAGCATCGACACCTTTTCCGTGGCACTTCGATAGCGTTTGCCCAAACCAGTTTTTCACGATGAATCACAAGTACTGGGGAGTTTATTAAACCACCGAGTAGCTAGCTCTAGAACAATGCGTCAGTCGTGGCTGGCCCTCGAGTCGTGAAGAAGCACGCGATCTTCTTTTTCCTCCAGATTGAGAGCTGCTCTTGTAGTCTACCCCCTACGTGTGGTTGGCAACGTTCAGTGAAATCACACACGCGCACTGTTCGAGAGCTTTCAGTGTTCCGGTCATCCACCGATGCGTTTTATTTTTCGAGCACCATTTCATTGACGTGGGCGACACCGCACAGAATCCAAGACGCATTGCACTCCACTGTCACATTATGACGAAAGTCGTATCTCGCGCGCTAGGTCATGTCCACACACATACAAAAAGAAAATGACAAAAATAGTGCACAGTTGCAACGCAAAACACATAAGCATTCTTTAATGCCGCATATTCAAAAATACACGCTGTAAGTGGTACACAAAAATAAAATAATGAGATGCTTTGCATCAAGAAATAAAAACAAATCCAAAACTGGATGCCCGCTTGTGCGCATACCTTGTACTAGTCACGCACTGATGCGCATCAGTAAAAAATAAAACGAGAACCTTCGCAGAACATCTGGCCACGTTTTGCGCGCAGGCGTGCCGTGATAGACCTCGAACAGAGGCAACTTGATGAATGGTTTTCAAAGAAGCATACCATAAAGCAAAAAATGTTTCTAAAACAAAGCTTGTGGAACTACAAGCGTGATAAGTTTAAACCGTGCGCCGCTTCAGGCAAAAGAAAATACAAAGAAAACGTTTCACAATGTTGAATATAAGGGGTACCTCCAAACTGATAAGCAACTCCAAAAACAAGGCAAAAAATTTGAGCGCTGCTTCTGAAAAGCTTGTCAGTGGGTGGCACTAACGTGACGAGCATACCACCTAACTTTGACCCTCGCTCGAGGTGGTCGCTTCTTCGGAGGCGTTCTAGCAAACCAGGAAATCGAAAAGAAACGATGGCAGCTACACGGACACCGATTTTTCGCTAGTGTATACCCCGGAGGCATGCCGTCATCAGCGCCTCGTTCTACGGGAACGGGTCTCCCCGCGCCGTCGCGTCGCTGTAGAGGTTCTTGAAAAGGAAAAGTGAAGTGAAAAGCGCGGAGCTGTTATTGTCTTTCAACACGAAGGCACTGACTCGGCCCCGCGCGGAGATGGGGGAGGAAAGTTAAAGAAGGGGGAGAAAAGTATAGGAGGAGGAAGGGTGCATTCGACTGTGTCGCGCGGGGTACACGCTGCCACCGGTAAAAAGAAAGCAGTCAGGCAGGCTGGCACGGGGTGGGGAGTGGGAGCAGCACGTGACGAGCGTCAGAGCAGGCAGGCGGGGCCACAGATGCACAGAAACAACAAGACGTGCATGCTGGCCTTGCTAGAGCCGCGCGATGAGATTGGCGTCAACGAAGAACTCAAGTAGGGCCTCGAAGGCCTGCATGAGCCCTGAGCGGTGGGCCTGAGGAAACCGGAGGTAGTCGAGGCTCACGTGTGGCAGTCCCAGACGACCGTAGGCGTCGAAGAGCCGCCGGCGTTGTTCGGTGTAGCCAGGGCACAGCAGCAGGATGTGCTCGGTGGTCTTCATTGCTGGGCATTCAGCAAACGAAGGGCTCCCGCTGATGGTGAAGTGAAATTGCCTCTTAGCGGCGCGGGCGCAGTCGGTGCGAAGCCGAAGCAGGAAAGCCTGGGCAGGCTTGCTGATGCTGGTCTTCGGAAGCGGTCGCGGGGGGTTCCCTGTAGCCACACGAGAATCTGGGTGTAATGCGCGCACATGGCGCACAATACGAAGGTGCGCAACATCGCCAGCGCGGATGAAAGCTGAGGCGGGTTTGCTGGGGTGGTGAGCCTTCTTACGCCTGCGAGTCCACACCGAATGTCCATGCCTCTGAAAAAGGCAATCTGTGTCAAGGCCAGCAATCGAGCCCGCCTGACGCGAACAACTCAACGACGTCATCAAGCGGTGGCACTGGTCTGTCACGCAATGCACCGCGAGCTCCCTCAGCCCGCGAGTTCGTTGAAGAAATCGGAGCCTTCCAGTCTGGCGAGTCTTGGCCTCATCTCTCTCTCTCTCTCTCTATACACCTTTATTCCTATCCTTTTAACCCCTCCTCACCCCAATTCCTTGTGAGCTACTGTTGAGGTGTCGCTTCCTGAAGACGACAGACGGGGCTCACTGTTCTTTTCTTTTCCTTCTGCAAGAGAGTTTATTAGCGACGCCAGGTAGTAGGCAGGCAGCTGGTTCTGACAGAAATGCTTGAGCAGTCCAGCGTCTACAGTTCGTGCACACACTCGCGCTTCGCACTCAGAGAGAGATGGATGGTCCCGCTGGTCAGTGCCTTGCGAATTCCCCACTACAATACCCCGGCGACGAAGACGAGCCACCCTGGCGACTCAAGGTGACGAGAGAACAGGAGGGTCGTAGCAGGGCTTGAGGCGACTGACGTGGACCGTCTCACGAACAAGGCGGCGCTTGTCCGTGGACGGCTTGAGCAGTTCAATCACATAAGTGACAGAAGAAGGGTGCTGTACGACGCGGTAAGGGCCCGTATACTTCGGTGCAAACTTGGGAGTCAGTCCTAGAGAGTGGAAAGGCAGTCGGAGCCACACGAGAGAACCGACGTGCAAAGGATCCTGAACAAGATCGTGAACGTGGCGATCTTTTTGAAGGGCTTGATTATCGGCTGTGAAGGACCATGCAAGCTGACGACACTCTTCGGTATGTTCGGCAATTTCAGAAACATGGCTGAACTCGGAGGCATCAGGATTGCATGGCAAAATTGTGTGGAGTGTCCTGCATGGGTCACGACCATATAAAAGAAAAAATGGAGAAAAGCTCGTTGTTGATTGAACCACCGTATTGTAGGCACACGTCACGAAAGGAAGGACAACGTCCCAATTGGAGAGGTCGGAATCAATATACATAGCGAGCATGTCTCCGAGGATTCTATTAAAACGTTCCGTTAGGCCGTTCGTCTGATTGATTTGTGGGGTTTAACGTCCCAAAACCACGCTATGATTATGAGAGACGCCGTAGTGGAGGGCTCCGGAAATTTTGACCACCTGGGGTTCTTTAACGTGCACCCAAATCTGAGCACACGGGCCTACAACATTTCCGCCTCCATCGGAAATGCAGCCGCCGCAGCCGGGATTCGATCCCGCGACCTGCGGGTCAGCAGCCGAGTACCTTAGCCACTAGACCACTGAGGCGGGGCAAGGCCGTTCGTGTGAAGGTGGTAGGCTGTTTATGTGTGGTGTACCGTACGGCATGAATGTAAAAGCTGCTGTAGAACTTCGGACAAAAATACGCAGCCCCTGTCACTCAGGAGCTCCCATGGTGCACCATGACGAAGAACAAACCGATGCAAGATGAAGGTTGCAACGTCACGAGCACCAGCCGAAGGTAGCGCTGCCGTTTCAGCGTACTTTGTCAGATAGTCGGCAGCCACAATCACCCATCGATTACCACCAACAGAGCACGGTAGCGGGCCGTATAGGTCCATCCCAACACGGTCAAATGGTCGTGCAGGACATGGTAGAGGCTGCAGTTGACCGGGTGAATGAGGAAATGTCTTGCGCTGCTGACACAGGGAACATGAGCGAATGTGTTTGCGTACAAACGTGTACATACCCCGCCAGTAGTAACGTTGGCGGATCCGTTCATACGTCTTTAGCACACTGGCGTGTGAGTGTTGCGGTTCAGCATGAAAATATTCTCAGATATCACACCGCATATGGCTGGGTATGACTAGCAGTCATTTACGATCCACCACTTGATAGTTGTGATGGTATAACAGGCCATCCCGTATAGTGAATTGCGTTGCTTGGCAGCGAAGAGCACGCGGGTAACCGGAAGTTGATGCGTCAGAAAGCATATTCAAGAGCGAGACAATCCAAGGGTCTTTCCGCTGTTCGAATGACACGTCTGTGACGCTAACGGCAGAAATGAGAAGATCAAGTGCTGATATTTCCTTATCATCAGACTTCACGGGTGATTGCGACAGCGCATCTGCGTCAGAGTGCTTTCGCCCCGACCGGTAGACGACGCGTATGTCGAATGCCTGGAGGCGTAGTGCCCAACGTCCGAGGCGACCAGAAGGATCTTTCAATGATGCCAACCAACAGAGTGTGGGATGTTCAGTTACCACATCAAAAGTTTGGCCGTACAAATAGGGGCGAAACTTGTTTAAGGCCCACAATCGCCAGGCACTCTTTTTCCGTAACAGAATAGTTGGCTTCTGTCTTAGCGAGGGCGCGGCTGGCATAGGCGACCGCATACTCCGTAAAACCTGGTTTGCGTTGCGCGAGTACTGCACCAATGCCGATGCGATTTGCATCCGTGTGTACTTCGGTCGGCGCAGTAGGATCGTAATGACGCAGTACGGGTGGTGAGGTAAGGAGCTGGCGCAGTGTTGCGAAACGTTCGTGACAGGCTGCTGTCCAATTCGAAAGATCTGCAGGGCCAGCAAGGAGTTTGGTGAGCGGAGTGATGATGGAAGCAAAGTTCCGGACAAACCGACGAAAATGGGAGCACAGGCCCACAAAACTCCGTAGTTCTTTAACTGTAGTCGGCTTAGGAAATTCGGCAACAGCGCGAAGCTTGTCAGGGTCGGGAAGGATGCCGGCTTTCGAGACGACATGACAAAGTATAGTGAGTTGTTTAGCCCCGAAGTGACATTTTTTTAGGTAAAGCTGAAGCTTGGCGTTTGTAAGGCACTGTAGAATTTTACGCAGACGAGTGAGATGCGAAGTGAAATCGGGTGAAAAGACGACAACGTCATCAAGATAGCACAAGCATATGTTCCATTCAAGACCGCGTAAAATGCTGTCCATCATTCGCTTGAATGTGGCGGGTGCATTGCAGAGTCCGAATGGCATTACGGTAAATTCATAGAGACCATCCGGTGTAACAAACGCCGTTTTTGGACGATCAGCCTCAGCCATTTGGACCTGCAAATAACCTGAGCGAAGGTCAAGCGGGGAAAAGAAATCTGCACCTTGGAGACAATCGAGAGCGTCGTCTATGTGGAGAAGAGGGTAAACATCTATCTTCGTAATGTTGTTTACGCGCCTGTAGTTTACGCAGAACCAGATCGAACCATCCTTTTTCTTGGACGAGTACAACTGGTGAAGACTAAGGACTACAAGAAGGCTTGATGACTCCACGCTGCAGCATGTCGTCTACTTGTTCTGCAATTACACGATCTCCGCCGGGGACACACGATAGAGCGCTGGCGCAAAGGAGAATATGTGCTCTCTTGCCTCTTGCTCTTGCCTGTGCCTTTCTTGCCTCTTGCCTGTGTCAATTGTGTGCACAACGGTGTTCATTCTTCCTAGCACCACTTGAGGAAAG
The DNA here is from genome assembly GCA_013436015.1 of Rhipicephalus annulatus. Lineage (NCBI taxonomy): Eukaryota > Metazoa > Arthropoda > Arachnida > Ixodida > Ixodidae > Rhipicephalus > Rhipicephalus annulatus. The sequence continues at coordinate 293,855 of WOVY01001245.1, forward strand.
TCAAACGAACGCCTGAATTTGTGCAACAGGGTAACAAGCTGCTGTTGTTGAGCCGGGGCTAGATGGCAGTGAATAGAACAATAAAATGCATCGGACGACACACTGTTCGAGGCAAAGTGAGGAACCAACGCGTTCAGCTCCATATTCGGCTCGGTGTCGAAGAAATCGGCAGGCACGATAGTACCTTCATCGATAAGCTGAATGTGGCCGAGCGTCTCGTTGCGGTGCAAACTGAGGGGGTACGAATTCGGATTGGAAATAAATATTCCGGTAGTGTCTTGACAAAGCGCATGAACGGCGAATGGCAGCGATGTGTGATGGCGGCTACCGAAAATGTCAGATGGCGTGAATAGGACGGTGGCGTCAGAAAGTGAAGTGCAGCAGGCAGGGACAACACTGGGCGCTGAAAGGAGGAAGGTCTATGTCCGTCGTGACGACAAGGTTAGGCACACTAGATACGGCCACATCAACAGAAGGCGCATCACCAAACGGTAACAGCTCCACTTCGGCCCGAGCGCAGTCCACGACGGCGTGCTGACGTGATAAGAAATCCCATCCTAGGATGACATCGTGGGAAAATGAAGCCAACACGTGAAATTCAATAATGTACAAAACGTCTCGAATAATCACTTTTGCTGTACGTGCCGCAACGAGCTCAATTTTTTGGACGCTCGCTGTGCTAAGAGAAACTACAGCAGAAAGAATCGTCACTTGACGAAGAGAGCGGCAGAGTCTGACTAATCACAGATATCGCGGCACCGGTATTGATGAGTGCAAGTGTTCGTACACCTTCGACGATTACATCAATAAGATTGGCGGGAGACAGGCGAGGATTTAAACGATTAGACGATGACGCAGCTCGTGCCTCCGGAGCTGCGGCAGTTAGTTTTCCGTCTCAATGGAGGTGGGTCGTCGACGCATAGGCCATACAGAATAACGACTTGTTGAAGGGGAAGGCGAGCGGAAAGTAGATCGTCGAGAAGCGGAGGTTCGGGTGCCGGAAGGAGCTTGCGCATCGCGTTCGTGAACTTGAGGTGGCACGTGAGGCGCGTGGTATGGAAGCTGAAACGAGTACTCAGGGTATCTTGGTGCATTAGCTGCGAAGCGTCGACGACATAGACGTGCAACGTGACCTGGAATCCCGCAAAAGTAACATATCGGCCGGTTGTCAGGAGTGCGCCAAGGATTTCCAGCATGCTGCTGTGTAGCTGGAAACGGCGTGGTGGAAGGTCGCACAGGTTGTGGCGTATACAATGGCAGACGAGGCGGAGGCATTGCCGCGACGGCCGATAAGTCAGTGGCGCGGAAACAGGTGTTGATGGAGAGGCAGGCGTAGGTAATGGCAACGCCTCGGAGACCTGCTCCTGAATAGCCTGTCTATCGGCGTCAGGCGGTTCATTGATGCTTCAGTGGTCCGCAGATACGAGTCACGAAAGCTGTCGTGCGACCGCTTCACTTACATATTCTTTTATCTGCTCCAGCAGTGTGCTGTCAACACCGACGGCCAGGGAAGCAAGAGAGTCGTCTGCTGTCGTTGACCTCCGAACTGATGCACGTTGCTTGCTAATATCTTCCAAGCTATGGCTCAAGGTCACAAGTTCGAATAGGTACTTAGGCCCTTTTTCAGCAACATTTGAAAGGCATCATCGTCTATTCCTTTCAAGATATGCCTGATCTTGTCTTGTTCGGTCATCTCAGGAATAAAGCGCCGGCATACGTCGATAACATCTTCAATGTAGCTAGTGAAGTTTTTACACTGTCTTTGTGCTCGTCCACGTAGGCGCTGTTCAGCACGCAGCTTACGCACTGCGGGGCGATCGAACTCAGCTGCAAGAGTGGTCTTGATTGATTGATTTGTGGGGTTTAACGTCCCAAAACCACCACATGATTATGAGAGACGCCGTAGTGGAGGGCTCCGGAAATTTCGACCACCTGGGGTTCTTTAACGTGCGCCCAAATCTGAGCACACGGGCCTACAACATTTCCGCCTCCATCGGAAATGCAGCCGCCGCAGCCGGGAATCGAACCCGCGACCTGCGGGTCAGCAGCCGAGTACCTTAGCCACTAGACCACCGCGGCGGGGCTACAAGGGTGGTCTTAAAAGCCCTTAAAAGCGCCTCAAGTGGTAAATGCAATACGGTGGTTTGTGAACCCCAGGCTGGCGACGTCTTTGAGATAAAATGGGACGTTCTCCGATTTCGAGGGGTCGTCTCACTTGGCGGCGTTCACCATTTCAAACAGCTGCAACCGTCTTCCACATGGTGGTCCTCGGTGCCGCTGAAGAAGGGGGGATCCTGTTGGTGCAGGGTGGTATGTACGATGACCAGTTGAGATTGGGCCGTCCTCTGTAGGGGGGTGCCTTGCTCGGTCGTCTGATCAGGCACTGCTCATGCAGTGGGCAGCTTGCGGCTTCGAAGTTCCAGGTTTGCGTACCCAACACCTTTCCACCACTTTGCAAGGGAGTTTAATAGCGACGCAAGGTAGTAGGCAGGCAGCCGGTACTGACAGAAATGCTCGGGCAGTCAAGTTTCTACAGCTGGTGCACACACTCGCGCTTCGCACTCAGAGAGAAATGGTCCCACTAGCCAGTGCCTTGCGCATTCCCCATTACACTTCTTACAACATAACCACTTCCACTTACGCGATGCGTGAGAACGTCACTCGTCCTTGGCTGCAACCACGCGCAGTGATCGGCGCCTTCGAGTCTGGCGAGTCTTACGCAATGCGTGGCAACATCCCTCGTCCTTGGTGCAACCACGCTTAACGGAGGGCCCCATTGAAGGATTCCGACGTCACAGCCAGCGGCGCTTCAGGTTGGAAATTTGGTTACTCAAAGGATCCACTCAATGCCTATAAAAAAAGCCCTAAGGCTCGTCGCGAGCAGTTGACCTATGCGTCAGCGAAGCCTGTCGTCGGTTGCTTCGAGCCTCTTTCGCTTTCGGCGCAGCCGGTGTGCTTGGCAGTGGCGAGTCTTGTGGCGTCCTTCATAACCTCCTCGGCGGTGCGCTTCGTAACAGTGGTTAGCAGATGTGGCATCGGCCAGCATCAGCGACATCGATGTGGTGAGTGCTTGATGTTTCTTCCCTCAGTTCACCAGACTACTCTAGCACAGGTTATACTAGTTTATAGAAGGGCTTTGTGAAGCATTAGAGCGACCTTTGATCGTTTCAAGCCAAGTCAGAGCGCTTTGAAACCAAAATAATGTGGAGGGTGTAAGCACGGCAGTGTTAGAAATTGCTTGCGCGTCTTGCTAGTAGACTTATAGGGGGTACGGCAAGTAGATTCTTCGCAAAGGCAAACAGCAAGAGGCTAGAGTGAACAATGGAGAACCTTAAAGTGAAGGAACTCATCGAAATTTGGGAGCAACTCGGCATTACTTAGGGCCGTGCGAAACGAAAGCAAGCCATCCTTGAGATCATGAAGGATGAAGAAGTGTCGGCTGAGAAAGTCGATGAGGCCTGGATAGATATCAAAACATGCCGCGGGGAGGCTGAAAGGCGAGAAGTAGAAGTTCGCGAATGTGAAGAAGCTGAAAGGCGCGAACGTCGCGGGCGTGAGGAGGCTGAGAAACAGGAGCGGCTCGAGTTGAAACAAATACAATTGGCAGTCCTACAGTTTTCGCAGGCGCCTAGCGTAGCTTCTCTGACAGTTCAGGTCAGCGGCTATAGAATTCGGGACCAGCTGCCATGTCGTAGTAGGCGAGGACATGGCTAAGTATCTCGTCAAGTTAGAACACGTCTGTGAGCGAAATGCTTTGGAGCGGTCTCTTTGGGCGCAGAACCTGTTAGCTCTTCTTCCCGGCGAAGTGTCCGACGTGATAACATGCTTGTCAAGGGAAGCGTTTGAGAGCTACGACGAGTTTAAGGAACTGCTATTGAGACGTTAGAAGTTGTTCCGCAGTCACCCGAGGCTTTCAGGCAAAGGTTCTGGTATCCTAAAAAGGAGAATCAGTCACACGTTGACTTCGCGTGTCGTCTTAAAGCCGATGTAATTGAATGGCTCAAGCGCGAAGGTCAAGTCAAGTCAAGTCAAGTTTATTTCCAACAATATCAAGTCGGAGGTCCTTAGGCGAAAATATGTCGGAGACATCTTGAGAGAGCCCAAGAACGCTTCAAGAGCAGCAGGCATTTTACAAAAATATCACGTAATTCACTGTATATGCATAGGCAAAATAGAAGCTTAGTTCTTTTTTCTTTTAGGGAACAAAATAAACACAAAATTTCACATGGGTCACAAATCTTGAACGCACATGCGCAAAAACAACAATTTTTATACAAAAGAAGAACACATGAAAAAACATGATAACATAAGATAGCTAGTGCTATTTGAGCAGTCCCTATATCTGTAGCAACATACTTCGTACATGTTTCTTGAATTTACGTTCAGGCAGTTCGAAGTCAATACCAGTTAAAAGTTTGTTCAATACTGTTGGTATCTGGTGGTGTAGAAGGCATTCTCCGTAACGTGTGCGAGAAAAGGGAACTGGTCTTAGTTGATTTCGGAGAGTGTATCGGCATGAGCTGTGAACTGAATGCCAAAGAAGTTTGTTTTTCTGAGTATAAAGTATTAGTTTATATGCGTAAAAGTCACGTGCTCTAATAAGTTCATGATTTATAACGAGCTGATGAGTACGTAGTTTGCTAGGAAGCCCATAAAAATTTTCGAATATTCTAAGAACTTTTTTTCTGTAACATCTCTAGTTCGTTGAGGTTCTGAGCAGACGTTTTTGCCCATACTAGGGCGCAGTAAGATAACCGGGAATAGAAATGGGCGTAATATATAGCCTTATGAAGCCATAATGGTACAAGGTCTGATAGCTTATACATGCAACCTACAGTTTTGCCTAATTCAGAGACCAGTTTTGACACATGCGTATTCCACGACATGTTTTCCTCAAACCATACTCCTAGAATTTTTTGCGTTTTAACGCATTTTAGCGTGGTGCCCTGAAAGGAGAACTTCAGATTAATGCATGGCTTATTAGGAGGCCTAAATATAACTTATTTTGTTTTACTTGCGTTTAAGTCAAGCTTGTTTCATGGAGCCACAGTTCCATGTGTCTCAAATAATTAGATACAGTAACTTGAAGATCGGCCATTGTATCAGCACTGAAAAAGGCATTCGTGTCATCTGCGTACATGACTAGTTTTTCTGTGTAAGGAATATTACATATATCATCTATATAAAGTATAAATAACAAGGGCCCTAAGATAGAAGCTTGTGGAACGCCTTGCTTAAGTTCTGTTGCTGCTGACGCTAAGCTACCGAGTTTAACATATTGTTTTCTATCATATAAGTAATTCATAATTAATTTAAGAGCAGCGCCACGCAAACCGTAGTCAAATACTTTTCCTTCTAGAATGTCGTGTTTTATGCTATCGAAAGCCTTCCTCAGGTCAAGGAACAGTCCAACTGTATATATTCTTTTTTCGAAATTGTTTAGTATCACCTCTTTTACGTTTAATAGGGCTGATTCAGTGGACTTTCCTTTCTGGAAAACATACTGAGCAGTGTTTGTTATTTGATACTTTGAAAGAAAGTTCCTTATTCTACAATTTATGGCACTCTCAAATACCTTCAATAGCACTGGTAAAAAAGAAATTGGCGTATAATTTGAAATGTCATTCAAAGCACCGCCTTTGTGCACAGGACATACGCGCGCAAGCTTGAGTTCAGAGAGGAAAATACCCGAAACTAACATGCAATTATTAATATGAGCCAAGGGCTCCAATATAAGGTCCGCAACGTGCTTCAAGGGCGCTGCGCTTAATTCATCAGCGCCTGTTGCTACATTGTTTCGTAGTCTATTTATCGAGATGTGAACCTCAGAAGGTGTTACTGGACTTAGACTGATTGTGTTAGGCTCTCTCGTTCTACGGGTAATCCTTTCTTGCGTACAATGTCCTGAAGGAGGCACATAATCACCAGAATGGGCAAAATATATGCGTTCATAGCCGTAATAGCTGCATCGTCGCTCATATCTTGGGAGAAGGCTTTTACATTAATACGCATTTTACTTTCGGTAAATTGGCCCAGGTTATTCTCTTCGTTCCACAGTTTACGAGGATCATTATAAATCTTCGCGAAAAGTTTCATAATAAATCTTCTTAGCTTTGCGTATGTCGGCATTTAGCTTATTGCGATACGTTTTGAATTTTTTCAGCACCTCTTGGTCACGTGTTTGAACAAACTTATGATACATTTTGTTTTTTGTTTTGATTCTTTTGTGAAGATCAGTGTTGATCCATGGTTTACAAATTTTCTTTTTCTTTACTGTGTGCGTCACCATGGGAAAACTTATCATAACATACTTTGAGATAGCCCAAGAAAGCGCCATATGCGCGATCTGAATGTTGCTCTGCGTTCACAAAAGACCAGTCCATAAGGGGTATTTCTGAGAGAAATTTTTCTAGAGTGAGCTGGTTTATGACACGGTACGTTGTTTTTTCATTGTACCTAGGCTTATTCGTTGCAGTGGAAAAAAGAGCAAAAACGGGTAAGTGGTCACTAAGGTCAAGTGAAAGTAAGCCTGTAAAAGTCTTATTCGTCGGCACGTTTGTGATACAGACGTACAGAAGAGTGGCGCTATGGTCCGTGATTCGGCTTGGTAGACCGATAGTGTTCAAACAACAATAGATGGACAGATTAGTTTCAAATTGCGTAGTGGCAACGTCATCGCTTAGCATGTTGATATTTACGTCACCCATCAGAAAAAATGGCACGCGGAACAAGTGAAGCTTAGATATAATGGTTTCAAAAGTAGCGAGAAAATCAGACTTGCTGCTTGCGGGTGGCCGATACACTACAGTAACTAGAACATTTGGTAACCGGATTGTAATACGTTCAATGGTAGTGGTCACAAAGGTTAGCTCATCAATAATATCATGAGCAATACAGTCCTTCACGTACAAAGCAACACCTCCGCCACGACTATTAGTCCTGGTAACACCATTGTATTTGTAAGACTGTAGTTGTGGAGAACTGTCATTAGGAGCGAACCATGTTTCGAAAAGCAAAATTACATTGAATTTTATAGCTAAGGAATCAAGTAACATGCTGAGATCAGAAACCTTATTTTGAATACTGCTCACATTCAAATGTAAAGCACTGAAGTGTCTTCCAATATGCGTGACCACTCTGTTAAAACTGTCTGCATCATGGGATTGACAACTGTCAAATAACGCCATTTCGCAGCAGAGTGTACCAATTAAGAGTGTCAATTAGATACCTAGTGGCACATCTTGTCCAAATCATCTGGTTCAGCAATTCTCAGCACCTCTGATGATTTCGTTTTCCTGGCGAAAATTTTTCCATTGCGCTTCCACACGTATTTTCATCCAACGTCACGCTTCTTAGCTACGGTTGCACCTAGGAGTTGTTTCCCAAGCTGGGTTAGGTTTTCATTGACAAAAATAGGATCGGTTGACTGGAAACCAATTTTGTTAGCAGAAAGTCGCGCCCTCTTAGCCTTAGCCAAGAAGGCATTTCGTTTCTCCCGGCGAACAAATCGTACAATTATATTCTTTACATCGGGATCTTTTGTTCCCATCCTGTGACAAACATCAGTATCTGTAGAATTGATGGGTTGCCCGACTGCTGAGCAAATATTCTGGACTACTTCGGAAGGCTCACCTTCAGTGGGCAAGCCCTTGATTTCAATGTTGTTTGCTCTGGTATACTTCTCCAAGTTCTCAACTTTAATGCGTGATTTCTTCGTTTCCAGTACGAGAATATCGTTTGCCTTTCGCGCATCTGCGAGTTCTTTTCGCAACAATCTTATCTCTTCGGATAGTGGTTTAGTGTCATCACAGACTGTACTACACAAGTCTAATTTTTTTTAATCGCGAAGTTCCTTCCGTATCTCTCGCTGAAATACGTCTAGTTCCTTATTCATCGTTCAACAAGACAACAGCAGCAGACACAACGTACACACTGGTGCTTGGTAGCAGTGCTAGCAATAACAGAATTTAGGTGCACTAGTGAAATTCTTACCTGCATACAGAGAATACTTGCTAGCGACGTGAAGCCTGCGAGCACTGCTGCCAAACTGCCGTCAGAGCAGAAGTTCCCTGGCTCATAAAGTGCACCGTGTTCTGGGGACTCGTCATCCGCGCAGACGCAATTCGTTCCGCATCCACTTCTTGTCGATGGCGTAGAACTGCACTGTATGTCGTCACAAGGTGCGTCGATTAGGCTGTCCGAACCAGTGCTCTCGTCGGCGGTACTGTTTGCAATGTGCGGTGATAAGGATCCCAGGAATGTGATGAGCTGCGTACAGAGAATACTTGTTAGCGACGTGAAGCCTGCGAGCACTGCTGCCAAACTGCCGTCAGAGCGGAAGTTTCCTGGCTTATAAAGAGCACGTGTACTGGGGACTCGTCATCCACGCAGACGCAATTCGTTCCGCATCCACTTCTTGTCGATGGCGTAGAACTGCACTGTATGTCGTCACAAGGTGCGCCGATTAGGCTGTCCGAACCAGTGCTCTCGTCGGCGGTACTGTTTGCAATGTGCGGCGATAAGGATCCCATGAGCGTGATCAGCTGCGTACAGAGAATACTTGTTAGCGACGTGATGCCTGCCAGCACTGCTGCCAAACTTGGTGTTTATGACAATCGCGCTAAAGTGGTAGAATGCATTGCATTGGAGCAATTCTACTGCTGCATCGAGGAAGATGTCAAGCTTTGGCTGTAGGACAAACTTGGTGAAGTACAGCTAAACAAGGCGGCAGAGTTAGCTGAGGAGTATTATATTCGCCGAAAGTTGCATAGCAGGGCAGTGCGCGTTTAAAAGGATGAAAGCAAAGAGGGCTTTTCAAAGAAACCTTATCAACGGAAACCCGCTCCGCACCGTAATTTCAGGAACGACCCGTCTCTTACGAGAGACACTGTAGGGGAAGGGCAAACAGAAGTAGGGAAATCGAGTGAGGTTCCTGAACAACGCATGGACACCCCTAGGGCGTTTGAAACACAGAAGTCGCTAATCTGCTACAACTGCAAAAAGGAAGAGCACATCGAGATAAACTATAAGGAAAAGTTTGCTTTCGCAACGATCCTAGAATCGGAAAGAACATGCGGTTTTTTGAGCCGCATCTCCAAGAAATTAGTGCGAATGAGAAAACGTGTCGAGCACTTTGAGACTCAGCGGCAACCATGGACGTTGTTCATCTTTCATTGGTGTCTCCGGATGATTTTACAGGAGAATGCGCGTGGATCAGACAAGTCGCCGAGGAGCAGAGTGATTGCTTACCAATCGCTACGGTTGTCATTGAAGGCCTGTTCGGTAAGCTTAGCACCAAAGCGGCTGTGTCTGCCGCGCTTCCCGATCGTTTTTCTTATCTATTTTCCAATAACTCAGAGCAGCTTCTCAAAGAGAAGGGTAAAGCGTTCTTCTCCAACTTAGCGTACAAGGCCCTCGCGCGATCGCAAGCGCGGAAGCTTTCGCAGGTGCTTGATCTTGTTCGATTTGGTGAAGCACCGAGTTCAAAAACTGCTGATCTGTGTGACCTTGGCAGTGAGTCGACGGAACCTCAGACAGGAAATTCTCCGTGTGAGTCAGTTGAGCAGTAACTCGAGCAGCCCGTTGCCGAAGCGACTGGCGCGGTTTGTGTCGGGGGAGGCGGCGACATGGCGCCATTGAGTCATAGCGAGAGCGGAGCAATGCTCTCGCCTGTAGCGGAAAGTGGGAGTTCGCTGTTAAGGGTTCATCGAGAAACGCTCATTCGAGAGCTGCGTGCGGACCTCTCGATTAAAGCGCTAATGGAAAGCGTAAACTTGGGAAAAAAAGAATGTTTCTTTTTTTGAGAAAGCAGGACTCCTGTATGGGAGCAACACAAATGCGCAAGGTCACAAGTATGAGCCACTCTTGGTGCCACAAAAGTATCGTCGCCAACTATTGGAACTGGCGCATGAAAGCGCGTGATATTTGCCCGCTTTCTGACAAGTGTCGCATGAGCGTACAAAGTCATCGATATCTTTCCAGCATTTCGGCCAATAAATTTCAAGGGAACTCTAGACTTGGTCTTTTGTATGTCGGGGCGAGCCCGGGTGTGGCACCACCGGGGAAACTGTGGCAAACAGACACGGCGATCGAGTGAGTGGGCCGCCAGCCGTGGTCAGCCAAAGAATGCCAAGTCCGAACCGCGTCAGCCGGGGCGGAGCGGGAACGGAAAAACCGTGTCAGCCGGGGTGAGAAAACAGACATGGCGATCGAGTGAGTGGGCCGCCAGCCGGGATCAGCCAAAGAATGCAAAGTCTGAACCGCGTCAGCCGGGGTGGAGCGGGAACGGAAAAACCGCGTTAGCCGGGGCGAGCGAAAAAAAAACCACGTCAGCCGGGGCGAAAGACAAAAAGAAAGTTGTCCCCGTATTCACAAACACTCCTGAACTCGACCCTTCACCCGAAACACTCCTTGAGTGGCGTTTTCCAATTCACAAACCAACCTTCGCTTGAAACGTTTCCTTCACTTGAGAAAATCTCGAGCGTTTCCTCAAGATTGTGAAGAGCGATAGAGCTACCTTGAATCGTCCCTCGAGTGAAGTTTCTGCGCCAACATCGCATTCTTGGCGTAGCCCGTTTCTCTTTGACGGAGTTTCTCGGTCAAATAAGCTGCCACTGCCGCCGTTCTTTCGACAGGGGCGGTACGCGTTTACTACAGAGCTGTCTTCGAACGGCTCGTTATTGGCTACTGTGGGGCTACTGTGAGGCGCCAATACATTTCGTCGTGACGAGGTGCGCGTGCTCGCCGGCGTTCATTTCGTCGCGTCACGCCTGCGTTGCCACGCCAAGCGCTGGTCTTGACATATACTCGCAGGCCCGCGCCACACTGTGTTGCTTTTACGCATGTGCGTTTCAGCGTGTTCAGCATCCCTACGTCACGAAAAGAGGGAGACGCAGTGTTGTCTGGGTAACGCATCGGCACGAACTGCAGCATGTCGCATTTCGCGCTGGTTGCCGTCGGCCGCGCCGATGGACGCTGGTCGCGCTTGGCGTCAGACTATAGAGCGCTCGCGTTTTGCTGATGTAGCGTCGTTGTGCCCAGCGCGCGCACGCGTCAACGCTACATTCGAGAATATCGGACCCTTCATGATGCGCTCGCGGCCATTTTGCTAGCTTCACATATACCAAATTTGGTGTTACATGACGTCAATGAATGACGAAATATATGACTGGTGCAAACATGATAATCCTGGTACGCATGTCACGTAAGAACTTGACAACATACCACGCTAATAGCATGCTCGCTGCTGTTTCACTAGTTCCACATATTATCTTTATTAAGCCATATAAAAGAACTACTCCTGATAATTGCAACTACAAGTGTCATTCTTCAGTTCTGTACGCCACTAATCACCAAATATTTGTGTTCACTACAGGTTATGTACTTTCTCTTTTTTCTATGTTCAATCGAATTCAAGTGACTGTTGTTAGCAGATAAACATTATTTCTTGTATTATAATATCAAATTTGAATTGTTTACTTCTGTTTATTTTTAAATAGAGCTATTACAGTTTCAGTTACGTATACTTTCAATGGGACCCGCAATAGCCTTTGGCTATGGGACCATACAGTTTGTGCTTAATTTGTATAAGATATGAGTGCAATAAAGATGGCTCGCTGTAGCCTTAATATCCGGGTGCTCAGCTCTGTTTCGTTCTTCTTCCCTCTGGCCTCTTAATTTGGTAGCAAGAAGAGTAGAGCCGAATGCCTGTGTGGTGCCCATCGGCTCCCATTCAGCTTCGACACGTAATGTTAGTGTTGCACACGGCAGTGATCGCGGGGCAGCATTGTTACTGATAGACTAATTTTTTTACTGTTCGGATGCAGGAGACTCCCGTTTAGTTATACCAATTGCCATGTTTAAAAACATGACTGATAGTCTTCAGCCACCACTACCTGAAACCTATAAAATACTCAGGTTGTAAATGACGGATGCACATTAGAGTGCAGTATGAACATTTATTAGGACACCAATTGTTCTGCCTGATTACCGCAAGCACCTTCTCCACGTACACCAGTGGAAATTGCAATTACACAGAGCTAGAAACGTGCAATGCACTAAGTCTATACTTTCAATGCCTAATCAAATGCGAAAATTGATCGCAGGCGGCGTTCAGCGTCTTCTCGCGTCGGCGGCGCGAATACGAGTAATGCGAGAAAAAATCATTACCTAAAAACGTCATCATATGACGTCACATAACATAGGACGTTTGTGACATAACGGGACGTCACGTGACTTGACGGCATCACATAACATCTTCGCTTGGTTGAAATGGGCTGATCTAGAGGGCAGTGCATAATCAGCTGAGGGGCAGAAAGCTAGCTTTGTCTCCGATCTTTAGGGCAGTTACAGAATGATGTAGGAAACATTCAGTGCATTGAATTAGAAGAAAACGAAGATAGTTCTTGCCTTTCAGTCATTTCAGGTGAATCCAAAACGAAACGGGCATGTTTTTTTTGTAACTAATGATAAATTAAAAAAACAGAAATGTGATTTTTTTCCTGTCGGATAAGCAGACTGGTATACAGCAGTTTTATAGTTTTATATACTGAAGTATGCAAATAATGAAGTTGCAATAGCTTGAAAGAGAAAATGAAACGCGATTGCTATGAAACTCGAACGCATATATCAAACTGGTATCACGGCCTGACAGAGCCAGTTGAAAACAATGTGCCACTATGTTCGTGTTACTTTCCATCCTCCCTGCATCCGTGAAAGCCATCGAGGAGCACGACTGCCTATTTATTCGCATGAAAACACGAATTCGCGAGCTTCCTCATATGCGCGGCCGTTCAGCGTCAGCATCTCGTAGTCTACTTACGCAGCACCGCCATCATGCGGCAGCGGCGAGCGCAGGCGGAACGTGCACTCGACGGCTGTAAAACAGCGTTCGCCAGTGCACTGAAACATAGACGAGGCACTGGTCTGGAGTATGCTAAACTGAACGACACCGTTTTACGACGACCCCGGGCGTATTACAGGCGCGTTTTGGTCACTTAAAATCACCCATTCATACTGTCAATTTTAGGGTGTTCAGTAGATACGTTAGAGAATGAATGAACATCAAAATTCTTTGCTTCTTCAAAAAGTACGCAACACGTGCTCAGAGTTCAATGTACCTGGTACGAAACACTGTAGTATTACATAGAAGTGGCAATTTTCACTATATTTTTAGTAGTCTACCTTGGCGAATCAGTTCTCATAGAAAGACGCCGTTTGGCTACATGTTCGTCCCTTTGATTCAAATGCACTCGTGAGTACTGATGTAGCTATCGTGCTACCGAAACATAACCAAAGTTCAGATGTCGAAAAAGTAGACGATCACAGCTCAAGCACTCTCACTGCTAACACGTGGAGAGTGAATGTAGGTCTAATCGAAGCCTTACACCGAATTCCGGCAGAACTATTCCTGATTTAGCTTACTTCAATGACATGAACAGAGTACTCAGTTATCTAGAGCATAAGTGCGCTCTGGTTGACCACCTCATAAAATTCCATACGAGATATACAGTAAAATATCAGTCAGGGTGGAAGAGCAATAGGATTCAACAACAATAACTAGCCCAGTTTTCCCTCATAAAGATCTCAAGAAAGGAGGAATGTTAGAATGCCTCGATATTCCAAATTGAGATATTTACCACCGTGCGAAAATGAACAATTATGAATAAAACAGTAGTATGGCCACAGTCAAATTGATATCTACTTACGATCACCTATCAGGAAAATGCCGCAGTTCCGAAGTTTTTTTTTCGTAAATGGATGGATGGACGGACGAATGGACGGATGGACGGATGGACGGATGGATGGACAGACGGATGGATGGATGGATGGATGGGTGGATGGATGGATGGATGGATGGATGGATGGATGGATGGATGGATGGACGGATGGACGGATGGACGGACGGACGGACGGATGGACGGACGGACGGATGGACGGACGGACGGACGGACGGATGGATGGATGGATGGATGGATGGATGGATGGATGGATGGATGGATGGATGGATGGATGGATGGATGGATGGATGGATGGATGGATTCTCAAATTTTATGCTGCTAGCTAGCTTTCCCGCCGTTGAATGACATCCATTTCAATCACCTTGTACTCCCTGATTCGGTGTATTCCCGTGAGCTCCTAATGAGAGCCTACCTATTCCACGTTGTTCAACTTCTAATCTTGCTTGAGCTTCTGATTTGACGCACAGGACCACATTGCCGAACGTCAGACCAGGAACCATGATCTCTTTTTAGATTCCTCTCACAACATCATACCTATTGTAATTCTTGTGCCCTATTTTTCATCACCACTGCTTTTCTAATACCTTTAACCGTCAAGCATATTTCGCGTTTCTTTAGTATACTCGGGCGATTGCTTATCCATTCGCCCAGATATTTGTATTTATCTGCTATCTCTAACGTGACCTCCATTATCCTAAACTTACTACCTTCATTATTGTTAAAAATCATTATAGCTGATTTTTTACTGAATCCTAAATCTAACCCATCTCCCTCATTACCGCAGATGTCCACCAATCTCTAAAGATATTCTTTGTGGTCGACTGTAGCATTATGTCCTCTGCGTACATGAATGCTCGTAGTGCCTGTTCAATGAGTTTATTTTTGTTTGACGTAAGAGAGGTTGAGGCCAAGTGTAATCCCCTCTGACTTGGCCTCTAATGTTTGTAGGTACATCATGAATAGCAATGGTGACAGAAGACACCCCTGCCCAAGCCCCAATTTTATCTCTGTGGGCTTGGATACCTCTTCTTTATTTTATAGCTACCTTGCTACTTTTATAGAAATCTTTAGGGACTAAGTGACTCTGCCCCTCACACCTAGTGTGTCCAGTATTACCAACAAGTCCTCTTGAACCATGCTATTGCACATTCCCTTGATATCCAAAAATGCTAGCCACAGAGGCCTTTGTGTCTTTTCTGCAATTTCGATGCACTGCGTCAGTGAGAACAGATTGTCTTCCGACCTCCTTTGTTTCAGAAACCCATTCTGCAGTTCCCTATCTATTACTGCCGTTTTTCCTTTACAATCTCCATCACCAGCCTGTAGACCTCTGATGTCGCTGTTATAGGACGGTAGTTGTTTGTGTCAGCTTTCCCCCCCCCCCTATAGTTAATCGATTATGCTCATCCTCCTACGTTTCCACCCATCGCTGAATTCACCATCGATTATTGTTTTGCTCGCTGTCTTTCTAAAAGTTTGCTTAGATTTGGACCCAATGCCTTTATCAGCAATATTGTAATGCCATGAATCCAAGAAGTGTCATCTGCCCAGCTACTTTCCTTTTTTACTATAAATGTTCCATGCATCTCTGCTTGATTCTTTGCCAACCCATGCTTTGCGTATAAATGCCCCAAATTCACCCCCTATTTGCTGCCTTCAGTTCTATTGCTACATTTCCACGCATAATCCGGATTACAAGGTGATTACTTTATGTCCCGAAGATGTGTCTCCACAACCCCATATACCATCAGCTCCTTCTGTCTTCACTGCTCATTTATCTCTTCCCACTTCAACTTATTCCTTCCACCTTGAATATTAATATACACTATGTTTATTTAGCCAGGCCCTAGTGATTACGTCAATTTATTCTCTCACAGACCCCACGTTGCTTGAATATTGAAGTTCTTTTAGAATACCCTTTGGCTAGACTTTCGGCCTCAGGACTCTGGGTCCCCCTAAAAAAGCAGCGGCTTGACAACCCACCTTATTACCAGCCCTCCTGCCCGACGCTTCACGCTAATTAATGTCATGTTGTACAGTGGGGGGAGCACCGGGCTCTTAAACGTCTTGGTTCACCTTCATTACGCTGTATTCAAGCTGCCGGCTCGAACACCTGATCACTCAACTACCCTCTACTACCCTCGTTTACTTCCCACGAGACTGCCCCTGGACTTCTGAGATTGTGAATGTGTCACATGTGCCCTTCCATATGCGTCTTGTAATTTAGGTATCCCTCCCTCTTACTGCCTCTGATGATTCTGACGCTTTCCGCTAGCACATCAATAAGACCAGCAAGAATAATTACGAGATTTTCGACCTACATGCCGTTCTCTATAACCTCCTCAGCTTTGACCAAAGCATCCTCAATGGACTTCCCTGACTGGGCTTATACTCCACTCTCACTCTTTCGTGTTCCTTCACTGTCGTGAAGACGCCATTCTTAACCCTGGCCACGTTGAAGTCCCCCACAAACAGGACCCTTCTACGCACCAACCGCTCGCTTCCCGTTTGCGATGGCACCCCTGTTTGTTCCTCTGTTTCTCTCTCTGCCGTAAGCTCCAGTGATCCTGTTCTGCTCGAGGACTGCTGCGCCACATGCTGTATGTTCTCGGGGCCTCCATGTTGTGGTCATACACTGCGGCTCCCTAATCTCTAACCGCCTGTTGCCTTCTCCGCTACCCGCGCCTTTCATCTCACACCGCTTGGGGTCGGGGCAAAGCACAATAAGTTCTTTTATCCGCTGCTCGAGCAAGGCCCACCCTTTCCGTTCTGTTCTAAGTTCACCCTTCATTTGCTCTAATAGGCTGGCGGTCACTTCCTCCCACTCACGCGACCGTCCGAGCTGTTTTTGGAGCTCCAACCTCTGCCCCCGTTTCACCCTAAGCTCCCCGCCCGGGAAGCCCCTTGATGCTAGCCCCTCTATGCTCTGTCCAGCGCCTTCAGTGCATCGCATAGCCTTCACACGACGCTCACCTTCACCGCGTCGGCCGCTGTCTCGTCCAAGTAGCACCAGCACTTGCATTCTTCTCACCGCACCAGCTCACTCTCGTCCGTGGTTTTCTCAGCTTCCTTAGCCATCGCCCGCCCGACCACTGGACAGAGCACCCGACAGCCCCAAGTTCAACCGCTACTTCAACATTGTTTGAAGCTGCTGACTACACCATGCACACACGTGGTAAACTTCGGTAGTAGCTTCTCACGAGGTCCACTTCGGGTTCGGGTCTCAGTTTAACAACTGAACGGGTGCACCGAACTTGTTAAAAAATGCTGTCTACTCCGTTCCCTACGAGTGCAATATTACAACGCTGCCTATGGCCAACACCCACAGTATCCGCAACGCAAGTTATCTAACATTGATTAGACGAAAAAAAACGAAAAATGGTGTTTATAACAGTTATCTCAAGCCCTATAACAACCAAACGAGCTATAACACAACAAATAAAATGAAAACGTTTCTTTCGTTGCGCGCTGCCTCTCCACCAACCAACCAACCGCCAGAATCCACACCCTCTGGCGGTAGCCGGGCACGCGAGGTAATACTCGTTCATTTTGCTGTGGAGCGCCGTGCGCCCACCATCTCGGAGACTATGGTGGGACCTCAGAGACGTCAGCTTTGAAGACAACAGGGTGTCGACATGAACTTCAACTTGGCGCCTTTTCTGCTTCTGGGGCACCACCGCGGCGCTGTGTAGCTCCACAGTTTCGAGCGACACGTCAACGTAAAGTGACCTCGCTTCTTGAAGTTGCAACAAATCGCTTTAGCGGCTCGGCAGACCGACCATAGGCAAAACTCATAACATCAAAATTGGCCTGTCCCTCATGGCCGCTTTTCGACGCTTCTGAGGCCTCGCCGCCATGGCTTTTGTTGCCAGATTTTCAATGACATGCCAACGTGGACGATGCACTGCTTTACGGTTAGTAGCCCCATCGACGGTGTTTGCTCAGCGGCGAAAGTAAGGCGTTTTTTCTCGTGCCCAGCGCCTTTTTGTTCAAGGGCTTGCACGAGTGCGTCGTTCATGGAGAAGCTTGGCGTGCAGCTCAATTTGTCTGAGAGCCGAGAGTCTAGCAAACACATGAGCATATTTTAGTCCACAGTACCCACGATGAAACAGTGTGAAGAAGACGCTCTTCGTCAGCAGGTGACGGATAATTGCACTTTCGTACCAACGCTTCGCAGGTACGTGAAAAAACTTTGACTGCTTCGCCAGCTGTTGCGTCCACTTTTGAAAGCGAGTGCCCTCGTAAACCTCGTTTATTGGGTGCATGAAATAGCTTGTGAGCCGCCGGGTGGCATCCGCGTAGTACTTGTACGTGCCTTCGGCGGACATGAGGGAACTGAGGACGACGCGCGCTCGGGGACCCAAGCAGTAAAGGAGCACCCTGACTCACGCATCGTCCGGTGCTGTGTGCATGCCGGTAACGAACCGTAGACCAGAACTGCTGCAGCCAGGGTAGCCACTCGCCCACATCGTTGAAGGAAAATGGAGGTGGGCTCCGGAGTAAGAGCGAAGGCAGGTATGGGCAGACCGATGACCCATGGGCTCAGAAGAGGAAGAGTAGTGTCTATACCGGCGGGAATGGGAGCGTCGTTTTATATTTGAAGCAGCAAATTAATTAGCCTATTTAACGCTGTTCGATTGTGTCTCCGTGCCAACGTGCCACACCGCGCCCCGCCCTGCCACAATTGTTGGAAGGATGCCAAGTAGTTCAAGTCGCAGCTGCACGTTGACTTCGCTCTATTTTTCACTTGCTGCATCTGCCGGCTCCTCCCTACACACAAAGGTGATGTTGCTCCTCCGCCCGCTCGCAACACACTTCGCTCTCGTTTCACTCTCCTCTCTCCTTCCCCTCCCAATGCTCGGCCACACATTAGGTGAAAACACTTCCGGCTCATTTATCGGCGCTAAAACTTACGCGAATTTCAACCCGCCTCCAGTGTTTTTGCGCTTTAAGAGAAACGTTTACTTGAGTAAAGACTACAGTGAATTTAGCTTCTGACCGTTCTTCCAGTGCCCGCGTTGACACCCGTTGCAGCAGGGTAAATGGCCCTGCTGCTGCTTCGCGTCCCTTCATGGTTCCCTTCAAACAGATGGTCTATATATTTAGCCTAACAAAATGCACGCTAAACTTGGTTAAGATTCCCGGTTCTCGCTCCAGTGCGTTAGAAGCTGTACTATCCCAATACTGAAATGAACGAAACTGTATATTTTCATGTCACGCTCACAGCTCCCGACACACGCACCTTGCTCGTAAGCGCGTTGGAGAATCGCTGAGCCTGTTCCAGAATGATGCTTGTTCTTGTTCGCCTGTTATTTTCAGCGCACAACCTTTGTGGGGCACTGACCGAGAATCAAGTGTTCCAACGCTTTCTTGTGATGATGATGATATTCCTCTCGCATTTCTGGTGCTCACCCACACTAAGGGTTTGATTGTTCGTTCGCTTGCTTATTTTGTTTGCTTGTACATATGTTGTGGCTCATAGCCACCATTGGGGTTCGGCCAGTAAACTCTGGCAGTTTATGTAATGGAAAAAAGAATTTTCAAATTTCAGGAATAAAAGAATTATTCAGTTTCCTAGGGAACACAATATGGGACAGTCAAAAAATTACCTACGAATAAAGTAGGCAAATAGCTGGTATGTGAATAAATAAATAAATGAGAAATCCAAAGAACTAGATTATCATTAGCAAAAACTCAACAAGGAACCCTTCTTGTGTCTCTAAGAAATTCGCAAACTGCTATGCAACGCTCCTGTTCGTGGCATCCAGAGAAGTAGCCCAATGTACAAGGATATTTTCACAATAAAGGGTAATGCCTAATTTTCTTATTATATTTTTGAAATGTTTTTTTCCTATGGCTTGTGAAGCGGCGGAAAGCAAATAAAAAGTTGTTGATTCCAAGCAATGTAACGTGACCATATTTTTTACCTGGTAAACAAATTTTCATAAAATTTCAAAGTAAAGAATATTTAAAATGTCGGAATTCTGGAACAAGCATGGCATCAGGCGCATTGGACATTGACAGGACCATCTTTTTTCTGAAAAGATGGTCCTGTCAATTATTCTGATAATAGTTCTCGTGCAATTACAATGTGTCCACATAATTTGTGTACCAGCACACAAGGGTTTATTTTCAAACGAAAGCGCTGATTTTTTAGCAACGGCGGTGCTTTTGATGCCAATGATTACGGTTTTTCCACTGACAACATACATTACATTTGCACGATTCCGCACCATAACTTTCAAAACATGCTTATCAGACCCTGTCTGGACAGCTTTACCAAAATATAAGCACCTATTATTTCCTTAGAACAGTGAGTTATCGCGGTCAAGAATAATGGAAGTGGCCATAACAAAACTTTGCCGAGTTACCTCTCTTAACTTTTATTTGCATTCTAGTGACTAAAGTACTCGGCTGCTGACCCGCAGGTCACGGGTTCAAATTCCGGCTGCGGCGGCTGCATTTCCGATGGAGGCGGAAATGTTGTAGGCCCGTGTGCTGAGATTTGGGTGCACGTTAAAGAACCCCAGGTGGTCGAAATTTCCAGAGCCCTCAACTACGGCGTCTCTCATAATCATATGGTGGTTTTGGGACGTTAAACCCCACATATCAATTAACTTTTATTTGCATAGAGCAAGTCAAGTGTTGTCTCCTCTGTGTATCTTCTGTTAGAAGGAGGAAACAATCACTCATTACTTTCTATCCTGTCCCCAGTATACGTCATTAAGAAGAAGATTTATAGCATCACTTCTTCGAAACTTGGGTCTGGAAATATACGAATCAGTTGTTCTATCCTTCGGCACCTCTACCCTGGGCTACAGTCACAGGAATGTTTACTTCGCCATAGAGGAATTATTTACTACGTTTACTACGCCATAGAAGAAGAAAAAGAAGAAGAAAAAGAAAAGAAAAGAAAAGAAGAAGAAAAGAAGAAGAAGAAGAAGAAAAGAAAAAGAAGAAGAAGAGAAGAAGAAGAAAGAAGAGAAGAAGAAGAAGAATCAGAGCAAAGACCAGCAATACCAGCCTCATCCTCCTACAGCCTCCGCACCTCAGCCTCCTCCCCTCCCCATCACCTCCTACCCTCCGCCCCGACCTCCCCCTCCGAGAAAATCAGAGAAGAAGAAGACGAAGTATATCTAGAGGGGTTAGCGTTCGGTGCTACCCGTCACTGACGTTTGCCTGCTCTGAGGGTTTGGCCAAGAATTCAGTAGTTGTGATTGATTTTGTTTAATCTTTTTTTCGTAAGCGTTTCTATAGTGGCCTAATTGATTAGAGAGTATATTTTTCAGATAGTACGACCAGGCTGATGCCGTTTTCCTCACCTGGACCAGGGGCTTTCCTCTGGTCTGCTTCTTCTTCCTTCGCAGGAATTGCCAGTGGACTTGTTTTTACACAATGGCATCTCATCCGTTCCTGTGGCATTGGTCCCAAGCAACGATGGTATTATACGGATGAAAAATCCAAAAAAGATTCAGACGGAGTTGAGAGCCGCTAGAACTCACTACCAAAGCATCACAGAGGTCAGGCAGTTCGGCAAGGGTGGCATTCTTTGCTTCTCGTCTGACCAGCTCTGTGTTCGAGACCTACTAAAATGCTCGGTATTCGCTACCAACCCGGTGAGCACATTCATTCCACCTCACCTAGCTTGTGTCAAAAGAATCGTTCGGGGTGTCGATGTCAACTTGACTCCAACTGAGATATTAGATATGTTTTCAGAAGCAGGTGTGATAGTGGTCTATAGATGTAGTCAAATTGTGGACAAGAACAAGGTCCCAACGGAGTCCGTTATTGCTACATTAGCCGGGTCGAATCGCCCAACCAAAATCAAAGCGTGGCCTTTAATATACAGAGTCGAGCCGCTATCGTCTCGTTCCCTACAGCGTAATGTGTGTGCGTTATGGGCACACAGGGAAAGGATGCTGGTCAGTACCTAAATGCAGAATTTGTGGTGAGGCGCACAACTAAAAGGACTGTAAAAGTAATAAAGAAAGGTGCTGTTTTTGCAATGAAGCACACTGTGCTGATAACCCAAGTTGCTCAGCCAAGAAACGTGAAATTCAAATTCTTGAAATAGTAGACAAAAAACGATGCTCCCAAAAGGATGCCATTGCTGAAATTTAGGCCAGAACTCAAGGGTACGCAGCCATAACATATGCCAGCCATAACATATCAATGGAAGCATCATTTTCCCTATCGATTGCGGGCATGATCTAGAGCCTGTGAATAAGGCTATGCAACGGCTTGCTACCACCCTGTGTGAGTCGCGTTCACATATAATAAATAACCAAATCGCGCAAGTCTATGTAGCAGGGATAGATATAACATGTAGCAGGGATAGATATATATATACGGCTGTAGAAAATTCTGTGTCTACCCACCCGACAAGTGAGGCAGAATCTGAGATAACTACATCGGATGCACAGCCTGCAGAGCCCTCTGGAGAAGGCGTTCAGAGGCAAAGCGAGGGTGCACATGAAACTTCTCAGGATACACAATATATAAACATGGATCTCAAATGCCTAAAGCGTTCTAGATTCCCTGTATCAAAAAACACCTGGCTTGCTGAACCATGTAAAAAGCAAAAATACCAGGACAACCTTTCAAAAACCGATTTTCTAAAAGAAAGTATTTTAGATAATGTAGTTGCCGTAACTATTCTAACGAAATCATACGTTCTCTTAAAATTATACGTTGGAATTGCCGGTCTCTTCACTCAGCCATAACAGATCTGGTATACCTGTCGTCCAAATTCAATTCTGCAAATATTGCATTACAAGCAACTTGGCTTTCCACACATCACTTGTTTCACTTACCCAACTTCTAAGCTTTTCGTCTAGACTGTCCATCCAAAGGCGGAGGTTCAATGTTCTTTATAAACAATAAAATTAGTTTAGAAGTTAAAAGAGAGAGAAAAAATGAGGGAAAGGCAGGGAGGTTAACCAGAAAATGGAGCATACGGTTTGCTACCCTGCACTAGGGAAAGGGGGAATGGGGAAGAAAGATTGGAAAGAAAGCGAAGAGGGAAATAGACGCGCGCGAAAAAAAAAGAAAAAAGGGGGGGGGAGCTGGGGTGCTACAGTCTATACAATAGGCCGCTGCCACGCAAAAAGTTCAGTAAGGCCTTCACTGATTTTCTGTGAGCACACAAATCATGTCGTCTTTCCAGCACTGATTGTTCAGACAAAGGTCTGTCGTCAAGGCGAGCTAACGCAGCAGCTAGTTGCCGTCTTTGCGCGCTGTAACGAGGGCAGTGACAGAGAACGTGCTCTATAGTTTCATCGCTGCCGCAATGACCACAAGCAGCACTGTCTTCCATGTCGATTCGGAAGGCGAAAGCTTTGGTGAAGGCGACACCAAGCCACAGTCAGCAAAGCACCGTTGTCTCGAATCGAGAGAGTCCAGACGGAGGCCGGAGTCGACGAGACGTGTCCAGTCTACGCAGTCGCGTGTGCCGTAAGCACTCGGTGTTCCACAGGGATTTTAATTCTGCATTAGCGATTTTTCGGATGGTCATTGCAGCATCAGTCCTTGAAACTGGTATAGAATTTTCTTCACCATCTTCGTGTGCTGATCGGGCAGCTGCATCGGCATGTTCATTGCCCAATATGCCACAGTGACTTGGAAGCCACTGAAACGTGATTCTGTGTCCTTCGTCGAAGAGGTGGTGAAGCAGCTCTCTAATTTCCAGCACTAGTTGTTCATGAGGTCCCCGGCGTAAGGCGAATATCAAACACTGTAGTGCTGCCTTAGAGTCCGTGAACACGCTCAATTTCTTGGCTTCTTGGTGTTTAATGACTTGAACTGCGCTACGTAGAGCAGCAAGTTCCGCAGCTGTCGATGATGTCTGGTGGGATAAACGAAACTTCACCGTTGTCGCTGTTGCAGGAAAGATCACCGACCCTGCAGACCCATCCACTTTAGTTGAAGCGTCAGTATATAGATGAGTATGCTCACTGTATTTCTCATATACCAAGAGAAGAGAAAGCTGCTTTAGCGCTGGAGACGAGAGCCGGGCTTTTTACGCTATGCCTGGAACCTTGAGTTCAACATGTTCATAGGTCATACTCCATGGGGGAGTTGTAATCCTCGATGGAGTTGTATATCCCGTAGGAATGCGTGTGCGATATGACAAGACTGTCTGGCAAAAAGAGGCACGAGGTCGGGCTTCTGGCAGTGAAGCTAGATGATGGGCAGGGGCACAAGTAAGATGCCTCACGTGTGCTCTGAGCACTTCCATCATGATATGCGTTTTTAGCGGGTAGTCATTAGCGATCTCGATTGTCTCAGCTGTTGATGAACATCGCGGTAGCCCCAGACAAACTCGCAGAGCCATAGCCTGGATGCTTTCGAGAGTCCGAATGTTGGTTCTACAGGTGTTCGTCAACACAGGCAAACTGTAGCGCAAATAGCCAAGAAAAAGCGTCTTGTACAATTGCATCATTGCACGTACTGAAGTCCCCCAGGTTTTTCCTCCGAGATACTTGAATGAGTTAGCAATTTCTGTCAGCCTCTTCTTCAAGTGGGCCACATGTGGGCCCCAGCAGAGGTCTCTATCAATGAATACGCCTAGAAATCTGTGCGTCCTGACATATGGTATGACTTGGTCATCGATTGATATAGCGTATGGTCTCATTGGCTTTCGACTAAAAGCAATCAATGCGCATTTCGCTGGAGAGATTTTCAGACCCTGATCCTTGAGGTACACTGATACCAACGTCACAGCTTTCTGAAGTCTTGTGCGTACCTGAGGTCTCGTCACGCCAGATGTCCAGACGCAGATGTTGTCAGCGTACATGGATAAGTTGACCACACTTGGTAGTCGTTCTACAAGACCAATGAGAACGAGGTTGAAGAGGGTTGGACTCAAGACGCCACCTTGCGGGACTCCACGATGCGTTCGGTGTTGGGAGGTTGGACCATCTGCAGTGTTCACAAACAAGGTCCGCCCTTGTTAATAACTGCATGTCCAACAATACAGTTGCCCGCCTAGGCCCACTGACTCAATGGCTTCGAGAATGGCGTCAAGTAGAACGCTGTCGTAGGCTCCTTTTACGTCAAGGAACATGGCTGCAGATAGTCGTTCACCTGCCTTTTGTTGCTGGACATATGTGCCGAGATCTATAACATTGTCGATAGAACATCGGTGACGGCGAAAACCAGCCATGGCGTTCGGATATATCTCATAGTATTCCAGGTACCATTCAAGCCTGGCCAAGATCATTCTCTCCATTACCTTTCCTACGCAACTTGAGAGTGCGATCGGTCGGTAAGAGGCAATGTCCAGGGGAGATTTGCCAGGCTTAAGGATCGGTACCAAGCGGCTAATCTTCCAATCTTGCGAAACGACGCCAGCTTGCCAGGAATCGTTGAAGATGTTAAGGAGTGCTTCTCGTGCCCGTTTACCAAGGTTGCACAGCATCCTGTATGAGATGTCATCCGCGCCAGTTGACAACAACTTAATACATAAGACGAGCGCCGCATCGAGCTCTTGTGATATAAAAGGTAGATCCATGCGTGGGTCCCGTGAGTGAGGGATATGATTCACTGTATGTAGGCTTGTGTACGCTGTCTGGCCCCCGGTCATAGCACAGAAATCTTCTGCTACCTCAATTTCATGCCGGCGATGAAAAATTGCAAGGGCTTTGAAGGGAAAACGCTGCTCTGGACCAGAACGTAGGCCTCGCACAATTCTCCATATCTGAGACAGTGGTTTATGAGGATCTAGCGACGCACAAAATTTCCTCCATCATTGGGTGTCTAATTTGTCAAGGCGCCGTTGTATCTTCTTTTGGATGCGCCGGGCTGTCCGAAGATCGTCTGTGGATTTGGTGCGTCGGTATCGTCTTTCGGCACGACGGCGTATAGCACGAAGTCGCTCCAGCTCGAGGTCACATTCAGAGTACTTCGAAGAGCATATTATTGTGCGCATAGCCGCCTGTGCAGTTTCCTTAATAGCTTGCTTAAGACCATTGGACAGGCCTTCTTCACAAGCATCCTCAAGTTGAGTTTTGAACACACTCCAATCTATTCTTTGTGTTGTGGTAGAGGAGTACGTGTTCGAAATACCTTTAATCTTCGGTTAAGTGGGGATGTGGTCACTTCCGTGTGTTTCAATGTCCAAAAACCACTTTACCCGTGTAGCAAATTGGCGTGAAACAAACGACAAATCAAGGCAGCTGCTATATGTAGTGCCTCGTAAAAACGTAGGACTGGCGTCATTCATAAGGACGAGACCATGGCTGGAAACCAATGATGCTAGACGTCGTCCCGTTGAATTAAGCCTTGAGCTTCCCCAGATTGGATGATGGGCAATGAAATACCCGGTGATAACCCACGGACCCGGATGTGCCTTTAATATGCCGTCTAGTTTGTTGGCGTCGAAATGACTTGATGGGGATATATACACGCCTAGAAGTGTGAATGTCACCTTTCCTTTTTTAACAGACAAGCACACATACTGATTGCCATCGTGAGGTTGCAATGGCTGGACGACGTAAGTAAGCTCCCGGCGAATAAATACAACAACCTTGCTACTTTCGATGTCGCTTGAAGAGAAAAATGATTCGTAGCCGGGTATTCTGATTGGATGCAATAATTTCGGTTCACATATAATCATGATAGGAAATCGGTACAGATGAACAAACTGGCGAAAATCAGATATGCGAGATCTCAGACCTCTTGCGTTCTACTGAAAAATCGACGCTTCCCTGACCTCCTGACGGAACGACTTGTGATTGTCGGCTATGGCTTTACTGGAGGCTTGCAAGGACCGGACTCAACGCATCCATCACCTGTAGGCCACTCCTAGCAGTTGGCGTATCGATGCTTGTCAGAATACTTCTGATGACACTCACAATGAGTCGCAGCATAGGAATAATTTGACGATCTGCTGTTGGAGCCTCATCATCAGAAGCATTGGCTTTCACTGGAAGCAGAGAGCGGGAAGGCTGCTCAGAAGGCCGTGCGTTTGCAAGCACCGGCCAGTCTTCAGGGGAGAGAGGCTTCGCCGGTCGAGGTATTCTTGTACTCTCTGGCTTTCTACTGGATGTTGATGGTGGTGTGGATCGAAGTGGTGCATGAATATCACCATGACTGGAGCGCTTCCGTCGGTGGCGACGTCGACGCCGGATTTTCTGTGAAGCTTCTCTATGGGTGGAGTTATCCCTGACCATTTCTTTCAGGATACCCATTTCCTTCTTGAGTCGTGGGCATTCCTTAGACGTGGCTTCATGCGTACCTCGACAATTGCCGCACCTAAAAGTTGTTGCACATCAGGTGTCTACCGAGTGCGCCTCCGCGCACAGGGGCATACGGTAGAGTTCGCACAGACGCCCTTGACATGACCGATTTTGAAACACTTGTGGCACTGAAGCGGCTTTGGGACAAAATGCCGTAACACATGCCGGAAATGTCCCACCTTGACGTGCGTAGGGATTGAGTCGCCCTTAAAGACTATCTTAACGCAGCGGCTGTTCCCGAGACGGCTTATATGCTTAATGACCACTCCTTCGTACGCCGGTTGTATCAGAATGGGTAGATCCGTGTTTGAGATTGCCAAGTCAATGTCGTAAATGACACCTGCAGTGCAGGTCCCAGTCATCGGTACGACCGCTCGTACTTTGACATCTCCAAACTCTGTCATCATTCGAAGCTTCTCCAGCGTGTCTGCATGTGTTGTGTCAACAGCTAAAACGTTCTTACGTGTGTTTAGCCGGACCTCTTTGATTTCATTCTGTGCTATTCCCTCAAGAACATTGGAAATGGCTTGCCTGTTCAATTTTCGAAGGCTGGCGGAAGGATCCACGGGCATGAAGAGAATGGTATGCGGCCAGCGTTCACTCTTTGCCTTCACGGTTGACGTGCTTGCTGGTGATGACGTCTTGATGAGCCTCCTTTTGGCCTTGCGGCTCATCACAGACACGAAGCTGCCATATGATGATTCATCGCCGTCGACAGAGTAGATGTCCTTGTCTTCACTGGAGCTGCAATAAGAGCCTCGTTTCCTTGCGGAGCTTACAAATGTTGAGCTGTAGCCAGACGGGCCAGCAGTTCGTTCTTCGTCCATGGGCACGAGAGCAGGGGCATCTCTTGAGCCATCGATGGGGATGAACCATGAGCCTTGAGCCACAGAAGAGCTTGAGGGCGCTGACATTTGACCACGTGGGCCTGTAGAAGTCGCCGCTGCCATCGCCACAAGGCGGGACGCAGAGAGCGTCCCAGGAATCGTGGAGAATATAACGAAAAACAGTTAGTAGTGACAGACGCGTTCTATCACTAAGTAACTTCGTCGTCGGCGGCTCTTAGAAGTTAAAATCTCATAAAAACGTATGCCTACTGAATGCGACATTTTCGCGTTAGATATTACCTTGCCAGGATACTCGCTATTCTCGCTAATAAACGTGTACTTTCCTGTAGGCGTTCAAGACACGAGATTGTTTGATATGGCTGCTGATTCAGGCTGTAAAGAAAAAAATTACAGTTGGTGACTTCAATTTTCACCATACATGCTGGGGTTTTAGAACAGCTCAATGTGGACAACAGTTGTGGGGCTGGTCGGTAGACAACAATTTATTGTGCCTTAACACTAGAACTCCCACACTTATTCAAGGTGATTCGCTCTCCGCCTTAGATTTAGGCTTTGTAAGCTCGGCTATTGCTAGTACATTGTGGACAGACCTTCATTGCGCCTCCAACAGTGACCACTTTCCTATAATGCTCGAAACTGCTTGCCCCGCCAAACCATCATGCTTCCATGCCCGACACTACATGAATTATCCAAAATTTCAACACGACCTAAAAGCTGCTTCAGACTCTCTCTCTCTCAAGATGGTGATGACAGTAAAGCTATGAAATTAAGCGCAGTAATTAAAAAGACATACAAAAACGCTGAATTCGCTGTTCAATCAGCGAAGAGAGTACCCTAGAGCCCCTGGTAGAATTCTGACTGTTCACGAGATCACCCACGACGACATGCAGATTGGAATAAGCTAATACATAATCAGTCCCCTAAGAATTGGTCAGATTATAAGTTTCTTCCCACTGTATTTAAACACACGGTGGCCCAAGCTTAAGAAGGATATGATAAAACACATTTTGTTTTTCTCTCAAAACCTGAAAATAAAAAAGCTTTATTTTGATATATGCGATAACGCAAAATCCTGCCGTCTACAGTAAATACTGATTATGAAAAGCTATTATTGGAGGAAACGAATAACTCTATAGAGTCGATTGGCACAGGTCTATAAATTATATTTTCTTCGAATATGGCTTTCAGCTAGCAAAAGTCTAGCGTAAGCGCTCACTTTAAAAACGTAAAGCTGTCTGAAGCATCGAAACTAATTCGAGATCAACCCTCTTCAGCTCCTGGTCCAGATGAAATCACAGTTCCTATGATTAAAATTTTATTCAAGTTATTCCCCGGCGACGTGCTCAATCTTATAAACTACTCTTTAAAGAACGCCTGGATACCGTATGACTGGAAAATAACTAAGGTAATCCCAATAATAAAAAATCGAGGATTAAATTTTAAAATAGAAAATATTAGACCCATCTCGCTAACTTCTAACATGGTGAAACTCATAGAGAGGGTCGTAAATTGCCGAATGAACTTCTGGATGACAAATACGTTTATACTAAAACCAAACCAAATTGGTTTTCGCAGTGAATGCTCAGTTTGGCGCGCCCATGCAGATTTGTAGAGTCGAATACAGCTTGCTCTTGGAAGGAAACAATACGCCGCATCAATAACTCTCGATATAGCTAAAGCATATGACAGTGTCGAGCACTCTATTCTACTGAACACCTTGCAGAGCCTGAAGTTTCCTCGTTTCAACACTAAGTAGATATCAGAATTTGTAAAACCAAGGAAATTTTACTGCGTGAAGGGTGAATGTTGTTCGCATAAATTCAATCAAACAGAAACGTGGTGTTCCCCAAGGGTTCATCTTATATCCAGCATTACTCAATATACTTATGAGCTCTATTGCAATTGTTCAGGATGTCAGTGTCTACATTGGTGCAGGTGATATCGCGTTCTTCGCTGCAGAATACAACATTTACTCAGTACACCAAAAATCGCAAAGATATAATAATACTCTAGAAATTTGGTTGCAATCCATTTCATTATCATTGAACATCAGTAAAAGTGCGCTCTTGGTGTTTCCTATAGCAGACTCAGTTTCAATTTTTGTATTATATAACCGAGAACCTATTCCACTAGCAAATTCGATCAAGTACTTGTGAATTATTTATAATGATAAGCTAAATTAGAGCTCACACATAGAATATACAACAGCAAAGGCACAACAGGCGTAAGGTTTATTGCGCAGGCTAAGCAACGGAAAATATGGGCTGCGCAGAGACACGATGTTAATGATATATAAAGTGTATGTGCGACCAGTATTAGAACTTAGGTGTGTATTATTCTCGGGGGCCACTGGTCATAAAATTAAACCGCTAGTAATGTTAGAGCCAGAAGCCCTGTGAATATCCCTGGGGCTTCCCAGGTTCGTGGCGAATAATGTATTGTATCAAGAAGCGCGATTGCCAACACTCCTCTGTCGATTTCGCATCCTAACGGTTTGAGCCTTCTTATAGTTCTACAGTCTATCCGCGCGAAGATTAGAGTATGCATTTATCACCGACACTGACTCTTTCCTTCTTGCACATTGGACTAGATTTCATACCCCTCAGATAATTTTTGTTAAAAATAAACTGGATTGCATAAGCGTAGACATTAGCACAGCAATTGAAACTAATTCCTCCACTCTCACCATTAGGATAGAGTACGATGAAATCTTCTCCCCACAAGCCAAATTGCAATCTTTTAGATTTTTGACCACTGCCATTACATTACAAGATTGCTTGGTACACGCAGAAACAAAGAAGTTAGTAGCTACATATGCTTCTGCAAACAATGAAAAGGCAGGCGTAGGAATGGCGTCTGATTTCCTCGGCTGGTCTTTTACAGTGAGGCTTCCAGATTTCACTCCTATATTTGAAGCCGAGCTAGTACGTATTTTTAAGTCTTCGAAAAATTCCTACGACCGAGGCCAGTGCAATCGTCCTAAGAGAATCACTTTCGGTGTGTGCAACTCTGACAACCTCGGAAAAACTTCGTGCCCTAGCAGCGTTCCACACATTAACACCGTCGCATTTAAAACTCCTGAAATAAGGGTGGGTCCTAGGTCACTACGGATTACAAATAAATTAATTGGCAGAGGCCTCGGCGCGAGCATCACTTGATGGGCCAGTAATTTCGGTACTTCCCGAGTTAGAATTCTTATCAGGGGTTACATATTAGAAATTCGCAATTTTTACAGATAGTTTGAAAAATATCACACAATGGACAGATTATCAGCACCTCAAATTTCCAAAGGAAGCCCAGTGGAGTCCGCCAAGAAACTTGAAATTATCATCTCCTGATTCCGCTGCCGTATTCCCCCATTAAATTTTTATTTACACGGAGTTGGTCTGACACTTTCCCCCCTTTGTCCGTTATGCGAAGAATCAGAAAATATTTTAGAAAAAGACTTAATCAAAAATCAAAAAATAATTACAGAATCAGAAAATAATTAGAAAAAGACTTCTAGCTTTTCCATTTGCAAAGCTAGGTTTGAATTTAACCACAGAAAATGTTCTAACTTTTGGTGCCTCTGTCTTAGGGAATTGCCACAGAGATGCATTCGATGAGGTGTGCGATTTTATTCAAGACTCTAAACGTTTTTCAACATAAAGCCCACGTTAACAGATACTCAAAAAAATGCGGGTTGTGAATTAAATTTTGAATCTGGATAAATCCGCGAAATACCGAATTGATCGGGTTCCCAAAACCAGCTGTCTGGTCGGCTCCCACAATCAAGGTATGGTTATGAGTGTCTATCTTCTTGTTAATTCTTTTTTTCTCTCTCTAAATCTTTGTTTTCTTTTTTTTAATACACTGTCTTCAATCTACATCTTTTTTTCACTTTTTGTTGTAAAGGATATAGCAGTGATCGTTTACATTAGACTATATGTTCTCTTGGCCAAACCCCCAGAGTGGGTGTGAGCAATGAATTCCAGGCTACCGACAAACAAACAAACAAACAAAGACCATCTCGAGACCCTGTAGTGACCCATCCAGCAAGTAGACTCTATACAATATTTCGGAATAATCTATAATGAAAAACCTAACTGGAGTCCACAAATAGAGCCTATACTTACCAAGACACAACGGGCCTTAGGCTTACTGCACAAGCTATGCAACCGTAAATATGGGTTACGGAGGCACACCTTAGTAATGATGTGCAAGATGTACATGCGCCTCATCATGGAATTCGGATGCATACTATTCTTGGGTGGCCCTGCCTATAAAAGAAAACTTCTAGTTGTCTTAAAGCAAGAAGCATTGCGAATGTGTCTGGGACTCCCTAGGTTTGTGGCTATCAATGGTCTGTACCAGGAAGCGTGGCTGCCTACACTACATTGTCGATTTCACATTTTGACAGTACAAGCATTTTTAAAATTTTATAGCTTACCGGCAAGAAGGTCTCAATATGCTTTTATCGCAAACCCAGATGCCTTCTTTCTTGCACATTGGCCACGGTTTCACACACCCCAGATAATGTTTGTACAAAAGAATGTCCAACTTATAAATGTTAACATTAGAAATGTATTTGAGAATGATGTATCAAATTATATTATTAGAATTGAATATGATGTTTTATCCCAAAACGCCCAATTCCAATCTCTCAAATTTTAAATAACATATTAGTAGAATACTTGGAACATGCAGAAACCTAAAATATATTAGCCACAGACTTTTCGGTAAATAATCAGAAGGCAGGTGTAAGCATTGCCTCTGATTCGCTCGACTGGTCCTTCTCAGTGAGACTGCCTGATTTCACTCCAGTTTTTGAAGCTGAGCTCATATCGATTATTTTAGCTTTTCGAAATCTTCCGTCAAATCAAAACAACGCAATCATAATGACGGATTCTCTTTTAGTATGTTCAGCTCTGACAGCTTCTGAGAACTCTCGAATCATAAGGACATTCAGAACATTAGTGCCACCACAGTTGAGAACACTGAGGTTACTATGGGTTCCGGGACACTGTGGACTAAGAATAAATGAACTGGCAGATTCCTTAGCGCGAGCTGCACTTGATGGCCCAATTTTACCCGTACTGCCAGATGTTGAACATATTAGAGCAATAAGATATCGAAAATCAGAAATCTGCACTTATGTAATAGAAAAAGTAACTACATGGACAGAATATAACTACCTTAAATTTCCATGGCAACCCCACTGGAGCCAGTCCAGAAAGCTCGAAGTTTTAATGACTGAATTCCGATGTCGTGTCCTCCCCCCCCCCTAAACCTGCATCTACACAGAGGTGGTCATCACCCCTCTGTGCATTCTGCAGAGAGATGGAATCGATGGAACATCATTTTTTTGTATTGTCGCCGATACGCTATACTTAGGGCTTCTATTTATTACATTTCTGAAAAGAGGCATTACATTGATTGCGGAAACTGCACTAAGCTTTGGTGCCTCAGTTTTGGGACCTTGCCACAGGGATGCTTATAATCCCGTTTCCGACAATATTCAAGCATCCAAATGTATCCCTTTGTGATCTTCAATAAAATATTCATTATTTAGTATCCAGAAAACCCTAATTGGTGATGTGAAGTAAACGCAGATAATTTGTAATTACAACACCTGAAATCTCAAAACTTCTCAACTTGACTTTTCCATTTTTTGTTCGTTTGCTGTCTTTTTATGTGGTCTTCCTTGCATTGGTTATATTATAATACAAATTCATTACACATACTTTTAATGCTCACAGAAAAAATGCACTACACTTTCTTGGCCAATCCTCCTGAGTGGGTGTGAGTCATGGGTACGGGGAAACAAACAATCAAACACACCACCGCGCGAGGGTGCACAGCCATTTCATTTGTAAATATGCCTCGATGACATGGCATCCATACCAACCGCACTGAAGCTCTCAAGTGTTAGGTATTAAAGGCCAACTGCAGCAATTTTTCGGGGTCAGTGGATCTCAATGAAATTTACTGGGTAGGTTCATTCGCAAGTTTACGCTATTTAAGGCCGGCGGGACGTTGAGTTTTGCTCCGGTTGTTCCTGAGGCCATAGCTTCCCGATTCAATGCGGGATCTACCTCCACTGCTACTTCAAGGCCACCTTAGCGCTTCCTCCTCTGAGGGTGCAGCCGGATCAGGCGGTGCTCTTAAGCATATCAACCTGATGTCTCTTTCCTCTACTGGCCAGGCATATTCTGCCAGGTTGATTTCCCTTACTAACAGTGATTTCCCAGTTGATCTGTTTTTGCGCAGTGTTCTAAAGAGCGTTCCTGTGGCCCTGGTTTCAACCAAAGGCGAGTCCACTCGCATGAGAAATCTGAAACTAATTCAGGAAGAAGCCCGGAAGATTTCTGAAAATTTCCAAATGATTACCCAAGTGCGTCAATTTTGACGTTAAGGCATTCTTTGCTGCTCGCCGGAAAAGGCCTGCATTACAGATATTCTAAGATGCACAACGTTCGTCTCGAATGCGGTGAACTATTTCGTGCCTGACCATTGGGCCTGTGTGAGAGGACTAGTTCGAGGGGTAGACTCGAGCCTTACACCACTTGAAATACTGAAAATGTTTGCGGCTGCAGTAGTAGTCTCTGTATTTTAATGCTCACGTAAAATTAGGAAAAAGAAGGTTTGCACAGAGTCAGTAGATTGATATGTGGGGTTTTACGTCACAAAACCAACTTATGGCTATGAGAGACGCCTTGGTCGAGGGCTCTGGAAATTTCGACCACCTGGGATTCTTTAACGTGCACCTAAATCTGAGCACACGGACCTAAACATTTCTGCCTCCATCGAAAGTGCAGCTGTCACCCCAAAATTCAATCCCGCAACGTTCGGGTAAGCAGCCGAGTACCTTAGCCACTAAACCACCACGGCGGGGGCCACAGAATCAGTGATCGCGACATTTACTGGCACGGTTCTCCAACTGAACTTAAGGCGTGGCCACTAATTTATTGTGTCCAAGCGCTATCCCCTCAC
Source organism: Rhipicephalus annulatus (assembly GCA_013436015.1). Taxonomy (NCBI): domain Eukaryota; kingdom Metazoa; phylum Arthropoda; class Arachnida; order Ixodida; family Ixodidae; genus Rhipicephalus; species Rhipicephalus annulatus. The sequence continues at coordinate 328,652 of WOVY01001245.1, forward strand.
CCACTGCATTGCGAAAAACACTGGACGTATGGGCATACCCTCTAGGAATGCAGAAGGATGTGAGGTGTCGCACATGTGGTGACCAACATACTTCCGATAACAGTTCAACCCAAGAAGTGAGATGCTATCTATGTAGAGGAACTCAGGCAGCTGATGATAAAAGTTGCCCCATGAGGACACATGAGTTGCAACTACTAGAGACCATCAAACAACAACAATGCTCCCGGCGTGAGGCCTGATCTATTTGCTCTGAGCCCTTAAGGGGCTATGCCATTGTTGCAAACCGGGAAAATCAGATGCTTGAGTCGTCGTTGCCTGATATAATAACATCAACGGTGGAAAAGGTGAAGACAAATTAGATGGATTCTCTATTCGTGAGCCCGATGGAGTCATTAGCACAAATAGTGACAACTCAGGCCACTAAAATCTTGCAGGTTAGTAACCAACCTACTGTGCCCCCTTCTCTACCTTCACCAGTCGAGGTTACTGAGCTTCCATCGGAACCAGGCCCTTGATGATTATATGTGGTGTTTAACGTCCCAAAACCACCATATGATTATGAGAGACGCCGTAGTGTAGGGCTTCGGAAATTTCGACCACCTGGGGCTCTTTAACGTGCCCCCAAATCTGAACACATGGGCCTACAACATTTTCGACTCCATCGGAAATGCAGCCGCCACAGCCAGGATTCGCTCCCACAACATGCGGGTTAGCAGCTGAGTACCTTAGCCACTAGACCACCGCGGCCGAACAGAACTAGGTTCTTCGAAGCCAAAGTCAGGCACGTCAAACTCTGGCCATAGAATACTTCTACCTCTTTTGCAAGACTTAGATTGGAGCTCGGACTCCGATCCCCATGCCTCTACCAAAACAAATGGACTCTGACATAAGAATTATGAAACGACGTGCTTTTCCTGAAGCACAATGCTCCACAGTTAGTCGAAAATCAAGGAATAACAAATACCAAAAGCAAAATTCATCAAAAAAGTATTTTCAAAAAGATAGCATCTTGAAAAAAGCAGCGATTGCTGCTGGTATTTCATCAAAATAGGGAATTTAACTCTTGCGTTACCACGCCTATTCAAATTGATCCTCGAATATGGACGCTTTGGATCGTCGATTTTGGCATGTTAAATTTGCTTCTCGTTGACCCAGTTCTAGTAGTTAGTCTAGCCACTCGACTTTCAGAATCAATTTGAATTTGCCTGTTTTTACATCATAGTGATTTTTTAAAGACGTTTGCATGAACCAATGTGCATGTGTTGTTACAATAACGCACTAGGCTGGTGAACTTGACAAAAATACGTGCCCCTCATGATTTTGCTAAAGAAGTATCGAAGGTATGTTCTCAAAAGAACCTTTACAAGCCAAATATCAAATAAAGGAGTCAGCTTCGCAATCAGACACTGTTGAGGAGTAATGACTGTCGGAAATTACTGCCAGCCGTTCAATAAAGAGCTGTTGCTGGGAGTCAGGTAAAATTTATTTCACAGAAATTATTTCTGAAGGTCCGCCGCATTTTTAAGCGTCGAGATGACCTCCTCAGCCAGTTTTCAGCAGTTTTGGTTTTGCTCGTTGCGTTACAGGGTCTCATCTAGCGTCACTAGTCACTCCTATGCATCATCGTCACGGGCGCATGGGTGCACACCATCACTGCAAAAGACACGCACTGCTCGAAACTGCCTTGCAACCCCACTTGAACTGTGTGAGGACGAGCTTATCGCAAATTCAACTCGTCGAGCAGGAGCAACTTTTCTTGCTCCACGGCCGAGAATCAGCGTTTCACTGGTGGATTCCGAGCAAGTTCGCGTGTTACACTGGCAGATTAGAAACAACTCACTCCGTGATGGGGCGTTCCGCTTGCTCCATCTTGCAGAGACGGATTTCGCCGGAACTTCGAGAATGCGTTGCCGTCATTTCCGCCACAGTCGTGCAGCGTTTTTGCCTGCAGCTGCCTTGAGCGTTTTTTTTTTCTTTTTCTAGGTGGTGCCCTTTGCACTGGTTGACATTTCTAAAATGGCATTGCTTGACGCTGTTGGACGTGCTGCTGGTTTGCTTCTCGCTTTCAGCGACAGCGAGAGCACTAGTTGCAGCAAAGAGGACGAGCCGCACGTGCTTTGCCGCCGTGTGCATGGCCGCAGTCTCAACCGAAGGTATTCGCTAGGTCGAAAACGTTTTCAGGACTGGTTTAGTGACGTATGTGTAAAGAGCTTCCGGCGCGACCTCAGGCAGGGCATTCAGGTGTTCTACTCGCAGATCTGGCTTGGCGCAATTCGTGTGCTCGCTCAAGGATGTCTACGGCCACTAAGGATCTACCACTGGAATTCGCCATAAGTCTCGACCGAAGATAATCGGCTATGTCGAGGAAGTTTACAGAACTGGTTTAGTTACGTATGTGCAAACACTTGCGGCGCGACCACTGGCGGAGCATTCACATGTTCCACTCTCACATCTGGCTAGGCGCAATCCAACCGCTCGCTCCAGGATTTTGGCGGCCGCTCCAGATCCACCAGTGAAATTCGCCCTTAGAGTCTGTGGATGACAAAATCCCAGCTTCAATCTTGCGGCGACGTTGTTTCATATTTGGAGGCTTCAATCACAAAATAAACAAAAATTATGAGAAAAAAGTACGAGTTCACATGTGTCTCAAGAAAAACCAATTAATGCTTCACAGCACGGCACGAGCAAATAAGCAGCGCCGTAGTACCGGTTTTCTTTGTCTCTGTGACCATAAATATTTTCTACAACATTTATTACTTTTATAATTTTCATTGATCATTGGTCTTCAAATTGTGTAATATGAATTTTTTTGTTTTGAATTTTTTCTATTTATACTGTTTTTGTTGCGTGTTTACTAGCTGGCAATCGTAAATTATACTCTTTCCACATTTTTATTTCTTCTCATTTATTTTTGGTGCTATACAAGACACGTTTTTTGGAAAGAGCCGTGCATATCGCAAAACTTAGTGTGCTGCTATGCGTGCTAGGGTACTTTGCCAACTGGCAAAAACAATATTCTCGAGACATACAAAAAATAGCCATTTTCATGTGGTAATAAAATATTTAAAAGTACTACAGTGGAATTGCCGCTCCATTTTTTAGCAGCTACTCCCTCACTTTAACTTTGCGATCATTATTCTCCTGATGTTATTGTTTTACAAGAAACATGGCTTCCAGAGAATAGGCACTTTAGGGTTAAAAATACCGCACATTTCGTTTAGACCGTCCAACTAGCAGTTGTGGTTTGGCTATATTTATCTCATCTAAAATCGTCCATAGAGCTAAAATTGTATATCAGTCAATGACTTCAGAAAGTGAGATTTCCACATTAGGCATTACGATTCTTGGGTTCCTCCCATTCTCATTTATTATTGCATATTTTCTCGCTGGTGTTCCAAAGTTTGCCGTTCCAGATAATGCAGTTTCTTACTTCCAAAAAAAATTATATGTTGTATCAGTGCATTACATCAATTTTTATTATATTTTGTGGGGCTTTATACTTTATTTGAATGGCAAACGTTTGTAGGATAGAGAGAACAAGAATAACTTTATATGCATTAACACAAACACTCATCCGTCCTACTCGGTGCTTGACCTAATGTTTTTTAACGCTAACTTGTGCATCGCATCATGGCCTGCGATTAATTCGGAGATAAATAGCGACCTATGCTCATGTTGTTCGAGGTATTATGTCCAGTAACCTCCAGGAATAGGTCATCGGTTACGCATGTAAACTTCTGTATAAGTCAGAAATGAATACGAAGTGCTTTATCTAACCGAATGAATGATGTGGAACTACACGCCATCAGAATAAGCGACATTTTAAAAGAGTCTTTGAATAGTTCTAAATTCATTACTGAAAGCTATAAACCTTCTGCCAACCCTTGGTGGAAATCAGGCTGTTCGTGGGCTTATAGACTAAGAAAAGCTGCATGAAAAATTAATTTTTAACCAGTGTCCAAGGAACTGGAGTGATTAAAAGTAGGTGGCCGCTATTTTTAAGATAACCATCGCTAATGCAACGAGCAAATTTAACAACGAACAATCTGAATTTCTTTCAAAACCATCCAATAGAAAATCACTTTTTCGCTTTTTGAGAAATAACAAAGTTCTTCCGGTACTAAGAAATATAAAATGTGTAGTATCATCACCAGCTGAACTGAAGACCTTTCTCGAAGATGTGGTTGAGAGCCTAAAAAGCCGCTTTATGACTATTCACTCACACCAAGCCCAGTCTTCCTATAGGAGGGAGGATTTTGAAGGGGTCACATCTGCATAACTAGCAAACGTAGTCAGAAGAGTACCCCATTCTGCTCCTACTCCTGATGGCATGACGACATCAGTGATAAAATCAGTACATAAAATATACCCACTTGGCCTACTCAAAATTATTATACACTCACTTAGAAGCTTTTGGATGGCACCCGATTGGGGAATGAAAAAAGTTATTCCATTATCAAAAAAGCAAGGCGCTGGGTTTACCTCAGATAATATCAAGTCTATCGCACTTACATCGAATCTAGTAAAACGCGTCGAAACACCCTTATATAGACGTATAGATTGCAGGATGTCGGAAAAAATTACTCTGAGCCCATTTCGAGTTGGATTCAGCCGTGGGTTCTCCATTTCGTGTGCACACTTTGATCTTGACAGTGGAATTACGTTTGCTCAGTATCAGAACAAGTATTCCGCTTTGGTAACCTTAGATAAGACAAAAGCTTAAGATAGCGTGGAGTATGTGAAGCTGCTAGATTCGCTTCAGAACTTAGGACTGCCTCAATACTTTGGGGCCCGGATCTATGCTTCCTAAGTGGTAGAGAATTTTACTACTCGACATCTGGTGTCAATTCTTCAAAATGTAGGCAAATGAGAGGTCTACCTCACGGGTCAGTACTACCGTCCTTATTATTCATTGTACTCTTATGTGCAATTTTTATACAGCAAGATGTACAGGTTTATGTGTATGTGCATGATATCGCATTTTTCGCTGCGTCGGCGGACCTTCACACACTGTACCTGATTCGGCAGACATGCATATATAGTCTGGAAACATGGCTAGATGATACTAACTTATCTCTCAATATTAACAAACGCCCCGCCGCGGTGGTCTAGTGGGTAAAGTACTCGGCTGCTGACCCAAAGGTCGTGGTATAAAATCCCGGCTACGTCTGCTGCATTTCTGTTGGAGGCGGAAATGTTGCAGGCCCATGTGCTCAGATTTGGTGGCATGGTAAAGAACCCCAGGTGGTCGAAATTTCCGGAGCCCTCCACTACTGCGTCACTCATATTCATATGGTAGTTTTGAGACGTTACACTTCACATATCAATCAATCAACAATATCAACAAAAGCACAATCATAGTTTTCGCGCGAAATGCCCCAGTGCAAGTTTCACTAATATACCGACAAGATGTCATACCTCAGGGTTATTCAGTTAGGTATTTAGAGGTAACCTACACCGAAACACTTGACTTTAGTCTTCACATGGAAAAAATGGCTGCTAAAGGAGCACGTGCCATAAAGATGCTGCGCAGGCTCAGTAAGTATCGCGCCGGTTTGCGTAGAGACATGCTTATCATAATATATCGCATGTACATACGACGGATATTAGAATTTGGCTGTGTTTTGTTTTCAGGTTCTCCGGCTTATAAAGTTCGACCACTGGTTCTCTTAGAACGCGAATTGTTATGCTTATGACTGGGGCTACCTAAAAATGTTGCGCACAACATCGTAATTCAAGAATCCCGCCTGGCCAAAAGATTTCAAATTATAACAGTGCAAACATTCCTAAAAATCAGTGCATCACCTCTGAGGAGGTCACAGTTTGTGTTCATTAAACAGCAGGCCGTATTTTTCAATCACCAACGGTCTAAATTACTGTGCCCTGAAATTATTTTACACACAAATTTTTGCACCCCTTAGGAGTGAACCTTTGAGAAATACTTCTATTCAACCCTGTAGATGCAATTGCCATCGAATTTGATTATATATCCCGAAATTACACTATATTTACCATATCAGTATATAAACGACATTTACTAAGTATACGACATTTAGTAAGTATATTTCGCCAATCTAGAACCATGCAATGTGATGGCGATTGACAATTCCGTTTATAAAGAGAAAGCAGGCATAGGAAATGTGTCATCTTCTCTAGATTGGGCTTTCTCGATTCGATTACCCGACTCCACCTCTATTTACCAATCTGAGCTGCCGGCAATAGTCCAATCATTACGTAAATTGCCCCGAGGTCTATCAGCGGTTGTTGTTCTGACAGACTGTCTCTCTGTCTGTGCTGCCTTAAGCGCACAAACTCTTTCGCGTACCTTAGAAACATTCTATTCGTTCATTCCTACCCATGTAGGACTAGTCTGGGCACCAGGCCATAGAGGTTTAGCTTTCAATGAGCATGCAGATGCATTAGCTGTATCTTCCCTTGACGATCCTGTTCTACCTATTTTGCCTACTTCTCAATATATCACAGCAGCACGTTTTGAAAATCGTAAATTGGCCATAACTTCCAAAAATCTCCTTTGTTTTTATCAGACTATCCACAGCTAAAGTAGCCTTGAAAACGAGTGGTGTTGATCAAGAAAGAAGGAAATAGTGATTAGAAGGCTGCGTTATCGAGGCCCTTCATTGAACTTTTACCTTCAAAGGTTGGGTCTGAAACAGTCGTCTTTACGCCTACACTGTAATTAAAGAGAATCTTCGAAGCACTTCTTTTTGTAACACCGAAGATCCATAAGTCAAAGGAAAAGACTACTTGAAGAACCCCTACGAAATTCGAACTTGAACTTTTCACTTCAGGTGATTATTTTTTCATTTGGCGCAATCGCATTTGGTTTTAGCCACAAAAGCGTTTTTACCGGTGTTACAAATTTCTTACGAGAGTCTATACGAATAGAATGCTAAACGTAGCTAAAGTCAGTGGTTTTATGAATAGACAATATTTTTTCTCTTTTTTGTGTGTTTATTATGTCATCCTTCTCAATGTTTTTTTTTTCAAATCCTACAACCTAATACCTGTAATACTAGAAGAATTCAACCATTTTCTTCAAGAAGTGTGCTAATTTATAAAGCAAAGCACCATCCGATTCATGGCCTATCCCCCAAGGTGGGTTGCGCTAAGTAGTTGAGGAAACAACCAACCAGCCTCAGATGCCTAGACTATGCTCAGACGATACCCAGACTATACTCCTGTATTCAATGCAGAATTATTGGCAATAGTTTTATTTTCACGCAAATTGCCTCAAGAGAATCAGTAGCAGTGATCATTACAGATTCACTATCAGTATGTACTGCACTTTCTGCGGCATCAAAAGCAGAGCTGATGAATATGTTTTGTCATGACAAATTCCACCGGTCATACGTCACTAAGATGCGGTGGCACTGTCGTCAGGCGTTAGGTTTCGCTTGGTAGGTAAAAACGCGCTTCCTATCGCAGTTTCTGCTTGGTTTTTTGATGGTGCATGTGGTGTTCTCAGTCAAATGACGAGAGAAAAAAAGTGTACCAACGAGCTGCGCCGCGGTTGGATGCGTTGAAAGGCATAAGAAAGACAGCATAAGATTTTATCAGTTTCCACTTGACGGGGACCGTCGCTAGAAATGGGCTGAAGCTGTAAAACAGGTGAACTGGCCCCCGACGCGGGCTCATCAGTTCCTATTCCATATTTCCTCGCATAACCGTTCAGTAGAGCGGCCACCTTCACTCTATGGCACACGTGAGGAGATTCTGCACATTCGCTAGTGTTTATTTGACTGCAAACGTCTTGAATGCTTCGGAAGGATTTTAGTGTGCTCGTGTGAACTAATGATGCGGTAAGTTCATTCTCGCAGCCTTGAAGGCGACGACGGTTTTCGCTATGCTTTTCCGGATTACTTGCGCTTGCTATGACATACAAAACAAAAAAGCCTTCATCACGCTGTTCCTACGGCGATGTCAAAATTTGGAGGCTTGGGTGTAGCTTGTTCATGCATGGAAAAGCTGCACGCGTGCAGTGTGTCGAGTCTCTCCAGGCTACACGCTTTCGTGGTCACTAACAAGCACGTGCGTTTACCGAAAGCTACAGCTACGTAAGTGTGTGTGGTATGAGCGGGTGCCGCGAACTGTTGTAGCACTGCCCCCGTGCGTACCACGTCCGCAAATGAAGGACCCTGCCCAAAATTGAGACGTTTCCGTGCCTCCTTAAATGAAATGTTTTGGGTTACTTTCAGTATTACTAATTCTTTTTCTTTCTTTCTTGCTGGAATTGTGCGAGAATACGCTGGGTGTGGACCTTCGCAGTTTGCACACTGCGGAGTTTCATTGCAGCTGTCTGCAGAGTGGTCATGTGAACTTCACTTAGCACAGGTTTGGCGGCCACGGCAGCAATGAGAGCCGTGACCGAAACGCTGGCACTTGAAGCAGTGCCGAGGGTCGGGAGTATACGGTCGGATATTCAACTTTAAATAACCCGTTTCTACATATTCTGGGAGCGTGCTGGTACCAAACGGGTGGACTAGGTGTTTTGTGGGAATTTTCTTATTATCGCGCCTGATTTTGATTTGTTGTATATTCATGACATGCTGTTCACTCCAGCCCTCGAGCAGTTCACTATCTGACAAGTTGAGCAAGTCTTGGTCCGATACCACTCCTTGCGAGCTGTTAAGAAAGCGGTGGGGAGTGACTGAAACAGGTGCATTTCGAATTGAAGAAAGTTTAGAAAGTTTTTTAAAATTGTGCTTTGTTGCTAACTTCTAGGAGAAAATCCCCGCTAGCCATTCTTGTCGCCTTGTAACCCCAGCCTAGTGTTTCGGCAAGACATTTAAATACTGCAAAGGGTGAGACTATTCTGTTCGTCTTGTTGACTCTTTCGCAGTGAATCACATGAAATCGTGGGAATGTTTCTTGGGGCTTCATGAAAAAAATACTTTCAGTCAATTCAGTGCGCCCCCTCTTTGAGTGAGGACAATCGTTAAGTATGGGAAAGGAGGTAGAAGCCATATAATAGGAGTTCTTTCGGCAGCCATGCCAGCCGTCCACCAAGGAGCCCAACATGGGGACGCGACAGCTCTTGTGTATAGTAAGGCACGCCAACGCCAGTTGTACACAGCTACTATAACCTTATATAATGTACCCAAGAGAGGATACACACACAAGGTTAACCTTTGCCGCCAGGAAACGTAGAATTAAATGGAAGAGAAAAGAAGACGGGATAGATTGAAAGAGGAGAAAAAACTAAGATGTACAGAGGGAGAGAGAGATAGGAAAAGGCGACTGCTGGTTTCCCCTGGGTGGATCAGCCCAGGGGTGCCGTCTACGTGAAGAAGGAGCCAAAGGGGTGTGTTGCCTCTTCCGGGGGGCCTTAAAGGTCCAATCACCCGTCGCCGGCTCAACCCCCAGGATTCCCTTTTCCCCGGACACGGAAAATCCATGCACGGCTAGGCGTGGGAGAGAATGAACTCCACTTGTAGCCCCAGCAGATCGCCGTTGTCGAACTACAGAGGTCGTCCATGTCTCCCGTATGAAGCCCTTCATGCGACGTTCTTTGTTCCCTTGACTTGCCGTGGCCAGGCTGGCCGCTTTCACGTGGGGGGAATTGGTGTGGGCATTTAGTATACGCATCCTCTTTACCGGTACATTATAATCATTATCATGTGTGGCTCATGCATCCTCATCGTTGTCGCATAGCATCATCATCTTGGCTCATTCATCGTAGCTGTCGGTTACCGGTGCTTCAGGCCTAATAAAAGATAATCCAAACCAAGACTTCATAATATTAGTAAGAAATGAAGATAAAGTTTGAGAACTGCTGCGACAAGGTCTAGGTATTGCTCAAGCTTTTTTATTCCTGCCTAGCTATCTAGCAGCTGCTATAACAGTGTCTGTCGCGCTATCATACACATACGTTTTTTGATCAATCAGTAGTTTATCAAAGACCAGCTTGCCTCTCTTATCCTGCATCTTGGCCACTTCAAATAACTTTTGCCTTTCTAACCTGGTTGCAACAAAAAATTCTTCTCTAATTGAATAAGTCGAGCCATTGAACTTATGCGCAGCTGCAAGAAGCCACTGCTTGTCTTTGAAGAATGCAAGTTTCGCAACGATAGGTCTGCGCTTATTCATGCAAATTTCCCTAGTCGATGAACACGCTCAAAATAGCTCTCAGCGATAGTAACATCCAGCTTTTGGGAGCAGAAGGTAATGATTTTCTCCTCAGATTCATACCATTTTTCGTTTTGATCATCTTCAAGCCCAAAGAAAAGTAAGTTGGACCGCCGAGACCTGTTCTCAGCATCGTCACATCTTTTTGTAGCCTTATGTTTTTCGCAGCTAGGTCACACAAGGAAGGATCAAGGCGATTGAGCTTAGGTATGCAGAGTGACTCTATTGTGCTTTCCAGTAACGTAACACGGCCAGGAAGCTGCAATTGCAATATCTGTAGCACATTGCTTTTCCTTTATGCCCTTCAGGTCATTAAGTATTTCCGTGGGACCAGTCTCGAGCCTACGCATCGTATCCAATACTAATGAAAGCAGAACCTTCAGTGTTCTTTGCACAGGGGTGGACCAGGTTTTGTCTTTATATCCCCGGCCATTATGAGCAGCTAGGACATGGCAGCGGAACAACAACGTGACACCTGGCAGATAAAGCTCTTCATCATAGCACAGTACATTGGTGGGCATGGCAACGCAAACAAATAGCAGTCACTACTCTTTGGACCGGCAGCACCGCCTAGGTAACTAACCTGCAAAAACAGGACGGGTAAATGACGCACGTCTGATGCGGTGGAGTGCCTGGATCCGCCGATGGTATGGTAGCTTTTACATCCTGGACTACCTGTGACGTGGATCGTTGACGAAAAACTTTGTTGCCAGGTAGAAGCATTGATGTCATCCAGTATCAGCGTAGCTGGCGATGAAACACGGAAAGGCGGTCGCAGAAGGTCGTGACCATGCTCACGCTGGGCAGCCGTCCAGCACACCGCGCCAGAGAAGAGAGCACTTTGCACAAACGGGACGGGGAAATTACGCTTGTCTGATGTTGTGTAGCGCCAGATGAGGAGACGCCGTGAGGCGACGAAGACGGGAAAATGCGGCAGAAGCTTCTAGAGGCAAGGACGGCGGCGAAATGGTCTGAAGCCTATCTTCTCAATAATGCAGGGGCCACTGCTACTGAAGACGCTTTTGTTCTAAGGGATGTCCCCACTTCAGCAAACACTTCCGCACCAGACAAAAATCTAAATATTCGTCTTCAGGGAGGTCCCGTTCCAGAAGGAGCTCCCGCAACACGGCCGCATCCAGGTACCGATCTAAGGGACGCTCCAGCTAACATTGTCGAGAAGGACAGGTGTCGTTCCAGCCGACGAACTCTCGATCCCAGGATCAGCAACACCGAGGCCAGCCATCATGGGCTGACCGTTTCTGTCGAGGTGTAGCGGAAAAGGTAACGCGGGATTCGCCACGGAGTGTCAATGGGATAATGAGAGGCTAGCACAACTCGAACGCGAAATTAGGGAAATGAGGGACACGAAGGTTATATTTATGGATGTGATATTTCAAATTAGAAGTTGAGGAAGCTAACAGCCCGTGAATGCGATCACGCCGTCGACTAAGGCATTGAAAATGGCCGTAGCACGACGGAGAGCCCTGCCAAAAAGAGAGCAATAGCGAACAAGACAAGACCTCACGTTGAGCTAGATCAGAGAGTCACAAAATTCTGTCCTCACTCAAGGAGAGCATAAAACAGCTAAGCGAGACGGTCCCACGGATGAGAGGCTATAGCCACGAAGGAAGGGAACAACCATAGGTTTTCCAACTTAAAGTCGTTTCTGTAAAACGACGTTACACTCGTCGTAGATCTCAGGGCACTGCCCCTTCCGGCAACAGCTAGTCCAATGGCGCATTCACAAGAGCAACAGGATGCCCCCACAAACTAGTGCATTCATAACGTGGCAGCGGTACTGCAGAGGCTTCTTTGAAAAAAGAACCCTGTGCAGCAATTTATTCGCTCGTATTCAGAGGAACCACACATTACACTTTTACAAGAAAGACAAACCACTAACATCCAGATACCCTGTTACTACTCTGTCACAACCAAATAAGGAAGAGGCGTTGGCGCACTAATAAGCAAAAAGCTGACTCACATCGTCCACAATCTTAATATGGGTTTGTGCAAAGTCGTGCATGTCATGATAGAAATCATAATTGCATCCACATATATAGAAAGAATTTGTTCTTAATGTATGCAGCAGCACTAATGACTTCATAGAGCGCTTCAAGGCTCTTCTATCCAAGGCTGTACAGTTATCCAGAAGATCTCTCCTGAATATAGAGAGTTACATAACGCACCTTGGGGCTATTTGAACGACACTTGTAAAAAGGAGGACCTGCAGAGGGAGGTGTTGAAGAACTAGGGCTACCAGATGTGGTACTTCGTCCACAAGGGACACACCAGACCTTACTTTCGTCCGAAACGTGGCAGAAAAAAAGTGGTCTAACCTCAATGTGAACTTTGGCAGCGACCACTGCCTCCTCACCACTGTGCTGCAAGTTTGAGAAACAAGACCACGTAAGTTCCGAGTGACCGACTGGGACCTGTTCCACAAACTAAGAGAGGAGATGTCTGAGAATGAGGACAAGCTTGATCTGGAACGCTGGATGGCGCATATAAAAGAAGACATCCAGGCTATCACTAAAAGGTCACCAGAAACCTGCCTGTAGAAAAGTTATACAGCAGAGTGGCTCTTCTCGAAGCCAAACAGTCCCTCCTGGTCACGTGGTAAGGGCAGCGCCTAAATCACAGGCCTCGCAAGAATTCCTAGGTCCACTGAAGAATTTATAAACACTGTAAGGACCTCTCTAAACAACAAAGAAATGAGTTTGCGACTCGGTAGACGGAAAGATACGCAGGACAGGCCCTTGGAACCTCCTATAGCACCTGTTGCATGACACCAACATCACATTAAACCAGAGAGGCACGCTGGCACGAGGCGAGAATCCTCGGACAGTCGGGTACAGGCAGAACTGTTCAGGAAGTACCTGCCCGTCGCCCTCAGCCCGCCAACTTCTGCTCCCGGCTACACAGGGAATGCAAACCCAGAATTAGACGCGGAATTCAGAAGCGAGGAGATCAGGCAGGTAATCAATAACTTAAACGACAGGTAAGCCCCGGGACGTGATATGATCGTAAGGTTTTCAGAAACGGGGACGACAGGTCCGTGTATTACCTGACGAATGTTGTCAACCAGGCGTGAAAAATTGGTAGTGTCGGGGAGATGTGGAAGACGGTCATCACCATCCTTATCCCCAAACTGGGCAAACCTCAAAGTCTCGACAACTTCCGGCCCAACTCTCTGACCTCGTGCATAAGTAAGGTGGCCAAACGTGGTATCCTGAACATGGTTACCCGGTACCTGGAGGAACGCGACATTTATCCAACAACGTATGATATGCTTCACGGCGGCCCTCAGGACGCAAGACGCCATGAAGCTCATCAAAGATCAAGATATTGATTCGAGCACAAAAGACATAAGGATCATATTGAGACTGCACTTGCAGAAGGTATTCGACAGCGTTCATGCTAAGTCATAAATAACAATTTGGGCTAGGCAACCACTTCCACCACTACAAAAATCATTCCTGAATGACAGAAAGGCTGTTGTCTAGATGGGTGATGTTTTTTTAATTTGGTAAAACTTGGCGTCAGATGAACGATACAAGGTTTAATACTATCTCGGACCCTCTTTAACCTCACCAAAATCGGTCTAGCTCAGTCTCTGTTAAGTCTATGGCATTTATCATACTATCTATGTGGATTACATCGCCATATGGTGTACTGGTGGCAGCGATGAATGAATCTGACACTACAGCACTAATGACACCACAACATAAATGACATACAATATATAAAATAAAGATATACAATACAAATAGCACAACAACATGAATTCCGAAAATAGCGTATCTAACAAAGTGGTCTGAGTATATGAGAACTACCTATACCACCTGTGACAGTAAAGTACGGTCTATACAGCACTCACAAAAAATATAGATAGCAAATGTTTAAAAAAGCCAGATTGCTTCATCTTTTTTTTAAATGCTGGCTTCATTACATCTAACCTAACGTGGTATCCACTAGCTTCACTTATTCAGTCACTTCCTCAGTTTTTTTGTTGTTTTTTGCTCCTTCTAGAAATTACCACCGCCTTAGCGAAGAGTGCGCTTTAGCATGCAATCAGTTTGCATTGTATGAAGAAGATTTTTCCTCAAATGTACATATGTTTATGTACTGCACAATATATTGTCTTTTTTAGCTGTTTTTGTGTTCTATTGTGATTTTTCTCTATTGTTGGTTTCATCCTCAATATTAACCCCAGAACGTCTTTTCCACCTCCACCAACCGCTGCCGCCATAGCGAATGGTGGCCAAGAGCTCCTCAAGTTGCTTACAGCAGCTTTTTTCTTTGCCCCTGCCAGCACATAAGATTTTTTTACGATGGAAATAAAGCATGAATCAACATACTTGCACAGCGAAAGACTACGAGTAGTTACGATGTAGCTACAGAAGAGACGAGAACAGAAAGAGCGCTATCTCTGTTGTTGTCTCTACTTCTGTAATTGCGTAATAACTACTCGTAGTCTTGCGCTGTGAAAATATGTTGATTCCCAATCTCCAACTAGTCCAAGCATCTGTCTTATCAAGGAATAAAGCATAATAAAGAACTAATGAATAAAGGGTGTGATACAAGAACCTATTAAAGTCACGGAAAACTACTTAAAACCCAGTAAACAATTGTATCGGGCCTGTTGGTATGATTTCATGTTGGTAGGAAGCGCAGCATCTATTAAAAGGAACACACAATACAAGCGCTTAGCTTCAACTAAACGTTTATTGGAAACTTCAGAGTTAATAAAGGAGATAAAAGAGAAAAAAATAATACAAGGAAGAACTAAAAAGGACACGTGCAAGCCGCGTACATTATCCGTTATTATCTATTACACCATCCAAGAAACAAACTTCTTTCCGCGTGAGCGAGATAGAAGGTGCACTAACGCACTCAATATCATCACGTGTTATTTCTGCTGCTTCTACGATCAAACTGTTTAATAAATCTCTGTACCGATATAACACGCAAGTGTTATAAAAATACGGCGCACAACGCAATCTTTACAGTGCATCGCTAAGTGGCCATCGGTTCCCTTTTGCACTTTATTACACTGCTTTTAACCTCTTCATTTATGCATTGTTCAGTATGTTCAGTAGCTTCCCACATAAGCAAGACCACATGACAAGAGCACCCTATAAACAACTGACAGTGGACGCTCAATATATTTATTGCTACGCTTAAATTTTCAACCTTCTTTTAGAAACAAGACAAGGTTCACGATATAAAGTTCAATAAAGTGGAATGCTCGGCCCGTTGGTGCAACTTAATGCGGAAATATATGAGCGCACAAGGTAGAAGGAAAAGCACTTCACAGGGAAAGCACTTACTTACAACTGAACTTTTATTAGAAAACATTTATTGCACGAGAACAGAAACGCGCAGGCGCAATCAACTATCACTTCAAGGTGCCACCCCCCTCCCCCAAAAGAAAAGAAGGTATACGCTTATCTAAATCAACAGCTGAAAAAATACACCTCTTTTTCACTTATTGCTACCGAAGGAACACTGATACACGTGCTTGCGTTCGCCCTCATCTGTTCTGCTTCCTTGATTTCTCTGGTCAAGTCTGTGTTTTGATTTGCCCACAATTCTCGTGCTGCCAAACTGCGGATTGCACCCACAATCCCTGCAGCGCATTGAGAAGTGCGTGCCACCCGCTAGAACCTTCAAGGACGTCGCATGTTCTCGGAGTCGATTATTTAAACAACGACCCGTCTGGCCGATGTACACTTTTCCGCAGCTCAAGGTCATTATGTACACTACCCCTGAAATACACAGTACAAACAGCGTGACATGTTTTTTTAGTGCAACCGGTCTTGTTCCCCCTTCCACAATTTCTTAACATGGGGCACAGTTTTGCCAGTTTGCAGGGAGCCGTGAGAACAACGTGTACTCCGTGCTTGCACCCAATCTTCATCAAAGAGTGCGAAATCTTGTGCACATAGGGCATAGCTACAACCGTTTTTGTTGGCCTTGTTTCCGCCGAGTTGGTGGTACTTAACCTCTTTAACTTCTTTAACATGGTACTGTCTATTGCCACAAGGAAGCTGTCCGGGTAACCCGAACTGAGTAGGCGTCTTACTTCATTCCGGAAACTGCGTTCCATTTTATGTGGACATGATTTGCTGAGTGATGAACTAAGGCATGAATTAAGTATTGAACCCATCGGGTTCTAGATATGACCCTCCAGTACAACGTCTCTATTAACCCGACGGTTACGAAACTTGCCAGAAAACTGACAATGCCATTAGACTGGTAAGAAGGGTTGCCAATAGGGACTTAGAGAATATAGCTTCGTAAGGTTGGTGCATGCCATTTCACCTATGTTGCACCCGTGCACAAGATGCAGAGGCCGTAGCGTGATAAGCTCAACGCGTGAATCAGAAAGGCCATCAAGAGAGTTCTCGGGCTTCCCATAAACACGAGCTCGGACAGACTGTTCTGCTCGGCATGCACAACACGCTGGAAGAAAATTGGCAGAACCCACGTACAGTGGGAATCTACGATATGCGAACAACCAATGAGAAATGTTGATATGTCACTTTAAAATCAGCAAAACGTTACAAAGTGCAGGTGAATGATGCCGCACGTAATTTCCGTGTCATGATTATCATGTTTGAATGCGTCGTTTACCTTCGTCATCGAATGACGTCACGTGATAACAAACTTAGCATATGTGGAGCTAGCGAAACGGCCGCGACCACGCTATGAGCATGGTATGTTGTCATGTTCTTAGATGAAATGCGTGTCAGGATTGTCGTGTTTGCACCAGTCATATATTTCGTCATTCATTGACGTCCCGTAACATGAAATTTGGTATATGTGGAGCTTGCGAAATTGCCGCGAGCGCATCATGAAGGGCCAAACATACTTCAATGTACTGTTGACGCACGCGCACGCTGGGCACAGCGCCAGACGCGCTGAAACGCGCAAGCGTCAAAGCGCGTCTGGCACTTTCTTATTATTATAATAATAATTATAATATTATTATAATAATAATAATAATAATATATTAAATTATTATTATTATTATTATTATTATTATTATTATTATTATTATTATTATTATTATTATTATTATTATTATTATTATTATTATTATTATTATTATTATTATTATTATTATGCGGGGTAAAACGTTTCAGAACCACCACATGGATATGAGAGACGCCATAGTGAAGGGTTCGGGGAGTTTCAACCACCTGGGGTTCTTCACCATGAACCCAAGTCTGAGGACACAGGCCTACAGCATTTCTGCCTCCATCAAAATTGTAGTCGCCGGGCCGGGATTCCATGCCGCGCCCTGCAAGTGAGCAGCCGAGAGCCTTAGCCACTAGACCACCGCGGTGGGGCGCTCACGTGAAACGTAATCAGTGCTGACGGCGCCTTCGTCGAGGTCGGACGTGTTTTTGGAGAGCTCCGGAATGACAGCTACAGATAAGTGTTTTTGCATGTTTCCAGCTTGCCTCTGTATGTAGCGTTATGAGAACGTAAGGCGCTAGCGTAAAGCTTGATTAGGTCTAGTACGGTGTACGGTTTTTTTTTTTTTTAGTATTCTGTACTGTGTCTTTTTTTTCTCCAGCCACCACGTGGCTGAGGCCTGCGCGTAGACCGACCACGTGCATGCGCAGGTGCTGTGAAGTGTAGCGTATTTATTTATTATTGTGGTTCTTTTTGGCTTAGACCAGTGTATTTTAGTACAGTTTTCTAACACGTGGGCATCGGTAAACTGAGCTAGCCATGGTCAAAAAGACCGTAAAGTGTTCAGAGTGCGGGATAGGGTTGAAGGTGGAAATTAGTGCGGAAGAGAAAGCAGAAGATGACGCCAAGTGTAGACAGTGCAAGATCGAGGAGAAAATGAAAAATATGATGGCGGTCCAGAGTGGGCTCATGGAGAAAATCGCAGAGCTGGAGAATGCATTGGCGAAGGAGCGAGAGAAAACGTCAGCCATGGAGGAAAGGCTCCGGGCAGCCGAGAAGGGCCTATCGAAGGTCGTGAAGGGGAACGAAGACGCAGGTGACGGCGGAAGCATTATGGCGACGACCCACCGTGCGGGAGAGATGAGGGAAACAGGCATGACAAAGGCAGATACATTGGCCACAGGGCCCAGCTACCGGGAAGTAGTTTTGAGGGAGGGAGGGAGCAAACCAGCAGCCGTGACTCACGCTAGTCACCTAGTCAGCAGCCAGGTGCAGGTTTCAGAAGGAATGTCTGAACAGGTCATCATCGCCGGTGACTCAAATTTAGTCCGATGCGCAGCGGCAATCAAAGAAAGGGTGAAAGGCGACAAGAGAGTTGCGATAGGGACGTTCCCAGGACAAACGCTGGGGACAGTAATGAGTCAAGCGGGTGAAAAACTCGCAGCTAAAGCTAACAATCGCAACCTCGTTGTAATTGCGGGAGGGTTAAATGACGTCCTAAAAAAAGAATCGTCAGGACTAGCGACGACCTTGGCGAAAGGGGTGGATGACATGCGCACCGTGTCCCCCCAGGTGCAAATTGTAGTATGCACAGTACCGGAAGTACCAGTACGCAACATCAACCTGCAAAGAGCGGTAGTCGACGCAAACAAAGAGATATGGCGAATTAGTCGAGAGAAGGGTTTCGAGGTAGTGGATTTAAACAGGGAAGTGCACAGGTGGGGTGGATTCCAAAGAGACAGGATTCATTTCGATGAGAGGCTTGGACACGAGGTGGGCTGGCGACTGGCAGGACGCGCAGTAGCTTTTTTGGGGGGCTCACGGGCCCTTCGGAGTCCGGGGTAGCTCGTAACGGGGAAAACAAACAGGAGGACGCTTTGACAGGTAGAATTGCGAAAAACCAGAAAAAAGGTAAAAGAAAAAGGAAAAAGGCGCGTGTCGCAATTAGTTACATAAACATGCAGGGTGGCAGAAAGAAGGCAAAATGGTTAGAGATTGAGGAGCAGTTAAACAAAGAACAGATAGGCGTGTATGCGGTTACAGAAACACACCTTAGAGACTTGGAAGAGCCACCACATATTAAAAATTATGTTTGGGAAGGGTGTAACAGGACCATATCGGAAAGGAAAGGTGGGGGTGTAGGAATGCTAATTCACCGCGGAGCCAAATGGGTTAGAGTGAAACAGACGTGTTCAGAGCACCTCTGGGTTCTGGGCACAGTAGGTGGAAAGGAAACGTGGCTAGGGGTAGCCTACTTGTGGACGGGGAATAACTGCAGAGAAAAGAATCAGGAGATAGTGGATTGCATGAGTGCGGATATTAAGGAATTTGGTAATGGGGCCGAAATCATCCTTCTAGGGGACATGAATGCCCACATACATGACCTTGACGGATATTCAGACACCAATGGGAAGTTATTACTAGATCTTTGCGAGCAACATAGTCTGGAGATAGTTAACACAGGGCCTAAATGTGACGGCCAGATCACATGGGAAGTCGGAAACAAGCAATCAAGCATTGATTATTGTCTCATGACTGAAGGAATTTACCACAAACTGACAGAAATGAGGATAGACGAGGAAGGCATTAACAGCTTGGGTAGTGATCATAAACGAATAACATTACAAATGGGATACGAAACTAAAAATACGAGCATGGAATCAAAGTCTGGCAGCTCGTATTTAAATGACAAACAAATAATAAATATAGCCGCAAGAGTCGAGAAAGAAGTAGGCGAAATACCAGGCAAGGACTGGGAGTATAGGGAGCTGTTACATCTAATGACGAAGGAGATAGGGAAAGAGAAGAAAACCGTTTGCTGGAAAGGAAAAAGGAAGCCAAAAAGTTGGTGGAACAAGGAAATCCGGGAGGCGATCGAGAAGCGACGCGAAGCATCACGGGAGCATAGAAAGGCAAAAAAGGAGAAGCGGCCGCAGGACGAAGTCAAAAAAATATGGGAAATATATTTGGAGAAAAAATCCCTTGTACAGAAATTGGTAGAGGCAAAAATTAAAGGTGAAAGTGAACGCTGGATGACAGAGATACACGAAAAAAAGGAGGCCGCGTCTAGGATTTTTTGGAGCCACATAAAGGCGCTAGGTAGGAAGTCTGTCACAACGCAACAACATATTCTAGATGAAGGAGGAAATCAATTGGAAGGGTACGAAGCGCTAGGTTACATCCAAAAGGTAACAGCCGATTCGTTTCAAAAGAGCGTCCAGGGGATCTCCCCAGTGAGTAAAAGTGTGGCGGAGAAAGCAACAGAGGAAGAGCTAGTACTAGATAATTTCAACTGGAAAAAGGCCGAAGGAAAAATTCCAAAGCGCACTGCCGCGGGTTTAGATGGGATTCCCGTTAGCCTCATTAACGAACTAGGACATAACACTAAAGAAGCATTGTTAAAAGCAGTAGAAAAAAGCTTAAAGGACGGACAAATACCGGACAGTTGGCGACAAAGTAGAATGAACTTAATCTATAAAGGCAAGGGAGAAAAGGACAAGATTCGCTCGTATAGACCACTAACCATTACATCGGTACTATACAGGTTGGCGATGCAGGCAGTAAAAATGAAAATAGAAACATGGGCCGAACATAACGATATTTTGGGAGAACTTCAGAACGGATTTCGAGTCGACAGGCGGTTAGACGATAACCTGTTTGTTCTCACTCAGTGTATAGAAATATCTAAAATAGAGAATAGGCCCTTGTACGTGGCTTTTCTAGACATCACTGGGGCATACGACAACGTTAATCAGGAAATTTTGTGGGATATATTGAAAGGAATGGGCATGGGCGACGACTGTATACAGCTTTTGAGGGAGATATACCGAGAAAATACAGTTTGCATAGAGTGGGAAGGAATGCGTAGCAAAGAGAACGTTGAGGTTAGCAGGGGTCTGAGACAGGGATGTCCTTTGTCCCCACTGTTATTCATGCTGTACATGGTGAGTATGGAAAAAGCGCTAGAAGGTAGCAACATTGGTTTTAATCTGTCACACAAACAGGGCGGCATGATGATTGAGCAGAAGCTTCCAGGTTTATTTTATGCGGACGATATCGTCTTATTTGCGGACAGTCGAGATGATATACAGCAGCTGGCGAATATATGCGGAAGGGAAGGTGAAGCTCTTGGACTAGGATTCAGTGTAACGAAGTGTGGTTTGATGGTATTCAATGATCCCTGTGATCAGACGGTGTCCATACAAGGCCAAGAAATACCGAGGGTAAGTGAATACAAGTACCTTGGAGTATGGGTAAATGAGAGTGATAGATACATGGAGGTACAGGAAAAAGCCTCGGCAGCAAAAGGAAAGAGGAATGCGGCAATAATGAAGCACAGAGCGTTGTGGGGATACAATAGGTATGAGGTGCTTCGAGGTCTGTGGAAGGGTGTAATGGTTCCAGGGCTTACTTTTGGGAACTCAGTGGTGTGCATGAGGGCAGAGGTGCAATCGGGAATGGATGTAAATCAAAGGACTGTGGGACGCCTCGCGTTGGGTGCTCACGGGAAGACGACAAACGAGGCTGTAAAGGGCGATATGGGGTGGGCAGGTTTTAAGGCGAGGGAAGCGCAGAGCAAAATAAGGTTCGAAGAAAGGCTAAGAAATATGAAGGAGAGTAGATGGGCAGAGAAGGTGTTCCGTTATTTGTATAGGAAGAGCGTGGACACACAGTGGAGAAAAAGAACTAGAAGACTCACTAGTAAATATACGGCTGGTATTGTGAGCCATATGTCAACAAAGAGCGTTAAGGGAAAAGTCAGGGAGGCGGAGAGGATTTACTGGATGGCAGCTATGGAGAAAAAACCGGCTTTGAGTAACTACCGAAAGGGCAAAAATGAAATAAGGAGGGAGGCATTTTACGATAATTCAAGGGGAAGCGCTTTACTGTTTGAAGCGAGATCGGGTTGCCTTAGAACGCGTAGTTATAAAGCAAGATTCAGTAAAGAAGAAGAACAATGCACATGCTGCGGGAAAGATAAGGAAACGGCGGAACATGTTCTGATTGAATGTGGAGATATCCACCCAGGTGTACGTTTGGGCACGAACCTACAGGAAGCCTTGGGTTTTAGGGACAACAATGGAAAGCTGAACACACCCGCGATTGAAATAAGTAAGAGACGGTTAGAGTATTGGTGGCAGAAAATTAGAGAGAAAGGACAAAAATAAATATTGGAAAAATAAAATATGGACAGTGTGCCGTAAATGGCAGAGAACTTAAGCTGAAAATTTACCTTTTTTCCATTAAGATAGAATTTATCGAAGTAGAGGCATTAGGCCAACATAAAAAAAAGGGAAAAAAAGTTTTTTTTTTTGTCGAGCCTGGTGGCATACTTGTCACCACCCCGTTATAAAGGGGACGCTCATAGCATCCATCCATCCATCCATCAGGAAACACCGCCCAATCCCAACAAGTCAGCCCACATAGCTGTTCGAGGACTAGTAAACCGCACAGCTATAGGGGGGGGGGGCGCAGCGCTCAAGTTTTGGAGAACCGCCACCCTCCTATCTCGCATAACGCCCCACCACCGTGATCTAGTGGCTAGTAAGTTCCAACCACTGGCACGTGTATGCTCGCACCTGCGCGTCAAGAGCGTCAAATGCGCCTCTCGGCGTCGGCGTCGGAGGGGCACACGCAAAGAGACGCGAGGGATCCAACCGGGCTTTATATTTTTGCCTACGGATGGATGGATGGATTAATACGGCTGCACCCTTTAGATCAGGTGGTGGCTAACACCACCTAGCCATAATACTTAGGGAACCAAATTTAGACTTATCTTTTTCGTTTTTCGTTAAACAGTGAAGATGAGGACTGGCACTTCGCACTGAAGGATTTAATTTTCATACGTGCCTTGATTGTAGCCACCCACCAGATAACCTCCTTCTAGTTATTTCTACCCACTTATAGTCTATTTTGCTCTCCCTGTACATAAACCGCAGTGCTTTGAAAAATTCTGCGCCATCAGCCTGAACTACACGGTGAAGCCCTTTAAAGCACATTATCAAGTGTTTGGCAGTTTTCTCCACCTCTCCACATGCACTGCATACAGTGTCTACCCCTTCGTATTTGGCCTGATAAATCTTGGTCCACAATACTGCCTTCCTGTCCTCAAGGAGTAAAGAACTACCCCTAGAACTATCATAGATCCTTTTCTTGGCAATTTCCTGCTTAAAGGTTCGATATATCTCTAGTAACAACTTCTTAATTATGCCAATTCTCCACCTGTCAGTCTCCATTTGGGCCACTGGGCTTAGTGGCACCATACGTAGCATCATGCTAAACTACGTGCTCTTCGTTATACAGGTTGGTGATAAACGGTCCTTTGTTAAATGTACTAAAACTAGTTGCGTTGGGCAAGTTGCGCTGCCAAGCCCACAGTACATGTTTTGCTACCTGCAGTGCGTTCGCGTGATATTTTTGTTATTGCAACTGAGTGGTGACGAAGAAGAGAACCCAGGTCTTGACAAAATAGATCAAATACTAAAAGCCGCCAATGAACTTAAGACATCTCATACAGCTCTTGAGACGGGTCTTAAAGATGTCCAGCTTAGGCTATTTCAGATTGAAAGTACCCTTACGTCATTAAAGCAATGTCAGGAGAAGATAGAAAAATGTGAAGCAACCATATCGGCTATGCACAGTGAGGTCCCTGAAATGCACAACAATATAGAAGAACTAGAAAATAGAAGCCGCGGAAACAGTATCATTATTTATGGTCTTAAAGAAAAAGAACAAAAACCAGAAATAGTGCAACAACTTGTGACGCGAGAGATATTTTCTGAAATTTTGGGCATCGAAGTGAAATTTGTTCAGCGTGTGCACAGGCTCGGTCTTCAAAAGCCAAACCGCGACCGACCAGTTATACTGCGCTTCCAGGATTTCACAAAAAAAAATGCCGATATTACGAAACTTTTATAAACTAAAGAATACAGCCATATCTGTATCGGAAGAATATTCTAAGTTTGTTCGTGAAACTCAGAGGAAGCTGAAGCAGGCGTCTGCGCTGAATCGCAGTAACGGAGATAAGGTGACACTAGTTTACGATAAACTTAAAATCAACGGTTGATTGATTGATTTGTGGGGTTTAACGTCCCAAAACCACCATATGATTATGAGAGACGCCGTAGTGGAGGGCTTCGGAAATTTCGACCACCTGGGGTTCTTTAACGTGCACCCAATTCTGAGCACACGGGCCTACAACATTTCCGCCTCCATCGGAAATGCAGCCGCCGCCGCCGGGATTCGAACCCGTGACCTGCGGGTCAGCAGCCGAGTACCTTAGCTACTAGACCACCGCGGCGGGGCTTAAAATCAACGGAGAATGCTTCACATGGAATGATATAGAAAATAAAATGGTAGCTGTGAAACGTGCTCGTACCAATGGTCACAAGAAGGGCATGCATTTCTCAAGCGTGACAGAAAACAAGAGTCACTTACGCTGCTTTGCTTTAATGCAAGAAGTATTGTAAACAAAACACAGCAGTTGGAAGAAGTGTACGGACCTGATGTGGTGGTCATTACGGAAACGTAGCTAAACCCTGATATTCACAATTCAGAGATAGTGCCACCAGCATACCCACTGCTTCGTACAGATCTGGATGGCCGTAGCGGGGGCGTGGCCATTGCCATTAAGCGGAACACGTCTTTCGAAAAAGAAAGTGGCATTGCTGGTCGCGAAAGTGTGTGGTGTTCAATCCTTATTAATAACGCCCCTGTGTTGATTGGTGGCGTATACCGGTTTCCGGGTGCTCCTAATGAATACCTTGTAAACCTACAGAACTTTCTTCACGGCTGTGTAGGTGAACGACCGAAACTAATGCCCACTGGTGATTTTAATATGCCGGGATTATCTGGGACCTTTTTGTCATCGGAAATACTGCTGTTAAAGGTTCAAATATATTTTTGACATTATGTTTAGTTACTCGTTCACACAGCTGGTGATAGAGCAGACTAGCATCCATAGGTCGGCCTGTTCAGTGCTTGAGCTTGCATTTGTGTCTGGCTCATTAACACCACAAATAAGTATTGAAGAGGAAATCTCTTATCATTATCTCGTTCTGTTGACATTTCATGGCAGGGGCGGCCGCGTATCGCACGCAACGACACGCATATCAGTTAAATATTACTATAGAGCGAATTACGAAAGTGTTATAGATTTTCTTGAAGCATCACAAGACGATTTCTTTATTACGTCATCGGGTGTCGTGGATCTATGGAACAAACTAAAATCTGGAATCACGCACTGTGAATCAACCTTTATACCTACTAAGCTAAAAAAAACTAAGCGTGAAACGCCATGGGTTACGAGAGCCATTATCCACCTAAAAAGAAAAGTACAACGGCTCCTCAACCATAAAAATAAATCCGCGGCACTCAATGAGCTTTCATGCCACTTAACAACCGAAATAAAGATGGTAAGCGACCACTTTTTCTCAAGCACTCTGACTGAGTTTATGACAAATCAACCACGTAAATTTCAGAAGTACTTATCACAGCCAAATAGCACAGTGACTAAAATGGAAATATCGGGTAGTCTTGTTGGAGATGCACGGAGCATTGCAGATGCTTTCAACATTTTTTTTACCGTTGTCTAACAGTAAAATTCACATGCCAGAGTTAACAATAACAGAGCCTGGCATGCTTAACGTGCTTCTTCAACTCTATGTTGAAAAATCGTAAGGCCCGGATGAAATTTCTAATGTTTTTCTTAAGCGCTATGCCACTCAGCTAACCCCTTTTCTGCGCAAGATATTTTTCTTATTGTTAGAAACAGTGCTGCTTCCTGATGATTGGTTGTGTGCGAAAGTAATTCTTATCCCAAAAGTGGGAACAAACAACTGATAAACACATACAGGCCAAAATCACTGACAAGTACATGCTGCAAGCTAATGAATCATAAATAAACAAGGCACTTATGAACTATCTCGAGGAAAATAATCTGCTTTACCCGAACCAACATGGTTTCAGAAAGAAGCTTTCGACCACTACACAACCTTTAGAGATTACTCATGACTTTGCTTTAGCTAATAATTCTAGACTGCAAATAGATGCAATATTTATTGATTTTTCTAAGGCATTCGACCGCGTCCTGCACTCGTTGCTCATACAAAAACTTGAATCATTTGAGGTTAAATCAAAAATAGTCCATTGGAGTGCCGCTTATCTTTCTAACCGAACCCAGTATGTTTCTTTTAATAATGCCGAGTCCGAGCGTGCCGACGCGTTCTCTGGTGTTCCCCTAGGGTCCGTATAGGACCAACACTCTTTCTCATATACATCAATGACATCTACACTGCTATGGAACCAGGTATTACAATGAGGCTTTTTGCAGATGACTGCGTCATATACTCTCCCACTAGCACAACAAAAGACCAGGTGAAACTTGACAAATGTTTAGAAAATATTGGGCAATGGTGTGAAAAACATGGTATGCAAATTAATACAGACAAAACCATGTACATTACAATTTCACATAGAAAGACGTCACTTTACTTTCAGTACACCTTCTCTGGGGCAGACATCAAGCACGTAAATACCGTAAAGTACCTAGGGGTCACAATAACGTCATCATTAAAGTGGAATGTCCACATTATTCAAATTTCTGCACGTGCACTTAAGCAACTAGATTTTTTAAGGCGTAAACTGACCGGAACTTCCCTTCAAGTTAAACTAACAGCGTACCAGACGCTCATTAAACCCGTCCTGGAATATGCAGCAATAGTTTGGAACCCGAACCAAAAGAATATGATTGATGCATTGGAAAAGATCCAAACCAGGCTCTTAGGTTTATTTTTTCAAAGTATGCCAGGCAGGAGAGTGTTTCCGTGCTGCGTTTGCAAGCACGTGCCGCAACTCTTGCTAGCCGACGACAATTATCCAGCCTGAAATTTCTTTTTCTTCTTTCAAACAACCTGGTAAATTTAAATAAGGATGATTACCTTAAAGCTCCGCACCGTCACTCCAGTAGAACTTACAACGACAAATGCATACGCCCTTTCCTGTCCCGTTGTAACACGATGAAGTATTCTTTTTTTCGCGCAGGTATAGAGATGTGGAATGACTTGCCGAATGACGTTGTCAGTGCACATACACCTGAATCGTTTTCATCGCTGTTGGAAGTTCATTTAAAGACATTGCAATAAATCCTGTGCTATCTTCGCAGAAATAAAGGTTGTAATAGTGCATCGCGCATGTGCTTGCACATTGCTACACGTGCTTCACTTTCAGTGAAACACATGTGCCTTGTTCGTTTGTTGCTTTATACAGTTATATCGCTGTTTTTGTGGTTTGTGATGCATATTTTCCGTGTCTTTTCATCTCCGCGATATGAAGTGTTATTTTCTCTGTACGCCCTCTTCTGTGAAGGACTGAAAAGGCCCGCAGTATTGAATAAATAAATAAAATAAATAAATTTCCTTCATCTTCTTCTAGACCGATAGTTTTTCTTGGTCTGGCCCCCTGCTGTTTTCTAAGTATTTACTCGTCCATTTTCTGGTTTGCTTCGTCCAATTTGTATGGACATTCTTCATGTACAAATCGCTGAACAACTTCCTAGCCCAACGCTCCTGCATCATTTCTCTCAATCGCTTTTTAAATGTTATCTTGCTGCTAGCTTCCCTGCCATCGAATGATGTTTATTGCATATCAACTTGTACTTCCTGATTTGGTGCATTCCCGTCAGCTGCTAATGCAAGCTTACCTATTCCACGTTCTGTAATTGCTAATCTTGCTTGAACTTCTGTTCTTATGCACAAGACCCATTGCCGAACATTAGACCTGGAACCATGACCCCTTTCACAATTCCTCTCACAACATCATACTTAGTGTAATTTAACAGTGCCCTATTTTTTATCACCACTGCATTCTTGTTACCTTTAACCATTAAGTATAATTCGTGTTTCTTAGTATACTAGGTCCCATTGCTTATCCATACGCTATCTGTTATCTTTAGGGTGACCTGCTGTGTTCTAAGCTCACTACCTTAATTTTAATTACAAACTATGCTGATTTTTCCTTCTTGAATATGAAACCCAACCCATCTCCCTCATTGCCACAGATGTTCAACAATCTCTGCAAATTTTCCTTGCTTTAGCCTATGTCACTATATAATCCACGTACATCCGTCATGGTAGTTTCTGCTCATGAAGTTTTCCTTGTTTGACAAAAAATAAGTTAAAGCGACGTCCACTTCGCTCTAATTTGGCCTCTAATCCTTCTAGATACATAAAAATACGAAGGACGACAGAGGACACCCCTGTCTAAGCGCCCGTTTTATTTCTGTGGGCTTGGATACCAGTTTTTCTCATTTTATAACTGCCTTGTTACTTTTAGAGTTTTCCTTTAAAAGATCTGTGACACTATGTTGTACGCCTAGCATTTCCAGTATTCCCACATGTCCTCTTGAACGGCGCTATCATATGCTCCCTTGATATCCAAAACTGCTAGCCACAGGGGTGTTATTTTACTACACTTTTGATACACTGTGTCATGGAGAACAGATTGTCTTCCAACATCCTTTGTTTCCAAAACCCATAATGCAGTTCACCCAGCACCCCTTTCTCCTCAATCTATGCCTGCAGTTTTTCTTTTACAATCTGCATCACCAGTCTGTAGACCACTGACGTCATTGGTATAGGACGGTAGTTGTTTATGTCAGCTCTGTCCCCTTTTCCTTTATAGATCACGTTCGCCCTGCTACGTTTCCATTCATCGGGGACTTCACCATCGATTATTGTTTAGCTCACTGCCTCTCCTTGGGGGGGGGGGGGGGATGAACAACAAGAGAGAAGGCAGGGAGGTTAACCAGGCACATGCCCGGTTTGCTACCCTACGCTGGGGCAATGGGAAGGGGACATAAAGATGAGAAAGAGGGGAAAGAGAAGAGAAAGAGAGAGAGAGAAAAAAAGAATTGTCGGTCTATCGGCTGACGCGTATCCAGTGGTGGCACTACACAAAAGTTAAAGGAATGAATGAATGGAATAGAAGATTGCGATTCGGAAACGTGGGCGCAATCAGAAGAAAAAGTTTGCCAAATCCTCAATGAAGCTCTGAAGCTAAACTTGGGAAGTAGCGACGACCGCATATCCCGCGCGCACAGGCTAGGCAGATTTGTAGTTGGCAAATCTCGTCCAGTGATCGTAAAATTTGCTTCTCTTAAGTTCCGAGAAAGCATACTGCAGTCTAGAAGTAGTTTTCGCGAGTCTCATGTGTCAATCAGCGAGGATTTCTGCCGCGCAACAAGGAGCGTGCGCAAGAAGCTTTTTGAATTCGGCAAGGCGAGTGGCGAGAAGTATACCGTCAAGTACAATAAGCTTTACATCAACAAAAAGTGCTTTGTGTACTCTCCAGTGACCGACAGCGTTTGTGAGCCGCATACACATGCGCAGAACTCATCAGAAGCTTCGTCCTCCGCTACGCATGCCGACGAAGATACGCTCTTATCCTAACAAAGTTCACCCCTCGGCCACTTATCGTAACTACTCAGTTTTATATTCTAACGTACGAAGTGTTCTTAACAAACGGGATGCATTATCTTCAATTTTTTATGACTGCACCGCCGATGTTGTAGTGTTAACGGAAACCTGGCTTACCCCTAACATTGCAAGTGTAGAGCTGTTCGATTGTGAAAATAATTATACCATTTACAGATGTGATAGAGAAGAATCGCCAGGAGGTGGTGTACTTATAGCCGTAGCTGATTAAATAGTTTCTAGCCAAGTTGTAATAGCATCACCTTTAGAATTTGTCTGTGTTTCTCTCCATGTCAACTATCAAAATGTCATAATTTGTGGCTGTTACCGCCCTCCGAGTGCGACGCCAGTGTTTTGCGAGCAACTGCATGATGCTTTGAATTATATTGTCAAAAGGCACCCGCATACACCTGTTTTTCTTCTAGGCAATTTTAACTACCCGAAAATAAACTGGTCACTTCCTTCTTGTTCATTAAGCTCACTTTCAGCCGACAGTTTACATTTCGTGGAACTGTGCGAAGACTTTCACCTTATCCAACTCGTAACGCAACCAACAGGAATGGGCCCAACTTCATCAAATGTTCTTGATCTCATTCTCACCACTGTACCAGACCTTGTCCATTCTATTTCATATATCCCAGGCATAAGTGACCATTGTTTCGTGCACTTCAATCTAACAGGTTCTTTAAGGCGTCGGTCAAACAATCGGAAAAGAATAAGAGACTACTCACGCGGCGATTATGACTCAATCAACAGTGAACTCGAATCGAATTTTGAGAGCTTTGCTAATGGCTTCTTTGATCGCAGTGTTCAACAAAACTGGAACTTGTTCAAAATGAAAGTTGAATCTTTAATCACGCGATACATTCCCACATGCGTTATCAAGGGTCGCCAACGCCCCCCTTGGTTCTCAACTGACATAAAAAAATTGCGGAATAAAAAGAAACGGTTGTTCCGTCAGGCAAAGCAGACTAATTCGTTCGCCCGTTGGCACGTGTACAAATCTGTCCTTTCCGAATACAGAGCAGCTATCAAGGAAGCCAAGCGCGTTTTTCTTAATAATATCCTTCCCTCAATTCTGTAACCAACCCTTCTAAGTTTTGGAAAACTGTTAAACCTAGGGAAAAGAAAAACATTTCGCTTACGAACTCAGACGGGCAGCCAGTTCGCTGTGAAGAGTGTTGCATTGCATTAAATGATTTTTTGTTACTTCTTTTTCAAGTTGTTCTGCTTTTGCGTTGCCACAAATGCCTAGTCGTGATTTTTTACCCATGTATCCTGTTACCGTTGATTCCGTTGGAGTGCAGAATTTATTTCACAAGCTTAAGTTATCCTCTTCTTGTGGCGTAGATGAAATCAACTCAAAGTTTCTAAAAAACACTGCATTGTATTCATCAATTTACTTGTCCCTAGTCTTTTCGCAATCTATTGAGACCTCCACTTTGCCGCTTGACTGGAAAGTGGGGAAGGTGGTCCCTCTGCACAAGTCTGGTAACACACAGTCTCCTCTCAATTACAGACCAATTTCCCTAACCAGTGTTCCTTGTAAAATGTTAGAACATATAAGTTACTCCAACCTTGTCTCATTCCTAGAATCAAACTCTTTTTTTACTCCCTACCAGCACGGATTCCGAAAAAGTTACTCATGTGAAACCCAACTTTTTTATTTTACTAATGACATAGCATCGGCTTTAGATCGCGGCTCACTTGTGCATTGCATTTTTCTTGACTTTCAAAAAGCTTTCGATAAAGTACCTCACCAATTACTCCTCCTGAAATTTAGTGCCTTAAACATTGACCCGAACATTCTTAAATGGATTGAATGCTTTCTGACTAATCGCACTCAGTTTGTAACAACTAATGACCATAACTCACCTCTTTCTAAAGTGACATCTGGCGTACCCCAAGGTTCCGTATTAGGCCCTTTACTTTTCCTTATATAATAATGATCTCCCCGACAGCATTAACTCCACTATAAGGCTA
Source organism: Rhipicephalus annulatus (assembly GCA_013436015.1). Classification (NCBI taxonomy): domain Eukaryota; kingdom Metazoa; phylum Arthropoda; class Arachnida; order Ixodida; family Ixodidae; genus Rhipicephalus; species Rhipicephalus annulatus. The sequence continues at coordinate 360,175 of WOVY01001245.1, forward strand.
TTTGCAGACGATTGTGTAATTTACCGCGAAATAAACAATGAATCAGATAACCAATTTCTACAGTCAGACCTTGACACTGTCTCAACCTGGTGCAATAAATGGCTTATGACTCTCAACTCTAACAAATCTAAATGCATGTCAATAACCCGGCGATCTATTTCTCCCCCCTGTACCTACACAATTAACGCAGTTCCCCTCCAGCATGTGTCTTCATATAAGTACCTCGGCGTTTACATTACCAACAATCTATCTTGGCACACGCATGTTACCTACATCTGTATTAACGCTAACCCAACGCTAGGATACTTACGCCGCAACTTTTCTCGCGCTCCGCTGTCCCTCAAAATTCTACTATACCGATCACTAATTCGCCCAAAGCTTGAGTACGCGTCCGCTATATGGGATCCCGTGCAGCAAAATTTAATCAACGCGTTAGAATCTGTTCAGAACCGCTCAGCTCGGTTCATTTGTTCTAATTATTCCCGTACTGCTAGCATATCAGAAGTGAAATCTAACCTTGACCTGCCCAATTTAACTGACCGGAGGAAACTGGTGCGACTGCATTTTTTTCATAAGATATTTTTTTCACAATCCATCAATGAAGCGAGACCTCATTTCACAACCGTCATACCACTCATCGCGCATTGATCACCAGCATAAGGTTGCCATTCCGTTTTGCCGCACCAAATTCTTTTCAGCAGCCTTCTTACCGAAAACAGCCGCCGATCGGAACCACCTTCCCTCTTCCGTTGTAGCAATAACAGAACCTTTGTTATTCAAGACTGCAATTTCTCAGCAATGTTTGTAACTATACGCAGTTTCCATTATCTATCTTTGTCTTGTATGTGCTTGAATTCTTACTTATACAATTTTAGTTGATTTATGTTGCCTTCGTGATTTGCGCATTAGACACTTGTTTCTTTTTTTGTCTTTTTTTTGTGTGTTATAAAACGTTGTACCCACCCCCTCTGTAATGCCCTACGGGCCCTGAGGGTATTCTAATAAATAATAAATAAATAAAAGATTGTCAAGTAGGCCTGTAGTCCTCAAAAAATTGCCCGCAGCTTCCCTGGGGGGAACACTGAGGAGGATGCGGAAGCATGTAATTGGTTAACGGGTGTTAAATTGCGACTTACTTGGGTCGATGGCTAAATTGGTTAACGTGGTTGTGAAATGGGGTGTTAAATGAGTGAACACGTACGGCACGTATGCGAAAGGGCGGTGTTTTATTTATTGCGACGAACTTTGAGGACGATGGCTTTGTGGTCGGTAAAGTAAAGAGTGAGTACAAACCAACGGACGAGCGGCAACTGAGCGAGCGAGCGCCGACCTTGAGTATATAAACAGCGCGACGGCGCATGCGCTGTCAGCTGTCGAATGTTCTCCAAGGAGAAGTGCGCGCGCGGCACAGATGGTGGGCGACGGCGCGATGGCGCATGCGCGCGCGTCAGCTGTCGAATGTTCGAGAAGCGGTGCGGACGGCGCGGACGGCGCACTACAAGGCGCGAGTATAAGATGCTTCCGCATCTAAAAGCACAAGACAGCTTTGACTACTTTCTGAGCCGACGAAAGGCGAGGACGGTGTTCCAGTAGCGTCTGCATAGAGAGTGGTCGATCTTCCATTTGTCGCAATGCGTCTGAAAGCTTCTGTCTTTCGGAGGCAAATCGAGGACAATGGCATATCAGATGGTCTATGTCTCCTTTGGCGCAGCAGACGTCGCATTCCGCATTGTCGGTCAATCCGACGAGGGTTCTATATGCTTTTGTGAAGGCAACCCCCAACCAAACGCGGCAAAGAAGCGAAGCTTCACGTCGACGAAGTCCGGATGGGGATCAAAGTTCCAGTCGAGGGTTTATTTGGTGGAGTCTCGTATGCCTTATGCTTGGGGTGTTCCACTCCTGCAGAAACAGACTACGTGCCAGGTGATGAAGTTGCTTTGCAGAGTCAGTCCTTGACAAAAGAATTGGAAGGATGTGCTCTTCTTGGTGCGATGTGCGAGCGGCGTTGTCTGCAGAATGATTGCCACTGATCCTACAATGGCCAGGAAGCCACTGAAAGTTGACCTCGTGGCCTGTTTCTGTGACGTGGTAAAGAAGCTTGACAACTTCGTAAGTTAACTGTTCATGGCAACCTCGTCGAAGGACTGACTGCATGCTCTGTAGGGCCGGTTTCGAGTCTGAAAACACAGCCCATTTACTCGGTCTCTGAGATTTGATGTACTCTAGGGCGCCACGCAAAGCTGCAAGTTCTGCCGCCGTAGACGTAGTGGCGTGTGACAGCTTGATTCGCAGAGGGATTCTTCTAGCTGGAGTCACCACCGCACTGCCAGAACCAGACGCTGTGGTTAAGCCATCAGTGTATATGTGCACGTTGTTATTGTACATTTCGTGCAGAAGGTTCAAGCTCAATTGTTTTATTGCTGATGAAGGCAAATTTGATTTTTTGTGTATTCCTGGAATTGAAATGCGTACTTGCGGAAGTGTCAGGCACCACGGAGGATACACCAGTTTCTCAGCAGGCGTAAAACCTGACGTAAACGACGCACGATGTGCACAGACAATTGCACTAAATTTCGTGCGGGGCCTCTCAGTAGCGAGGGTAGACAAGTGGTGGGAAGGATTCCTAGCATGTTGCCTGAGGTACGTACGCATCGTTTCAATGGTTATGTGCGTCATGATCGAGTAGTCCTCTGCAATGGCAATTGTTACAACTGTCAATACGCAGCGGGGTAGACCAACGCATAACCTAAGCGCCTGAGCTTGAATATTTTGGGTTGTGCACAGGTTCGTTTTGCACGTGTTAGATATAACAGGTAGGGTATACCGCAGAAATCCAATAAATAATACCTTGTACAGTTGTAACATAGACTCGACCGACATTCCCCAACTTTTCCCCGCAAGAAACCTGAATAAGTGACGAATGGCCGTCAGCCGCGTTTTCACGTAGTTTACGTGGGGTGTCCAAGACAGGTTTTGGTCGATTACGACTACTAAGAACCTGTGACTCCAGCTGCAAGACACCAACTGCCCGTTAATTGATATGCCGTAAGCGGATATTGGTTTCCTGGTGAAAGCCACGACTGCACACTTTCCACTTGCAATTTCGAGCCATGGTTCGCGTAGGTGGTGCGATGTCACTGATGCTGACTTCTGAAGTCGAGCGCGAAGTTGAAGTCGAGTCACATCTGATGTCCACACACAGATGTCATCAGCATAAGTGGAAAGTCGTACACTGCTTGGTTGATTGCCAACTAGTCCAATGAGTGTTAGGTTGAACAGCGTCGGGCTTAGCACTCCGCCTTGCGGGACTCCTCAGCTGCATTAATACTCGGGTGTCGGGCCATTCTCTGTCTGCACGTGAAATGATCTATTCTGTAGGTAGCTCTGAACCCACGTATATATCCTGCCACTGAGTCCCACTCCTTTTAGTGAGCTGAGAATGGCACCGTGGGTAACCTGCCTCTCCTAAAGTCTGCTTAGACTTAGGACCTAATGACTATCAGCGAACTCGGGATGCCATGAGGGCCTGTTGATGTACTACTAGGAACCCTTTTCTCAGCCCTTTCCCACTCTCGTTGTGAAAATGGAGCCAAAGTGCCAGTTGATCTGTTCTTGTCTATTAAGGTGCATAAGCCACTTCTTTGTAGGAATTTTTCTGTCACGTTTGTTCTTATATATTCAGCCTTGGCCCCATTCTAGCCTAACACCTTGAGCTGTAGATATAAACCTCTGCTCTAAGCTTGTCTCATTTCTTAGGAGGTTTATATGGTTCCAAAACTTGGCAGCTGCCTTTCTATCACATTTATGTACTTCTGCCAACCCCTGAGCCCTCTTTCTTTTACACTTTCATTTGTTCAGAAGAGATGCTTCCCATCTACAGCTTAGAAAGATATCGATTTTCTTAAAACGTCAATTCAACGTCACCACGCGTATGGCGGCGCGAATCAACCAGGCACACGTCTCCGAATGCCGTGCCTAATGGCCGCTGCTTTGAAGGCACATCCAAGTGCTGGACGCCAGCGCGAAAGCTGCTCCAACCATGCCTGAATGACCGCTTCGTCATCTAAAACAACAACGACACGACGAAAGACTGCGAGTGTTGCCAACGTGAAGCGGTTTCGTGCCGAATTCGATCAACGCCAAAAAATCCAGCGAATGCCGGCCGGCGGGGCTTGTGCTGGTCCTGAGTGCGATCGTCCACCAAGTTAGAACATCGTACAGACTACTGTAGCCTCTCGGTGTTCCTCTGCGTTGATCTGTGATTTGTTGTACTAGGAACAAGTGTAAACAAGCTTGGGAAGTTTGAAGCTTTGAGCGAGTCCTCGCCTCCGCGAAGTCGCTTCAGAGCGTTGTCGTCTGCATACAGCGCAGCCTTCTACCGTCGAGTTCGTATGAACCTGCCCATGTGAGGAACATTAGTGTAAAAAATTTATGGTAGCTTCCGTCACAACGTAGACACCATACACGACGCCTGTAACAACGCGTAGTGCCTACGAAAGATTTTTTATCCTCTCTGTGTTCGTTTGCAGCATCGGTATTCATCATTGCTGTAAGCCAAACTTGCTCTAACCGACACAATTCGGATATGTGAAAACGTAGGTACTTACTTAAGTGTATTTGCGGGCGGTACGACGCTGAAACACTCGTTGGCTTTGGTGCAAATTGTTTGCGTGTTTTGTCAAGCTAACAACAAGCGTGCGTAGGTTCGTAGCAGTGTGATGTCATTTCGTGCTGGGTACCAGCGACGCTGAAACATTAAACTGGCAGCGATCTCATCTCCATTCAAGTATATGATATAAACTTGAGCGCGCGTTGCTGCGGTGATTGAAAAAAATTGCTGCATGATGAAGGGCTGCTGGTCTTACCAGGTATTTCACTTGATTCTTGTTCTGCTTCTCTGCCATGCTCGGTAGCACACGCCTTGTTTGGCAGCATTCTAACACACACATTCTTTCAAGCCCAGATTGATAGTCATAGGTGGCCAAACAATAGCGTTTCTCTATTGCTTTACAGTTTGCTGCAATATAACACGCGTTTTGTTTGCAACCGGAGAGATAATTAGCTTGGAAGTGAGAAGCATCTGATTTGATATCAGCTGCACGATGAGACTGCTGTAGGAAGAGAGGAGCGTGTCACCACATGTAGATGCAGAATGATAAAAGCGCACTAGTACTGTACTGCAGTTCGTTTAAAGAAATACAAACAGTTCCTCATCTCACTTATGAGACGTTTCAAAACTGTGCACATAGTTTTCTGTTTCTGCATACTGATGTGAGCTGATGCAATTATTACATTGTTTCCAACCCTAAATTTTTGTATGTGTTTGCAAAGATTGTTTCAGTTCATTTCAATTTTTTGTATATGCATGACTTGTATATGCATACATGCATTGAAACACATTCAATAAATTAAGATATTCAGATAAGCTATGTTATAAAACTTGCCAAATCCTCCTATACAGTGCCCTGGTGCAATTCTATGATCAATATTTGTTGCATCATAAAATTTCCGACATGCTTTATTGTGTTATAGGGTAATTTGAGTACTGATGTCGTCTGAAAGCAATCTACGCAGTGCTTGGCTGCTATCTCAAAACCAATATCTGTTATATCAAGAATTTTCAGATGCAGATTGTAGATGATAAAGGATACTTAAACTACGAACAAAGTAGAAAAGCTTCAACACAGCACTGACATGCAATCGAAATCTAACTTAGAGCCATTTCTGGCGCTCTCTAACGCATTCAAATGAAGTTATCAAACACTGAAATAATCTAGCCGGTTTGGCTCGTGATACCATTTTGTCTGGCTTTTTGGAGGCACTTGTACAGTATTAATGTTCTACTTCTCTAGTTTTTTTTTTTTTCCTGGGCTGCCCTCGGGAGTAGGCCGTGTTTGTTTATTTGGGCACTTATTGTGATGTTACAGTTTAAATACCTTGATTTGGTATTTATGTACTGCACTCCTGCACTAGCCCCACGCTGGGCTGCAGATTATGAAAATAAATGAAGATAACATCCTAAAGCATTTCAATCAGGGCTCAGTTCCAATTTGATGACCGATATCTGTTGCATCATGATTTTGTGTATGTTCTATTGCATTGAAGATTTTGGCTGCAGACAACATTCAAAAGCCTTCCTCAAAGAGTTACGTTTCAATCTTATGACCAATATCTGTGACTTGGAGGTGTTGCGTGTCGTTTGTCGCATTATAGAATACTTTCAATACAGACGACACACAAACGTCTTCCATACAGGATTCAGTTGCAGTGTTATGATGAATATCTGTCACACCATGAAGTGTCAGGCACGCCCAGCCACGTAGACCTAGTGGCTAACGTACTCGACTGTTAACCCGCAGGTCACGGGATCGAGTCCCGGTTGCGGCGGCTGCATTTCTGATGGAGGCGGAAATGTTTGGGACCTTAAACCCCACATATCAGTCAAACAATCAATCAAGTTTCAGGCAGAGTCAGTTGCGTTAGAGCATATTTCGACCACAAAAAACGCCCAAAGGCATTTTAATCAATGATTGCTTCCTATATTTTGACCTATCTACGATATTCCTATTACACACATCATCAGAAAGCCTTTTAAACGGGGCTCTATCGCTGTCGTATGAGCTAAATCTGTCACATCGTGAAGTGTCGGGTGCAACCACACTCAACACTTCATCAAAGAAGAGCATTTCGGCTGCAGACAACGTTGAAGAGCCTTCCATACGGGGTTCCGTTTCAGTATTAAGACCGACATATGTGAGTTCAAGAAGAGTTTGGTGCGTCTAGTCCCTTTAGAGAATAATTTTAATACAGACAACCACAGACGTTTTCTATACAGGATTCGGTTGCAGTCTTATGAGCAATATTTGTAACATCATGAAGCGTCAGGCATAGTTAGTGTGTTAAAGCATATTTTGACTACGAAAATACCCAAAGGCATTCTATACCATGATTGATTCCTGTCTTATGACCAATATCAGTTGTATCATTAGGAGCTAGATGTTTCTCGTTGCATTGATTGATTTGTGGGGTTTAACGTCCCAAAACCACCTTTGATTATGAGAGACGCCGTAGTGGAGGGCTCCGGAAATTTTGACCACCTGGGGTTCTTTAACGTGCACCCAAATCTGAGTACACGGGCCTACAACATTTCCGCCTCCATCCGAAATGCAGCCGCCGCAGCCGGGAATCGAACCCGCGACCTGCGGGTCAGCAGCCGAAAGCCTTAGCCACTAGACCACCGCGGCGGGGCTGTTTCTCGTTGCATTAGAGGATATTGCAAACACACACATCACCAGAAAGCCTTCTAAAAGGGGCTGAATTGCTGTCTTATCAGCTAAATTTATCACATTGCTATGTATCGAGTGCCGTTTCTTGCATTAGTGAACATTTTGGCCCAAGAAAACGTTCAAAAGCCTTTCAGGCAGGGTTCAGTTTCCATATATTATGACCAGCATTTGTGACTTCATTAAGGGTTGGGTGCGGTTTGTCACTTTAGAGAGTATTTTCACTACAGAAAGCGTCTAGGAGTTTTTCCCACAGGATTCGGTTGCAGTCTTATGAGCAATATCTGTCACACAATGAAATTTCAGGCAAAGTTAGTTTTAGTAAAGCGTACTTCGACTACAGACGTTGTTTGAAACATTTTATTCAGTGCTTTGTTCCTATATTATTAACAGCAGCTGTTGCATCATGTGGAGCCAGGTGTGCTTTGTTGCATTACAGAATATTTCTAATACACACGTAATTGGAGACCCTTCTAAACAGGACTAAATAGCTGTTGTACGGGCTAAATCTGCCACATGATGAAGTGTCGGGTGTGGTTTCTTTCATTAGAGACAACGTTCAAAAGCCTTCCATACAGGGTGCTGTCGTAGCCTTATGACCAATATCTGTGACTTCATCAAGTGCTGGATGCAGTTTATCGCTTTAGAAAGAATTTTGACAACAGACAACGTCGGGAAGTCTTACATACAGGATTTAGTTGCAGTCTTATGAGCAATATCTGTCACATCGAGAAGTGTCAGGCCCAGTTAGTAGAGTTGGTGCTTATTTCGACCACAAACAGTGCCCAAAAGCATTCTACGCAGTTGTTATTTTCTATCTTATTTGCAGTAACTGATCTATAATTAATAGCCTGGCGTGCTTTGTCACCTTAGATGATATTTTAACATACACAATTCAAAAATGTTTTACACAAGGCAAAAGTAATGTCTTATGACCTAAATGTGTCTCATCATGAAGCGTAGGGTGTGAGTTTTTGCATTAGAGAATATTTTGACAACAGACAACGTCCTAAAGTATTCCATACAGGATTCAATTAGAGCCTTATGACCAATATATGTGTAAGGCGCAGTTAGTTACATCAAAGCGTATTTCAACTACAGAAAATGCCCAGAAACAGTCTACGCAACACTTTGTTCATATCTTATGACGAATATTGGTTGCATTCTCAAGAGCCAGGCGTGGTTTGTATTAGAGTACATGTCTACTGCAGACATCATTCGAAAGCCTCCTACACAGAGCTCAATTCAAGTCCTATTTCTTAACTTTATCTCATCATGAAGTTTTGGGCATGATTTTAAGTTAATGAGTGCTGTGACTAGAAAGTGTAAATGGACCGAATGTACCAGCATATTCAAAATAATAATGAATTTGCTAGTTTAGATATAGGAACTTGGTGATTTATAAACCTGATTAGGCTGGCAGCCACTCCATTCGTCACTGAAGAGGGGGGTGAATATGTCAACTTCATAAAATTACATAATAGGTAGGGGCGCTAAGTCAGCCTCTACATTGACATAACAAAGAGCGGGGGCACTGCTACGAACTTTTGTCCCCACCCTCCACTCAATAAGAATCCTGCGCACATCTATGATAGATGTACAGTATCCTCGACGCAAATTTTCATTTGTGGGAACAGCCCACGCACTGATGTTGATTTTTAGTGCATACTGCTACAAATATTTTGGTCACTGTGATGTCAATTACTTCTCAAATAGTCGCAACTGTGGCGGGTGAAGCACAATCAATATTTTAACTTGCCATAATATCTTCGAAAACGTATGAGCCCGCTCCAGTGGCGAATGCGTAGTTCTGTGCTGAGCTTGGACAGTTTTAGGGCAAAAGATCAAGCAACATTGACGCGTGAGCGTCGACGCCGTCGATGCGTGCCAGTGGTTGCGCGCTTTTTTTCTTCCATCGGCGTGACTAGACGCATTTGACGCGCAGGCGCGAGCGTACGCATGCCAGAGGTTGGCACTTAAGGTATTCGACTGCTAACTTGCCGGTCGTGGGATTAAATCCCGGCTGCAGCGGCTTCATTTTCGATGGAGGTGAAAATGCTGTAGGCCCGTGTGCTCAGATCTCGGTCCAAGATAAACAACCCCAGGTGGTCAAAATTTCTGGATCTCTTCACTACAGCGTCGTTCATAATCAGATGGTGGTTTTGGGATGTTAAACATCTCATATCAAATCAGCTCTTAAAACGAACAAGAGAGAGAGAGAAAAGTGAACGTTTATTTTAGAAAGAGTGCCACGAACAATGCCCGGTGTCACCCTGAGGAGAGAGGGCTCCTTAGTCCTGGAACCTTCTGGCTTCTACTGCCCTCTTGGCCTTGGCCACGAGTTGTTGGTCTTCCAGGTCCTCGAGGGCGAGCTTCGCCTCCCACGTTTCAGTTAGGTCTTCGTTCGTCCGTCCTGCTTCATTATCAGTCGTGTGGTATTGCAGATTACGTCTGGCAATACACTGGCATGGAAGAAGCAAGTGTGCCAGGGTGTTTGGTACGCTGTAGAACGAACATTACAGCTATATCTCGTTAGGTAGAGACAGTGCAATAGGGCCCCATGTGTGTATGTGCTGCTTTGGAGGCGTGTCAGTATCATGTTTCCTATTTTTTCCGTTTTGAGTGTGGTGGAGGGTATACTCGTCGCTCCAGCCTGTAATGCTGGAGTAACGATGAATAAGTGTTTTGAACAACTTCCTTCTCTTCAACGATGGGTCATATGTCCTGCGGGGAGGGGACAGCCCGGCTGACGTGCTCGCGGTCAGCGGCGTGGGCCACTTCATTTCCCTGCAGACCCTCGTGCCCTAGCACTCATATATACAAATTTAAGGGAGTGGAGTGCTTCACCGTTGTAAAATATTGATGGCATAGGCTGCTTACGTTCCTTAGTAAAATTCTTTCAGGCGACTTGCGAGTCGGTGAAGATCGCCGCGGTGTCTGTACACGTGGTGGTTGCAAGAGTCATTGCCGATTCTTCTGCTGCGTCTGAACTGAGTGCGTTGACCGTATCCCACGCTGATTCTCTGTCTTGAGAATTCACGACGTTGACAGCATGTGCGTTTCCATGCGGATACTTGGCCGCGTCAGTGTAGCGGGCGTCCGGGTCCTGCTTGAACTTTCGTTGAATAGCATCAGCTGTAGCCTTGCGTCTACATTCGTGAAAAGTAGGATGCATGCTGCATGGAATAGGTGCGATGGACAGCGACTCTCTAACGTACAGCGGGATGCGCTTTTTCCGGTCTGCATCGGCGATTAATGTGTCGCTGTAGTTAAGGTACGGGAGCACCGACCTCCCCGTGGGCGTCAGCTTGAGCCTCTCCAGCTGGCTGTTCTTATGCGCTTCAGTGAGCTCTTGCCACGTGTTGTAGACGCCCATCTTTAAGATACGTGTGGTAGAGGCCATTAAAGAAAGTTTCAGGGCTACTTGCGGGGCCTTTCTTATCATGATATCTTTTTCTGTTTCAACTCTTTTCCCATTCATATACGGCGTGCTGTACGTAATGCGGCTGGTGAACAGAGCTTGCAATATACGTAGCGTGACGTGCTCTTTGAGTCCCTTTCATATATTTGCGATCCTCTTCGCGAGGTACGCAAGTTGTGATAGTGTCCGTTAGAGTCTCAGTAGGGTGGGAGCTCCCGATCCTTCCTTGTACATGTGAACTTCAAGCACTCGCACGGTCTAGACTTTTGGAATCAATGTCTCATTCAGTGTTATGCTAGGGTCAGGCACCTCGTATAGAGGGGTTATGCCTCTTGTTCTCGCTTTGAGGACGAGGTGCTCGGATTTCTCCGGGGCACAGCAGAGACTGCAGTTTCGGAGATACCGTTTGATGGTATCTACGGCGGTTTGTAGGCAGGCCACTTCTTTCGCTGTGGTCAAAGCCCTGCTCCAGAGCGTGATCGCGTGCCGTACATCTGGTATTTTGTCGAAAATTTCAGGCAAGTTGATCATGGTCACGTCACATTCAAAATTAACGGAGAGATGACCGAACCCTGCGGCGTGACGTTTTTGGTACTTGGAAGCTTTTGCTGCGGATGTTGCATATGCCCACAGTTGCCGTATCGTCCGTCAAAAATATTCTGACGTACGTGTAGATTCTAATGCCGCATTCAATGCTTTCGAGGCTGTTGAGGATCGCGTCACGGCGGACGTTATCGAAGGCCACCTTGACGTCAAGCCTGAGCATGGAGTATTTTCTTCGATGGGTGAGGTGATCAAGGAGGTCTTGATCACCTCACCCATCGAACTTGTCGTGCATCAAAAGATGCTTCCTGAAGCTGAAAATGGTGTCCGATAGGTGTCCACTATCTTCTAGGTAGTGGGTTAAGCGGCCGTGCACCATATGTTCGAACAGGTTTCCCGCGCAACAGTGGAGAGAAATCGTGTGTAGGTTCTCAATGCCGACTGGTTTGTTAGGCTTAAAAATCATGGTGATTTGCGAGTGCTACCATACCGCAGGTAGCTCTCCTTTATCCCCGAAGTCGTAATATCGGAGAAAAACCATGGTATTCTGGTGCGGTAAATTGCGTAAGTGCTTGTACACAATCCTGTCAATTCCTGGGCTGGTATTTCTTGTCCACTTTGTTAGTGCTGTGTGCAGTTCAGCCTTGCTGAAGGGCCACTCTAGCTCAGTGTTTAGTGCGATAGCGTATTCTTTGGTGTGAATTGAAGCCGCAGTGGGTGCATCGCAACAAACCTTATTTTTAATTTTTTATGAGGTGTTCTTTTGTACCAGCGTAGTTCCTATTAAGCCTCTAAAGGGGTTGTTTCTGTGATGCTTTGGAGGATGGCTTGGCTAGAAGTGCGCGTAGCAGATGGCATGTTTTCTTGGTGCTCATATTCCCCTGTAGCTTGTCACAGAAACCATGCCAGTTCTACCTGGCCAATTAGTTCGCAAAATCTTGGAATTTATCGATGAGGATAGAAATGCGTTTCCATAACTTTCTGTTTAGTGTTTACCGCTTCCTCCGTTTTAGAAGTTCTCTTCTAGCCTCTCAAAGGTGTAGGAGATGTGCATCGACGGCGGTTGTATCGACATAGAGCTGTATGTTCTTAGTGTAGCGTTCAGCTATTTTGAGCACATTAATAAACCAGTCTTCAATGTTAGTTGTGGTGGTTTAACGTCGAGGTAATCTCTAAAAGTTTGCCATTCTGTTAACCACGCTATTCCAGTATTGGTCAGTTTACGAGTTTGCACTACGGCGAGTTGAAAGATGTGATGATCACTACCTAAAGTTTCCGGTAGCACTCTCCACTCTGCCCCAGTGACGTTCGCCATAAAGGTAAGATCGGGATTTGTATCCCTGGAGACGCTGTTCCCTATTCTCGTCTTTTCGAGAGGGTCGTTCCACAGTGTTAGTCTGTGATTTTGAACAGTTTCGTGCTCCCTGGAACCCTTACTCGTGGTGTTATGATAACCCCATGCCATGTGAGAGGCGTTACAGTATCCAATTATTATGCTCTGGTGGTCATTCATGATCGAAGTGATCGAAGTGTGGTAGTTGGTCTCGTGGGGGGCTGTATATAATTATTATGAAAAGACTTTTCTGTGCCTTTCGTTTCGGCAGAATCTCATTAGGGTGTGTTCACGTCTGAGTGTCCTAGATTACGTGTTTTTGCGTTGAATGTGCTTTCTTGACAAGTACGGCAGTGCGTTGGGTTTGTGCGCAGGTCATGGACCCTTGCAGTCGTGTGTTCTGCGTGTTGGTTTTCTGAAGTGCATGATGTCTGGCTGGTTAAGCTTGAGAAATTCTTGTAGGCATGCTTGTCCAAAGCGCTATGATCGACAGTTCCATTGGCATATGCGTAAAGTTTAATGCTAGTTCTTATACATATGGTTAGGGACTGCCACCTTCGGTCGATTCGATGTCACGCCTGCGATCGCGACTCGGCGAGACTGAGCTAGAAGCACTTTAACTGTTTACTCGTGCCATCTTCTGAGTCACTTGGCGTGGGTTGTTTAAGTTGTCAAACTGTGCCTTGGTGGCGTAAGTTTTCTTCACGTGCGCGATGAAATTGTTGACTTTCGCAGCAATTTCATCAATTTTGGCATTAAGCGTAGTGATCTTGTGATCAAACATTAAGGCTGTTTTTTTCTATTGCTGACTGAACAATCTTTTTCGTCGTGGCTTGCGTGTTATTCATGAAAGATTTTTTTCAAATATCGCGCACCTTGCGTTCACTAGAGCTTCGACGTCCATCTTGGTGAGCATCATTGCCGGTTTTGTGCTTGAGTTTGCTTTTTCTTGATACTGTTTCTGCACTGTCCGAATGACCTTACTGATGCGCGCACTTTCCGAGTAGTTTTTCAGGGAGCTCTTGTTGTCATTTCTGGCTTTGAAGCAGTTTATTTAGGAGGTTTTGTTGGCTTTCCAGCTGGCTGTGCTGACCCTAGAGCTTTTTTGCTGGTTTTTCAGTTTATCTTCGAGAACCTGTATGGATGAGATGTCCGCCTTTGAGGAGGTTAAGCTGCTGCTGTCATTCGATCCACTTGCCATGGCGGCGTAAATCGCACGTTTGACGGAACGCGAGCGCGTGCAAGAGTGGGAGCGTGAACTAGAACGCAATATTGACTACACTCTAAGGCAAAATTACCCGGAAGAGGAGTAACGGAGCCCGATAGGCGCGCGTGATTAACGGATAGACCGTTGAGGAGCAATCACAGAGGGAAAAGTGGAGCGCGAAACCAAAGGATGAACCGCCCGGGCATTGCAGGCAGCGCGAAAAGCGTTGCTAAGGTGACCACGCCTACCTCTCCTCTTCTGCTGGCTCCATCTTTCCCCAGATTTTGCCAGCGATGGTCCGCGTTGCGTCGCACACGGAGTGCTCGACCACGGCCGCCTGGATTCTACGATCAATGGATTACGACGTGGTGCTTGTGTGCACGCTTGGATGAGCGTGGGCTGCTGCTTTTGCGTTTCGCTGCACCCATCAACTCTGGAGCAAGTCTCGACACGTCACCACGCCACTCTGTATATCTCTGGCTTCAAAATAGTCACGACCAACACAACAGGCAACAGTTCGGAAGGCCAATAAGGCAGCCGAGAACAGAATGGGCCTATCGGATATATACTTCAGTCCGACTCAGGGAAAAAAATTAGCGCTGGACTCTAAGGCAAGTGGTTTATCATTCTTTATTCTACACTACTTGTCGCGTGTGCGATACGGATCGCGCTTGCCGGCAACGGGCTCGATCGTGTTGTATATCGCCCGCACGAAATGCATCGCGAAGGTCAGCTTCGGCGTTTGCGGTTTGCCTGTGTTTTTTGACCACCTGGAAATTGACCGCCATTGCCGTCGACCTCCCGCACGTTCACTCATTGAGTGCTCGCCTGTCTTCGCCGCCGCAATGAGCTTCGGGTTGACGATATTGGGCTGAGATGAGACCTTGTCACTGTGTTGGGAGTCGTCGAAAACACGATACGGGTTTTCGTAAAGAGCTTGGTTGTAGTATGCCGTGCACTGTAGGTGCACCAGCACGGGCTGGTGGGGCTTTCGCTAGCGTCGGAACTCGCTGAAAATCGGTGGTCATTACAGTTGGCTTTCCCGCCAGTCGGTAGCAAGAAGCTCGGCACCGTCCGCTGGCCGCGGCAGTGTACTCGCGTTTGTGCGCTGAACTCGCTCGAGTTTGTGGAAAAGGGCCGAATTACCGTCGATTTCTTCGGCGCTAGCTCCAAACTAGCTCGGCGCTGTTCGCGGCGGCAGCCAAGCGTAGGCTCGCTCTCCTGTTTGGAAGTTCTCTGGCAGTAGACACTCCGCGTGCAACACCATGTCTGGTCTCGCGTTCGCTTGCTTGAGCTGAACGACGTCGCTCGCTTAGGACTCGCCGATTTGTTAGCGGCACGGTGGTTTGCGGAGTTGTGACTGCAGCCGCCGCTCCTAAGCTGTAGCGCTACGGAGATCGAAATGAGTCTTTAGCGATATGTGACATCACGGTGAAATTATTAGCATGTCATACCTCACATATGTTTTCATTTCATCTTGCACGTATTTCTCATATACATTCGTATTCATCCTCTGTCATGTGTGAATCAATATTTTACATACTTATTGTGCAGCCGTGGGCACACACCGTGCTAAAGACTGTGCGCTGGCGTCTGCGATGCTCGCCATCCATCTCTTTCGTCAGAGCAGCTTCAGAAGGACTGTGCGAGATGTGACGGTAAATTTGTTTGTGCGTCATATTTTAACGCTTGTTTTTATATTAACGTGCACGTACTTGTCATATGCGTGCATCTTTATCTTCTGTGACGTGTGCCTAACTATTTTTACTATATTTTAGGAGCGAAGCTCCTTAAGGCGAGGGCTGTGCGTCCCCTGTATGTAGCCACTTCTCGTTTAGTTCTTGCAGTGTTCACTAGATGGCGGTACCGTCCCCAGTATGTAGCTACTTCTCGTTTAGTTCTTGCAGTGTTCACTAGATGGCGGTACCGTCCCCAGTATGTAGCCACCTCTCGTTTAGTTCTTGCAGTGTTCACTAGATGGCGGTACTTGTAGCTGATGACGAAAGATGCGAGATGTCATAAAATAGGAATGATGTCACATATGGCGCGTGTCATTGGTGGAAGGCAATCGTTCGATTTAGTGCGGCGACGTACGCTAGTGGGAGCGTTGTAATAAAATCGAGTGGGCAAAATGTACGGAGGATTCATGGTTTACCAGGTTTACCAGGTTTACCTCCGGAGCTTCGCCCACTCATCATCATTCACTTCGTGGATATGGCGGCACTTTTATTGCACGTGCAGCCGGGAGAACACAACAGGCACAAGGCTGCGTGCGCTGGCGTTTGCAATGCCTGTCATCTATCGCTTCCGTCGGAGGAGATCCCCAAGGAGTGAACAAGATTTGACAACGAGACTGGACTTGTACACTTCACCATGAATTCACTTAAAAGAATAGGGAAACTTCATGTGTATGTAGAAAAATAAAAGATTTCGATGTTTCACTTTTGTCTTTCCTTGCTGCCGTGACTGTGAAAGCAGTTACACCTGGGTGGCTAACTACTTTTTCGCGTGTTCTTTTCTGCGGAATTCATTGCTCACAGCGCAGAAAAACAGGCGAAAAAAGTATTAGGCCTGGCCGAAAATAAACAAAAGCAATGTTTGAACTGGGGACAAAAAGTTCTGATATGAGTATTTGAGTGGATCAGCCGTTCGTCCGGCAAGGTTCAACTGTGAGGACTAACCCTTGTCTAGCAATATGTAAATGTGGGGATTAACAGTTGCTATATAAGGTGCAAATGTGAGAACTAAATGTTAGTCCTTTGGGGTGAACTGTGGTACTAACGGTTACTCACTATGGCGTAATTGTGAGGACTACCCTATTGAAAAAACGTCCACCATATAAATGGTGGGTTCCAACATCCACCATTTTGGTGGATTATGGCGGTGGAAATGTTGGTGGCACATGGTGTATGGTGGCTATGGTGGAGTGGATGGTGGATGGCACGCTGCAGCTGGCAATGATGTAGCGCGAAGCAGCGTCAGAATCACCATGACAAGCTGCCACTAAAATAATAAAAATATTTTAAAAAATGATGTAAAAGCACCCGCAAAAAATTAAAGAAGGTGTGACAGCGGGAAATCGAACCTGCCCCCTCTGAATTCTGAACTGAGCACACTAACCATTGCGTCACGCCGACTTTCTTTTCGTTAATGAATGAAGTTATCACCATGAAATTACACAGAACGTACTTCATCACAAGTCGGGCAAACACACACAAGCTTCAAGAACGGGAAGCCACTCCAAAACGATGTCAAAAGTCTCGACAACACTGCGCACTTGAGCAGCTGCTTTTCGGAAGACAGATCTCGTCAACCGTGGTGGCTCGGCATGTCTATCGATCATGCGACTTTTCCATAATGAATAAAGTCCCACCAACATAAACAGGTCGTAAGGAGTATTTTCAGTCAGAACCTTTTTTAACGGAAGGAACCTAATACCATGAGCTGTGATTGGAAGTTCTTTTTTTACGTTCTTTTTAGAATGTCTCAAAAAAAAAGCGCCACGACAATGAATAAAACAATGCTCTATTGTCTCAGGTTGGTTGCAATGTCTACAAATCACTGTCAAGGGTACGTATATTGATTTTTCATTCAGCCACGTTTTCACTGGAAGCGTGGAAGTGTGCAGTTTAAAGAAAAATATTTTCGCTGAAGGAGATATACACATTTTACGTACACGAAATAATACATCGTGACCAGGCAGAAGCGAGTATGGCTTTCGATAAACAGGTTCGGGGAAAAGGTTATTCACATGTGCAGCGGTTAAATTTGTTCTGTCAATAGTATACAAATACTCTAAGGTAAACCTGGCTTTCAAAAAACTGACAGTATCAACAATTTCTTTTAGGAATTCCCGCAACAGCAATTCCTTAGCAACGCTTGTTGTGACATGAATAAAAGGAAGGTGGTAACATAGAAGGTTACGAAGAACCGCTAATATAATTGGGTGGCACACATCCTTGAGGTAAAAAAAGCGCAACACCAACTGTCGCACAAAAAAATGCACAAGGCCTAAGCCACCATTTTCAAGTGGAAGAAAAAGATTGCCTCTTCTCATGGGTTCCCAGGAAGAGCTCCAAATAAAGCAGGCAAATATCCTATTAAAGGCTTGAATGTGTACCCGAGAGCAATGCAACACCTGCAGAATATAAATAGGCTTTGATACAAGGAATATATTGCATGCTTTTGCTCTGGCAAAAACGAAAAGCTCCCGTCCATGCCTTGTTGCCACCTTTCGGCGGATCGCAGTTATCACAGCGATCCTGTGTGGGCCACTGTTACGAGAGTTATCGAGAGGCACACCAAGGTATTTCATAGTAGTCGCATTCCATTCAATATTTGCGAAGACCGAAGGAGTTTGGGCCCACATGCCTAGCCAGAATCCACTACTTTTATCAAACTTTATGCTGGTGCCAGCGACTTCACAGAAACGTAAAGTAGTGTTGACTGCTTCTTGAACGCTGGGTATATCAGCACAAAAGAAGGCAATGTCATCTGCATATGCTAAAGCTTTACCTTCCTCTGCATCATATCGGTAGCCTCTTATGCTAGACTTTAGAACCACACTTAAACATATTGGTCCCAGATAAATTGCAAAAAGCAAAGGTGACAGCGGACATCCCTGACGTACAGATGAATTCAACTCTATTATATTGTAAAGTGTGTGATTTACAATTAGCCTAGTTGTGCACTTCTTATAACAGAGTGAGAAACCATTGTATAGTACATCACCTAACTGCAGGTGTCTTAGGAGCCCGAACAAAAAAGCATGCTGTACCTTATCAAAAGCTTTTGCAAGGTCTATTTGAAGGAGGGCTACTTGGTCCATGCTACCATCAATACACTCAAAAACTGAACGTGCAATATGAATGTTTGTCTGTATAGAGCGCCCATGAATTCCACATGTTTGGTGGTCACCTACACATTTAGTAATCACTGTCTGTAGCCGATTTGTCAACAATTTAGCAAATATTTTGTAGTCAACGTTACATAACGATATTGGCCTGTATTCGTTAACTCTCTTTAATGTGTCAGGATCAGCCCTTTTTGGGATTGATGTTGTATGGCTCTGATAGAAAGAAGGAGGAAGTTCTCCACAGTCATAAGCCTATTTAAAAAGTTGCTCAAGAAAAGGTATCAGAAGTTCCTGTAAAATTCACCACTAAGCCCATCTGGGCCAGGAGTTTTGTTTTTCTGCAACGTTGGTATTGCGAATCTAATTTCCTCTCTGATTATTGGCGCATCTACAGTCAGTTTATTATCATCTTGTAAACGCGATGTAGAAAGAACAAGTAAAAAATGTGCGGTAGCGCGTAATCAAACCTGCCACCTCTGAATTTTAAATTGAGCACACTAACCACTACGCCACGCCGACAGATGACGACATAGGTGTTAAAGAAGTAGTCAACTCACCAAGTCACTTTTTAACTTCAGTACTGTTTGTTGTTTACTCAGGAGGGATGGGTTTTGCACCTGCCATTAAAATTTGCACAATTGACAAACACAAACAATTGCTGCCTGTAACAATTGCCACTGTGATAATGGCAACAGCGGTGTGTTTTTGTTACAATTTACAACCGCAAGCAAAAAAGCAACTACTCAGTAGACTGAGGAGCAGGTAAAGTTTATCGGTAGTTACTGCCAAGTTTGTCACCCGTTTCTCGCTCCTTCCAAAGAGCGATATCAGTTCAGGCTTGATGACGCTTCTATGCTCGTTCGATAGATACGCCCACACAATTGATTTTCATGTTTATTCGCGCAACGCAGAGCGCAGTCGTGCCAGCGCACCGTTCTTGCTCTGTCGTTAAGAACAACTACAAAACGGCTTCGCCAAAACGAATGCAGTGCGCCAGAAACAATGTTCTATCACAAAAGTTCAGTAAGCATACAAATTGACATATCTATGTTCTCGCATAAGAGCCAGAGAAGTGCCGGCGAGTGAGACCGGCGGCTGTCGGTGAGGGGAGACATACCTTTGGTGGAAGTGCCGCAAGCGCGTCGCATCGATGTTTGTCGCTCCTTGCGCGGACACCATCCACGATAAAAAAAGGCTTCATTTAGGTTAAATGATGCCCCAGCTGTGCTGTATTGTCATTTTTACTTGTCAAAACTTTTTGTGGAAATCATGGTGGTAGAACAGAGGGGTAAAAATCAAATTCGCTGGGGCTCATCTCGACGCATGTCGAAAGTGAAAGTTTAAGCATATTTGCACGCGCTTTCTTAACTTAAAGATACGGTTCAAACAATAGTGTGTGCAAGAATTACCAGAGTTGCGTTTCTAGCGTGGCGACATCGAGGGACCGCTGTGTTCTGATCTAACATTGAAAGGGGCGATTGCGAACTGGAGCCAATTTATTGATCGACAACTGCGCGCCGATGTAAAACATTTACTGTCAAGTCCACAGTGACAATTCTTGTCTTCTAAACATCACAACAAAGAAACACATCACGGATATCGAACTGATGTAAGTACTTGCGCGAAATGTAAACATATTCCCGGCCGCATATTCTATGCTCCACAAAAATTAAAGCGTTGTTGGCAACACAGGAATAAAAAACAAACGTACTAGAAGGTGTAATGAGCAGCGTTAGTTTCTTTTGACTGTAAGCATATATCTCTGCACATTCAAGAATGAAGCACTCAAATAAGTGATTTCGCATACTGCTCTGTGCTTTTCATCATTCCACCAAGCTTCCATCATGCCACCGTCATCCACCTTGCTCACCAAGCCTTCCACCAAACACGTTTAGCCTCGCCACCATGAGCCGACATTTTCCACCGTCACCACTGTTGGCTCGCCACCACCACCACCATCTGCCACCATTTTTTGCACTCTAGCCGTCATCAGCTGGCATTTTCCACCATCACCATCATTGGCTCGCCACCACCCCCATCATCTGCCATCATTTTTTTTTCACTTTAGCCGTCATCAGCCATTATGCCCTCTACAGTTTCCACCATATCCACTATTCTTTCCACCATATCCACCAACAATTCCAGCATCCAACTAACCCAGGACTTTCAATAGGGTAAATGTTAGTCCCTTGAGGGGACTAACTGTTAGATCCGGTGGCGTTAGTCCCTAAAAGGATTAATGGTTGTGGCAGCCCGATTACTCCACAAAAGGACGAACCACGCACCCTTTTACCACCCTTTCGCCTTGGAGTGTAGGATTTGCTGCGTGTAGACACGCGGCCCTTATTGTTACTGTTACACGTAGTGGCGAATATGTTAACCCCAGGGAACTCTTTCCCGCTGGCGTTCCAGTTGTCTATTTCTTGAGGCCTGTTGAGGCGCTGTTGTCTTACGTTGTAGGGTGGTGGACTTGGCTTTAGTCTCCTTTTGGGTGTCTTAATACTTGCAGTTTCGTGTCCTTCTCCGCAGATCTTGCAGGTGAGTGCAATTTCATGTCCCTGCGTTTGTCAAGCCTTGCCGCATTTATAGCAACAATTTGGGATAGGTTTCGGACAGACGTCTTGGCGGTGACGCATATTGCTACAAGTTTGGTAATACTGCATTAACTCACGATAACGAAAGTCTACGCTCTGCAAAATTATGTAGTAGAAAACGTGCGGTACTCCATAGAAGACGACTGTCGTGGTCGATTGACCTAGCATTTGGGCGTGAAGAACTGTGTATCTTTCTGCTGCGTAAATTCCAGCCATGAATTATGCGATGCTCGTACCGGGTATCAAGTCATTGATTACGCCTCAGGAGACATCGTCCGGTGTTCTAATGTTGCCGTTCACTGTGTAGAAATTTCCTCCAAGCTGTATTTTTTGGATGTTACCAGCTTTTTGGCGCGTTCTTTGGCGACGGTGCTTGCGATGATTAGGTTTTCTATTCTCTGGACTTGTACGCGTGCCTTGTCGTTGAAGTCTTGCTGTGATAGTCCACTCGCTCTGCCGATGGCATGCATGACGGTGACGGTGTTCCATTTAGCGAGTTCTAGTCCTGCTTGCAGACGGTAGACGATCTTAAAGTCGTCGAAAGGCTGAGGTGGCGTCTTCAGCCTGCGATGTTGCTGTGATTGTGATGGGTTCAGCGTCTGCTCCGTGATAGGTGGGTGACTTGTCGGTGAGTTTGCCGGTGTCCCTACATTGGTGGTATCCTTTTTGCCTTTCTTACTTCTAGTGATCCACGCGCTTTCCGTTGCGATAGTTCAGCTGCTGCCAGCGTCAGAGGTCCATGAATTTTCCGTTTTGTTGTTTGCCTCTGCTTGGTCAGTTTGTATCGTATTTTCTTCTGCTTGCTGGTTTCTTGGCATTTCGCTTGCTGTGACTGATTTTTGACCCATATTCGCACGCACTTTGTTAACTTAAAGATTAAAGTTAAAGTTAACTTAAAGTTAACTTAACGTTGACTAAAAGTTAACTTAAAGTTAACTTAAAGACTCTTCGCAACGGCGAGCGCGAGTGCTCGTGAGGTGCTGACAGGTATGCCTGAGCACGCGCCGTGCAGCTTCTATCCTGATGGTGTGCAAGAACAAGCTTGGCGCTCGGCGTTATCATGTAGACGAATGCTTGACGGGAATCAAGTTTGATATCTTGAAACGGGCTGCGCTCACTCGAAAGGGGCTAGTATCTACCAATTTCTCTCCTCTTACTGGTTGCACCAGTGCGAAACTTGTGTCGTCTCTGGTCTTGTTCTGGGTTGAGAGCACGAAAAGCAGGAGTCCATGTGAGATACGGGTGCTTCGAATGGCCTCATGGCAGAGAATCTAAAGCTAACAAAGAAAATATTTTTTTCTGGCGCGGAGACAATGCCCTCCATCACACAGAAAGTTTACCAGACCTCAGGTTTTGACACTCAGGCTTTTTCAGGTCGAGAAGTACCCTAACTCCGCGCTAGTGAACAACATTTATCCCAAAATACAGCCAACTAATACATGTTGTTTCTGCGATGATATAGCTAAATTGGAACATATGCTCTGGCGGTGCCGCGGGCGTTAAGCTGTCGGGATGTCATGCGCCATCCAAATGAAAGGGTTCTATTACAAGCTCCAGACTCGAACAACAGTTATGGGCAGTCCAACGGCCAGAAGTGAAACTTTTCCTGCTCCGGTGTGGGAGCGGCCCACACTGCGCTAAATATTACGTTCCAAAGGACCCAGAAAAGTTCATCTATCTATTCATGTGCACTTAGACTTTTATAGTTCGCGTTCATTTCTGAACGAAAAACATTTTTGCGGTGCATTTTATAGTCGCACCTAGTCGCAAATCCGACGTCGGTGGCACTGTCGACACCCCGAATGCGCATGCTCGCGTCTCGGGCCGACGGTCACTGTACCTCTCTCAATCCTCGCAAGGCCCACTAATGGAGGGTCTGCTAATAAAAACTGACTGCTCGCCTGCTAATTTATTGAACCTGCTATTGAAGCTTCACTATCACCGAAAGAGAAACACTAGTCGTTCTCGCAATTTCAAGCAAATCAATATTTGTGTGGATAGCAGCTGCATGCGCAAAAAGCTCCTTGTGCTAGGAGGTGCTTGTTGCTGCAGTAGCTCCAGCTGGACCTAAAATAAGTATTGCGCCGCTTTCAATGTATGGTTTAGGCGTAGAGTTTGACAACTGAACAATTTCAATAAACGTTAGCGATGACAACGTTGAAATCAGCAACGGGCTGAGACACACATGTCGTTGGTCCACGTTGTTAACAATGTTTTACATGGTGAGGACACAAAAAGCGCTAAAAATTATAAACTATGGGTGTATTCTGTCGCATAAATAGGCTGGCGCAATGGCTGGGCTGAAGCTTTCAGGTCTATTTTACGCTGACAATATTGTCCTATTTGTGGACAGTCAAGACGCTGTACAGCACCTGGTAAATTTATGCGGAAGAGCAGGTGAGGCCGTAGGACTTGGATTTAGTGCAACAAAATGTAGATTGATGATATTCAATGAACACGAAGACCAGGCGGTCTCAAATGGCCAGAAAATACCGATGGTAAGCGAGTGCAAGTACCTCAGAGTATGTGTGAATGAAGGAGATTGATAAATGAAGGTACATCAAAAAACATCAGCAGCAAAAGGACAAAGGCATGCTGTAATAATGACACACAGAGCGTTGTGGGGATACAATAGATACGATCGAAATATAGCTTCGAGGTCTGTCGAAAGGCGGAATGGTTCCAGGGCTTACATTTGGGAACTCAGGGGTGTGCATAAAGTCAAAGGTACAATCAGACATAAATATAAAAATTAGGACCGTGAGACACCTGCCATTCGGCGCTCACAGGAAGACGACAAATTACGCGGTAGGAGGGTATGAATGAGAGTACATGAGCAGGGAAGGTGTTCAGGTATTTGTATAGGAAGAGCATAGACACAAACTGGAAAAAAGAGCTAGGAGGCTCACTATGCCATACGATTGGAACTGTGGGCGACATGGGAACAAAAAAGCAATAAAAGAAGTGTCAGAGAGGCGGAGATGATTTATTTAATGACAGTGATTGAAAAAGAAGCCGCCTCTTAGTAACTACAGCAGAGGAAAAAAACAAGCAAAGGAGGGAGATGTTTATTGATAATTCAGGGGGAAGCGCTGAACTGTTCGAAGCCAGGTCTTGTTGCCTTAGAACGCGCACACTCTAAAAAGTAAACGAGGAAAAGGGGGGTTCAGGTTACTTCTTCAGGAGAGCAACTAATTTGTCACACCCATTGCACAATTTTGAGAGTAACTAGGGCGGGAGAAACCATTACTCCCCATTTTCAGCTGCTCTTTCAGAGAGTAACTGATGGGAGCAACTGTTATTCTGTCAATACTTCCATGGCAGCAACGGTTACTCTTGTTCAATACTCCTCAAAGGAGTAACAGATAATCTTATTCAATACTCCCACGGGAGTGACAGTAACACTTTTCCAATACTTCTGAACGGAGGAACAGCTAGTCTTCTTCAATGTTCTCAAGGGAGCAACAGTTACTCTTTTTTATTACACCTCAAGAGAGCATTGATTGCTCCTTTTCTAAACTACTAAAAGAGGAACGAATGCTCTTGGTCAATGCTCCTATGTGAGCGATACTTTCTCCGATGAAGAAACAGATAGTCATTTTTAACACACCCAGGGGAGTGATGGCTACTCTTGTTAAGGCGTTTATTCGCGAACACTCGTCGCTGATGCACGACAGCGACAGTCAATGCGGGGACCGACTCTATCCACGAGAGGATCTTCTTTCGAAAAGGGTGACCCACTAGAAGGCGCTGAAGAGCACGACCCACTGTTCAGAGGCTTCACCACAACTACCCCGGGTACAAAAAGGGGGCCACCTGACGACCTATTAGCTGGTTACTATGATCGGGTCATGGTAGGCCTTGAGGTGCTCCACGTTGACAATGTCGCGCCGCGCATGTCCGAAGATGCTTCTATAGGTTCGATCAAGTAGTTTACATAGGAAGTGCGTTCGACAACATGGTAGAGGCCTTCGTATTTAGGCCATTGTTTTGAAAATAGTCCAGTGGCAGTGGCAGGGATCGAGAGCCAAACAAGCGCTCGAAGGAGGAACGTGGCCGCAGTAGTGCAGGCCTCAGTGTGAATGCTTTTTTGCTGCTATTGATCATGCGTAGTCAAGGTCTTTGCAAGTTCTCTACACCCTTCAGCTAGCTTGTCTGTAGCAGAAATAGGCACCCACTCAGACGGATCTGGCTTGTACGGAAGTATCGTGTCGATGGTGTGTGCCTTCCATATAACAAAAAGGAAGGTGAATAGCCAGTAGTACTCCGAGTGGCGGTAATATATGCGTCGGTGACGAAGGGAAGAATGGCATCCCAATTTTTGTGATCGGTGGCGGCGTACTTGAAGAGCATGTCACCAAGCGTGCGGTTGAAGTGTTCGGTGAGGCCATTAGTCTGCGGTTAGTAAGCAGCAGTTTTGCGGTGAACAACGTTGGACTCTTTGGGAATGGCTTCGACGACTTCAGACAGGAAGACGCGGCTCAATGACTGAGTAGTTTCTTTGGTGGACTGTGTCGGAGCATGGATTGTTGGAGCAGGAAGGAGGCCACTTCGCTCGCTGTAGCCGCGGGGAGAGCAGCCGTTTCGGCGTATCGCGTGAGGTGGTCCACAACGACAATGGCCCAGCGGTTACCAGCTGACGTTAGTGGAAGTGGCCAATACAAATCGATGCCAACGCGCCCAAACGGCCTGGCAAGGCGAAGTAGAGGTTGCAGACCTATCGGCGACAGGTGCCTTGAAGTTTTGCGGCGCTGGCAATCTATGCAGGAGCGAACGAATTTCTGCACGTAGCGGTACATGCCACGCATAAAGTACCATTAGAAAATGCGGTGGTGAGTCTTCAATATCCCGGAGTATGCAAATTGCGGATCAGAATGAAAGAATTCGCATAAGTCAGAGCACAGACTGTGGGGTAGGACTAGTAGCCACTGGCGGCCGTCACCGTTGTAATTGCGTCGGTGGAGGAGGTTGTCGCGAACGGTGAAATGGTGGGCTTGACGACGCAACCCGCTAGTGGATGGAGTGAATGAATCAGTCAGCAAGCCTATCAGTGGGGCAATTCATTGATCCTTGAGCTGTTCAGTAGCAAGGGTATGAATTCTAACAGAAGAAACGGCAAGGTGAGACGCTGAGTTGTGGGCATTGTCGTCAGGCAAGGAAGAACGCGACAGGGCGTCGGCGTCAGCATGTTGCCTTCTGTTGCGGTACAGCACGCGGATGTCGTAATCTTGAAGGCAAAGTGCCCACCGGGCGAGACGGCCTGAGGAGTCTTTCAATGACGACAACCAGCATAGTGCATGATGGTTGTTGACGACATCAAATGGGCGACCATTAAATAAGGTCGGACCTTTATAAGGCCCCAGACGATTGCCAGACATTCTTTCTCAGTAGCGGTGTAATTAGTCTCGACTTTTGTAAGCATACGGCTTGCATAGCCACGACATATTCCGGGAACCGTGATTTGTGCTGCGCAAGGACAGCGCCGAGGCCGACACCACTGGCGTCCGTGTGTACCTCTGTAGGGGTCGTAGGGTCGTAGTGGGGCAGTATGGGAGGTGACGTCAACAAACGACGGAGCGTTGTGAAAGCGTCGTCGCACTGTGATGACCACGAATGAAGAGGCCCGTTACTTCCGAGAAGCTTAGTCAGCGGCGATATGAAACTGGCGAAGTTTCGAATGAAACGCCGACAGTGGGAACACAGTACTACGAAACTGCGCAGTTCCTTGACAGCTTGGAGAACTCTGTCACGGCCCGCAGCTTGGCTGTATCAGGGAGAATTCAGTCCTTGGACACGATGCAGCCCAGTATTGTCAGCTGCCGAGCTGCAAATGGGCACTTTTTTAGGTCAAGTTGCAGACTGGCATCACTCAGACGCGTTAAAACATGCCGCAGGCGTTGAAGATGCGTGGAGAAGTCCGGAGCGAAAACGACGACGTCATCGAGGTAGCACAGACATGTGTGCCATTTCACATCACGTAGAACGGTATCCATCATGCGCTCAAAGGTGGCGGGCGCATTGCACAGCCCAAACGGCGTGACGTTGAATTCGTACAAGCAATCGGGAGTGACAAAAGCGGTCTTAGGTCGAGCGTCCTCAGCCATAGGTACTTGCCAGAAGCATGAGCGGGTCGAATAATATCGCGGCGAAGCATGTCGTAGACTTGTTCGCTTATTACACGGCGTTCTGTAGGAGATACGCAATATAGACGTTCCCGCAGTTGTTGTTGCGCTTCTGTGTCGATGCGATTCGCAACGGTGAATGTGCGGCCGAGAGAAGGTACAGCGACATCGAAAGAAGAGTGCGATTCTTTCAACAGGCCCAGAAGCTGGGAACGCTGGCTCGGCGTAAGGTTGTTGGGAAAGGAGGGACCAAATACATCAGCGGATGATGAAGCAGATGTAGAAATAGCATACATGTACTGGAACTTGGGCAATGCGTGTCATCGGGTTGGTCCATAACTTCTGCGTCTTCGATGGGTTCCACGTCGCCGAGACATTACCCTCCCACCAATGTGACACTGTGCAGTGATGAGTTCAGAACAAAAATAGTGGTGCTGCCGTGAGTGACTTGTACGGTCGCGAAAGGATCCAGCAAGCCTTTTTTGATGAAAACACGACGAGATGGTGAAAGAAGTGCAGCGGTGTCGGAAAGACTGGCGCAGTAGACCGACACCACCGCGGACGACTGTGCAGACACTTGCGTGTCGTCTCTGACGAATAACTTGCTTGCAGCAGATGGACTGTCAGCCGGCGTCAAAGAAGAAAATTGTGGGAGCTCTATTTCTGCTGGTGCGCAATGAATGGCGGCGTCATGGCGGGAGAGAAAATCCCATCCTATGAAGACGTCGTGAGACCATGAAGGAATTATGATAAATATGACGGCATACATCATGGATCATGAATCAGCGCGGCCTGAATTATGAGCCTGGCTGTGCACATCGCTGTAGGGTGAATGCTTTGGGCGCTGGCTGTACGGAGGGAGAGCCCGGAAAGTGGCGTGGTTACTTTGCGCAGCAATCGGCTTAGTTTTGCGTTCATGACGAATATGGTGGCTCCAGTATATACAAGGGCAGATGCACGAACATAGATGTTAGAAGGCTTCGCCACGGTCTTTACAAAGAGCAATGGATACTCTCTGTCAATGCTTCTATGGGAGCGACGCTTACTTCTTCGAAATACTCTTGATAGAGGAACAGATGGTCTTTTTCAATACTCTCAGGGGGTCGATGATTATTTTTCACAAGAAGAAATGAATGCTATGTCAATACTCTCACGGGAGTAACACTTGATGTTTCTGAGTACTCCTAACGCATTAGCGCCCAGCGTACTTTACAAAGTACACATCGTTTTTCGGGGAGCAAAATTTTACTTGCCAATATTCCGATCTTGCTAGTGCACGTTTCGGACACTCGATATTTCAGCAAGACACCCCCAATCTGACATTGTCTCTCGCATCTCTGTTCTCCGTTCTATGAGTCATGAAAGCTCCGGAAAACGGGCTCCCGTGGAACACATGGGGTGAGTACCAGTGTTATTTGTTATTTGAGGTTTTTCAGTGTAAATGTTGAAAAATCAGACATTACGCATCAGTGAGAACAAAATAATTGCTGCGAAGCGCAAGAAGCAGATGTGTCGTCGTCACTAGATGTGTCGTCGTCACGTGTGTCGTCGTCACTAGAAGCCACAGAAGACGAGGGTGCAGCAGACAAGGTTTATTAATAAGGAGGCGTACTTGTGCCTCTCGCTTAGGACACAAAAGGAAAACTCACAGAATCGGAGCGGCGTGCCTATGCACAGTTGCCGTTCCACCAAAAGAACAACCCACAGCTTATGCGCTGCCAGTTATTTAAGCGCTGAAAAGACAACACAGAACATGCGCACATCTATCATCAGATACTGCACTGTCTGATACGATGGGCCCATCGGAAGGTAATCGCAGTCCGCTCTTGCCTATCTAACTGACGCGACGACTGTCGCTCGATAGTGGCAACTGCGCAGAACGGCATGGCACGTGGCATTGCTCCCCCCTTCAAAAAACATCGCCTCGATGTTGAAAGCAAGCACTGAAGTCATGAGGCACTGAAGATTTGACAAAAAAAATAGAGGGACAAGCGCACATGTCTGATAGCGCGCATAATAGGGTTTCAAACGCACGACGTGAACAATTTCAGACCGCACACGTCGACGCTGGGAGTCTGTCACACCATCCGGGACGATTTCATAGATCAGTGGCCCTACGCGACGAACAATTTTGTAAGGGCCAAAATAACGCCGCAGAAGCTTTTCGCTGAGGCCTCGTCGGCGAACTGGTGCCCATAGCCAAACTTGTTCGCCGGGTGTGTATTCCTGATGGCGGTGTCGCAGGTTGTAGTGTCGGGCATCCGTCGCTTGCTTGGTTGCCGTTCGCAGTCGAGCCAGCTGCCTGGCCTCTTCAGCGCGTTGTTGAAATACCGCTACGTACGGGTTCGGGTCATCTTCGTTTAGGTGCGGCAACATTGCGTCCAGAGTCGTTGTCACTTCCCGTCCGTAAACAAGAGCGAATGGTGTCTGCCCGGTTGTCTCCTGGGCGGCCGTATTATATGCGAAGGTGACATATGGGAGCACTTCATCCCATGTTTTATGTTCGACATCGACGTACATCGACATCATGTCCGCCAGGGTCTTGTTGAGCCGTTCTGTGAGACCGTTAGTTTGCGGGTGGTATGCGGTAGTTCGGCGATGAGTGGTGTGGCTGTACCGCAAAATGGCTTGCATCAGTTCGCAACAGAAGGCTGTTCCTCTGTCAGTGATAAGGACCTGAGGTGCACCGTGGCGCAGGACAATTTGGTGAACGAAGAATCTGGCGGCTTCTTCAGCAGTGGCTCGAGCAAGGGCGCGGGTTTCTGCGTAGCGAGTCAGGTAATCTGTCGCCACAATGATCCACTTATTTCCTGCGGTAGACGTCGGGAAGGGTCCCAGAAAGTCCATTCCGATTTGTTCGAAGGGCCTTGTTGAGGGTTGAAGTGGCTGCAGTAGTCCAGCGGGTTTTGTTGGCGGTCGCTTGCGGCGTTGACACTCTCGGCACGTCCGTACGTAATGCTTGACGTCTTCTAGAATGCGCGGCCAGTAGTAACGCTCACGGATCCGCGAAAGCGTTCGTGTACACCCAAGGTGCCCGGAGGTTGGTTCGTCATGTGACGCCTGCAAGATTTCCTCACGCAATGACGACGGCACGACGAGAAGGTAGGTGCTCTTCCTAGAGTCGAAGTTCTTTTTCACAAGGACACCGTCTTTTAAGCAGAATGTGTGAAGAGCACGCCTGAAAGTTTTGGGTATCTCCACACGTTTTCCTTCAAGATGTTCAATGAGACAGTTCAGTTCAGCGTCGGCCCGTTGTTGGGCGGCTAAGTCGGAAGCGGTAATCATGCCCAGAAAACTGGCATCGTCGTCTGCACACGGTGGTGGTTGCTCAACCGGGGCTCGAGACAGGCAATCTGCGTCGGAATGCTTTCTTCCATTCTTGTGCACTACCGATATGTCGAACTCTTGGAGCCGCAAGCTCCACCTTGCGAGACGTCCGGATGGATCCTTTAGGTTCGCAAGCCAGCATAAAGCATGGTGGTCGGTAATGACGGTAAAAGGCCTGCCGTACAAATATGGGCGGAATTTGGAAGTTGCCCACACAATTGCCAAGCATTCCTTTTCGGTCGTGGAATAATTGCACTCTGCCTTAGACAAAGATCGACTGGCGTAGGCGATGACGTGTTCTTGTCCATCCCGCCTTTGAACAAGAACGGCACCGAGGCCGACACTGCTGGCGTCGGTGTGGATTTCTGTTGCCGCGTTCTCGTCAAAGTGGGCCAAAATGGGGGGCGCTTGAAGACGTCTTTTGAGCTCCCGAAACGCTTCTTCTTGGGGTGCCTCCCACACAAACGAGCTGTCTTCTTTCGTTAGACGTGTCAGGGGCTCGGAGACCTGCGAGAAGTCCTTGACAAAGCGCCTATAGTACGTGCAAAGTCCGAGGAAGCTTCGGAGGCTCTTCTTTTCGCGGGGCCGCGGGAAGTCTCGAACTGCAGCTGTCTTCTCGGGGTCTGGTAGAACGCCGGCAGAACTGACGACGTGACCAAGGAACTTCAGCTGCTCGTAGGCAAAACGACATTTTTCGGGCTTTAACGTAAGTCCTGAAGCCTTAAGTGCATCAAGTACCACTTTTAACCTGCTGATGTGTTCCTCGAAAGATGGAGCGAAGACTATGACGTCGTCCAAATACACCAAACACGTTTGCCATTTAAGGCCAGCCAATACGGTATCCATTACTCTTTGAAAAGTTGCCGGGGCAGTGCAAAGTCCAAATGGCATGACTTTAAACTGGTATAGTCCATCTGGTGTAATAAACGCCGTCTTTTCGCGATCCCTTTCGTCAACTTCCACCTGCCAGTAGCCAGTCCTTAGATCCATAGATGAAAAGTATCTGGCATTGCAGAGACGATCGAGGGCGTCATCAATTCGAGGGAGCGGATAAACGTCCTTTCTCGTTACCTTATTGAGTCGGCGATAGTCGACGCAGAATCTTGGAGTGCCGTCCCGTTTTTTCACGATCACTACAGGGGAAGCCCACGGGCTTTGGGAGGGCTCAATGATGTTGTCATGAAGCATTTCTTGTACCTGTTTCCGGATTGCCTCGCGCTCTTTCATGGACACACGGTACGGCGATTGATGACTTGGTTGCACATTTTCATCAGTTATGATGCGATGTTTTACAAGCGTTGTCTGGCGGATCTTTGGTGACGTGGCGAAACAATCCTGGTAGCTATAGAGCAGTTTCCGCAGCCTTTCATGTCTTTCCAGGGGCAACGCCGGATTCACGTTAAAGAACACGTCGTGTGTACGAGGATGGAGTGCGTCGTCGATCGTGAGTACATCGCTTATGTCCGGGATGGTCTCGAATAGTGCCACAGTGGTGCCCTTTGCAAGGTGACGATATTCCGAGCAGAAATTAGTGATCAGTACACTGACGGTTCCTTCAACGATGTGGACGATTCCTCTGGCGATAGCCAAACCTTTTTCAAAGAGCAAACTCTGGTTGGCCTCGACCAAACCTTCCGCGCAGATGCAGCAGTCAGCGCCCACGGGGATGACAGCACTCGAGCGTGGTGGCAGAGTGACGTGCTCGTCGAGAATCATTAGCGCCGCTGATAATGCAGGACTTGGATTTCGCGTGACGCCCGTATCTGGTGACAGGGTGATTGTTTGCGCTTGAAGATCTATGATTGCTTTGTTTGCCGAAAGGAAGTCCGCACCGAGAATGACGTTCCGAGAGCACTGGTCCAGGACGACGAAAACAGTAGGGTACGTATGCCCTTCCACATCCACACGAGCTGTGCATCTTCCCTTTGGTGTTATGACGTGACCGCCTGCTGTTCGTACCTGCGGGCCTTCCCACGAAGTCAGCACCTTCTTCAACTGGTCGGCGAACACCGCACTCATGACGGAGAAGTCGGCACCGGTATCAACCAACGCAATTACGTCCCAGTTGTCGATTTTCACTGCCAGATCGGTCGATTTTACCTTGGCGTTGCAGGTCTGTCGTGGTGTACTGTTGCGGCTTGAACGGAACTTAGTGCTGATATGTCGCTCGTGTTTCTCACATGCTGCAGGTAGTGTTGCTCCACTGGGACTTTCGGGCGGGGGAGGTTCTTCAGGGGTGCGCCGGGCAGCAACCACACCTCCATTGGTTGCCGTCTTTAGTTTCCCAAATGAGGGCTAGGGGATCTTCCCCGTGATGCTCCTGTGTTGGCAGGGTGTGGCGATGGGTAACGGCGAGACGAAGGCGATGGTGACCTGCGGCGGCCCGCTGGCAAACTTTGTCGCTGCAAATAGTCTTCAATCTCAGCTGGCCTTTGACCAGGTTGCGGACGTGAAGCACCGACGTGAAATCCACGTAATCCGAGGTTCCTATAGAAACAGTTACGATACAAGTGGCCAGGTTCACCGCAGTGAAAGCACAGCGGGCGATGGTCGTCAGTCCTCCACACGTCGGACTTTCTAGGGACGGCTCTCTCGGCAGGAGGTCGGTAGACATTTGGTTGTGGGCGTGGCGGTGGAGAGTACGTCGGTTGTGCGGGGCGCACCGGGTTGCGCGCGGCAGCGGCGTACGACATGATTTGTGGTCCTCGTGGAGCCCACTCAGGCTCCTGGCTTGGTGGAACTAATGGTCTGGTTCCCAGCGCCTGTTGAACTTCTTGTCTGACGACATCGCTCAAGGTCGCCACTTGAGGACAAGAACTCGGGAACATCTTTCGTAGTTCCTCTTGCACAACAGCCTTTATGGTGTCCCGAAGGTCGCTGACGGTTACAGCATTAAGCTCGACTGGCGACGTACCGCCTACCGGAGCAGGGCGTCCATACTGTCTCCGCCGCACATCGAGAATCTTTTCCATGGCGGCTGCTTCCGTTACAAATTGGGAGACAGTTTGCGGTGGATTGCGCATTAATCCAGCAAAAAGTTCTTCCTTCACTCCTCTGATAAGGAATCCAAGTTTTTTTTCCTCTGGCATTTCCGGATCTGCTCGACCAAACAGATGCTTCATTTCTTCGACGAAGACAGCGACGCTCTCGTTAGGCAGCTGGAAGCGTGAATGCAGCTGCCTCTCCGCCCGTTCCTTGCGAGCGACGCTTGAAAACGTCCGAAGAAGGCTGCATTTGAAGTCCTCCCACGTCCTAAGCACGGATTCGTGGTTGATAAACCAGATACGCGCAGACTCTTCCAGTGTAAAGTAGACCCACTGCAACTTCGCTTCGTCATTCCACTTGTTGATGGCCGCCACGCGCTCGAACTGTTCCAGCCAGTCCTCGGGGTCGTCACACTGCGTTCCGCGGAATTTAGGGGGTTCACGGGGTTGCTGCAATACGACGGCTGTTGGCAACTGGGCTTCACTCATCTTGACAGGCCTGGCTTCTTTCGTGGCGGGTAGTTTTTCTGGAAGGAGGCCGTGCTCCGGGGGAAGTCCTAGCTGTCGGCGGCTTCTTCTCTGGTCGTCTTCCTTTGCTTGGTTAGGACTGGTGTCACGGCTGCGCGAGGGGTTACTGAACATACCCCGCTCCTCCACCAGATGTCACGTGTGTCGTCGTCACTAGAAGCCACAGAAGACGAGGGTGCAACAGACAAGGTTTATTAATAAGGAGGCGT
This sequence comes from Rhipicephalus annulatus, assembly GCA_013436015.1. NCBI lineage: Eukaryota > Metazoa > Arthropoda > Arachnida > Ixodida > Ixodidae > Rhipicephalus > Rhipicephalus annulatus. The sequence goes on from WOVY01001245.1 coordinate 394,581, forward strand.
ACTTGTGCCTCTCGCTTAGGACACAAAAGGAAAACTCACAGAATCGGAGCGGCGTGCCTATGCACAGTTGCCGTTCCACCAAAAGAACAACCCACAGCTTATGCGCTGCCAGTTATTTAAGCGCTGAAAAGACAACACAGAACATGCGCACATCTATCATCAGATACTGCACTGTCTGATACGATGGGCCCATCGGAAGGTAATCGCAGTCCGCTCTTGCCTATCTAACTGACGCGACGACTGTCGCTCGATAGTGGCAACTGCGCAGAACGGCATGGCACGTGGCAATATGGTTCATAGTGTTTCTCTGAGGCGTTGTTAAATATTGGTGTACTTTGTGTAGTACAGTGTGCCTGCGTGGGAGCTTATATGCGCTTCTTCTTGTAGGTTGCCTCAAGGATGAAATCAGGCAGTTTCTTTGGAATAAGACCGTTTTGTCGGTTGCCTGAGGCCCTCGAGGCTGCTGCAGATGTCGCTGGAGACATTGACGAGACTGTTGGTGTTGACATTGTCCCACCTGACCCTACTGTGGACACTGATTAGGAGGAGGGGGACGACGACGGTATGACGGATGTGGTTGTGAACGACGTCTCAGGTGTGTACATACATCATTACTGAGATCGTGCGTCTTTTATAGAAACATAAACGATTATATTATTTCTAGGCATGCTGTAGTTACACTGCGATTGAGGTGACGATGATCCAGACGATGCCACGCAGCGAAAAAAAAGAGCAAATGTTCAGCCCCCACGTTGGCGGAACAGCGTCCCAGAGTACACCTGGTTAGCATCAACTAATAGGCCGGAAGAAAAGCAATCAAAGCTAAAATCTGAGTTTTTTGGAAAGTCTCCAAATGAGGTTTTAGGTGAATGCTTGATGAGAAAACTTTGACACATATTGTGATGCAAACCGGAAACTACACGAAGCAGAACAATGAGCACGGATCTGTTTTCGGCATAGAGGACCCTGAAGAAATTTATTGTAATTCTTTTGCTTAGTGGCTACCACAAGCTACCCAGTCAGCGCATGTACTGGTCCGTCGACGAGGACGCTGGCGTTCAGTTGGTAGCAAGTTGTATGAGTCGACAGAGATTCCGCGATATAAAGTGCTTTTTGCACCTAGCCGACATTGATTTGCTTCAGAGTACAAACTACAGAATGTTCAAAGTGAGACCACTGATAGAGCTCTTGAACAAAAAGTTCAGACAACACGGCATTTTACACGAAACTTTGTGCAGAGATAAATTCATTATAAAATATTTTGGCCACCACCCATGCAAACAGTTCATCAGAGGAAAGCCTATCGCTTCGGCTACAAAAATTGGAGGTTGTGCAGCGCTGATGGGTACTGCTATGCTTTCGACACTTACTCTTGCAAGTCGATCACACCAAACAAATGGCCACTGAGATTACGAGTGGTCCTTTCTCTTCTTGAAATCGTGCCCGCACTCAGTGACCCCAAAGTATTTTTCGACAACTTTTTACGAGTCATAGCCTCCTTATTTCCCTACACGAACTTGGTTTTCGAGCAACAGGGACTATACGAGAGGATATACTGAGTGGATGCTCTCTGCCAACGAAAAAGAAGGTGAAGCAACAAAAACGTGGGAATTCTGCTTCTGTTTTGATCCAGAAAACTAGGTTCTCTTCGTAAAGTGGAAAGACAACGGCATGGTTACAATGGAGACGAACTACGACACAGTCAACTCGCTATTCTCTGTGAGAAGATGGTCTTCACTTCACTTTATTGCCTTAAAGACCCCGTTGATGGGGTATTACATAAGGGGTGAGCTAACGAATGGAGGTGGATTCGTCAGTAGTGTAATTAGGTGAGAAAAAGCAGCAGCTTGGTCGGTACTTCACGTAAATGTGGTGTCTTTCTTCAGAAGCTCTGTGAGGGGTCGAGCGATGGTTGCGAAATTTTTCAAAAACCTTCTAAAATAGGAGCAATGTCCTACAAAACTGCGAACGTCTTTGACTGACTGGGATACAGGAAAACTGGTGACTGCACGAAATTTCTCGGGGTCTAGCTGCACACCAGAGGCGTCGACAAGGTGGCCCAACACTGTAATTTTCCAGCGTCCGAACTGGCACTTTGACGAGTTTAATTTAAGGCCTGCAGTGCGGAATATGTCGAGAGTAGCTGATAAACGCTGAAGGTTGGTATCAAATGTTAGGGAATATACAACGACATCATCAAGATAACAAAGACATGTTGACCATTTGAACCCTTGTAGCAGAGAGTCCATCACGCGCTCGAACTTGGCTGGGGCGTTGCATAGCCCAAACGGCATAACCTTGAACTGATATAGGCCATCTGGAGTTACAAATGCAGTCTTCTTTTGGTCTTTTTTGTCGACAGCAATCTGCCAGTAGATGGAACGTAGGTCTATTGTAGAAAAGTATCGGGCGCCGTGGGGACAATCGAGTGTGTCATCGATGCGGGGTAAAAGGTAAATGTCCTTTCTCGTGATTCTATTCAAATGACGGTAATCCACGCAGAAGCGCCACGTGCCATCTTTCTTTTTAACCAGCACAACGGGGGACGCCCAAGGGCTCGAAGAGGGTTCAATAATTCCTTTGGCTAACATTTTGGTGACTTCTTGTGTAATTACTACACGCTCGGTGGCAGACACCCGGTATGGTTGCCGATGAATGGGATGAGAATCACCGGTGTTAATGAGGTGATTGACGAGTGAAGTCTGGCTGAGTGGACGGCTGTCAATATCAAATATGTCGCGGTATGAAGCCAGAAGGCGGCATAGCGTGGCTGACTTTTTAGGTTTTTGGTCCGGGGCGATCATGGAGCGTAAGGTCGCATGGAGGCACGTGGCATCCTGCGAGTGATTTGGGTGCTCGGGACATACGCCTGCCGTAAAACAGGTGACGCGGTCGTCAATCAAGGGTCTTAGCGTGGCGACCGAAATTCCTTGGGGTAGCACTTGTTTTATGAAACCGAAATTGATAACAGGTAAATATTATTACGAGGCAGTGGGCATGGCTCCGCCCTGTCGTAGACGCATCGGTGAAGAAGAAGTGTATTCGGCGCGCGAGATCCTAGCAACCCTGAGGTGCCACACCTACCAGTAAATATTGCAAATACACTCCTTTCTATCTTCCGTGTATTTGTAATCTCCGTAACAATATGCTGGCTCTATGTCGTAAAGTCGACAACGACAGTCGGAGTAGGATAAGGTTGGCCACGTCCTCAAGGGGATAGCGGACGATGCGTTCAACCTGCTAATGTGCCGGAACTGCGCGACCGTCAAGGAAATTATTCAGGAATGCCGGCGTTTTGAACAGGCCAAAATCAGGCGTATTTCAAGATCTTTCACTCGGCTGCCGAACACCACTGCGACGTCCTCCTGCGATGATGGACTGACCTCTCATCGGTAGTCTTCACCGGTGTCAGAAATTACGCGAATCGTCCGTCGGGAAATCGAAGCAATTACACCTGCTCTTCCCAGCAACGGCCACTTCGATTCGCAAGTACCTCATGTTTGCTTGGTACAGTCGATTGTGCGGGAAGAACTCAGCAATTTGGGCTTCGATGTCTGCGCCGTTGCTCAGTTTCGACCATTCGGCTTCCGTTCAAGGTCACCACCTCGCCCCAGGTCACCGCCCCAGGAACGGTCTTTTCCACGCTCTCGCAGTCCGGCCGAGTGGCGAACTGTGGATGTTCGGCCGATCTGCTTTAAGTGCGGTCGCATAGGGCACGTCACACGGTATTGCCGCAGCCATTGGTCTTCGTCCCCAACACAGTATCACTGCTCGCCGTGCCGACAGCTACCGCCTTTTCGAGCCTCCTGCGCCGATCCCCGACAGCTACCGCCACCTTCCATCCTTCGATGCCCCTAATACTTAGCACAGCCGCTCACCGTCGCCTCGACGTCATCAGTCTCGTTCGCCGCCTGCACGTCGCGCGTCGTCTTCTTCTCCTCTACGACGACGCCCGACCTCCCCGCTCAATTCTCATCAGGGAAACTAAGCGGTGCAGCTCTTAGAGGTGAAGCTGCATCCTCGATACCGACCTTAAATCCTCTTCTTGTACAGCCGACACGACGAAATTTGACCGACGTAGACGTTGACGGCCTGACTGTTTCTGCACTTATTGACACCGGGGCACATATTTCTGTGATGAGTGCCTGACTTCGTCGCCGCCTGAAGAAAGTTCTCACACCGGCTGCTTCTGGCATTAATCGTGTCGCCGACGGAAGAAGTCTTGCCATCATAGGAATGTGCACAGCACGCATCACAATCACTGATCTACCCACATCTGTTCTCTTTGCAGTTATTGAGCAGTGCTCCAATGACCTGATTCTTAAATTGGATCTCTTGTCCACTCATGCCGCTCTCATCGACTGTGCAACCGGCGTTCTCCAACTTGAATTGCCTTGACTTGGAGCTGTGCCGTCCTCACCGTCACACCGATTGTGCGCTGTTGATTATGTTCGGCTGTCACTGCAAGCCACCACATTTGCAGCCTTAACGATATCACCAGCTCTTCCTGACGATGACAACATAGTGTCTCCATTAGTGGATGTGCTCTTGGCGCGAAGCGTTGCTGTACCGCATACCATCGTGACTATAGTGGACAACTATGTTCAGCTTCCCCTTCTCAACTTTAGTAGTTCGACCCAAGTTCTCCCGCAAGGCATTTCGTTAGGCCATGTTTCCCCACTTGATGCATGTAACATCGTGGCATTAGACCCTGAAGACTGCTGATCCCCTATTGCAGCCAGCCGAGCAAACGCACCTACCGATGAAATCACGATGATGATTGCCCCTGATCTTCAGCCCTGTCAGGCTGCGCAACTCCACCACGTTCTGACCACCTACCTAGATATTTTCGACATCCATGACCGCCCTTTAGGTCAAACGTCTGTCGTGCGTCATCAAATACATGCCGGCGATGCTAGTCCTGTTAGACGGCGACCATATTGTGTTTCCCAGTCCGAACGCCAGGTCATACAACGAGAATCTGAGATGTTGGTCTCTAAAGGAGTCATAGAGTCATCTTCAAGTGCATGGGCGTCACCTGTTGTTTCAGTCAAAAAGAAAGATGGCAGTTGGAGATTTTGTGTTGACTACCGTGCCTTGAACAAGATAAACCGCTGCCCCTAATCGACGACGCCCTTGACTGCCTTCATGGCGCGCGATACTTCTCATCTATAGATCTGCGTTTGGGCTATTGGCAAATTTCTGTTGACGACTAAGACCGCAAAAAAACTGCATTTGTCACACCGGACGGCCTTTATCAGTTCAAGGTTATGCCTTTTGGGCTATGCAACGCCCCAGCAACGTTCGAACGCATGATGGACTCTCTCCTCCGTGGTTATAAATGGTCCATCTGCCTTTGCTACCTCGACGATGTGATTGTTTTTTCTTCAACATTTAAAAGCCACCTAACTCGTCTGTTGACCATTCAAGCCGTTTTTCGTCGAGCGGGACTCCAGTTGAACTCGAAAAAGTGCAATTTCGGCCGACGAGAAATCACGGCCCTTGGTCATTGTGTAAGTGGTGCTGGCGTCCAACCGGACCCTGACAAGATTAGCGCCGTCAAGAATTTTTCTCTTCCTTCTACTACCAAAGATGTTCGTTGCTTTGTGGGCTTATGCTTGTACTTCCGAAGTTTTATACGCAATTTCGCTACAATTGCACGACCACTCAATGATCTTCTCAAAAAGAATGAACCCTTCTCGTGGCGCCAAGACCAAGCAGCTGCGTTTTCCACGCTGATCCAGCTGCTCACTTCACCACCAATATTGGCTCACTTCGACCAGTCCGCAACGACTGAAGTTCGCACATACACCAGTGCTCACGGCATCGGCGCCGTCCTCGCTCAACACCAGGGGGCCAAACGCATGTTATTGCGTATGCCAGCTGCCTTCTCTCCACATCTGAGCGAAACTATTCGATAACGGAGCTCGAGTGTCTTGCGTTGGTCTGGGCTGTAGCGAAATTTAGCCCCTACTTGTATGGCTGGGAGTTTTCAGTTATTACAGACCACCACGCTCTGTGTTGGTTGTCGTCGCACAAGGACCCAACTGGTCGTCTAGGTCGCTGGGCTCTACGTCTCCAGGAGTATAACTTCGACGTAATTTATAAATCTGGCAGGTTACACCAAGATGCCGATTGTCTCTCGCGTTATCCGGTGGATCCTGCTAGCCTTGCGGTCCATGAGAGCGATTCTTGTGTGCTCGCCATATCCGATTTGCGCGACATCGGCACGGAGCAGCGCCGGGATGCAACCCTCAATATGGTCATTGAACGAGTATCTTCAGGACATTCCGACCCTTCACTCTGTCAATATGTCATCCGTAACGAAATTCTGTACCACCGCAACATGAAGCCTGATGGCCCGGACCTTTTGTTGGTTATCCCCCAATACCTGCGTGCCACCATTTTTCAACATCTGCATGACGCTCTGACGGCAGGACACCTAGGTTTTTCATACACCTATCACCACGTGCAGCAACTGTTCTTTTGGCTTGGCCTGTATAAATTTGTGCGGCGCTATGTCGCTGCTTGCGAGCGCTGCCAGCGTCGCAAACGTCCTACTCCCCGTACGGCTGGTCTGCTCCAACTTATTGACATTCCCCCGAAACCATTCTTTCGCGTCGGCCTCGACTTGCTCGAACCTTTCCCAACGTTCATGTCAGGCAACAAGTGGATCGCTGTCGCATCAGACAATGCGACCAGATATGCTATAACTCGTGCCTCGCCAAGTAGCTGCGCTGCAGACGCTGCCGACTTTCTACTGAATGACGTCATTCTGCGGCATGGGGCTCCGCGCCAGCTTCTGACGGATCGTGGCCGCTGCTTCCTCGCAAAAGTTATCGACGAAATCCTCCGTAGCTGCTCTACCGAACATCATATTACCACTGCCTATCATCCCCAGACCAACGGTCTCACAGAGGGCCTCAACCGAACTCTTACAGACATGTTGTCCATGTACGTCTCTGCTGATCACCGTGATTGGGACGCAATGCTCCTCTACGTTACGTTTGCGTACAATTCATCAAGGCATAACACCACCGGCTATTCTCTGTTCTTTCTTCTGTACGGCAGCAACCCTGCCTTGCCATTCGACACACTCCTTCCTTCTGATACTACCGAACCAACGGTGTTTTCTCAGGACGTTGCTTCTCGAGCCCGCGTCGCTCGCCAAACTGCGCACACTAGGCTCACTGCTTCTCATGCCTCACAAAAAGTTCGCTACGATGACTGGCACCGCGACGTTGACTGCCCTGCTGACTCTTTCGTCCTACTTTGGACGCCGCAACGACGTGAAGGCTTGTGCGAGAAGCTCCTTCTGCGATACACCGGGCCCTGCAAAGTTCTTCGCAAGGTCACTGACATCCACTATCTCTTCACTCCCGTTGAACCACCTTCATCTTCTGCCAGAACACCTACGAATGTTGTCCATGTGTCGTGACTAAAACGCTACTACACTGCCAGCCCTGATATACTTAGCGGCACCGTGACGGCGCTTCGTCCGACGGGGGGATATTACGAGGCAGTGAGCATGGCTCCGCCCCGTCGTGGACGCATCGATGAAGAAGCGAATTCAGCGCGTGAGATCCTAGCAACCCTGAGGTGTCACACCTACCTGTAAATATTGCAAATACACTTCTTTCTATTTTCCGTGTATTTTTAATCCCCGTAACAATATGTTCGGTTGGAGGCTGTGGTTACGACGGAGTGTGGTACAGTAATGTCACGTGCCAGGAGAACATCAGTAATCGGCGTCACGATATAATCACCGTTGAGCACAGGAGAGGGTGTTGCCAATTTAAAAAATCTGAGAGCTTTAGGCGGTATCCGGAAGAAGTCAGTGGTGCACAGGCTGTTCGGGAGTTGAGGATGAGAATCCGGGAGAAGGGGAAGTTCTAGGCAGAGAGTACCGGCGGCACAATCTATCAGAGCGGAATGCGTCGATAAGAAGTCCATGCGGAAGATTAGGTCGTGCGGGCAATTTTCAAGCACCGTAAATAAAACGGGGACATGGCGGCCGGTAATACTAACACGAGCGGTACACATTCCAGTCATGCCCACAGTTCCACCATCAGCGACACGGAGGGCTTTAGTTGCTGCAGGCGTAAGGACTTTTTTGAGCAGGTGACACAGATGAGCACTCATTATGGACACTTGAGCTCCGGTATCGACTAAAGCCGTGAAAGAAATACCGTCCACAAACACCTCAAGCAAGTTCGTATTAATGAGGAGCGTCAACGAAGGGTTTGGATTAGTCGCAAGTGATGCAGCACTACCTCCCGGAGCTGCATGATCTATTTTCCGTCCGAGAGGTTCCATAGTTGACCGTCGACGGATAGGAGCATGCTTGGGGCGATGGGGAACGGCGGCATTGAGGTGACGGCGAACGAGCGGTGGAGCGGCTGTTAGGGACATCGGAAGAAGGGTACACACGACTGGGCGAATACCGACGGGAGTCCTCGTATGGGCGAGAAGAGGTAAAATGGCTCCAGTTCGAGCGCATTCAAGTGCTGCGGCAGTAGCGGGAAATATGGCCAACTCGGTAGCAGCGTAAGCATATCGGCTTGTCGTCTGCAATTATCCATTCCGCCGGATCGCGGGATCGCGGAAGAAATTAGGAGTCATGGCGTGGTGCTTTGTTGTCATTGTCGGGAGACGGAGCAGGCCACAGGAAAACCGAGCTTTGCAATTTCCTGCTTCACGACGGCTTGATTAACGGAGACTGCCGGAGGCGTTTGTGTGGCGCCATGGTCGACCAGATGTGGAGGAAATGGTGCCGGACTTGACGCCTCAAGCTCCCGTGGAACTATTCGTGTCCCGCTGTCTTGCATGGGTGGTGCGGCACCGAGATCGGTGCAGGTGGATGTAACAGCCACGTTTGGTAGCCGCGTAAATTGAGGCAGAACACGGCGGCTTTCGGCCATTTCGAAGCGGCGGCATTTCTTGATAATCATATTGACGGTCGTGACGTTAGTATAGACGAGCCAGTTGAAGGCGTCGTCCACGATGCCCTTCAGTATGTGGCCCACCTTGTCACTATGTCATTTGCTCGTCGAAATTTCGGCACAACGCGAGCACGTCCTGTATGTACGAGACATACGACTCTGTTGAGGACTGCCCACGAGTGGCGAGTTCTTTTCGCGCTTCCAATTGGCGACCGGACGGGTCCCCAAAGATGTCGCGTAGTCTCTCCTATAAGGTATCCCAGCTGGTGAGCTCGGTCTCATGGGCGTCGAACCAGACCCGTGGGGTGCCGTCCAAGTAAAATATTACGTTGGCGAGCATCATGGTAGAGTCCCATCGGTGTGTCTGGCTAACACGCTCGTACATACGGATCCAGTAGTCAACGTCAAGCCGAGGTTGTGCGGAGAATGTACCGGGATTACGGGGGGCGGGCATCGCCAGGTATGTATTGACTGGAGCTACAGATGGAGACGCTGACGGGTTGTTGTCATTGGTAGCCATGGAAGGAAACCGAACAGTGCGGCCACTGCGAAGCTTCGTGGGGAAGATGGGGAACGTTCCACCTCCACCAACCAAATATGTTACGGAAAAGAAGATATGCCCTATCGACGAGGCTGGGGATTAGATACATTCAAAACCAGCGGTAATTGCGTTACCGGTTCACCAGCGATCGAGTGGAAACAACCCTTCATTTTCCTCGTCAGGCACACACGCGCGTCGCCCCCTATAATATTAATATACATGCATGTAGCAATATTATTATTTCTGTCGGGGAGTCAGTTCTGAACGCACGGATATTTTTTCGCAACGTATGGGTTTGCGAGTGATTATAAATTTGACTTCTGCGTTAGACTTTTCTAGTTCAAGTGTGTTGGGCGGTGATTTTATGAGCACTTGCAGTGCCATCGTACGAGTCGTCTTAAACACCTCCAACAAGTTAAGTAACACCGCGCGTTGCAATGAGATAACGCGGAATTTAAAGCAGCAGTCAGGGCATGTCGCGTCGCACCAAACTGGGGAGCCATACATGATTGCAGGCAAGATGACGCTTCTATATAGCGTCACCTTCTAATCGAGGCGCCGGAGCCCTCTTTGCATTCTGGCGAGGACCCCTATCTTCGCCACCTTTTCATTTATTGGCATTTGCGTTGATGCTACTTCTCTTTTTCGTCTGCTTCTGCATGTCAGAGAAAAATATCAGTGCTCCTGCAATGCTTGGTGTACCCATGCCCTTTCTCATGTCACAAACCTAAATGAGCACTTTTGGTTACTTTATCAGACATTTAAAATATATTGGCTAACTTCTGGTACGGAAAATCGTTCGAAAGTGTTTTAGGGTTCAATTTTTAGGTCAGGAATAACTTATGCTTTCGTTGAACTGATTGTGACGGGTTTAATTTATGTTATGACTCCATTTTTCAGCAAAAGCAGTTCACTTGTTTTTATTCTATTTTGTTATAGCATGCCTGGAAGTGTACTTCAAGCACACCTCATGAGGCCAGCTGTGCCACTTCAAGAAAACTGCTTCGTTCCCATCTGCAAGCTCCAAAAAAGTTACTTCATGAAGCAAGCCAGTGGGGCATATATGTTAGGCACCACAGCAAGAGGAACAAATACACACAAGTCTTTTTTGCAAGAAACATCACTGATTTTGTGCTGCAGGAACGTGTGGCTGCATGCTTGGTCATATATATGCAACGTAAGAAGGTAGCGATGGTTAGAAGTTAGTAGTAGAAGCGGAGAAGGAAGAAGTGAGAATGGAAAAAACATGGCAAACATGGCAAAAAAAATGGAAAAACAGTAGATCGGCAGCCCATACTACCGACGTTTGGTTGGCTGGGGACTCAGACGCTCGCTCGCTTACTCTGGGGGTTTGGCTGAAATCTGAGTAGCCACTACTGAATTTCTTCTTGGATAGGCGTATCTAAAGCCTTAGCATTGATTAGCTAGTACCCTTCTGGCTAGTCAATCCAGACAGATGCCGCTTTCTTCGCCTGGACCAGGGACTTATCTCTGGTCTGCTTCTCTTTCACCGCAGGAGCTACCAGTGGACCAGTTCCTACGCAATGGCGTCGCTTCCGTTCCTGTGGCCCTAGTCCCAAGCAACGACGGAGTCATTAAGATGAAAAACCCTAAAGTGATCCAGTCGGAACTCAAAGCAGCGACAACTCACTATCACACCATCACAGAGGTCCGGCAGTTTGGCAAGGGAGGCATTGTCTGCTTTTCTCCTGACCAGCTCTGTGTCAAAGACTTACTTAAATGCTCGATGTTTGCTACCAATCCGGTGAGCGCCTTCATTCCTCCTCACCTAGCATGCGTCAGAGGTATTGTCCGAGGCGTAGACATTAACATGACTCCAGCTGAGGTCCTAGAGATGTTCTCTGAGGCAGGTGCAATTGCAGTTTATAGATGCTCACGAGTTGTAGAACAGACAAAGATCCCTACTGAGTCTGTAATTGTCACATTTGCCGGGTCGATTCGCCCCACTGAAATCAAGGCGTGGCCTTTAATATTCAGAGTCGAACAGCTGTCACCTCGTCCCCTCCAGTGTCAGAAATGTTGGCGCTATGGACACACTTTAAAAGGATGTAGGTCAGCTCCCAGATGCCGAAAATGTGGTGAGGCACATACTGCAAATGAATGCAATTGTACTGAAGAAAAGTGTTGTCTTTGTCATGAGCAGCACTGCGCAGATAACGCTAATTGCTCAGCCAAAGCGCGGGAGACTCAAATTATGGAAATTGTTGATCGCAGACGCTGTTCACGAAAAGACGCCATCGCTGAAATTCAGGCAAGAACCCAGGGATATGCTGGTGTTGCAGCCCGACATAATGCAACTTTAGAAGCTTCTCTTTCAGTGTCCATTGCAGACATGATTGAAAAAGCGATGGAGAAAGCTATAGATCGCCTGGCCACCACCCTTTGTGACTCCTTATCTCATATTGTAGCCACTCAGTTGACACAAATATATGGGCCACAAAGAGATATGAAGGATACTTCCCAAGACAACGTAACTCTCCCACCAAGTGAAGCAGACGCAGAGTCATCTCCTTCAGAAGTACAGGCTGCAGGGCCCTCTTGTACAGACAACCAGAGGATAAGTGAAGACATACTAGAGGATGGTCAGGATTCTGAAGATATGGACATGGACATCAAATCCCTAAAGCGCACTCGATCACCTGTCTCCAAAAACACTGGCTCTTCAAAACATTCAAAAAACAAAAAATACCAGAAGGAGAACCTATCGAAGAGCGATTTTCTTAAAGACAGCATTTTAGATAAGGTAGTTGCCGAAACAATTCTGTCAAAATGATAGGTTCTATCAAAATTCTTCATTGGAACTGCCGATCTATTCATTCAGCTAGTACAGATTTATTGTATTTATCTTGTAAATTCAATCCAGACATTATTGCACTGCAAGAAACGTGGCTGTCAGCACATAATTCGTTTTACCTACCTAATTTCCGGTCTTTTCGCCTGGATCGCCCATCCAAAGGTGGAGGTTTAGCGTTCTTTGTCAATAATAAATTTAGTTCAAAGATCAAAACTTCGTACAAACGTATATCCCCCGAATGTGAAATTTTCGCCTTAGACATCACCTTGCCTGGATGCTCTCCCTTCTCTCTAGTAAATCTTTACTTTCCTCTGGGTGTACAAGACACGCGATGTTTAGACATGGCTGTTAATTCGTGGTGCACAGAAAAAATTATGGTTGGAGATTTTAATTCTCACCACACTAGTTGGGGTTTTAGGACTGATCAATGTGGACAACGCTTGTGGGACTGGTCTATAGACCATAATTTATCATGCCTCAACGCTAGAACTCCCACATTTATCCGAGACCGATCCCGCTCTGCCTTAGATTTGAGTTTTATAAGCTCGGGTATTTCTAGCGTATCTTGGACTACTCTAGACTGCGCCACCAACAGTGACCATTTACCAGTACTGTTTGAAATTTCTTGCCCCATTATTCCATCTTGCTCCCAAGCTCGAACCTTTATCAATTATTCCAAATTTAAAAATGACCTAGAAGTTGCTTTGACTACTCCCACTGAAGACAACGATGAAAATAAAGCCATGAAATTAAGTGCGGTAATTAAAAGAACGTTCAAAAAAGCAGAATTTTCTATTGAGTCTGATACGAGAAAGCCTTGTAGCCAGTGGTGGAATTCTGAGTGCTCTCGTGATCATAGACGACGACAAGCAGCTTGGAAGCAGCTAATTCATAATCAGTCCCCCAAAAATTGGGCAGATTACAAGTTTATTGCTGCTACATTTAAGCGCACCGTGGCTAAAGCTAAAGAAGACTATGACAAAAAACATTTCGACTTTCTTTCCAAACCTAGAAATAAGAAAGCGTTATTCCGATATATGGGATCGCGCAAAATTCTGCCGTCTCTAGCTAACTCTGATTATGACAGGTTATCGACGGAAGAAATGACTAATTCGTTGGAGGCAATCGGAAGAGGTCTAGCTAACAGATTTTCGTCGACTTTGACAATCAACTGGCAAAAGTCCTCTATAAAGACTGACTACGAAAAAGTGACATTGTCCGAAATGTCAAGCGTAATTAGAAACTTACCCTCTTCGGCTCCTGGTCCTGACGGTATAACAGTTCCTATGATTAAAATTTTATTCCAGATATCACCCGGCGACGTCCTCAACCTTATAAACTATTCCTTAAGCAATGCCTGGATTCCACATGACTGGAAAATAGCTAGAGTGATTCCCATATTAAAAAAACAAGGGTCAGGTTTTAACATTGACAACATCAGACCAATCTCTCTAACATCTCACCTGATCAAAATTATAGAGAGAGTTCTCAATAATAGAATAAAAGTTTGGATGGCTGACAAGCTAATATTGAAACCATTTCAAATAGGTTTTCGTAGCGAATGCTCAATTTGGTGTGCTCATGCCGACTTAGAGAGCCGAATACAGCTTGCCCGAAAAAGACGACAATACGCGGTACTAGTAACACTAGACATAGCTAAAGCTTATGATAGCGTTGAGCACTCAATTTTATTGAACTCGTTACACGAATGTGACTTTCCGCGATATATTGTTGATTGGGTAGCAGAGTTTCTAAAATCGAGAGAATTTTATTGTGCAAAGGATGGATGTCACTCATCTAAATTCAAACAGCAACGTGGAGTACCTCAAGGGGCGGTCCTATCTCCGCTGTTATTCAATGTGTTGATGAGCTCAATTCCCATTGATCGAGATATCACTGTCTACATTTATGCAGACGACATTGCATTTTTCGTTGCAGACAGTGACATTTATTCTTTGCATCAAAAATTGCAAAAGTACATGTATTCTCTTGAAATTTGGCTGCATTCAATTTCATTGTCTCTAAACATCAGTAAAAGTGCGCTCCTGGTGTTCCCTATAGCAGATTCTATTCAAATTTCAGTACTTTATAATCAGGAACCGATTCCACAAGTAGAGTCTATCAAATATTTGGGCATCATTTATAACGAGAAACTTAACTGGAGCCCTCACATAGACTATATCGTGGCAAAGGCACAACGAGCATCAGGCTTATTGCGAAGGTTGAGCAACAGAAAATATGGGTTACGTAGACACACCTTATTAATGATATATAAAATGTACATGCGCCCAATACTAGAATTTGGGTGTATATTATTTTCGGGTGGCCCTACGTACAAAATTAAACCGTTAGTTCTATTAGAGCGAGAAGCGTTACGTTTGTGTTTGCGACTCCCCAGGTATGTCGCTATTAATGTACTATATCAGGAAGCTCGCATACCAACTATTCTTTGCCGATTCCGTATCCTAACTGTACAAACATACTTGAAATTTTACGGCTTATCAGCGAGACGGTCTGCATATGCCTTTATTAGTGACCCCGACGCCTTCTTCCTCGCTCACTGGCCACGCTTTCGTACTCCCCAGATTATTTTTGTACAAAAGAAACTGGAAAGCATAAAGGTGGATATCAGATCGGTAATTGGAACCAAAGCATTAAATCACAATATTACGATAGAATGTGATGAAATTTTTCCCCCACTATCTAAGTTTCAATCTTCGAGTTACTTAAATGACAGGTTAGAAGACTACATAGCTCATGCGGAAATAAAGAACATAATAGCCACAGACGCTTCTGTGAATAAAGAAAAGGCAGCAGTAGGAATCGTCTCAGATTACCTCGGTTGGTCATTCTCGGTAAGACTACCAGACTTCACTCCGGTTTTCGAAGCTGAGCTCTTGGCTATTATTTTAGCGCTACGAAAACTTCCTTCAAACGAAGAGAGTGCAATGATAATTACTGATTCTCTTTCGCTGTGTACTACTCTCACAGCTTCAGAACAATCAAGAGCTCTAGCGACATTACAAACATTAGTTCCACCTCATGTGAAGTTCCTGAAGTTAGTCTGGGTCCCGGGACACTGTGGCATACGGTTGAATGAAATGGCCGATTCACTATCTCGAGCCACACTTGATGGCCCTGTGATCTCGGTACTACCAGAATCGGAACACATAGTGTCGATCAGATATAGAAAATTGGCTATTTATACGGATATGATGGAAAATATTACTAAATATACGGACTATCAGCACCTTACATATCCCTGGAAACCTCAGTGGAGTCAATCTAAAAAGTTAGAAGTTATTTTAACCAAATTTCGATGTCGTGTCCCTCCATTAAACTTTTACTTGCACAGAGCTGGTCTGGCGATATCCCCCCTGTGTCCATTCTGTGAAGAAACGGAAACAATAGAGCATTACTTTATAACATGTAAAAACTATTCATTAATTAGGAAAAGACTTTTAATTGTTCCGTTTCACGCAGTAGGATTAAATTTAACTGCAGATAATGTTCTAAGTTTCGGTGCCTTTAGCTTGGGACATTGCCACAGGAGCGTATTCGATGCTGTATGCAATTTCATTCGAGAATCAAAGCGCATGTCATAATAATGCCTGCTTAAATATATTTCTGACGACACTTGTCTAATTTTGAATGAAATTTGCATATTCATTTGATTGTGACCGGGTGAGATAAGCTCGATTGTCTGGTCTACTCAAAATTTCTGTCTTACACTGTAGTATTACCTCACCTTTTCTCTTCTTGATTCAATCTTCAATTATTTGTTTAGTTTAATATTCTTTTTCTAGTTAATTATTCTTTTCTATTATATCATTAGTTTTTCATTTAGGATAAACCTTTTAGTATATCTCATATAGGCTACTTCTAGATTTCATGGCCAATCCCCCATAGTGGGTATGTGCCAGTGCGAAGGGGCAACAACAACAACAAAAAAACATGGCGTATGAGCCAGGCCACGTCTCTCATTCATCGTAGCGTCACACGAGTCGACAGGATGGAGACCTGACTGCCCCTTCATCAGTCGCTCATCATCTACGCAGTTCTCCGCATGACACCCTGAGCGTGCAAGCGCATGACACCCTGGACTACCGTGCAAGCGCCTAGCATTGCGCATCGACCAGCATCATGTCAGAAGCATCTACTAACCTTCCCATCCCCAAGTGCACCGGTGCAGCGGACTATGGACCCGTACAGGACTGGTTCGAGCTGTTAGATCTCCATGCTACCACTGCATCTTTGTCGGAACGGGAGATGATGATTAACTTCACTGACTGCATCTCAGGTAGGGCATTCAAATTTTAGCTCACCTACATTTTCGAGAACGATGAGTCTTGGAAAAATACCAAAGAAGAAATTATCACGCGTTTCAAAGAATACAATGAAGACCTGTCCATACTTCATCAGCGGAAGGCTTTTCAACTCTCCCATCACCGTTACGCGAAGTCTTCCCACATAAGGCTATTTTCCAAACGAGACCTCAGAGAAAATATACCACCATTGTACCATCAAATGACTCTTCCGAAAAAAAAAATCAAGCATTCGAACACCGACTGGTAACTTGCACGTCGCAACAGACAAGGTAAAGCGTCCGTATACCGAAAGCAGTCTCGACCATTTCGCCAGAAGACTGTGTCTAAAACCGGCTTTCCTCAGTGCAATGAAATCGACATTTTCAACGTGTTCCCTGCACCACAACACTTCACATTTTACTTAACCACCCGAATTCCTTGATGCTTCTTGTCACACACAAGGCCCAGACGGTTTCGAACGTGCGACGGAATTTAGGCGTGACGAGCTGGTGGATCCTCACAATACCAGCCCATACTCTGACGTTCCGGACCAGGGTCGTTCGACAGACATTCTCAGCCTAATCACGCTGCAAAAAGAAAAAACATGCGCCATCAGAAGCACCCGAAGCCAAGTATGTTGTGCTCTCATCGTCAAGTGATAACACGCATGTGAGTCAAAGCACTGCAGGAATTACGAATCCACCAACGCCGGCGCATTGTCAACTGAATGAAGCATTTACAATCAATGATGACTCACAACCATCTTGGGAACTTTCTCATCAGTCTGTCACGATGCTTTCATTGCAAGACAAGCCTAGCAATACAGTATCAACCACCGACTATCTACTGATCACATCACCATGCAAAGAAAAGCAGACTCATGTTCCTGAGAGATGCCCATCTGACCAACTTTCGCAACAAAACGGGCATTTTCAACAAAGGCAACTCCACGAACCCCAGGAACAGCAACGGCTACTCGAACAAGAACGACAATCAAGTGAAACTTCCTCACGAGTACACTTGGGGCTTAAAGGTCGTAAGAAACAACAGCAATTAAACAAGCAAAGACAAAGTCAATGTCTAAGCCATCATCGCAGAAAGCAACGTCGACAAAATTTTCTGCACCAGCTCTCAAGGCCGTGTCTGCGATCCAACAAACCGAGAGAATGCCACAGAAAGTTACGAAAAAGGCATGAAGCTACCACGTATACAACGGAGAAAAAAAGACTTCCTCCCATCAGCCTTGGCTCTCACGCACGCCGACTAGAAGCAAAGCGTCTGTTGCCACGACGGCGCTGGATTCGATGCCAAAGACATCCGTCAATCCAATGCTACACAGATTTCAAGCCTTGTTCGTTCCTCACAAGCCCTCAAGTCGTGTCATCATCACTGCAGATGTGCAGGGCGGGGTCATGCCATCCAGGACGCAACAGCCAGCCTCGTCCACCCGAGTTCTCTTAAATATGGCCGGACTGCTTCCCTCTGCTGTAGATTTTTTGTGCGAGTTAAAGAACTTTCTTCTGAAATGAAACTATGGTGCATTTTGACATTTTTCGCTCGCTTTGCACCCGTTTTCGTTGTTTTATTAAGTGTCTGACGCGACTTCTTCCGGGGAGAGGGGGAATCCTGTAACGTAAGAAGGTAGCGATGGTTAGGAGTTAGAAGTAGAAGCTGAGAAGGAAGAAGTGATAATGGAAAAAACATGGCATATGAGTCAGACCACGTCTCTCATTCATCTTAGCGTCACATATACACAGAAAAGAAACCTTGTCAACCTCAGTGATAGGAGGTCATCAAGTTGTGAAGCGCAACGTTCTTCCCTTCCCAAGTTCTTCCTCCTAAAGTTCTTCCCTCCCAAATTTCTATTAAACTAAATGGCTCACTCATTAACCCTGACAATGAATGCTCTTTCTTAGGAATCGTTCTCGACAGCTATCTAAAATACTCTAATCATGTTATTCATTTGCGCAAAAAACTAGCATTTGGTGTCAGGATTCTAATCAGAGCACGTTACTACTTTAACATTGCAACTCTAATGAAGTTATGTTATGCTTTTATTCACAGCCATATTAACTTTGCATCACCACTTGGGGAAATACATACCTCACCCACTTATCTCCCATTCAGCACATTCAAAAGCAAGCCATCAGACTAATGACTTTCAGTTCATATCGTTCTAGTGCATCAACATTACTTCGTAACTTCGAAATACTTTCTACTGTTAGTTTATTTAACTATCACCTCATTATCATGCTGTTCAAGTCATTGCACCATCTTGTCCCATCAAGCGTCTTTTATCCTAATGCTTTGTCTAACTTAAACCGTACTAGATTCGCTTCAAATGGAAATTTTATACTACCTACTATCCGCACTAATTTTGGTCGCCACACTGCATATTTCTCAGCATTATCATTATGGAATTCAATGCCATCTCACATCAAGGAATGCTCGACTATTGGCACATTTAAAAACAATTGTATTCGTACTTGATAAACTACTAAATGTTTTTATCTTGTTATATTGTTTATTCCACTCTTCTTTTTACTTGTTTCTTAGTTAGTGTTGGTTTTATCAATTTACTCACCTCTCTGTTTTCACTGTTACTGCTAATTGAGTAAATTTTGTAATCCCATTTTGAACAGGAAGTCCCCCTGCAGGCTTGTGCTTTCGGACCTCCTCCTGTATATATACTTTGTATACTGTTCCTTTTTCTGTACTAATAACTGAAATAAACTGATACTGAAACGTCTTTTTGATTAATTCATGAATCTGGCTTCCAACACTCAATATTATCTACCAGCCCTTCCCTGGCATGCACCCAGGGTCATTCACCTGTCATCTGCCCACTACTCTCATCGTCCTCCGCTTGTCCACCATCCACCCAACGTCTGTCCGTCATCCGTCCACGGCCCCACCATTTTCTCACTACTCCCATAGTCCGCCATCTGTCCACCATTCGCCCACCAATCACTCCCACCACCTGTCCATCATTATTTATTATTATAAGCCACCAAGATGGTTGGTCCCATTATGCCCACCATAGGTCCACCATTCCCAATGTCCACCATTTTTCCCATTATGCGCACCATCTGTCCACCTCTCCCACTATTCACCATCTGTGCATCATCCATCATCACTCATTACCATAATGCAACAAGATGGTGGGTGGTGGCTCCCAACATGCCCAACATTGGGCGAATTTTAATAGGGTTGTTCCTATATACTCCATTGCCTCATCCCCATCTGGTCTGATCCCTTGAACTGTACGTATAAACCTCTGTTCCATGCTTGTCTTATTACTCAGAGAATTGAGATGGCTCGAAAGCTTTGCAGCTGCCTTTTTATCCTTTTGTTTACTTCCGCCATTCATTGAGCCCCCTTTATTCCAATCTTTTTACTAATCAGAATAGACGCTTCTTTTTTGCAACTGATAAAGTTATCCCAATTTTGTTTGACGTTATCTGCCGGTTAACCCCTCTGTTTAGCATACCTGTGTTCCCTGGAGGCTTCCTAACGTCTTACTATGGCTCTTTTAACTTTCTCATCCCACCAGCTCATGCGTTTGTGTCTCCTTTTTTCGGTTGATTCGACTCATACTTTAGCAAGCTCTAACTCAAACAATCGAGTTAAATTTGTGTATGTCCACTCTGTTTCAGTATCCTCGGTGATTATTTTCCATATCTCCTTAGTTGCTATTTCTATTTGCCTTTCTGAGTAAATATTACCATGCGCTTGCTCACATTGCCTCCTTTCCAATTTCATTTCTATTCTAAAACTCAGCTTGGTACATTTGTGATCACTACCTAAGTTCCTGTACCCATATTCATATATGTCCATCACCCTTAGCCTATCATACATTCTATGTGAAATCATTGCGCAATATATTGTCGACTGCAGCCTTCCCACCTCCCATGTTATCAGCCCTTCGCATTTCTTGGTGCTGTTGAAAATGAATAAACCATTTCTTTCACACATATCTATCAGCTTTCTGCCTTTTGGGTCAGTATATTTATCCATATCTTCTATATATGTATTCATATCTTTTAGTATAATTACCTCGCACTCTTCTCTGAGTTAGTCAATGTCATTTTCTATGCACTGTGCCATTTGATGGTGTTCCTCTCTGCCTTTGGCCCATGTCCACAAGAGTACGAAACCCAGGAGCGTTATTTGCTCTGCCACTTTCCCTTTTAGCCAAAAATTCTCCATGCCTTCCTGCTCACCATTTGCCAGCCTGTGCTTTTGTGAATAAATGCCCTATTACCACCCCCATTTCTACTGCCCTCTGTTCTATAACAATATTTTCATGCGTAGTCCGGTTCGCTGAGTGGTTCGTCCATGTCCCTTAGATTTGTTTCTACAAACCCACATACCATCAGCGTCTCCTCTTAGCGGTTGTTTCATCTCTCCCCCCTTCAGCGTAGTCCTGCCAATTTGCATGTTACTATACTCTACGACTGAATTTGCTCACCCTTCGTGCCTACGTCGATTTCTCCCCTGGCCACTGCGTGTCTTAGATACTAACGCCACGTCGGAATCGCATCTGTTTATATCACCTGTCAAAGGGTCCCCCTGGTTGTTTTTCTCGTTACTAGCTATCCTGGATCGCGAAGGGCCCGCATGCCCCCCGAAAAAGTTACTGTGCGTCCTGCAAGTGGCCAACCCACCTCATGACTATAGCCTCCTAGTGAAGTGAATTCTGTCTCGTTGAAAACCACCCCACCTATGCACCTCTCTGTTTGTTTCCACTACCTCAAGGGCTTTCACTGGACTCATCTGCTACACTTACTTGTTTGCGTCGACAAACGCTCTTTGAAGGTTGTCGTCACGCACCGGTACCTCCGGTATCGTGCATATCACTACCTGTACCTCAGGGGAAATGGCGCGCATATCATCGACCCCTTTCGCCAGTGTGGTCCTGCCAATTCTTTATTTAGGACATCGTTTAGACCACCAGCAATAATCACGAGGTTTCGTACATTAGCTGCTTTAGTTGTGAGTTTTCTGCTCGCTTGCCTCATGACTGCTTCAAGCTTGTGTCTTGCGAACGCCCTTACTGAAATACTCTCTTTGACTGCTTGTGTGCATTGATCTAAATTCGAGTCCCTGGTGATTATTACGTGCCCTGACTTTTATTCTAGAGCGTCCCGCACCTGGGAGTTACGCGCGCTTGTACCGCCAGCTGCTTTGTCCCCTCCCACCCCCACATTAGACTATACTTCGCTAAAGCTGGGTCTTGTGATCATAGAACCGGTTGAACCTGTTTTTTTCCGAACCTGTTTTTCCTTTCATCTCCGCCGTTTTGGGTGCCGGTGCCCCACCATTCTCTTCATCAGCCGCGCCTCTGTTTACCTGCGCTTGCGCCTCATCGGCTAACCTAGGCCTTTCTCCCATAGTCCTCGCTTTTTCTTGTTCTCGCCAACGCAGTCTCCCATCCGGCGATTCTCATAGCAGTTCACTTTGGGTAACCATCATTCCCAAATTTTTTCTCAACCTCACATTGCCTACATTTGGCGTCAGCCTCCTCTGCATCCGCGTCCGCACCCGCCTCCATTTTAAAATCAATCCCCGTATCCTGAACATTTTACAGTCTTTTTAATCATGTCTTTTTGACAACAGTTGTCCCGCTGAATTGCCCACTTGATAAGTACAATACACCGCGTACGGCGAACCCTCCTTTAAGCAAAAAAAGTCTAAGCTCTACTACGAAAAATTGCGTATTCGGTGTATGTGCACCCCCCTTCCATGCGGCCAAGAGAAAAAAACGTTCACACCAACAAGTAACTACCAGGTGTCTGACTCCCCTAAAAGCAGTAAAATGCAATAAGAGCTATAAAGGTTTACACTGCGGTAACATAACAGCCACTGCGCCATACGGGCTGATATGTGAAGTGTGATATGTGATATGCATTTTGTTACGTCATCACCAAGTTGCTATGAAAGATGGGTGCGTAGGAAATGAAGGGCAGTGTTTTTCCACGGCATCTAAACGTGCTCTTTTCTTCGGCCGCTCTCCGCGAGGTGGCATGACAGTGGCGACGAGGATGAAAGTTTTAACTGCTGGTGCTGCCTAGAACTTCCCCTGTAAGGCTGTGTTATCTTCCGTATATCACTGAGAATGCGTGGAGTCAGCAAGCTTGAGCCATTCGATGTGGGAACAACCAGCTGGAATGAGTACCATGAGTGGGTAGAACAATTTTATATAGCCAAAGACGTCGAAGATGAAAAAAAGCGAGCTGTACTTCTCATCTGTTTAGAACCGGTCACGTATTCATTATTGCGAAGCCTGCTGCCACTGTCGAAACCGTCAGAAACAAGCTTGTAAACAATCCTTGACGTACTGAAGAAGCATTTTTCGCCGAGACCATCGGAAGTATTTGCAGCGTTCAAGTTTAATGCAAGAATGCGTCACTCTGGTGAAACGGCTGGAGATTTCTTCGCTAGCCTGAACTTGCTTACGATTGTGCTTTCGGCTCGTTTCTAGACAGAATGCTCCGTGACCGCATTGTGGCAGGCATCAACGACGAGGCAATGCAGCGACGACTGTTGAAGTGACCAGATTTCGCCCTTGATACCGCAAAGAGGAAAGTTATCGCGATGGAGGTGGCGAACAAAGATTCTCGCTCGCTGTCAACAGCACTGTTGCGCAGACGAATGTCGTGTCCCATGAAACAGGAAAGTAGATGCATCATCCAGTTTCGCGTTTCCGCTACAGAGACGAGCATCTAACGACGCAGTGTCGACATGCAAGCAGCGTCTGTCACAAGTGTCGAAGCAAGGGGCACCTGGCACGAGTATGCAAGTGCAAGGCGTTACTTTTAAGAGCGCACGTGGTTCAGCGTTTGTGCCTCGGAAGCATCAGTAAATCTATGTTGCAGACGACGAAGAAAGCCGCTCCGCGAGAAAGGCACCGCAAGTCTACGAAATGTGGCAAATACGCGCACCGGATCACGACGGTAGCCCGTACCGAGTTGAGGTGTCTATGAATAGAACTCCACTGAATATGGAAATGGACACAGTAGCAAGTGTGTCTGTCGTGTCGGAAGCGACTTTTTCCCGCATATTTTTGTCATGTCGTCTGGAACCTTTAGGCGTGTTGCTGAAAGGTTACACTGGTGAGCTGTCTCCGGTGCAAGGCCGCCTGCCTATGACTACACGACTGGGAAACCAGGAGTGCCAGAATGTGTTGTACGTCGTCCCAGGACGCTGCGTGTCCCTTATGAGGCATGGCTGGATGAAAGGCCTCGGAATAGCGCTGCGCAACGTGATGGACGTTAAGGCTATCACGTCGGTTGAGGAACTAACTGAAGGATATGTGAGTGTTTTCGACGACGCTTTGGGAAGCTTAGGGTCCGCGAAAATGACTATCGAACACAACGTGAAGCCGCGGTTCTTCAGGGCTCGTCCTGTTCCACTCGCAATGATCAACTGAGTCAACGAGGAACTAATGCGCATGGAACGAGTTGGAGTGCTGCGTCCGATTCAGTCTTCGGATTGGGCTGCACCTATGGTGCCTATCTTGAAGCGGAGTGGCCAGATTCGGATATGTGGAGACTTCAAAGTCACTGCTAACCCCGTGACAGTGCCTGGAAAAAGCCCGATACCACGCGTTAAAAACCTGTTTAGCCGTCTTAGTGGTGGCGAGAAGTTCAGCAAATTGGACTTGCAGGAAGCGTATTTGCAAGATGAACTGGATGAGGCATCCCGCAAGTTGGTACAATCAATACGGCAAAAGGACTGTACCAGTACACGCGATTGCCTTTCGGCGTCACATGTGCTCCTTCAATTTTCCAGCGGGAAATGGACAACCTGCTACAAGAGCTCAGCCACGTCGTGGTGTACTTCGACGGCGTTCTTGTGACTGGACGTGACGACCAGGACCATCTAACAAACATCGGCCTAGTCCTAAGCCGACTAAAGCAAGCTGGGCTGAAATGGAAACTTGAGAAGTGTGCCTCCCTGGAACTACAAGTTGCAAACCTGGGTCACGTTGTCACGGCGTCAGGGTTTCAACCCAACCCAGGGAAAGTAGAGGCCGTGCTGAAGGCGCCTAAACCCGAAGATGTCAAGGCACCACAGAGTTACCCAGTCATAGTCAGCTTCTACGACAGCATTCTGCCGGATAGTGTGTTGCATCCCTTGAATGAGCTACTTGGGGCCAGGCTGTCATGGGAGTGGCGTGAGGACCACGAACCAGCGTTCTAAAAGAGCAAGGAGCTACTTGTTTCAGCAGCAGTGCTGGCGCATTATGACCCCAAGAAACCCGTGGTCCTTGTATGCGATGTGTCACTGTACACCGTTGGCGCCATTCTGGCTCATGGGGAAGACTCGGGGGCTCAACGACCAATCGCATATGAATCACTAAGTCTCACGCCAGCCGAGCGGAATTACAGTCATCTCGACAAGGAGGCTCTTGCGCTCATGTTTGGCGTAACGAAGTTCCAAAAATACCTCTCGGCACACTAGTTCTAGGCTATTACGAACCATAAATCATTATTTGGATCGCTTGCTCCGGACAAGCACGTGCCTGAGATGTGTTCACCACGTATCATGCGTTGGGCTCTGATGCTTCGTGCATATAACTACAAGCTCATGTACCGGCCGGGAGCAAGCATTGCCAACGCGGATGTTTTGAGTCGCCTACCACTACCAGTGTACGCTCAACCTATGCAACGGCCAGCGGAAGTGTTCATGCTGGAGGCTGCTTATGTTCGGGTGCTGCACTCGACTGTAGTCGCGGAAGCTACATCTAAGGACCCAACTTTAGCGAAGCTACGAGATGCCTTACGGTCTAAAGCTGAGCTACGTGGCCCCGAGCTCAGGTTCTACGCAGATCGAAAACTTCAGATGAGCGTGCAAGAAGACTGTATATTTATCGGGTCGCGAGTAGTCATCCCAAGGGCATTACCTCAAGAAGTGTTGCGACTCCTTCATGGGGGGCACTCTGGAATGACCACGATGATGGCTATCGCTAGGAGTCACGTCTGGTGGTCTTCGGTGGACGAGGACATTACCGTTGCAGTTCACCCGTGTCAAGTCTGCCACGAACACCAGAGGGTTGCGCTGCCGGTAGCGATGACGTCATGGCCGTTTCCGGACAGACCATGGTCACGCCCTCATATTGACTTCGCTGTTCCTTTGAAAGACCACTACTTGCTGATCATTGTCGATGCAATTTCAAAGTGGATACAGGCCGTGCCTATATCTACACCATCGGCAAAAGCAACGATCCCATGTCTGAGGGTTATGTTTGCTATTCACGGATTGCCAGGCTTAATGCTCTCTGACAACGGACCAGCGTTCGTGAGCGAGGAATTAAAAAAAAATTCCTGCATTGAAATGGCATAAAACAAGCACTGACACCTCCATACCATCCAGCGTCAAATAGGGCTGCAAAACGGGCAGTTCAGTGCATCAAAGTCAAAGCTAAAGAAATCGACTGGAGGTAGTTTTACAGCCAACTTGCCCGTATTAATTTCCATTACAGGATCACTCCCCACGAAACTACCGGGTGCTGGCCAGCAGAGCTGATCATGTGCTGTAAGTTAAAGACTGCTCTAACGTTGTTGCATTCAGACATGAGAGCTAATGTCTTGCTGAAGCAGCTCAAGCAGAAGATCGTCCATGATGGTAGAGCTCGAACCGTACCGACCTTAAGACCCGGAGACTACATCTACACACGGAATTTTCGTTCGTGGCCAACATGGATGCCAGCAAGAGTGACTGACAGAGCCACCGACAACATCGCTGATGTCGTTTTGTCAGACGGTAGGTGTTGGCGGCGCCATTGAGAAAACCTGCTGCCGAACTTCGCCCCATTCAGTGCAGCTCCGTGACTGCCACCTGAGCGACAAACTTCTTTACCGACACCAGTGTTACCGCCTGCACAACAAGCTTCGTCAACCACGTAGTGCGTGACTGAACGGGTGGGTGTTCAACCAGCTGAGCAACTAGTTCCGCTACTCAGGAAGTGTGAGTCACAGCAACTGAATCCCGTTGCTGAGCCGTGTCTTGAATCTAACGGTGAAAGTGGAACAACAACACGCAATCTGGTTGTGCCTGTTAACCATGACAGTAAGCCAATGCTGCGAAGAAGCACGAGAACAAAAAACCAGTGGTGCCTTTCTAACCATGAAGGCTGCTAAACTAACGTTGTTATTTTTCGTTTTTTGGTGGAGAGGAGTGTAACATAAGAGCCACTGCGCCACATGCGCTGATATATAGTGTGTGATACGTGATATGCGTCGTGTTACGTCACCACCAGGTTGCTATAAAAGACGAGTGCGTAGGAAATAAAGGGTAGTGTTTTCCACGGCATCTAAATGTGCTGCTTCCTTCAGCCGTTCTCCGCGAGTTGGCTGTGACAACTGCTGCCTTAATATTTATAAAAGCAAGCTCGAAACATTCAAAAGCACTTACCTGCGCAGCCGATCGGAAGCCCTCGCGAAACACGTCCATCCACTGTGCCGGTCCGAGCTGAACAGCCAATAGAACGCGACGATAGCGCCATCTGGATTTCGGCGGCAGCTGAGTTGTAAAAACATAAGAAACTTACTATTTTACTTATAAATAAAAAGTTATTATAATCTTGTACCTTCAAATATCTTTGTTGAACAAATAATAAATAATGATATTGTTTGTACAATTTATAGCTGCGTATAAAATGAAATAAATTCCAGAAGGCTTACTCATTTTTTCAGCGAAAGAACATCATCGTGAAAAAATCAATGTGGGTTCCGAAAAAATAAATCCCCAGAAATTGCATTACTTGATACTAAAGTTAAAATAGTGGACGATACAGAAAAAAGTTATTCACGGTAGGGCTTTTTCTTGACTTCTAAAAAGCATTCGATTCGGTTCAGCATGATGCTCTACCGCTGAAACTATCCAGATGCGGTGTCAGAGGTATAGCTCCAGACATTGTTAAGTGTTACTTAGAAAACCATGTGTAATACACCAACATTGTTAAGGCGAAATCTGAACTAGGTAAAAGAAAACATGCGGCGTGCCACGAGGATCAATCCTTATTCACTCCGGTAACTATGTACATAAACAATATTGTAAACATACCGTCAACATATTGTGTACGCCAATATTGTGTACGCCGATGACTCGAATGTATTCTTTGGGCCAGATGTTGACGACCTTAGGTTGAAAGCGAATATACGGCTACAAAACCTGTACATGGCTTAGGGCCAACAGGTTAAATCTAAATAATATAAAAACAAAATTGATTGTTTTTAGAACTTGTAACAAAACATACACTAGCAAAAATATTATTATTTTTCAGGGATAGCCCAATAAACGCGTTACGTCTCTTAAATTTGTCGATGTCTTTTTTCCCGAAGATTTAGATTGGTCTGTGCATATACATTACTTGCGAAAAACTTCTTTCAAGCAGTTGGCATACAATGCACAATGCGCCACTTATTACCACCATTATTAAAAAGACAGACTTATTATGCAACAGAACATTCTTACCTTCACTATCACGTTCTGATATGGGGAACGATGACAAAATCTAACCTCAGCTATTAACATCTATTAAAATAATGAGCGGTGCGATAAACTGAAATCCTACGTTTTTGTTCGCACATCACCCCTTTTTTTTGAAAAACATGGACTGCTAGTCATTACTAATATTCAATATAAAAATTAGCAGTGGTGATGTATCGTTAAGGTAAATCTAATCACTTTGAATTTTTGATATTTTTCCCGAGCGTGACAACAGTGATAATTTATGACACATCAGCTTCAAGAAAGACACGCTTCATAGAAGATATGGTATACAAAGAACTTTACCGAATTTCCCGCTTCCTTAATTAACACTACGCTGTGATGACATTAATTGAGCGAAGTTCCTCTATTCATGTCTTCAAAAAGAAGATTTACGAATTCCTTTTAGAAACTCAGACTTTCATCCCTCTTCCGATTCAACTTCTTACTTTATGTAACTTGCATAGGCTGCTGCGTTTTTTAATAATTATTTTTATTTTGTCTGCCATCGCTGTACATACATAGTCTTTATTTCTTTATGTGCTAGTTTACAATTATGTAAAATGTCAAACGGCTTGATGTCAGCAAAAATGTAAATGTGGATTGTATTGTATGCATTCGAATTTTCTACTGCTAAATACAACTGCTTAGGTAAGTGTGCACACAGGGAGTTGGCGCTTTGTCAGGGCTTCTTTGCCTTTACTTCCTTCCTCTAGGCAAGCGGTTGCCTGAAATAGAATAAAAAAATAAACACCATGGCGTTACAATATGGCGGCTGGCCTTCCGCATAGCAGACGACGACGGTGTCGTCTGCTTCGGCGTAATGGCTGACCCCGCTCTTTATAGCAGCCCCCACTCTCAATTCATCTCATTTCTATATGGTACAATGCAGTACACTTACTACAAGCTCACAAGTATCGTGCGTACTTTAGTAAATTGTGATGTGGCATGCAGGCCGAGCGAAATGACAATGCTGATCACACAAGCTTGCAGCAATAAATACTTTTATTGCGAGTCAATCAACTGATTGTTACGTAAAATGAAGACCACGTAAGTAACATTTTGGCATGTACAGCAGTGAAAAATATGCATTGATCACACAGTGGCTACGTACGTAGCATAGCCCCAATGCAGATGTATGGCGCACACTTAACACAGATGCCCGGAGCACAGTCCATCGCGGCTGATATATTCATCGCACTCCACGACACCTTCACTGCAGTAAGTAACGGTATATTGCTAACGTTTCGGCACTTCTGTAGCTAAATATGTCGTAACACCTAGTTGACAGCATTAGGTAAACTTTCTGTAAATATTATAAACGTATCCACGCGTCTTTCACGAGCAGTGCGGCGCGAATGTTTGATTTCGGCTTCATGCTGCCGGCTAAAGGGAGTCACTTTTATCTCGTACGTGTTCGCAATATTCATGCTTATTTAATACATAAAGTTGAATGACAACCGGCTTTTTATGCGTATCGTTCTCAAGTCTTACCAGTAAAATCAACAAAAAAAGGCTTAGATGGCGTTTTGAATGCCGCCACCGGCGCTGCACGCTCGTCGTTTCGGCGGTGGCGGCACCGGAGGGTGTGCACGGGAAGCTCGCAACGTGGCACTGGCTTGAGGGGTGGAGGGGGGGAGGGTAATTCATTAGAAAAAGGCTGAACGGTAAGAAAAGGGGTTTGGAGTGCACAATAACTGTCTTTGATGTGAGGACACCTCAACCGATACGCTCAGAGAGGAACAGGGATTGAACGGACAATTAGAACGAAGAAATTAGGCTGAAAAGAAGGGGGAGTGAAGTCAAGGAAGAGAAACAAAAGAAACTAGCGTGATGTGAGGACACGCTTCATCGTGGCGAGCGGTGATTTGCTCGGTCAAGCTGGTGTCCTCAAGAAAGTAAGTGCCGTTCCACGCGCTAGCCACACAGCTGCAACGCGCGTGCCGGCCAAGGAGGATTAAAGAAAAATTGCTGGAGTGGAAGTTCCAGCAATGCCTTGCCAACAGAAGTGAAGCCATCTTTTGCCACTGCCAAAATGGCGCAAACATGCTCTTTTCTGATGGTGTCCACTTAAAGATCAAGTGGCTTTGATAAGTTATGTAAATGCTACGTTAGTTCTAAGTTAAAAGATAGCTGTTGCCGACAAAATAACACACAGAAACGAGCATAGATGACTGAATCTTCAAGCAACTCTGCCTCCAATTAGAGGTTCACTAAGGAAAACTAGTAAATGTAAGACACACTTGAAGCACTGTGTGACCAGAAAAAGTTCCCACATTAAACTTGGGCGTGCGAGGTAAACGCTTCGTTTTTATTCGCTGAACGGTGATAGTTTATCATGCTCCTAGTAAGATGGCCGCCACACACGCCATCTTGTCAGTGGAACGGCTTCACTCCTGGGCAGTTATTTCCACTCCAGCAATTTTCTAAATCCTCCTTGGTGCCAGCACACCTGCCGCTCCGAGCAGAGGGTGAAAGACCATCGCCAATTGACCTATTTGTTCCTCACTCACGCGCGGCAAGGGTCCCAGTGTTGTTCCATGCGCTAGCCGCCCAGCCACAACGCACGTGCCAGCACAGCTTCCGCTCCCAAGAAGCGCGTGCAAGAGTGTCGCCAATTCGCTTATTTGTCCCCCGCTTGCGTGCAGCAGGGGTCCCGGTACGTGCGTTGCGTTTATGCGGGCAGCGCTATGGCCGCAAGGGCAGAATGGCGATGGCAAGGTGACTAGAATGGGGAGGAGTGAAAAGCGGCCGCCGAAACCGGCCCCCAATGCGCTCCGATGACGCTTAGGGCGCTGCATGTAACGGCGCGGGTTCAGCATGATGCAAATCATCCTTCTAGGGGACATGAATGCCCACATACATGACCTTGACGGATATTCAGACACCAATGGGAAGTTATTACTAGATCTTTGCGAGCAACATAGTCTGGAGATAGTTAACACGGGGCCTAAATGTGACGGCCAGATCACATGGGAAGTCGGAAACAAGCAATCAAGTATTGATTATTGTCTCATGACTGAAGGAATTTACCACAAACTGACAGAAATGAGGATAGACGAAAAAGGCATTAACAGCTTGGGTAGTGATCATAAACGAATAACATTACAAATGGGATACGAAACTGAAAATATGAGCATGGAATCAAAGTCTGGCAGCTCGTATTTAAATGACAAACAAATAATAAATATAGCCGCAAGAGTCGAGGAAGAAGTAGGCGAAATACCAGGCAAGGACTGGGAGTATAGTGAGCTGTTACATCTAATGACGAAGGAGATAGGGAAAGAGAAGAAAACTGTTTGCTGGAAAGGAAAAAGGAAGCCAAAAAGTTGGTGGAACAAGGAAATCCGGGAGGCGATCGAGAAGCGACGCGAAGCATCACGGGAGCATAGAAAGGCAGAAAAGGAGAAGCGGCCGCAGGACGAAGTCAAAGAAATATGGGAAATATATTTAGAGAAAAAATCCCTTGTACAGAAATTGGTAGAGGCAAAAATTAAAGGTGAAAGTGAACGCTGGATGACAGAGATACACGAAAAAAAGGAGGCCGCGCCTAGGATTTTTTGGAGCCACATAAAGGCGCTAGGTAGGAAGTCTGTCGCAACGCAACAACATATTCTAGATGAAGGAGGAAATCAATTAGAAGGGTACGAAGCGCTAGGTTACATCCAAAAGGTAACAGCCGATTCGTTTAAAAAGAGCGTCCAGGGGATCTCCCCGGTGAGTAAAAGTGTGGCGGAGAAAGCAACAGAGGAAGAGCTAGTACTTGATAATTTCAACTGGAAAAAGGCCGAAGGAAAAATTCCAAAGCGCACTGCCGCGGGTTTAGATGGGATTCCCGTTAGCCTCATTAACGAACTAGGACATAACACTAAAGAAGCATTGTTAAAAGCAGTAGAAAAAAGCTTAAAGGACGGACAAATACCGGACAGTTGGCGACAAAGTAGAATGAACTTAATCTATAAAGGCAAGGGAGAAAAGGACAAGATTCGCTCGTATAGACCACTAACCATTACATCGGTACTATACAGGTTGGCAATGCAAGCAGTAAAAATGAAAATAGAAACATGGGCCGAACATAACGATATTTTGGGAGAACTTCAGAACGGATTTCGAGTCGACAGGCGGTTAGACGGTAACCTGTTTGTTCTCACTCAGTGTATAGAAATATCTAAAATAGAGAATAGGCCCTTGTACGTGGCTTTTCTAGACATCACTGGGGCATACGACAACGTTAATCAGGAAATTTTGTCGGATATATTGAAAGGAATGGGCATGGGCGACGACTGTATACAGCTTTTGAGGGAGATATACCGAGAAAATACAGTTTGCATAGAGTGGGAAGGAAGGCGTAGCAAAGAGAACGTTGAGGTTAGCAAGGGTCTGAGACAGGGATGTCCTTTGTCCCCGCTGTTATTCATGCTGTACATGGTGAGTATGGAAAAAGCGCTGGAAGGTAGCAACATTGGTTTTAATCTGTCACACAAACAGGGCGGCATGATGATTGAGCAGAAGCTTCCAGGTTTATTTTATGCGGACGATATCGTCTTATTTGCGGACAGTCGAGATGATATACAGCAGCTGGCGAATATATGCGGAAGGGAAGGTGAAGCTCTTGGACTAGGATTCAGTGTAACGAAGTGTGGATTGATGGTATTCAATGATCCCTGTGATCAGACGGTGTCCATACAAGGCCAAGAAATACCGAGGGTAAGTGAATACAAGTACCTTGGAGTATGGGTAAATGAGAGTGATAGATACATGGAGGTACAGGAAAAAGCCTCGGCAGCAAAAGGAAAGAGGAATGCGGCAATAATGAAGCACAGAGCGTTGTGGGGATACAATAGGTATGAGGTGCTTCGAGGTCTGTGGAAGGGTGTAATGGTTCCAGGGCTTACTTTTGGGAACTCAGTGGTGTGCATGAGGGCAGAGGTGCAATCGGGAATGGATGTAAATCAAAGGACTGTGGGACGCCTCGCGTTGGGTGCTCACGGGAAGACGACAAACGAGGCTGTAAAGGGCGATATAGGGTGGGCAGGTTTCGAGGCGAGGGAAGCGCAGAGCAAAATAAGGTTCGAAGAAAGGCTAAGAAATATGAAGGAGAGTAGATGGGCAGAGAAGGTGTTCCGTTATTTGTATAGGAAGAGCGTGGACACACAGTGGAGAAAAAGAACTAGAAGACTCACTAGTAAATATACGGCTGGTATTGTAAGCCATATGTCAACAAAGAGCGTTAAGGGAAAAGTCAGGGAGGCGGAGAGGATTTACTGGATGGCAGCTATGGAGAAAAAACCGGCTTTGAGTAACTACCGAAAGGGCAAAAATGAAATAAGGAGGGAGGCATTTTACGATAATTCAAGGGGAAGCGCTTTACTGTTTGAAGCGAGATCGGGTTGCCTTAGAACGCGTAGTTATAAAGCAAGATTCAGTAAAGAAGAAGAACAATGCACATGCTGCGGGAAAGATAATGAAACGGCGGAGCATGTTCTGATTGAATGTGGAGATATCCACCCAGGTGTACGTTTGGGCACGAGCCTACAGGAAGCCTTGGGTTTTAGGGACAACAATGGAAAGGTGAACACACCCGCGATTGAAATAAGTAAGAGACGGTTAGAGTATTGGTGGCAGAAAATTAGAGAGAAAGGACAAAAATAAATATTGGAAAAATAAAATATGGACAGTGTGCCGTAAATGGCAGAGAACTTAAGCTGAAAATTTACCTTTTTTTCCATTAAGATAGAATTTATCGAAGTAGAGGCATTAGGCCAACATCAAAAAAGAAAAAAGGTTTTTTTTTTTGTCGAGCCTGGTGGCATACTTGTCACCACCCCCGTTATAAAGGGGACGCTCATAGCATCCATCCATCCATCGGGAACACGGGAGGTTGGAAGACAATCTGTTCTCACTGACGCAGTGCATCAAGATAGCAGAAAAAGAACGCAGGCTTCTGTGGCTAGCATATTTAGATGTCAAGGAAGTGTACGATAGCATGGTTCAAGAGGACTCGTGGGGAATACTGGACACACTAGGCGTGGAAGATGGAGTCACTAATCTTTTAAATGATATCTATAAAGGGAACAAGGTAGTTATAAAGTGGAGAAAACAGGTATCTAAGCCTGCAGAGGTAAAACGAGGGCTCTGGCAGGGGTGTCCTATGTCACCCTTATTATTCATGATGTACCTACAAGGATTAGAGGCCAAATTAGAGAGAAGTGGACTGGGCCTCAACCTCTCTTTCGTCAAACAAAGAAAACTCATTGAACAGGCACTACCAGCATAGATGAACGCAGATGATATAGTGCCAATGGCCGACAAGGAAGATTTGCAGAGATTGATGGACATCTGCAAAAATGAGGGAGATAGGTTAGATTTCAGATTCAGTAAGGAAAAATCAGCAGTCATGATTTTGATGACAAGGAAAATAGTGAGCTTGGGATACGGGAGGTAACGCAAGAGATAATAGATAAATACAAATATCTGGGCGTATGGATAAGCAATGGGGCCGAGTACCTAAGGGAACACGAAATATACGTGAGGACTAAAGGTAACAGGAATGCAGTGGTAATAAAAAACAGGGCAGTTTGGAATTACAATAGGCATGATGTTGTGAGAGGAATATGTAAATGGCTCATGGTTTCTGGTCTGACGTTCGGCACTGCGCTCGTGTGCATGAGATCAGAAGTTCCAGCAAGATTAGAAATTAAGCAACGTGGAAAAGGTAGGCTTTCTTTGGAGCTCACGGGTATACACCAAATCAGGGAGTACAAGGTGATATGGGATGTACATCATTTGAGGGCAGTGAAGCTAGCAGCAAGATAAAATTTGAGAAGCAATTGAGAGAAATGGGGGAGGAGCGTTGGGCTAGGAAGGTATTCAGCTACTTGTACAATAAGAATGCCGATACAAAATGGAGGAAGCGAACCAGAAAATTGACTGGTAAATACTTAAAACACAGCAGGGCGCCAAACCAACAAGAATTGTCGGTTAAGAAGAAGGTGAAGGAAGCTGAGGCTGATATGTGAACAATTGTCATGATTAAAAAGTCCGCACTAGAGATCTATGGAACATTTAAGCAGGATATTGTCAAGAAAAGGATATATGATAATACTCGGGGTAGTTCTCTACTATCTGAGGCCAGGACGGGAGCATTGCGAACCAAGACATATCGG
This sequence comes from Rhipicephalus annulatus, assembly GCA_013436015.1. Classification (NCBI taxonomy): domain Eukaryota; kingdom Metazoa; phylum Arthropoda; class Arachnida; order Ixodida; family Ixodidae; genus Rhipicephalus; species Rhipicephalus annulatus. Next base: position 429,848 of record WOVY01001245.1, read on the forward strand.
GCCAAATACGAAGGGGTAGACACGGTATGCAGTGCGTGTGGAGAGAAAGAGGAAAGTGCCGAACAATTTTCTGTAAAGGGCTTCAACCTATAGTTCAGGGTGATGGCACAGAGTTTTTCAAAGCACTGGGGTTTAAGGACACGGAGTACAAATTAGACCTAAGCGGGTAGAATTAATTATAAGGAGGTTATCTCATTGGTGGCTTAAGTCAAGGCACGAGTGAAAATTAAACCCTTCACTGCAAAGTACGCATCCTCAACGTCACTATTTAAAGGGAAAAAATAAATCTAGTTTTCGTTTCATTAAGTATTACGGCTTGGTGGCGCTAGACCCCCCCCCCTAATTTAAAGGATACAGTCATATCCATCCATTCATACATTGATCGCGTAACCTTGCGGAGGAGACAAACAAGACAGCATGCACCGCTCTCCACCAAAACTTGCTCCCACGCTCTGTGGTGGTGACCCGTTTTCGGTAAAATCATTTTGAATGAGCAAGTGTAAGGCAGCACATGGCACCTAAGCTCTTTAAAGTCACATCTCTGAAAACTATTCATGAAAAGGCCTTGATATGTTTAGTTTAACGTCCCAAATTCACCATATGATTACGAGAGACGCCGTAGTGGAAGGCTCCGAAAATTTCGACCACCTGGGGTTCTTTATTGATTATACTCCAAGTTCAGAAGTGTGAATCAATGCGCCCACGCTGCGGGAGCTAGAATATCATTTTAATAAACCTCATACCTATAATCGACATGTCATAAAGCATTCGTTAATCATGGTTGTAGTACCATAATTTATCTTGCAAAGATAAACGTAAACATAAGTGTTTGTCTCACTAGGCACGATGAATTATTTGTGGATTTTGCCTGTTCCTAGGAGCATTTGGATGAACTTTGTCCTACAGACTACCTTACCTATTAATCACCTTAAAACACGAAAACATTGACCCTTTGTGCTTCCTTCTGCCATTGAGAACTTCCTATGAATCTATTTAGAAACGTCGCTACGATTGGCTGCATTGCCCATTTTTTAAATAATTCCTATTACTGTATTGTATATTTACTTTGGTGTCTCTGTCTATCGGCGTATAGTTTTGATCCTGATGATTTCTGACACTTCATTAAATATTATGGTAAATAACTTCTTATGATTTTTTCCCACCTATAGTGCTGTAGATATATGAAATTTTAAATAATCGAAATCGCCACATTAGATGCTTCACCCAGCTAATTCACTTTGCCGAATAGTAGAACACCCGAAGTTTCCATGACTCTACTTATTGACTTTTGCTTTTCATGTTCATGCCAAGTCATGATACGTATGTAATCCCTCGCTCTCTATTTGTGGAGCTTTGTTTCATTGCTTTTGTTTTCGTACTTGGTGTCATTTTATACTTGTAAAGTTTATTTTTTATTGGACATGTATGAATGTCTGTCGTGTATTGCTGCTTTGCCAACTTGTAAATGGGAGGGTACTTTGTCCATCCCTCAAGCTTTAAGTCCCGTGCTCCTCGAACTATTGAAAGAAAAGAAATTAAGTCTCTGACCAGAAGAACCATAGTTAATTTAGGTGAAATGAACTAGCCAACTTTGCAGAAGGTTCCGGACGTAAAAAACAGTGGCCTAATGTGCACCGGAAAGTTGCATGTGATGGCTTATAACAACGTGGCGCATGTTAAAATCATTTCTCATTGTCACAGAAACCCGAAATATCATTTCATCATCAACCCTCTCCGCAATGATATGATCACTGACCTAAAAAAATTACAGTAATTCTGGCAGCTTGCATCTGCTAGCGGACCATAATCGCAGGCATTTGCAGTGTAAATAGTATTTGCCCTTTTAACCTACACGGTGCCGCTAGAATTGCAACTGTTTATGGAAACGTAAGCCTTGCTTTTCCAGGTACTGCAAACTTAATGCTCCGTGACCTGTGCTATCAGCAGAAGCAAATTTTATTTTGGAAACATAACTGCTAAACAGCGCTCACACGTTGCGGGAACGACTTTCTGACAACTACAACTCACACATTTTAAGCAGCGGCTTCATTTTTACATGTATAACGAGTGCGACAAATATTAATTGCCGAAGTAACGTGCTATACCAGCAACAGTGTTACTTATAACGCGTAACGATCAACACTGTGAAACAAGGCGGGCGTTTTTGCACTCATCACAATTATTACGAAGTACCAGATGTCTCACAGCGTGGCTTGCCACATAATATACAGGGCGACCATCCGCCACTTAGCGGTGTACGATTCATGGGCGACAGACGCTGCTAGTGCATCAGATGGAAGTCTCCCGTAGTCTTCCTCTGTTTATTCTATCTCATGCAGCGTTTTTTTTCTACAGACAGAGTGACTCCTCCACTAAGTGATCCACGTTGTCACCCTTGGGACTCTTCAAGAGGCTGAACTGAAGCATTAAGCTTTGCGAACAAGCATAATGCAGCGACAGTGGTTCTACTTTTTTTCTCGTTGACACCTTAAGGCATTTCAGAGTATCTCAGCGCAACCACCGATTGACGAAGTACTTTGTAAAGCACCTACCACCTCTGAAAAAAAAGAGCAGCGCACCCGAGGAAAACAGGAAAACTCTGCGAAGTGCGCCGCTCACTACGATGGATGGATGGATGGATGGATAGATGGATGGATGGATGGATGGATGGATGGATGGATGGATGGATGGATGGATGGATGGATGGATGGATGGATGGATGGATGGATGGATGGATGGATGGATGGATGGATGGATGGATGGATGGATGGATGGATGGATGGATGGATGGATGGATGGATGGATGGATGGATGGATGGATGGATGGATGGATGGATGGATGGATGGATGGATGAACGGATGGACGGACGGACGGACGGATGGATGGATGGACGGATGAACGGACGGATGGAAGGACGGGCGGACGGCTCATCTCATTTCTTAGGGAATTTAGATGGTTCCAAAATTTCGCAGCGGCCTTTCTATCTTTTTTATGTACTTCTGCCGGCCACTGAGCTCCCTTTCTTGTAATCTTTTCGTTGATCAGAAGGGATGCATTGCTTCTACAGCTTAGAAAGATGTCCCATTTTCTTTCAACCTCATCTGTCGTTTATCTCCGCTGCTTAGCATGCCTGCGTTGCCTAGAGGCTTCCTGACGTTTTTCTAAAGCTGTTTAACTTCCTCATCTCACCAACTTTTTGGTTTGTGTCTTCTTTTCCGGGGTGACTTGTCACGTGCCTTAGCAAGCTCTAGCTCAATTAGTCCAATTAGATTCGTGTATGTCCACACTGTTTTATTACCCTCAGTGATTACTTTCTGAATTTGTTTAGGGGCTATTTCAATTTGCCTTTCTGAATAAAAATTTTCCTTTAGTTGCTCATCTTCTCTCTTTCCCACTTTCACTGCTGTTCCAAAACTTCACTTGATACGTTTGTGATCACTACCCAGACTTCTGGAGCCACCTCCATCTATGTGCATTCCCCTGAGCTTATCATACATCCTACGTGACATTAGTGCGTAATCTATCGTCGACTGCAGCCTTCCTACCTCCCATGTCATTTGCCCTTCACACTTCCCGGTACTGTTGCAAATGATCAAATCAAGCCTTTCACACATATCCACGACCATTTTGCCTGTCGGGTCGGTATACGCATCTATATTTTCTACGTGTACATTCATATTTCCTAGTATAACTATCTCGCGCTCTTTTCCTAACTCCTGAATGTCGTTTGATATACGCTCTACCATTGCCTGATTTTCCACTCTGGCCTTTGCTCCCGTCCACAAGTACGCGATACTGAGGATTGTCATTTGCCCTGCCACTTTCCCTTTTAGCCATAAATGTTCCTTGCACTTCTGCTTTACCCTTTGCCAGTCTGTACTTTTATGAATGAATGCCCCAATACCACCCCCCTTTCTGCTGCCTTCTATTCTATTACACTATTCCTACGCGTAGTCCGCATTATTAGGAGGTTGTTTCATGTCCCTGAGATGTGTTTCTAAAGAACCGTATACCAGTGGCCTCTCCTCCCTTAGTTGTTCTTCTATATCTACCCACTTTAGCCTGTTCCTACCACACTGCATGTTAATATACCCTATGTCTGAATTGGCTCAGCGCTCGTGCCTACTTCTATTTCAGCACCGGACTCTACCTATCTTAGATACTGGCGCCACTTTGGAATCGTATCTGTACATACTACCTTTCAAAGAGTCTCCCTGGTTGTTTTCCTCGTTACTAGCTATCCTGGACCACGAAGGGCCCGCTTGCTCCCCAAAAAACTACTGCGCGTCCTGCAAGTCGCCAACCCACCTCACGACCTAGCCGCCCATCGAAGTTAATTCTGTCTCATTGAAAACCACCCCACCTGCCCACCTCTCTGTTTATTTCCTCCACCTAAAAGCCTTTCTGTCTACTCATCCCCCATATCTCCTTGTTCGCGTTGACAACCGCTCTTTGCAGGTTGCTATCACGCGTCGGTACCTCCAGTATCGTGCGCTGAGGAAGTCACGATAGCACTTGCTGCTGCGGACCCCAACTCGAAAGTTATCATCACGGACTCCCGGAAACCATGTGCTCATTACTTGGTAGGAGAGATATCCCCCCTAGCCAGCCAAATTCTAAAACGGGCTCTCGCTAATCCAGCCCCGAAACGCATCGTATGGGCTTCTGGCCATCAGTGCTTACGAGGTAATGAGGGCGCTGACGCGGCCACCCGAGCGCTTACCTACCGGGCTCCTCACCTTGGCTCTTATGACTCGGAGGCCAATACACCGCTGCTGCGGTTCAAAGAAATTCTGACCTATTATCGCGACACTCACCGCCTTTACCCGGCTCCTGCAAAGGGGCAGAGTAAGGCGGAAGAGCGAACTCAAAGGCGCCTGCAGACAGGTACTCTACTCTGTCCTGCAATCCTAAAACATTTCGATGCGAACACAGATGGGCGGTGCCCACACTGTGGGGAGACGTGTGATATCTTCCACATGGTATGGGCATGTCCGAAAAATCCCCACCTGCCCCCTTCCCCTACCCCTTCCCGAGAGGCATGGGAGACTGCCCTCCTCAACTGCTCATCACTAGAGTCTGAACGGGCTCTGGTGAGACGGGCGCGAGTAGGGGCCTCGTCATGCGCGATCCAGGACTGAAGACGCCGTCCATGTAGCGCGGTCATGCTTTGGTTCCGTACCTCTCTCTTTTATAATAAATGTTTTTCATCATTATCCAGTATCGTGCATATCACTACTTGTACTTGATGAGAAGTGGCGTGCATGTCATCGATGCCTTTCACCAGTGTGGTTGCTAGTCTTGCTGTATCTTCATTTAAGACATCGTTTAAACTGCCTGAAATTATCACGAGGTTTCGTCTATCAGCTGTAGTTTTGAGTTTCGTGCTAGCTTGCCTCATGAATGCTTCCAGCTTGCGTCCTGGGAACGCCCCTATTGCAACCCTCTTGTCACCTCTTACCCTCTCTTTGATGGCTTCTGTGCATCGATTTAAATTCGAGTCCCCGGCGATTATCACATGCTGTGACTTTTCAGCTGGAGCGTTCTGCACCTGGGGGTTACTTGCACCTGTGACGCCGGCTGCTTTGTTCCCTCCCAACCCCATGGATGGATGAATGGATATGGCTGTACCCTTTAGATCGGGCGGTGGCTAGCGCCACCAAGCCGTAATACTTAATGAACTAAAAACTAGATTTATTTTTTCTTTAAAAATTGAGTTTGAGGATTCGTACTTTGCAGTGATGGGTTTAATTTTCACTCGTGCCTTGACTTTAGCCACCAATCAGATAACCTCCTTCTAGTTAAGTCTACCCGCTTAAAGTCTATTTTGCCCTCCCGGTCCCTACACCCCAGTGCTTTGAAAAACTCAGCGCCATTATTCTGAACTATAGGGTGAAGCCCTTTTCAGAACATTATGAAGTGTTCGGCAGTTTTTTCTTCTTCTCCACACGCACGGAATGCCGTGTCTACCCCTTCGTATTTGGCCCGATATGTCTTGGTTCGCAATACTCCTGTCCTGGCCTCAAAAAGTAGAGAACTATCCCGAGTATTATCATAGATCCTTTTCTTGGCAATTTTCTGCTTAAAAGTTCAATAGATCTCTAGTGCAGACTTCTTAATCATGCCCATTCTCCACATGTCAGTCTCCGTTTCCTTCACTTCATAGAATGTATGATAACCGATAGTTCTTTTTGGTTTGGCCACCTGCTGTTTTCTATTTAGCAGGCAATTTCCTGGTTCGCTTCCTCCCTTTTGTGTCGACATTCTTCATGTACAAGTAGCTGAAAACCTTCCTAGCCCAACGCTCCTTCCCCATTTCTCTCAATTGCTTCTCAAATTTTATCTTGCTGCTAGCTTCCCTGCCCTCAAATGAGGTCCATCCCATATCACCTTGTACTCCCTGATTTGGTGTATTCCCGTGAGCTCCTAAAGCAAGCCTACCTATTCCACGTTGCTTAAGTTCTAATCTTGCTTGAACTTCTGATCTCATGCACAAGACCGCATTGCCGAACGTCAGCCCAGGAACCATGACCCCTTTCCACATTCCTCTCACAACATCATACCTATTGTAATTCCACAGTGCCCTATTTTTCATCACTGCTGCATTCCTGTTACCTTTAGTCGTCACGTATATTTCGTGTTCCCTCAGGTACTCGGTCCCATTGGTTATCCATACGCCCAGGTATTTGTATTATCTGTTATCTATAGCGTGACCTCCTGTATTTTAAACTCACTACCTTCGTTACCATTGAAAATCATGACTGCTGATTTTCCCTTACTGAATCTGAAATCTAACCTATCTCCCTCATTACCGCAGATGTCCATCAATCTCTGCAAATCTTCCTTGTTGTTGGCCATTAGACTATATCATCTGCGTACATTAATGCTGGTAGTGCCTGATCAATGAGTTTTCCTTGTTTGACTAAAGAGAGGTTGAATCCCAGTCCACTTCCCTCTAATTTGGCCTCTAATCCTTCTAGGTACATCATGAATAATAAGGGTGACATAGGACACCCCTGCCATACCCCCGTTTTACCTCTGCAGGCATGGATACCTGTTTTTCCCACTTTATAACTACCTTGTTACCTTTATAGATATCCTTTAAAAGATTAGTGACTATATGTTCCATGCCTAGTGCGTCCAGTCTTTTCCACATTTTCAAGTAATTTCAAGTCAAGTATTTCCCACGCCGCTGCCATCAGCGCCCCAAGCGGCATCGGTGCGCCGAAGGGCCTTCTCCGGCAAGCAAAAAGCGCCGCGCTCATCACATCTCTCCATTCTAGCCACCCTAGCGATGGTTTTTGTAGCCGGTGGGGTGTAGAAGGTCCTGGCATTCATGGAAGTCTGATGAGATGGTATCACCGAAAGCAGGACACTGACACCATAGAGTTTCCTAAAATTAACTAGAGGGGACTCTGGCGCTGCGATCGTTCAGCGACCATTGGAATGATGGGTAGTACACACATTTTCTAGTCTCCGTACTTGCGGGTGGCGAATCGTACTTGCGGCTTCGTTCATTGCTGTGTTCCGGTTTTGTTTTGAAATAAAGATTCAAACCTTTTGAACTTCGTGACCCAATTGGTAAGGGTAAGTCTAAAATATTGAGGTGGTGAAGAACATTTGCTGATTTTCGTTTCGTGAAAAAACAGCTCCAAGCCACACGAACACATGCAGAGCCAAAATGAGGCCTGAAGTATGAAGTTCTGACAAATGTGTGTAATACACATCATTCCCATGCTCGCTGAAGCGCCGTGCGTTGCAGCTCCCATAGACACTAGCGCAGGAGTTTCCTCTAGTGTATATTAAGGAGCTCTATGACTGACACAAGAGGTAGGACAGTGTTTCCACCACGCCGCACTCAGCGCAGTTCGGTGAGCTCGCGCCGCGCAGACGATGCCTCCGTTTTGATGACCATATGGAGCCGGTTTTCAGGGTTAGAAGGAGCCCTCAATCGCGGCAGGTGAAACCAGTCGCTGGCGTGGGAGGAGGGGAGCGTTCGGCGGCAACCCGAGCGTCAGTGTGCTCGCGCCATGGCCTCTAAGATGGCGGGCGCGCGGCGTGTTTCTCTTCGTTGGTCCGGCCGCATTGAGTGAAGGTTACGGTGGTGGCTGAGGCCATTACTTACAGCAAAACGCACGGGATTCCAGCGTGCCGATGTTTTTTTTTCCTACTGGCGAAAATCGCTGCCTGAATCCTCCGGCTGAACTGCAGGAAAGCCTTTTTTTCAGTTACTGCATGTATTTTGGTCCAATTAGCGAAGAAAAGCATGACAACTGCGCCATTTTCCTGATAGGTAATTGTATGGAGGTATCAATTCACCTGTGGCAGTATTACTTTTTTTTCATTATGGTTCGTTTTGTCTTGGTGCTAAATACTTCGATTTCAGAAATATAGAAGAATTATAATATTTCTCCTTTCCTCTGTTGACTTGCATGGGGAAAAATGCACTAATTATCGTCGTTGAATCGTATAGCTTTCCTATCCTGACTCATAATTTTTCTGTTGCATCGCGTGCAATTATTTATGAGGTGGTCAACCGAAGCGCAGTTAAAAAAGTGCGAAATGTCACTTCTATGTAATACCGCAGTGTTTCATACCAGGTACATCAAACTCTGAACGCGTGTTACACTTGTTGAACAAGCAAGACATTTCGATGTTCGTTCTCACAATGCCCAGCTTATCCACTGAACACCGTAGAATTCGCAGTGCGAGTGGGTGACCATAATTCACCAGAACGTGGCTGTAACCAGCCTGTGGTCGTCGCAGAACAAGCGACGTTCATTCGTTGGTTCTGCTGGTTCAGTCGCTGGTTCATAATCTGGATGCACCCTCCTCCCTGTGCCCTGCTTCTGCGGCTGGACGGTAGGATTGTTGCAACGGCTTCGCAATAAAAAAACAGCACTATTTCCATGAAAGGAAAGAAAAAGCGGCAATTTTAATCGAGCGTCACTCATCAGCGTTGAACGCAGCACTATATACTTTGACTTCGTTTGTTGATAGGTCTGTCTTTTTTTTTTGCTCCGCCAGTGCCCTCTCATACTATGCAGCCTGCAAATTCAAAGTGCAGTTAGTTTTCACCATATGCGCGTCTTTATATATCGCAATTATAAGAGTTCTAATAGGGGTGGCACAAATCAATAGCAAAAATGTACACCCGTTTGAAAATATATACCCCAGCATCGACTATGCCACTCGTACACATTTACCCGACATTCCCAAATGAGTGCGAAGTCACATAAGACCACAAAACATTTTTTTTCTTGCCACATGCAAGCTTCGCCAACAGCGCGGCAGCCTTTTCGATTATAGAGCAACTGTATGTAGAGTAGCTGTATAGACGCAATGCCAACACAATATGCGTTGGACATGCGAAACAGTTACGAACATCCGCGAACATCAACGCATTTGTGAGGGATAGTAAATGGACATTCCTTACTATTCGACTTAATAATTTTCAACAAGGGATATCCTAAAGATATCCTTCTCAGACGTCCGTAAAAAAAAATATCGTTCCGCACACATTTTGCGTTTTTGACCTGCTTTCGTAATTCTGGCTGCGGCTCGGCGTCCATCACACACAAATTAAAGCTAGCTACATTTTGCTTCATTCAAAAATGATCATTGAGGGAAGCAAGAAAAGTAAGCAGAATACAAATATTGTGAAAATGAATAAAAAATAATGACGAGGTATATTTTCAGCATAAAGATTACATAATTCTTTGAAATTTCACGTCTCAAACGCGGGAAAGCTGTGCACGTCAGTGAATGGCAGAAATTTCGATTAACTTTGTTCGTTTAAACACCGCTCCATTTCATAAGTCTTTCAAAACCTAAAGCATTGCGAAATATGGAAGTGTTACTTGCTCTCAGTAATTAACCTATAAGATTTTCGCACTTACTAAACATTAGCGAAATAATTTGTCGTAGTTTTGTTGTTTCGCTTTTTTTTATTCTAAGCCGCTGTGTGCGCGCAAGTGACGCGTGGGATTCCTACCCCACTGCTGGCCCGAGTTCTGTTATAGTTTCGTGGTTTAGCTTCTGTACAGTGATATTGTGGACGTTGAGAACTCGGCAAGGTTTCAGAGCGGATACAGAGGTAACTGAATTGTCTTCGAGATTGTGGTACAGTGTTTACAATGCGCCAAAACGGGATACCTGCAAGTGTATCGTAGGCTTGCTCATTTCAGTGCCATGTTAGAGGTGTCGCAGCCAGCCTCGCGCTATTGTCGCTCTCCACAGGCTCTTCGAATGTTGTCAAGTAGTAAGTGTTTTCTGCTGTTGTATAGAATTCATCTGGATGAATAATAAGTGTGCAGCTATCATTGCGGCGGAAAATTGTTTCATGCGCTTGATTGTGGGGTACGTAAGATCACGTTTTGGCTGTAGACAGCGGTTTTCAGCCGCACTAACGTGATCAATGTTGTGAATGACGAACGTGGCAGCTTTTACATTGCTCTTGTGAAAAATAGGCAGTCGATTTACGTGTTCATAGAGGAAATGAAAACGCAATCTATAAAAGAGTTGTTTGTGGTGTTCTTGGTACTTTGGGAAATTCAGCATTCTTTTAATTTCAGTTATTTTACTGGTACCGTGATAGTCAAATTGACAAGCTTTCACTTTATTGTTTTTGTGTATGGCGCTGAGAAAGGTGTGGAGAAGAGCTTAAAAAAGATAAAAAACGTAGTATTAATTTTTGCTGATTAAGAGAAGTAGGGGGAGGGGACTGTTTCTGTCAAGTAGTGGATAAAGTTGCACAAGTCTAAACTGCTGCGACTTTAAGGAAACAATCCTATTATGACAAACAGACGTGCGGATCTCAATTAATTAAAAATTTTAGCTCTGAAATTAATTTGTGTAATTTTCTGGCTCGATCAATTTATGTACTAGCATATCACTTCTCTCAGCAAGTCTGTGTGTTGATGCTATTTCAGAAAACACGTTGGAAAAAAATGGTGAGGTTAGCTAAACATTTCCAACGTTGTTTCCATGATCATACTCTCTTGCAGTGCCTGTTATATTGGGCAAACTGGAAGATGCCTCAACGACAGATTGCATGAGCATGCGTGCAATGTTCTCACCGGCAACGATGGTTTTCTGGCCCAGCACGTCACTAGATGTGGCTGGGAAGTACAGTTTGATAACACATACGTTCTTAACAAACATAATTATGAGCGCCCAAGGCTTATAATTGAGGTAGCATACATAGCGCGTGAACACTTGACTTGCGTCAGCGAACCATCAATAGCTCTGTCCGATAAGAAGGTAGCATTTTTAGACAGTAGCAGATGCCATAGGAGTTGAGACACTCAAAGGCGGAGTAGGCGTTGGTAAGGGGGGGGGGGGGCTGACGTACCGAGATCGTTTATCGGTTCTGTTAGTTTTGGTCCGTGATTTGGTCTTATTGTATGTGCTTTGACACTGTTTCACCTGTCACCCTATATTTCATATTTTTCCGAATAAATTTTCAGTTGGTAGTAAGAGCTTGTCCCTGTCTTTCTGTCGGCGTCTATGTAGTGCGCTTTTATTTCAAAAGCTCCACTGGGACGACGAGAGTGGGAAGGGGCAGAGAAGAGAGTTCCTAATAGCACGTAAACAGGCCCTGATGGCATGCCATTTATGGTAATAATGAAACTACGACCAAATTTTAGGCAAACATTAAGAGGGACGGTGAGCAAAATTATGTGTCAGCGCGATGCAGTGTTATCAAGGGACGTCACGGCAACGTACCAGCGCTTATTATAAATACAAGCTGCTCAATAAACCATCCTTCTTGTTGCGTATCTGGCTTTTTTGTATTATCTGGACAGCAACATAACAGTGGCGACGGGCAGTACCGCGCAATCATGAGTGCCGGGCGGCCGCCCGAATTCGGAGGGGTGGATGGTACCTGGCCAACGTATTCGTTCGGAGGCTTACTTTGAAGCTCATAACATCGCAGACGAAGCAAAAAAAACGGGCACTCTTGATATCGTTACTAATGGACAGTGCAATGGGAGTCATTCAGGGGCGTTGCCACCCGAAGAAGGTCAACGAGCTCAGCTACGACGAAGTTGTCGGGTATTTGGAAGAACATTGCACCCCGCACGTCCACGAGACCGCCGCAAGCTATGCCTTCTTCATGCGAACACAAAAGGCTGGTGAGTCTATTGAGGACTTCATTGCCGAAATCAGGTGGCTGGCAAAGTGCAATTTCGGGACATCGTTGGAGCGCATGCTGAGGAACCGAATTGTGTGTGGTGTGCACGCTGAAGACGTCAGGAAACATTCATTGACGCAACAGAAGCTCACGCTAGAACAGGCAGAATGCTTTGCTGTTTCGGCGCAAGATGCTGCTGAAAACGCCCCAATAATGCAATCTACCGACCAAAGTGCTGTAAATTTCGCTAGCCAGAGGGACCGTACTCAGAAATTGTGACCGAAGCCGGATACTCGTGGCTGCTGCAGTCGGTGTGGTAGCGAGAAACATGTAGCGGAGGAATGTACACACCTGTGAATGGTGTGCCACAGGTGTGGCAAACGAGTTCATTCGAAACGAATGTGCCAGTCAGGCACGTCGGGTCACCGACAGAGCTCGCATGCGGATGTACAACGGCAAGGGGCGTACGCGGCGACAGCGGCCGACTGCTCAACCTTGGATGACAATGAGGCCTTGTACACTATACAGGTTGTCCTTCATCAAGAAGCAAGCATCCACAAGGTAAAGCCCATTTATAAAATAGTAACCTGGGATGGCGTTGATCTGAAAATGCTGGTGGACATTGGGTCACCTGTAACCATCATTTCAGCATCGGTCTTTCGGAAGTACGAAATGAAGTGGCCACCTTTGCAAATAACGCAGCTAAAACTGTCTTGCCTACTGGGCAAAACTACAGTGCTTGTACAGCTACGTATGACAGCCAGATGCGATGGCAAAGATATGCAAGGCACGGTTATAGTGGTTGATAGCACAGGACCATCGTTATGTGGCAAAGACACGATAAAGGCTTTTAACGAAGTCGGAGTTTCCATGCTGACAAACGTCGTCGCGAGCGTGCACCTTATTAGGTTGAACGAAGCCAACACGAAACTAGAGGCAAATATGCTGACGCCTTAACTCGAGGTCTTTGACTTCGTAAGGAACAACCGGTGACATTTCAGCTGAAATAAGAAGTAGTTCCGCCGTTTTTCAAGGCCCGCACCGTACCTTACGCTTTGCGGGAAAAGATGTCAGAAGTTCTGGGTAAGCTAGTAGCCCAAGACGTCATTACGCCCGTGAAAACCGCCGAGTGGGCAAAACAAGTCGTACTCGTCATAAAGAAAGATGGGTCGCTCAGTATCTGAGAACATTTTTGGGTGACTGTCAACGTGGCCATTGCGATGGAGCAGTACCCGTTGCCGTGATTGGACGAAATTTTTGCAAAGCTGAATGGCGGGGTAGTTTTCACAACATTGGACCTGCGCCAGGCTTACAACCAGTTACCGTTAGATGAAGACGCCCAGTAATAAGCAGAATTGAACACGCAAAAGCGTCTTTTCTGTTTCAAATGGTTGCCTTTTGGTGTGAGTTCCGTACCAGCCATGTTTCAGAGACGGATAGACGCGCTTCTGAGCGATATTCCAGGAGTACAGGTGTACCTAGATTATAGTGTTACGCTGAAGCGGAGACGTGTGAAGAGAGGAAGAGGAGAACAAAGTGGTCTGTTTTTGAAGTAGCTCGGTGTCGGCGCGGCTACCCTTCGCCATTCGCTCTTCAATAAAGACGCCTCATTGTAACAGTTTTGGTGAGAGGTGCTGGGTACGATAACGGCACCCCCAACGAACGGCGACTCATCGACCGCTGAGGTGCAATGCGCGGAGCTTCGCCGAAGCCGAAGACTTGCTGGTCTGCCATCTGCGATGGCGTCTCGCGACAACAACGACAACGAGTCACCTGCTTCCCGGATTTCATGGCAGCCCTAGATCCAGCATCCATCCTTCGCTGGACAAGCTGGAGAAGATGTCGACTCGTGGCTCAGCTCATACCAGCAGGCGAGTCGGTTCAATGGCTGGGATGCCACCGGCCAGATCAATAATGTCTGGTTCTTTCTCAAAGGAATCGCCTCTGTATTGTTTGAAAACCATGAAAAAAGCCTGACGACGTGGAGGAAGTTCGTCGATCAAATCAAGTTGTGCTTCTGGGGATCCGGCAGCGAAGAAGAAGCGTTCCGAGCAAACTCTTATGTTACGAGCGCAAGCCCCCGAGGAAAGCTGCACGGCGTATATTGAGGAGGTGCTCAAGTTGTGCAGGATACTAGACTCCTGAATGACAGAAGAGAACAAGGTTGGTCATCTTCTAAAAGGGATCGCAGAGAAAGTTTACCAGTTCCTTTTCGCAAAAGAAAGTTTGGAGCGTGTAAGTGACGTTATCAAGCACTGCCATACGTTTGAAGCGCTGAAAACACGGCAAATTACATCAAAGTTCGGCCGCCTGCCCAACGTCACTAGTGTCGCTAGTGTCAACGTGCATCCAACCTCATCGGATCTCGCGTCCATGATTCGCCCATTAGTGCGCAAAGAGCTCGACCTTCGCGAGGTGGCTTCTCTGCCGGCACCTAATGTCCTAGAACCATTTTCTACCTGTGACCTAATCGTTACGACTATCAACGCCGCCTCCCTTGATGGCTACAACTATACGCCTCGTCCTCGAGGGCCAAGCCAGACTATGCGTCCGTAATACCCATCCAATGACAAATACGCGCGCAGACCACCTACCGGTTATGAGGCATAGAACGGCCAGGCCATTCATTCTTCTGCTGACATCAGCGCACCCCGTGAATATCCCACATGCTTTCACTGTGGCATCCGTGGTCATGTCGCCCGATTCTGCCCCGTTCACCGTCGCACAGCAGCACCATCCTATGGGCGACCAAGCACTTTCTACGGGCGCAGCAATCAGCATGTTGACAAGACACCCTGGCCCTCAGACTCTGACAGCAGGCCAAACCATCGGGGGAATCACCGCAGTGACTCACCGGCGTCTGCGCGGAGCATGACGCCACCACCTTCACGCTACCGAAGTTCCCATCTCCTCAAAGACGTCTCACTTCACCGCCGCAGGGAAACTAGGCGGTGCGACCGATGGAGGTGAGGTCACCAGTCATATTCAGCTACACGCCGCTACGCCTCCACCAGTGACTATGCGTCATAACAAGATTTGTGTTTCTGTGGACAATGTTAGAACGACAGCTTTAGTGGACACGGAAGCAAGTGTCTCCGTTATGAGCATGGATTCCAAAACCCAATTAGGCCATAAGGTGATGTTTAAGCGGGATAATGCGAGCACATTTTGTGCTGTGAGTGTAGAATTGCTATGACCTTTTGGTGTGTGTACAGCGGACGTCTATTTCTCTAATAACGTCTATCAAGCCGAATTCACAGTGCTCTCTAAGTCAACGCATAATGTGATTCTGGGTCTAGATTTCCTGCAACACTCTTGGTTGCGGTACCGGCGAGCTTTTTGTCTCTCCTTTTGTTGCCGACCAACCTGGCACTTGTTCGCACACCCTCACCGTCTGGGAAAATTTCGCCGTACCGCCCCGTTCGTTATCCAGCGTTCAGGTTACTGTTGCTAGTGCCGACAACGATGTATTTGATGCTGTTGTTGAGCCAACCCATCAATCGTCGCAAGAAAAGTTGTGTTCGTGCCTCGCTTTATTGTCTCTGTGGCCTGTGGCACAAGTACATTGTGGGTGTCAACTTTGTCTAACCAGTCTGTTGTGCTTCCAAGCGGTATGCGACTTGCCTCGTTTGAAGCGGATACGAGCCTTATTATTGACGCCTTAAGCAATCACGCCTCGAATGAATCCCGGGCGCATGCGACTAGCCCCGGTGTCCCCGAAGACTCTTCGCCATTTTCGAACATGATTAGTAAGGCACTACCCTCTGAGAAGCGTGAAGCCTTGGTCAGCGTTCTTAGCTGGTATGCTTAATTATTTTATTTCACCCAGGACGCTACCAAAGTATGTGTTTCCAATATGCGGGCTTGAAACAGGGTTGACCCGGGGCCCGTGCATTCCATAAGGCAGAAACCATACCGTATGTCGACTCTTCGTTCACGTGAACGAAGAGTCAACGCTAGGCTGGACAGCCTAGAAGAACGTCAAGATCGACTAGAACAGACCATGAAGGCCAACTACGAAACCCTCAGCCAAGTCCTCAAAGCTACTAACGATGGCCTCGATGCTACCAACGCACGCCTCGACACATTGGTGACACCCGTACATGGCATGTAGTCTACCATACAAGGAATACAGACTAAGTTGGATGCACTAATACACGCGCTGACGGCGTCAGGACTAATCCCCCAACAGGCCTTCACCCAACCGCAATAATGGACGGGACAACGGCAACAGGCACCGCTAACCACAGAAACAGAGCACAGACACAACAGCATCATCTCCTCATATGGCAATGGAATCCCAACGGCATACAGGGGAGAAAAGCATCGTTACAACAGTACATAAAACAAAGCACCAAGAGACCCGACGTTATAATACTACAAGATACGCACAGTGAAACCCCACCAACGTTACCGGGGTACAGATCCTTTGCGAAGCCCACCAGCGCACGAACAGTTGGGAAAGGCGCAGGGCAGGGGTCTGCACCTTGGTAAAGAAGAATCTAACTTCAATAGATCACGAGCTGCTACCCAACGGCGCCATCGAGCACAGCACGGTTGAAATCGTCACCGGCAAGCGCAAGCGCCGTGAAAGCACTTTTATAATCAACGTGTACAGCAATCCGAAGCACTTCCAGCAAAAATTCCGCACCCTTGTGCACAAAGCGCAACAGCTCGCGAGCTCCAACGTAACCCTACTGTGTGGAGACTTCAACGCTCAACATACGGCATGGGGGTATCCATACACGACGGCGAAGGGCAACAGTCTCTACGACGAGACAATGGACGCAGGTTACCAATTGCTAAACGACCCCAACGCACCTACGAGAAACGGAACGTCGTCGCAGCGAGACACAAACCCGGACCTCGCTTTCATAAGCACGGTTTCAGCACTGCGTGGAGTCACGTGGCGGAACACCGGGGAGACGTTGGGAAGGGACCACTGCATACTCGAAATTACAATACCCATCGCAGAGAACACGCAAAGAGCACAGCAACAGCAAATCATTGACTGGCACGAGTACAGAAAGAAATTAGAAGACAACGTTACGGAAACCATTGAAAACATAGAAGCATGGACCAACATGTTGAACGCCACGACCAAAGACGCCACTCAGACGGTAGAAGTTGAGCCGGAAGCTACGATGCTGGACAGCAGACTAGCGCACCTCATGGAAGCCCGCAACTCGCTGATACGGCGCTGGAAACGTCAACGCCACAACAGAAAGCTACGCAAACGTATAGCACAACTCAACAGAGACATTGAGCATCACAGCGCAGTCCTCTGCAGACAGCAGTGGCACGCGGTGTGTCAAGAAGCGGACGGTCAACTACACAAAGGCAAGACGTGGCGCCTGCTACGCCACTTGCTCAACGATCAGACAACCAAGGGAGCTCAGCATTACATGCTGAACAAGACAATTCACAAAGCCGTCAAAGAAATGGGAGAGGCTGAGGTGCAACGACGCCTGGACGCCAAGTATCTCCCCGTAACGCCAACGGATCCACTCCCCAGCTACGAAGGGGCAACTAACGAGAGACTAGATGCCGACATCGAAGAATGGGAAGTGCGAGCGGTTCTACAAACAAGTAACTGTAAATCAGCATCCGGACCGGACCACGTCGCCAACAAGGCATTGAGGAACTTGAACGACACGGCAATCGAAGCCCTCACCAAGTACTACAACCAGTGCTGGCAGACGGGCAAGCTACCGCAACAATGGAAGACCGCGAAAACGGTCCTGATCCCCAAACCGGGCAAACCACCCAGCATAGACAACCTGAGACCCATCTCTCTAACGTCGTGCGTGGGCAAGGTGCTTGAACACGTCCTACTCAACAGATGGCAACGTTATTTGGAAGAATCCAACATATATCCACATACAATGCTGGGGTTCCGGGCCAAACTGTGTACCCAGGACGCCATGCTGTTGCTCAAGAACGAAATCGTGGACAGACACTTTCCCACGTTGGATAACAGAGCGGTGCTCGGACTGGATCTCCAGCGAGCATTCGACAACGTACACCACTCGGCCGTCCTTCGGCAGGTGTCCCACTTCAACATGGGGGAGAGGACGTTCGCTTACATCAAATATTTCCTGACCAACCGCACCACGCGGCTTGTGGCAGGAGAACTACAACTACCGCTCAAGCAGCTATGGGAGCACGGGGACACCGCAGGGCTCGGTGATCTCCCCTCTGTTGTTCAACCTTGTCATGATAGGCGTTGCAAGAAGATTGGAACGCGTTAGAAACATCAAGTACACGATCTGCGCGGACGACATCACGCTGTGGTCAACGGGAGGAAGCGACAGCCAGATCGAGGCAGCCCTCCAAGAAGCCATCGCCGCCGTAGAAGAACACCTACGACCCACCGGACTCAAATGTTCACCAACCAAGTCGGAACTGCTAGTGATCTCACCGCGAAGTGCGCGACGCCCGACAACGCAGAACATCAACGTGGTAACCCAAGACGGAATGCCGATACCGCACGTGCAGACGTTCAGAGTTTTGGGTCTGCACCTCCAGGACTTGAACCGCAACAACGTGACGGTACAGAAGCTCCACGCAAAGCTCTCGCTGGCCACCCGCCTACTCAAGAAGGTGGCCACGCGGTACCAGGGCATGCGAGAAGACAGTCTACTACGACTCACCCAGTCGTTTGCAGTCAGCCACATCTCTTACGTAGCGTCGTTCCACAATTGGAAAGCGGCGGAGAAGATCAAGATTGACGCGATGATCAGAAAGGCGTACAAGACGGCCCTGGGCTTATACCCCCACACCAACACAGAACGCATGCTCGCGTTGGGTGTTCACAACACGCTGGAAGAAATCGCAGAAGCCCAGCGAACGGCGCAGTATCACCGCCTGTCCCAGACCAGGACGGGAAGAACGATACTACAGCGCATCGGAATCAACGCGCCAGCGACGACTCCGGAGGTAGCAAAGCAGCTACCCCGGGACGTCCTCCAAAGACTGAGGGTTCCACCCTTACCGAAGCACATGCATCCACAAGTGCACCAAGAAAGAAGAACGGCGAGAGCCAAGGCCCTCACAAAAGGTCACGTCAACGATCCGCGCGCGTACTACGTGGACGTGGTGAAGTATCCCCACCGGCCAAACACATACGCAGCAGCAGTCATTGCAGCAGACACTGGAGTACTCACAACGTCGGGAAGCATACGGTGCAAGTCGCCCACGCAAGCAGAGGAGTTTGCAATCGCACTGGCACTAGCGATCCCGGATTGCCGCACGGTCCTCAGCGACTCGAAGACGGCAATAGCCAACTTTGCTACAACGTCCATGGAACCACTGCAAGAGTATGTTCAACTATAGGAAGACCGGAAACCAACATTACCGTCAAGTGGTTCCCTGCGCACGCCGGGGAGCTGGACGTGGGCCCGAACCGCAACGAGGAGGCAGATAAGGAGGCACACGCGCTAACTAGCCGCGGGTCTCTGTCAACGCATTCCTCGGAGCCGCAACGACCCGATGCCGAAGACGGAGAGTATTTTATCACAACCTACGCCGACGTTCTGCAGTGGTACAGAACGAGCAGACGCCTCTACCCACCACCTCACCGAGACCTACAACGCAGAGAAGCAGCCACACTACGGCAGCTGCAAGTACAAGCAATATGTTCTGGGCAAAGCACGCTTGCCCGGAGGTTTACACCACTGATGTTTGCCAACACTGCAAGAAGGCGCGAGCCACCCAGAGACACCTCCTTTGGAACTGTGCACCACCGCCGGGTAACCAAGAAGTAATGCCAACTGCCATAAGCAGCAAAATTATCAGCCGAGAGCCAGGCAATCAAAGAGACGTGGTCCAGCACGTGCTTAGCATCCTGGAACGCCAGCGGCCGAAAGCGGTGCCCCCACGGGTTCGACGCGAGTAGGTTGCTGCTCCGGGACGTCCTAGCACGCTAGTGTCTCACTTTAATCCCCCTCTCCCTTCCCCCTTTGTGCCGGATCGTCAATAAAGTTGTTTCACTCATACCGTATGTCTGCATCGGAGCGCAAGGTGATCACCAAACAGGGGGAAGACAAGTTGGCTAAGGGCGTCATCCAAGACTCTTCTACTAGCCCCTGGGCTGCACTGGTCATCCTCGTGACGAAAAAAACGGGTCCTGGAGGTTTTGCGTCGAATACCGGTGCCTAAATTCAGTGACGAAAAAGGATGTGTATCTGCTTCCCCGCATAGGTGACGTTATCGACTGTCTTCATTCGGCATGTTACTTCTCATCTGTGGACCTCCGATCGGGCTATTGGCAGGTACCTATGCAGTCCGCCGACAAAGAGAAAACTGCTTCTTTCACGCCAGATAGCATGTTTGAATTCAATGTCATTCCGTTTGGTTTGTGCACCGCCCCTGCGACATTTGAAAGGTTTATGGACACGGTACTGCGTGGTCTCAAATAGGAGATTTGTTTATGTTACCTCGACGACATCGTCATTTTGGACGCACTGTTGCTGAACAGAACCACCACTTGACGTTGTTTCAACATGTCTTGAACAAGCTGCCCTTACCCTGAACTCTATGAAAAGTCACTTCGGTAATCGACAAGCACTTGTACTTGGTCATCTTGTATACAAACATGGGGTGCGCCCAGACCCTCAGTAGGTTGCTGTAGTTGTCTGTTACAAACAACCGCAGTCACAACGCGAACTAAGGAGTTTTCTAGGCCTCTGTTCATACTGCTGCCAATTTGTGCCCAAGTTTGCTAATACTGCCTGCCCATTGACTTCAATGCTTTGCAAAGATAAGCATTTCATCTAGACAGCGGAGCGTGATGCCTCGTTTGGTGCACTTAAATTCTTTCTCATGTCTGGATTCATACTGCGTCATTTCTACCCGTCTGCCACGACAGAAGTGCACACCGATGCGAGTGGCATTGGTCTCGGCGCCTTGCTCATCCAGCGCTTCGATGACGCCGAGCATGTCATCGCCTACGCCAGTCGTTCACTGATCAAGGCTGAGAAGAATTACACCGTTACTGAACAATAGTGCCTCGCTGTGGTTTTTGCTGTGCATAAGTTCCGCCCATATCTCTACGGGGGCAGTTCAAGATTGTGACTGGCCACCATTCACTTTGTTGGTTGATTGGTCTCCGTGACCCTTCTGGTCCCCTCGTGCGATGGGCGCTACGCTTGCAGGAATTTAACTTTACAATATGCTACAAGAGTGCCGCCATCATGCAGGCGCTGACTGTCTCTCGAGGCTTTCCCTAACAACCACTCTATGTGACGCCGACAATTTTGACGATTTTCTAGCTGCCATTGATGATACTGCTTTACCTGACCTTGCTACCTTCCGGGAACAGCGCTACGACCACAGCTTAGATGATCTCTTTGACTCAGCTGCTCAACCGATAGGTAGCCATGACTTTATCGTCCGAGATGGCTTACTTTACAAAAAAAACTACGCAGCTGATAGCGCTTACCTTTCTTTTAGTGGTCCCCAAAAAATTTAGAACGCACGTACTTTATGCTATGCACGACGACGCATCAGCGGGGCACCTGGGGTTCGGAAAAACGTACCACCGCCAGCAGGCTCGATTATACTGGCCCACCATGCGACGCAATACAGAAAATTATATGGCTAGTTGTGATAAATGCCAGCAATTCAAGCGACCACATACTACTCAAGTTGGTCTCCTCCACCCCTTGATGTCACCCTCGTCTCCTTTCGAAATGGTTGGAGTGAATCCTCTTGGTCCATTTCCGCGCTCATTGAACCTCAACCATTGGATCAGAGTCTGCATTGACCACATGATACATTATGTGGAAACCAAAGCGCTACCAACAGCCACGGCCATCGATGTATCGAGGTTCCTCCTCTCTTCTGTGATACTGCGTCATGGACTACCTCGGATTATTCTGAGTGGTCGTGGGCGACAATTCATAGCCGATGTTTCAGAACTCTTGTGTCTCTGTGCATGCCAGTTTCACCATTCGACCCTATATCAACCGCAGACAAGCGGCCTCGTCGAGTGCACCAACAGAACGTTTGCCGACATGCTTTCAATGTACGTTGACTCCAGGCACATGAACTGGGATGACATCTTGCCATTCATCACATAGGCTTATAACACGGCAAAGCATCAAACCTTTAGCTACAGTTCATTCTATCTTCTTTATGTCAGACCACCCCGCCACTTTATTTATTTATTTATTTATTCATTTATTTAAAAATACCTTACAGGCTCTATTATGGAGCATAGAGTAAGGGGGGTACATAGGAAAGAATGCTAGTGGGTGATACTTCTGTCACAATACAAAGCAACTACAAAGCAAAGCAACTACAGAGCAACTAATAACTAATAACTAATAAAAATACAAAGCAAGTAATAACATTGGAATTAATAACAGAGGTTGCACAAATGACGAAGAGGGGCTTCAAGCAACAACAAGAATTTCCCAGCCGCAAAAAAGCCTTGACACCATTCTGCCTTTTCATGCGCATAAGGACTCTTCCACTGCCCAGTTCAGCTCCGCCTAGCCTAGCTCAGCTGAGCTCCGTACTTTGGCAACCCAGGACCACTCCAAGTTCGCCTATGATTCACGGCACAAGAGCGTGTCGTACATAAAAGGAGAAAAAGTATGGCTACGGACACGCTTTCGCAAGCGTGGTCTGTACTAGAAGTTCCTGGCTCGTTACACCGGTCCTTTTGTCATCGTCAATCGCCTAACTGATGTGACATATTCAGTCGTTCGTCTCGTATCTCGCGGCTACCGTTCTAGACACACGCAGCTTATTCACGTCACCCGCCTGAAGCGCTTTCATCGTCGTGACTGATGCTCGCCCAGGGGGCTTCGTCTGGGAAAGAGAAGTGTTACGCTGAAGGGGCAACGTTTGAAGAGAGGAAGAGAAAAACGAAGTGGTCTGTTCTGGAAGCAGCTTGGTGTCGGCATGGCTACCCTTCGCATTCGCTCTTCAATAAACACGCCTCATGGTAACAATATCATCGTCGCGGAAAAACGAAGTCGCACGTCGCGGATGCGTCAAGTCTTTCAGAGATTACGAGAATATGATCCAAGGTTGCACAAGGAAAAATGCAAATTTCGACAAGGCGAGGTCGCTTTTCTCGGCCATCCTATCGACGCTAACGGACTTCGGCCAACAGACAAGAACATCAAGGCCGTTCGCGAAGCGCCGGAGTCCACATCGGTGAGTGAGCTGAAAGCACTTATGGGTCTTGTGAACTATTTGGGCAAACTCTTGCCGAACCTAGCAACCACATCGGCACCGTTGTACACGCTTCTCCCAAAAGGGACCAGATGGCAGTGGAATCAGAAGCACAAAGAATATTTTCGGAAAGTTAAATAGGCAAGAGAAGCGTTCAAGTTCTTGGCCCATTTTGAACCTGGTAAGCCATTGAAGGTGGAGTGCGACGCGTCCCCAGTAGGTGTCGGAGCGTTTTTGTCCCGCCGTACAAATGGTGCTGATTATCCGATTGGTTTCTGTTCCAGAAAGCTTACAAGGGCAGAATGTAGGTACTCGCAGTTGCAAAAAGGGGCCCTAGCCCTTGTGTTTAAGGTTGCATTGTTCAAGGACTATTTGTACGGTCATGAACCTGTCTTGGTGACCGACCATAAACCTCTTACTGGGTTATGAAATCCAAGAAAGACGATACCACCGATGGCAGCCGCTCAGATTCGGCGTTAGGCCTTGTTTCCCTCCAGCTGCAGCTATACGGTGCAGTACCGTAAGGGCAGTGAACATTCGAACGCAGATGCCCTCAGCCGGTTGCCGCTGCCGGTCACAGAGCCGCGAGAAGGTCATTCCGGTGAACGGGAGTATGTTTTGTTTGCCCAATCAATAGAGGGAACGGCTATGTGCACTCGAGAGATGAAACAAATGACCAATCGGGACCGTATTCTTCAACACGTGAGCAAGTGGCTTTTACAGGAATGGCCGCAGTTCCAGCCCAAGGATCACGAACAATACCGGCAATAATAGATGGTGAATCCCCCGATGGTTGGAAACTAAGCAGCGTGAGCATGATCTATGAAGGAAAATAGGACCAAGCTCATATAAATAACTACTTTCCTAGAACAGCGACATCAGTATTCTGCAGGCTGGTGATGAAGATAGTAAAGGAAAAACTACAGACATGGCTAGAGAGTGAAGGGATGCTGGGAGAACTATAAAATGGGTTCCATAAACGAAGGAGGTTGGAGCACAATCTTTTCTCATTGATGCAGTGCATAGAAATAGTGATAAAAGAACACATTCACCTGTGGCTGGCATTTCTAGATATCAAAAGAGCTTACAATAGTGTGATTCAAGAAACCTTGTGGTAAATACTGGACAAACTAGACGTAGAAGACGGAATAACTAATATTTTTTAAAATGTCTGTAAAAGTAATGAAGGTAGCTATAAAATTGGAAGGACAAATATCCGACCCTATAGATATACAACGCGGGCTTCGACAGGAAAGTCCCTTGTAAACTTTGTTATTTATGCTGTATCTACAGAGACCAGAAGCCAAATTGGAGGGAAGTCGACTCAGCTTCAGCCTCTGTTTGCCACGCAACGAAAATACGTTGAACAGTCATTGCCAGCATTGACTTATGCAGATGACATAGTATTAACAACCGACAAGGAAGATCTGCAGGGATTGATAGACAACTGTAGTAATGAGGGAGGTAGGCTAAACCTATTTATTATTTATTTATAAAATACTGCGGATAGTAAGTCCACGCAGGGTGAGCAAAATACTTAACAATAACAGAAAATAAGGTTGCAAAGTGTTTTTTACAAAATGTTTTTGGTTGCGAGACGGGGGAATAAAAGAAAGAGCGACTTAACAACTTGGTATCATAAAATTTTAAGGATGTATTTAAAAGAACAACAGTATTTGTATAAATGGTCATGGGCGTTTGGGGAATGCTTCCATCAGTTTATTGCCTCATCTGTAGTTTGTGGGAAAAAGTAGTTGCGAAACGTGTCAGTCCTTGCGAAGATTGGCGTTAGGAAATAAGGATAGTGGTGCCGAGTGGGCCTGCTTAACAAGGGTAAAACGGTTTACTAGGTCGGAACTTGAAGTTCAGTATGGAAAAATCGGCAGTCATGATGTTAATAATAACGAAGCCAGTGAGCAAAAGATACAGGAAGTCACGCTATAAATAGTGGATAAATACAAATATTTGGGCGTATAGACAAATAACGCGGCGGAGTACCTAAGTGATCACGAAAGATATGTAATGACTATGGGTAGCAGGAATGCAGCTGTAATAAAAAATATGGCACTGTGAAGATAGAACAAGTAAGACGTTGTAAGAGGGACTTGGAAAAGTGTCAAGGTCCCGGGTTCGACGTTCGATTATGCGGTCTTGTGCATAATATCAGAGGTTCAAGCAAGATTAGAAATTATACAATGTGGCATAGGCAGACTCGCGTTGGGAGGAGATGGTAGAACCCCAAATTAGGGGGTACTAGGTGACATGGAATGGACATTGTTGGAGTGCAGGAAAGCAAGCAGCGAGAAAAAAATTTGAGAAGTAATTGAGAAAATGGGAGAGGAGCGTTGGGCTAGGTAAGTTCTCAGCTACTTGTACATGAAGAATATTGATACTGAATGGAGGAAGCGACTGAACTGGAAAATTGTCAAACACGTATTTAAACAACAGCAGAATACCAAACCTAAAGAAAACATCGGTGAAAATAACTTTAAAAAAATAGAAAGGGACATGTTGAAAATTGGAATGCTTACAAAATCACCACTGGAGACCTATTGAACATTCAAGCAGAATATTGCAAGAGAAAAAATCTACGATCATTCGTGGGGAATTTCTCTGCTGTTCGAGGACTGAAAGGGAGTATTTCGGACCAAGACGTACCGAGTCAAATACGATAGAGAAAGAAAAAGGTTCATAAAAGGAAAAGATGCCACTTCTGCAGCCCTAATCGGGAGCAAGGCTCAGCGCCTGTAGGGAGGGGGGGGCATTAAAGTTGTTTAAGAGAGAAGAAAAAAATGTAATCCATGACCAAGGACGTGGCGGGCGGCTTCTATAGCCGGTTGTCTAGTCCAGTGTCCGCAAGGAAGCGAAGAACTACCTTTAAGATCTGGTTGTGGTGTCATGCAGGAAAGAAAAGGTCCTTCTGTGTAGCCATCACCAGACCGTGGCGACGGAGTGCAGCGAGCAAGATGCCGCATTGTGTGCGAAGCACTCGGCAAACACGTGACAGGTACTCGATGGTTTCCTCTGCCCCGCACACAGTGCACGCCGGGGACGAGGCTCTGCCAAACCGATGATGCAGGGCTGCAGACCAGGAGCAGCCGATGCGTAAGCAAAGTAGCAGGCACCTCTCTCTTCTGGATAAACCCCGGTCAGGCAGCTAGGTTGGTGGTTCTATCCTTCCTACACGATCATCAGGGTGGCATTGTAGCAACAGCACCCTCCATGTGAGCCCCGAAAACTCTGAGCATGACCATGCTACAGCACACAGAGATGGCAGAGTGATTAAACTATGTATTTCGCCAGAGTGTCAGCCAGCTCGTTCCGCTGGATTGCCACATAAGATGGGACCCAGTGCATGGAAACACTGACGTCACTGGCAAGGACTGCATGCGGTTTGGTGACAACCACCTGCGCTGATGATGATGTTCGATGTTTTGTGGCGCAAGGGCCATTTCATGGCCAAAGAGCACCAGTTCATGTTACAAGAGATATGAACAATGGTTGTGATAAGCGGCTGTATTTGGGCCATAAAATCACTCGCTCTAAGGCGGGTAAAAGCATAGAAGTATTAAAAACATGACCATGCCGTGAAAAGTGTGCGGTGTTAATGCATTACAAAAGTTTGGGAAAATAAAAACGATGATTGACATGTATGGCATTAGCACAAGTGCCTCCATAATTCACACCCTTGCGTCTAAGGGCCGTGAGGCAAGTGCTTTGTTGAGTGTAGCCACTGCAGCGGAGACCTATCGGGAGAGGCCATGCTACGGAATTCCCGGTTATATAATATGAAAAGTATGAACCTCTCTTAAAAAAGCTAACAATTATTTATGTGTAAAAAGTGGTTCCCTACCGACAAACATTGCAGGGTGAAGAGGTATCTGCTGTCGTTAGGGTAATGGAAAGTGTTGTCTTCTGAGCGTGTCTAACTCCTTACACTGGATCACAATAAGTACGGTGAGTGCTTCTTCACATCTTTCAAACAAAAGTGGATCGCCACCAGACAGAAGAAATGAATGTGTAGTGTATGTATGTCCTGTTCTTAACCTTGTGAGTATTACTTCTGTGTAGCGTGTGTGGCGTGATTTTGATACTGGCGGCCAATGACCAGGTTGCGGCTTGATGATATGCAATTTATTACCTGTGTGTGTGTCCCATGTGTCCTGCCAGTAATCCCTGAGCTTTCGCTTTAAAAAGGGTTTCAAGTCGAGTGCAGGAACTGGTATCGATGTATTGCTAGCCGTTTTGTTGGCAGATCCAGCAAGCTGGTTCACCAGAACGTTGCCTTGTATTTCGCACTGTCCAGGCACCCAGCAGACTACAACATGCTGCTTGAATGAGTACACTGTGCGTAGGAATGAATAAAATGAGACAAGAACAAGGTTTTTATGCTTTTAGGTGTTTTGAAAGCTTTTACCACGCTTAGAGATTCTGTATATATTATTGCCTTCTGTAGTTTTATTTGCTTAATGTGTTTAACGACCACAAGTATGGCATAAGCTTCGCCGGTGAAATTGCTTGTGTCAGAGTGCAGAACGCCGGCTTCCGAAAAGGGTGGGCCGACGGCTGCGTACGAGACAGAAGTTTTAGTTTTTGAAGCATCCGTAAAGAACTCAGGACATGTGTATTTATGTTGTAGTTCAAGGACGTATGTCTGGATATGTGTGATTGGTGCATGCTTTGTTACCTCCAAGAAAGACACGTCGCAATCTATTGCCTGCCACTGCCACGGTGGCAGGCATACTGCGGGAGCCATCAAGCGGTGTTGCAGTGGCACACCGGTTTCCTTCGCTAAGCCCCTCACACGGAGTGAGTACGGCTGTCTCGTAGAAGGCCGTTTTTCAAACACAGCAAGGCTTGACATGTCATTGACTGTGAAATGTGATGGGTAACCATTGTCTGCGTTTACATCAAGATAATATTTAAAAGACATGTAAAACCTCTGTAAGTGGAGCGACCATTCGTTTGATTCCACTTGCAGGCTCTCTATGGGGCTAGTGCGAAAAGCACCCCTAGACCGGCGGATGCCTGGATGATGAACAGGATCAAGCATTTTAAGGGCAGTAGGTGTCGCTGACTGATAAGATATTGCCCTATAGTCTGGGCGGGTACGTACAAGGCTTTTATACAGATTCATTAAACACTTCTTGTCGCTTCCCCACGGAGTGCGAGACAACACTTTTAAAACGTTCATAGCTTTTATGGACTTGTTTTTTAAATATTTGATATGTGGTATGAAGGTTAGCTTGGTGTCCAAGATAAGGCCTAAGAATTTGTGTTTGGTATTAACGGAAAGACGTTGCCCATGCAGTTCAATATCGTGTTCGGGATGAATACCTATCTTCCCGGAGAACAAGACACATGTACTTTTTTGGGCATTCAGTTGGAACCCGTTTAATTCTGCCCAATTGGATACTACGTTCAAACCAAGCTGAACCTGGCACTCACACATGGTAAGATTTCGAGATCTAAAGCCAAGCTGGACGTCATCGACATATGTACAATAAAACATGTTCCGAGAGATCGACAAGTGCAAAGAATTCATTTTGATGAGAAAAAGTGTGCAACTAAGAACACCACCTTGCGGCACGCCTGTTTCTT
Source organism: Rhipicephalus annulatus (assembly GCA_013436015.1). Taxonomy (NCBI): domain Eukaryota; kingdom Metazoa; phylum Arthropoda; class Arachnida; order Ixodida; family Ixodidae; genus Rhipicephalus; species Rhipicephalus annulatus. The sequence continues at coordinate 458,773 of WOVY01001245.1, forward strand.
GAACAAATGTTTGCGAGAGTACGCTGCCTACTCGAACTGGGAATGTCCGGTTTGACAGGTAGCTTTCGATTATTGTAAACATTCTGCCACGCACGCCAAGGTGGGACAGGTCTCTAAGTATTCCAATGCGCCATGTTGTATCATATGCCTTTTCGATATCAAGGAACACAGAAAGAAAGAACTGCTTATGAGCGAAAGCGTTTCTGATCTGTGCCTCGATACGAACAAGGTGCTCGGTGGTGGATCTACTCTCTCGAAACCCGCACTGAAATGGGTCGAGCAAATTGTTTGTTTCAAGAAAATGTACAAGTCGGCAGTTGATCATTTTTTCGAAAGTTTGCACAGGCAGCTTGTAAGCGCAATAGGCCTGTAACTCGAAACTAAAAAAGGGTCCTTGCCCTGTTTGAAAATGGGAATAACAATAGCCTCTTTTCAGGAAGTAGGGATAGTGCCAGAGAACCAAATAGCATTGTACAAGCAAAGTAAGGTTTTGTGTTTCAGTTGGTAGGTTTTTTTAACAATTCATACACCACTCGCTGAGAACCTGGGGTGAAAGTACTGCAGGAGCTTAGTTGATTTTGGACCTCAGCTAAGATGAAAGCTAGGTTATATGCCTTGTATCTAGTACATTTGTGTTCGAGTTTCTGCTTTTATATTCTTGTTTTGTATTTTTGGAAACCATCAGTGTAATGTGACGAGCTGAAAACACGTTCGAAGTGTGCACCGAGAAATTTCAGCTGATATTCCAAGGTGTCGTCACCCTGTGTGTTTACGAGTGGGAGTGAGTGTACTTGTCTTTCTGCTACCCTACCAACCATGTTCGAGACTTTAGCCTCCTGTGTGTATGAATTGGTCCCTGACAAGAACTCCTGCCAGCTTTCTCTTCTGGCCTGCCGACGTGTTCTCCTGCCTTGAGACTTTATTTTCTTAAAGCTGTGACGATTTTCGGCTGTCGGTGAGTTCCGAAGCAACCTCCATGCTTTGTTTTGCTGCTTGCGCGCATTTTGGCACTGAGAGTTCCACCACGGCACACCTCGTTTTCCAGGGTGTTCATTCGTTTGTCGGATGCATTTTGTTGCTGCATCAATCAAAGACGAAGTGAAGTAGTTGACAGCAGCATCAATGCTTAAAGTACATATGTCGCGCCAACCTAACTGAGTCGGATTCGCGCTTGTAATACAATTAGGAATGCGCCATAAAAAAAGAAGGATGGAAATTTCGCATTGCTTTTGATAGCACGCATGAATTTTTAGGCACATTACGCGACGGATTTTGCAGTGCGTCTTGTAGCGCACTCGTCGTGGCTCAGAACTGAACTCCGCTTTGTGCACGACACCACACTAGCAAGCGGTGAGCAAGCTTCCAGGCACAAATCGCAAAGCACATTATTGTAATGTACTTACCTTTGGGTTCATCTGGGAGAAAACACACAGTGGCAATGTATTTGAAGAACACAACCAGTTAATCATCACGCAAAGCAACAGCTGTTCGTCTTTCGACAGTGGTTGGACGTCGTCCATTTTTCATCTGCAACACACTAACCAAGAATCGTCTGCTTTTTGTGTCACATTAAAATCTCATTATTATATACAAAAGAAACTTTTCTCGAGTTTAAATGTTATTAAAGTGGTTTATTTGGCAGTTTATCCAACAAAGCGACATATTTTATTTCCAGTATTTGTTTTCTTTTTTTATCCTTCATTTACAGACGCGAGGTGACGCCTTCAAAGGCTCGTAAATTTGTGGCCGTGACGCGTTCCAATAATCGGTTCGAAGCTGTCTCTTGTTCACTACGAATACGGCTGCGCCTTTCCATTCCCGCACCGTTCCAGCCGGTGACTGCAGTCCCACGGTGAGTCATGACGTGAACTAATACGAGTGGCCATGCGCTAAGTGCTTTTTTGATGACCGCGCGCTGTCTAGGCACCAAATCTCGTGAACCTCCTTAGATGCTTCCGTCCCCAGCGGTGCGCGGACATCGACTGTCAGTGCTTCCTCTATGGTCAACGTGGATTTTGGTGTTGTGGGCCGGTGTGCTTGCGAATCTGGTGATGCATGGGTACCGACTGATTCTCGGCCGACTTATCCTTCAAGGGGGGACATAGAGTGCCGTAGGGATTGAGTGCCGTGCGTGATAGCAACCTGCAAAGAGCGGTCTCAACGCAAACCAAGATATGGCGTATAAGTCTAGAGAAAGGCTTTAAGGTGGTGGGAATAAACAGAGAGGTGCATAGGTGGGGTTGATTTCAACGAGAATGAATTCTCTTCGATGGGAGGCTAGGTCATGAGGTGGGCTTGCGACTAGCCGGACGCACAGTAGCTTTTTGGGGGGCACGCGGGCCCTTCGTGGTCGTACTTCGCGACGGAAGTGCGACGGTCGCACTTCGCGACGGAACTGCGACCCAAAAGCTTGGAATCGACATCAAATGAAGCAATGTGTTTTTGAAGGATACCCAAATGTTCTTGCTTTTTCGCTGATGTGAGATCGGGATTTATTGTGGCTGTTAAAGCAGCCGTTGTAGCATCGTCATCATTACTCGTAGAGAAAGATGGCGCGTCTGCGTGAAGGGGCACCAAAGAAAGTGGTTCGGTATCTGTGAAGCAAACCACACTGGTGCCCTGGGGCAGTGCAACAAGCAAAGAAGTAGGTTAACTGCCGTAACTGGTGCTGTGCCATCATGAAAGCGCACCAGGCTAGGAGCGATGGTTAGCCCACCAGAGATGTAGCGTCCACACGGTTCCAAGAACACAACACCAGTACTGATCATATCTGATGTCAGGGTCAGAATATGCTCATTACCTCGAGGAATAAAACAGTCATCAGCGGTGACTAAGCGCTGGCTATGAGCATCTTTACGAAAGCGCAGTATCTGACATGCGAATGACCCTCTGACGGCAAGATATCACGGCTGAAGCTGAGGAGAGAAAGTCCCACCCTAAAATGAGCACATTAGTACACGATGACAGAACGAGGAACTGTATATGGTGAAGGATGCCCTCAATAAAAACTCGTGCTGTGCAAACACCAGGAGGCTGAACGAAAACCGCATTAGCACAGCGAAGGGGAGGGCCATCATACGGTGTCTTCACTTTGCGCAAACGGGAACACAAGTCCACACTATTAACTGAGAGCGATGCACCTGTGTCCACCAAGGCTTCACTCCATATACCCTCAACACACACTGAAAGTACATTTGAAGGACGTTCCGGAGGAGTTCGATGCAGTCCGCCAAATACAGCTTTCCCTCCTGAAGCTGCACTGTTTAGTTTTCCGGGCGATGATCAGACGCCGTGGTAGCCGGACGAAGTGGTGACGAGGAACGGCGCATAGGTGACGGGGAATGACGGCGCGAGGAGCGAAAGATACTGGCAGCATCGAAGTGCTGTGGAGATGGTGAGCGGCGTTGGTACAGTTGGTATGGGTGGCGATGTTGTGGAGCAGGGGCAAACTCATCCCTCTCGTAGTCACCATAGCCCCGCCTTTCGTTTTGTTGACGTCGACGACAGAACCGTGAGATGTGGCGACGTACTCCGCAATAATAACAAATCGGTCGAGATGGACGCCAGGCATGGAAAGAAGGAGATGGTGCCCTTGGGGCGAGGACATTTAGGGAGGGCTGCATAGTTGACAGGTACTGCGGTGATTGCTGAGAAGGTGATGCTGCAACCACCTGAGCGTATGCAGGCTTTAGAGGCGTATGCGAGCTCGGGACTTGCTCACACGTCATGGATGCCAGTTCCTCCCTGACAATGTTGCGGAGGCTGCCTGCAGAAGGTGTTATGTGGAGCTCACATGATGACGAGGTGGCCTGGAGTTGCAGCTCCTCGCGAATCATGGACCGTATCAACGCACGGAGCTCATTGTCATGCGTTGCCTGAGATCTCCTGTGTCAGGTTATAAACGAATAAGTTGAATGTCGTCAAGTCGCTGACACGTACTGATGATATCCGCGACCGTGGCGGGGTTCTTCGCCGCCAAAACGTTAAATGCGACGGCGTCTATGCCCTTGAGCAGGTGGCGAACACAGTCATGTTCCGCCATCGAGCTGTCGACGCGACGGCATAGGGCGAGGACATCTTCAATGTACGAAGTATAGGACTCGCCGGAGTGCTGGACACGTTCAGCAAGCTTCCATTTGGCGATGCCTGCACGTACAGAAGGGTTGGAAAATATCTGATGGAGCTGCAGCTTAAAGGTAGGTCAGTCTGGGAAATCCAGCTGATGGTTGAGTAACCATGTCTTAGCGACCCCCGTCAGATAGAATGGCACGCGGGACAATATATATATTGTTAAGGCATTTATTTGCCGGCAACCAGCGAGAATACACGATGGCGACAGTCACGGCCAAGCACGGGCTCTCAGCGCGAGCGGTGTACTTGTTGGGTAGCCCCACTAGGAGGTACTCAAGAGTTCAACCCATTTCAGAGCTCGGAGGCTTCGCTACAATTACCCCGGGGTCGAAGAGGGAGCCGCCTGGCGACCTAACATCTTGTTACTATGAGCGTGTCATGATAAGCCTTCTGGCGCTCAACGTTGACGATGCCACGCCCACGGCGGCACATGTTCGAAGATTGTTCAATGGATTCGATCAGATAGTTGACGGGTGAGGTGCGCTTGATGACATGGTAGGGGCCTCCGTATTTGGGAAGTAGTTTGGAAGAGAGGCCAGCTACAGAGGTCGGGATCGAGAGCCATACAAGCGCACCAGGAAAGAACGTGGGCTCAGAAGTGGTGGAGCCATCACGAATACTCTTCTGCCGCTCTAGCTCTTGTGTCGTAAAAGTCTTGGCAAGCTTGCGACACTCTTCAGCAAGCCTGGCTGTCTCGGAAATAGGGGTACACTCAGATGGATCCGGCGTGTACGGGAGTATCGTGCCTATAGTGTGCGACGGGTGCCTTCCGTAGAGCAAGTAGAAAGATGAAAAACTGGTCGTGCTCTGAGGGGCGGTGTTGTAGGCGTAGGTGATGAAGGGCAGTATATCATCCCAATTAGTGTGGTTGGCAGCGACGTACATAAAAAGCATGTCACCGAGGGTGCGGTTAAAGCATTCGGTGAGGCCATTCGTCTGTGGGTGGTAAGCAGTAGTTTTGCGGCGGACAGAGTGGCACTCCGTCAGAATGGCTTCGACGACTTCCGACAAGAAGACACGGCCTCGATCGCTGAGAAGCTCTTGGGGTGGTCTGTGGCGCAGTATGAATCGATGCAGCAGGAAGGAAGCAACACCGCGCGCAGTAGCCGCAGGGAGAGCGGTGGTTTCGGCGTATCGCAGTAAATGGTCAACGGCAACGATGGCCCAGCGGTTACCAGCCGACGTCAGAGGAAGTGGCCCATACAAATCGATGCCTACGCGCCCAAAAGGACGGTCAGGGCAAGGTAACGGTTGCAGACCGGCGTGCGACATGTGTGCTGACGGTTTACGGCGTTGGCAAGTGAGGCAAAAGCGAACGAACTGCTGCACGTAGCGGCACATCCCGCACCAGAAGTCACGTTGTCGAATGCGGTGGTAAGTTTTGGATACCGCAGAGTGCGCACATTGCGGATCAGAATGGAAAGATTCACATATCTCCAACCGCAGACTGCGGGGTATGACGAGTAACCACCGCCGGCCATCAGAATCGTAATTGCGTTGGTGTAAGAGGCCGTCACGGATGGTAAAATGGTGAGCTCGACGACGCAAGGCACGCGTGGATGGTGTTGCGAACGGATCAGAGAGCAAGTCGATCAGCGGGGCGATCCAATTATCCTTTCGCTGTTCGGTAGCGAGGATGTCAACATCGATGGCAGATACAGCGATTGAGGTTACTGAGCAGGGTACGCCATCTTGTGGTAGAGGGGAGCGTGAAAGGGCATCAACGTCAGCATGCTGGCGTGCGTTGCGGTACAGCACACGGATGTCGTAGTCCTGTAAGCGAAGATCCCAACGGGCGAGACGGCCTGAAGGATCCTTCAATGATGAAAGCCAGCATAGTCATGATGGTCGGTGACGACATCGAATGGGCGACCATACAAATAAGGTCGAAACTTTGTAAGGGCCTAGACGATCGCCAGGCACTCTTTCTCCGTGACGGTGTAGTTTGTCTCGGCTCTCATGAGCGTACGGCTTGCATATGCTATGACATAGTCAGGGAATCCGGCTTTACGCTGCGCCGGGACATCGCCGAGGCCTACACCGCTGGCGTCCGTGTGCACCTCCGTTGGGGCTGTAGGGTCGTAGTGGCGTAGAATTGGAGGCGACGTCAACAAATGGCAGAGCTTCGCGAACGCGTCGTCGCACTCGGATTACCACGAATTGAGGGGCCCGTTACTTCCAAGGAGCTTCGTCAGCGGTGATATGATCGTGGCAAAGTTTCGTATGAAGCGTCGAATGTATGAGCACAGGCCCACAAAACTACGCAGTTTTTTGAAAGATGCAGGTTTGGGGAATTCGGCCATGGTCCGAAGCTTGGCAGGATCAGGAAAAATGCCGTTTTTGGACACGACACGTACCCCAGTATGGTGAGTTGCCGTGCTGCAAAGCGGCACTTTTTCAGATTTAGTTGCAAGCCGGCATTTCTCACACGTGCGAAGACTTCTTTCAGACGTTGGAGATGCGTGGAGAAATTCGGAGCTAAGGCAATGACATCGTCGAGGCAATGACATCGTACAAGCACGTGTACCATTTCAAGTTGCGCAGAACGGTGTCCATCATGCGCTCAAAGGTCGCAGGTGCATTACATAGACCGAACGGCATGACGTTGAACTCGTACAAGCCGTCTGGCGTGACGAAGGCGGTCTTTGGTCGAGCGTCGTCAGCCATGGGTACTTGCCAGTACACCGAGCGTAGTTCGAGAGAAGAAAAAAATCGGCTCCATGAAGGCTGTCAATCGCGTCATCGATGCGTGGCAGTGGATAAACATTCTTGCGAGTGATCTTCTTTAGCCGCCTGTAGTCCACACAGAACCGTCTTTCTTCGAAACAAGAACAACAGGAGACGCCCATGGACTGTCCGAGGGCCGAATAACGTCGCGTCGGAGCACATCGCCAACCTGATCTTTAATTACTCGACGTTCAGCAGGCGACACGCGATATGGACGTTGCCGTATAGGTGAATGGGCACCAGTGTCGATGCGATGCGTAACAACGGACGTACGACCAAGAGAACTTCGCCCGACATCGAAAGAAGAACAATATTCTTTCAACAGGTCCAAAAGTTGGGAACGCTGTACGGCCGTAAGATTGTCAGCGATGGAGGGGCCAAATACATCAGCAGATGACGAATCAGAAGTGGAAACAGCATTGATGGTACGCGACCTGGGAAAGCGCGTGTCATAGGGAACTTCCAGGACTTGTGCGTCGTCGACTGGTTCCACTCTGCCGAGAAATTCCCCTCGAAGCAAGGTAACAGTTTACGGGGACGGGTTGTTTACAAAAATAGCAGCGTTGCCCTGGTTGACCTGCACGGTCGCGAAAGGTACTATCAACCCTTTCCTGCTGCAAGCGCGGCCAGATGGCGAAACGAGTGCAATGGTGTTGGATAGACCGGCGCAGTAGACAGACACTGCCGTCGTCGAGTTTGGAGGCACTGTTGTATCGTCTTTCGTTAGAATCTTGCTCAGTGTCGAGGGACTGTCTTCTGACGTCAAATGCGAGAAGGTTGAGAGCTCAGTTTCGACGGCGGCACAATGGATGACGGCGCCATGGCGGGAGAGAAAGTCCCATCCCAGGATGACGTCATGAGAGCATGCCGGAATGATGATGAACTGGGCGACATACAGAACGTTATGAATGACAACGCGAGCTGTGCACCCTGCTGTAGGACGAATACGATGCAAACTTGCAGTACGGAGGGACAACCCAGAAAGTGGCGTCGTCACTTTTCGAAGTAAGCGGCAGTTTTTCGTCCATAATGATACGGCTGCTCCAGTGTCAATAAGAGCCGATGCACAAACACCGTCCACAAGCACGTCAATGACATTCGAGGGGCTGCTCTGAGGGCTTTCACATTGCGATAGCGTCGCAGTCCTTGCCCCGGGGACTGCGATGACTACTTTTCCCGCTCATGAGCAGCCGCCCTTGGCCGCATAGGGGACAGGGAACGACGTCGTGGAGACGGCGATCTTCGAGATAGACCTGGGCGAGACCGAAGTTGCATAGACGGCGGTTCTTCGCGATAAGGACGGCTGAGTTGGCCACCAACAGGTGAACAAATTGGAGCCGGCTGTACGCGATGGCAATAATGGGCCACGTGACCGGCGTAACCGCAGGCAAAGCAGATGGACCGGTTGTTGGGTGTGCGCCATCTGTTCACCGCGGTAGGTCTCACCCATGTCGCAAGGGCCAATGGACGGAACGGTGGCTGCATGGTGGACTGAAGCTGAGGCTGAGGGGTTACAACATACGTCGGGGGCATACCCGCTGCAAAGGACGGAGGTCGAGTAGCAGCTTCGGTTTAGGTAAGAGGGGTGGGTGCTGGAACGACTTGGGGCGGCCTGGCGACCACTTGCCCGTAACTCAGGGGCGCAGGAGCCGGAGGCTGTGGGGGGTGATGCGCAGGCATTACCTCCGCTGTTTCCTGTTCAAACTCTTGACGGAGGGGAGGGAGAAGGGTAGTAGCTGATTGTTAAACAGCCGGTTGATGGGCAAAGGGCAGGAGCGAGAACTGACGCGCGATTTCCTCACGGATGAAGGACTTTAGGTCTGCCATCAGCGCCACTTGGTCACAACTGGCCTTCAAGCCAGCAAGCGTTGCAGCTCGTAATGGGTTATCGAACGCTGCCGGCGGAGCTCCTCGTAGTTCTGGCACAGTGTGATGACCTCAGCCACTGTGCCGGGGTTTTTGGTGAGCAGCATCGTGAAGGCATCATCGTCAATGCCTTTCATGATGTTTCGGATCTTGTCAGACTCAGACATGGTGTGATTAGATTTGTTGCATAGGTCCAGGACGTCTTCAATATATTTGGTGAAGGACTCACCAGCCTCCTGAGCACGTTCACGTAAGCGCTGCTTGGCTTGCAGCTTGCGAACAGCAGGGCGGCCGAAGACGTTGATGATTGCGGTTTTAAAATCGAACCAGGTGGCAAAATCGGACGCGTGGTTGCTTTACCACAAACTGGCAACACCCGTAAGGTAGAATACCAAGTTGGTCAGCTTGCCGTCCTCGTCCCATTTGTTGGGGACGCTCACGCACTCGTAAATGGCGAGCCAGTCCTCCACGTCAGTGCCATCAGCGCCAGTGAAGATAGGTGGATCGCGGATTCTGCGGACACCGGGACAAGGGGGTGGCATTGGAGGAGGCGTTTGCTGAGAAGCGTCGTGGGGAACGGTAGATGGCAGGGTACGTGATCGTAGCTTCAAATGCATAGACGGGGATCGCAGCACTCTCCACCAATTTGTTAAGGCATTTATTATCCGGCAACCAGTGAGAATATACAATGGCGACAGTCACGGCCAAGCACAGGCTCTCAGCGCGAGCGGCGTCCTTGTTGGGTAGCCTCACTAGGAGGTACTCAAGAGTTCGACCCATTTCAGAGCTCGGACACTTCGCTACAATATATATATATATATATATATATATATATATATATATATATATATATATATATATATATATATATATATATATATATATATATATATATATATATATATATATATATTGTACGGGCGCCTAGTGACACGAGCTCTGTGCCAGCGTGAAAGAAGACGTTGACGTCCGTGTGGCTCGTGCTTGCCGGCTTCCTGCCTGAACCAGCTTGTTGCGGCTAACGCTTCTTGAATAATAACAAGTATTTATACGTGAACTCAATCGTAACATTTGGTGGAAACGTGCTAGTTAATGTCATGGAGCTCCGCAGCCGTAAGCTACCATCTGATTCTGCGATGACCGAGCGCGTCGATCCCCCACAAGCCTCTTCCACGCCACCGCCTGTCATGTGTCCTGGTGCTCTTCGTCTACGTGATTCACCAGTCTACAATGGCACTGAAGATCACAATGTCGAAAACTGGCTGACAGAGTGTGAGCGTGCCAGCGCGATTAACAAGTGGGATGACCCTGCGAAGCTGACTCATGTAATCTTCTACTTGACAGATTTGGCCAACCTATGGTTCACCAACCACCAAGCCAACATCCCCACCTGGTCAGTTTTCAAAGAAACCGTGGCCTCGTTTTTCTGTCGTCCAGCCATGCGCAAGCTTCGCGCTCAACTTGGCCTGCGGGAGCCGTTTCAGCGAAATGGCGACTGCTTCACGAGCAACATCAAGGATGTGATTGGCCTGTGTAGGCGAGTGAATGCGAAGATGACGAAGGCTGACAGAATAAAGGATATAATGAAAGGTATTAATGACGACGCTTTTCATATGCTTGTCGCCAAAGACCCACAGACCATTACGGCCGTGATTCACTTCTGTCGAAATTTTCATAAGCTGCGCAAGCAGTGAATTTCCACACGTCGCACTAATACACAAACAGCGGATATTTCGGCTTTGGAGTGCAAAAGCAGTGGCCTCGACTACGCCGTATTGATGCCTCAAATACAGCAGTACATCCGGGAGGAAGTTGCTCGACAGCTCTCTCTTGTGGCCACCATGAACTAGACCCCCACAGCACTGGACCACTCTATTCGCCATGCTAATCAGACGCAAGTTGCCGAGACTCTCCCTTCGCCCTCGTCCCCAATATCAGGTACTGCACCACTGACTTATTCAGATGCTGTCCGCCGACCTCCTGGCCAATCACCGCTCCCTTCATACAGCCAAGGCACATACTACAGGTCGCCAGTTACCGTTTATCCGGTAAATCGACCCTTCTCGCCACCTCGAGCACCTGTAAACTTTTGGCGTACTCCGGATAATCGGCCCGTCTGCTACAGCTGCGATATTCCAGGGCATGTCGCATGCTACTGTCGTCGCCGCAGAATCAATTTTAATGATGCTCATCATTCCGGCAACATCCCTCGGCAATCAGAATCACATGTTACACCTGATGTACCTGACCCCCGCTTACGTCGACCAGACTTCAGCCTACAACGATCTCCTTCACCCCGTCGTCGGTCTCCTTCGCCCAAGCTTCGCCGTTCCAACCACGCCCAGGAGGAAAACTGACAGTCACAATTCCTGAGGCGAGAATTGCGCCACCGACGGAATAATCAAGGCCTCATCTTTCGCCCCCTAACGAGATTGCAGTGTTTGTGGATGGTTTCGCCACAACTGCTCTTGTCGACACAGGTGCCGCTATTTGTGTAATCAGTGAAGTGTTATGCCGCAAATTGAACAAAGTGACGACTCCACTGGTTGAAATTTCTTTACGCACAGCGAGTTTGCAGCACTTCCAACCTTCTGCCACATGCGCTGCTCGTGTTGTGATTCAAGGAATGTTTTGCATTGTTTAATTTGTCGTTCTTCCGCATGCGTCTCATAAAATCATCCTGGGATGGAACCTTCTTTCCGCTAATCATGCGGTTGTCGACTGCGCTCGTGCACAACTCGTTTTGTTTCCCTTCAGCGCGACATTCATAGATCTCGCTTGCTCACCCAAAAAGGTGATCATCGCCGCTGACATCGTCACCTCTGCTTTTTCGGTCACCGTGGTGTTTTTTTTTGTGTACAACTTTGTCCCTGATTCAACTGCCCTCTTTATGCCATCGCAAGAATGCACTCATCCCCGGAACCTTGTCATTCCGTTTGCCGTCATAACGCTTGCCGATGGTTCCAGTGCCGTGTGCGTGTCCAATCCGTTCCCTTGTCGCGCTACCTTATTCCATGGCGAATGTATTGGGCGTCTTCACACTTATGATGCCATCTTTCTTTTCGATGCCCCTTCCGATACGACGCGGAGATCCGTGGATGCTGTCACGGTTACCACCGTACCCTCAATACCTGACGAAGACATTCTGTTGTGCGGCGTGGACACCGGGCTTACGCAAGACCAGCACTATCAGCTCATTCAACAATACTTGACCATTTTCGTGCCTCCTCCGACCACAGACAACCTCCCTTGGGACGTACGTCAGTCGTTGCTCACCATATCGACACTGGTCATCATAATCTACTTCGTCAGTACCCCTACCGTGTCTCGCTGGCTTAGCGTGACGTCATCACTAAACACGTCGATGAGATGCTAGAACGTGGTGTCAATGAACACTCACACAGTCCTCGGGCTTGACCAGTGGTCCTCGTGCGAAAAAGAATGGCTCCATTAGGTTTTGCGTGGATAATCGGCGACTGAACAAGATCACACGCAAGGATGTTTATCCTCTGCCACGTATTGATGACGCCTTGAATTGCCTTCAAGGTGTGGAGTTTTCAATGCGAAGCATTTTTTAGCGCGCTTCGGCGACCTTGAGCGTATCTATCTATCTATCTATCTATCTACCTATCTATCTATCTATCTGTCTGTCTATCTATCTACCATCTATCTATCTAGCCGCCTAGGACTTTTACCTCTCCTGGCCGTTTCGATAATGGTATCGATACCAAACTTCGTATGGCATAACACGACTATATGACGAACATAGTTCATTACTCATAAGATAAAAAACATGACATGTATGTCATGAATGTCATGATTTACATTCCATGGTCCTGCAGCTCTTTCGGTGATTGCGATCACGTGGCATGTTGCAAAACTGGTAGGGTAAGACATGATTGCATGGCGAACACAAGCGACAGAGCCTAACATAAAAATCATGGCATGCGTGTCATGTAACTACATGACTGCATGCCTCGCTCATGATGCGCTCGCTGCCGTTTCACTAGCCTCACATATACCAAATTTGGTATTACAGTACGTGAATGGAAGACGAAGATATTTGAGTAATGCAAATATGATAATCGTAAGAAGCGTTTCATGTAACAACATGACTACATGCCACGCTCATGATGCGTTGGCGGCCATTTCACTAGCTTCACTTATACCAAATTTGATATTGCGGGACGTGAATGGATGACAAGGGTATGATAGTGGTGCAAACATGATAAACACGAGATGCGTGTCATGTAACAACATGACTACGTGCTATGCTCATGATGAGTTCGCGGCCGTTTTGCTAGCTTCACATGTACCAAGCTCGGTATTACGTGACGCGAACGGATGACATAGGTAAATGACACATCCAAACATGATAATGAAGACACTCGTACCATGTATTAACATGACTATATGCCACACTAATGAGGCGCTCGTGGCCGTTTCGCTTGCTTCACATATGTAATTTTGGTATTACGTGATGCCAATGGAAGACGAAGGTACGTGACTGTTGCAAACATGATAATCATGAGACGCGTGTCATGTGAGAACATGACCACAAGATACAGTCCAGGTGCTCATACATTTTGACATGACCCGTTGCGCGTGCTCGCCGGCGTTCACTTCGTCGCGTCACGCCAGCGTTGCCACGCCAGGCACCGGTCATGCATTTACTCACAGGCGCGCGCCACGCTGCATTGTTTTTACGCATGCGCGTTTCAGCGCGTCCAGCGTCCTTCCGTCACGAAAAGAGGGAGACGCAGGGTTGTCTGGGTAACGCATTGGCACGGAATACAGCATGTCGCATTTCGCGCCGGTTGTTGTCCGGCCGCGCCGACGGACGCCGGTCGCGCCTGGCGTAACACTATAGTATGCTCCCGTTTTGCTGACGTAGCGTCAATGTGCCCAGCCTGCACCGCTACATTGGAGTATAGTGTGCTCTTCATGATTTGTTGGTGGCCGCTTCGCTAGCACTGCATATACAAAATTTGATGTTACGTGACGTCAATGGATGACGAAGTATATGTGTGGTACAAACATGACAGTCCTGACACGCGTGTCATTTAAGAACATGACAACATACCACGCTCACAGCGTGCTCGTGGCCGTTTCCCTAGCTCCACATTTACTAAACTTCATATCACGTGACGTGAATAGATGACGAAGGTAAACAACACATCCAAACATGACAATCATGACACGGAAGTCATGTACGGCATCATGTACACCCACCTCAAGGCGTTGGGCTGATTTCAAAGTGACATATCAACATTTCTCATTGGTGCTTCGCATATCAACGATTCCCACTTTGCGTGAGATATGCCAATTTTTTCTCTTCACTGGATCTGCGCTCTGGATATTGGCAAGTGCCAATGGCCGAACCAGACCGTCCAAAAACGGCATTTGTGACTGCTGACAGCTTATAGGAATTTAATGTTGTGCCATTCGGTCTTTTCAAGGCGCCAGCGAATTTCGAAAGGGTGAGGGAAAGTGTCCTCGGCGGACTTGACTAGCACATCTGCATTTACTATTTAGATGACACGGTTGTATTCTCTGCAAAATTTCGAAATTCATCTTTCCCGTCTGCAACAAGTTCTTCAATGTTTTACGGCAACTGGGTTGCAACTGTACTTTTAAAAGATGTCATTTTGGCGCCCGCAAACTCGCAATTATTGGCCACTTCGTCTCAAAAGAAGGAATATCGCCAAACCCTGCCAATCTAGATTGGCAGGGTTTGGCGATGGAGCCCCTAAAGGAGATCCGTAGCCCGTAGGCTTGTGCTCACATTTTCGGCGTTTCATCCACAGTTTTGCTTCTATAATAACCCCCCTAATCCAGCTTCTTTTCAGTAGCGTGGACCTCTCGGGCTGGAGTTCCACGTGCGATGACGCATTAACGACGCTGCGCCGGCTACTCACGTCTCCGCCAGTTCTCCGCCACTTTGATCCCAATGCACCTACTGAAGTTCACACGGGTGCTCGCGGTGTCGGCCTCGGTGCCATTCTCGCTCAACGCAAGGATGGCTGCGACGAGTACGTTGTCGCCTATGCCAGCTATACCCTAATGAAGGCAGAGTCCAACTATTTCGTCACGAAAAAGGAGTGCTTGGCTATTATTTGGGCTATAGGAAAATTTCGCCTTACCTTCACGGACGCCAGTTTGACGTTGTCACAGATCACCATGTCTTATGCTGGCTAGAGTCCATGAAAGACCCTAATGGCCGCCTCACTCGTTGGGATTTGCGCCTTCGGGAATATGACATCCTTGTTATTTGTCGCTCATGATGCAGACATTCAGATGGCGATGCCCTATCCCGTTCTCCGCTGCCTCCTGACCTTGCCTGCTTACCAACTGCCATCTGCAATTCGTCATCCTTGAGCATCACCGACATGCCAGCCGAGCAGCGTAAGCATCCCTGGATCAATTCGCTCATCGATGTCCTCTCTCACAGTTTGTCAGAATCGACTTCACGCTCCCTCTCTCGTCAAGCAAGACGCTTTGCTGTCCATGAAGGCTTGTTGTATATTCGCAGATACCTGACGGATAACCGTAGGTGGCTCTTTGTAATCTCCCGTGATTTGCGCTCGGACATCTGCGCTGTCTTTCACGATGACCCCCAGTGTGTCCACGCTGGAGTATTCAAGACTTACTCTCACCTTCGTCTAAGATACTACTGACGCGGTAAGTATCGGTACTTTCGCCAGTACGTTCGACCATGTGCAACGTGTCAACGCCACAAGACGCCATCTCACAGCACTGCTGGCCCTTTGCAACCCTTAACCTGTCCAGCGAGACCATTTGACCGCGTCTGAATTGATATTTATGGTCCTCTACCCAACACTACTCGAGGCAACCGGTGGATTATCGTCGCCATCGTTCATTTGACACTCTACGCTGAAACATCTGTGCTACCTGCTACCACTGCGAAAGACGTTGCGTCCTTTCTTCTTCACCATCTGATCTTGTGACACAGTGCACCTCGTGAATTACTGAGTGGCCATGGACGCGTTTTTCTCTCGAACACCGTCGACGAGCTGCTCAAAGAATGTCGCACCTTCCATCGGAAAACCTCAGCATACCATCCCTAAACCAATGGCATGACAAAACGCTTTAATCGTATCCTTGTAGATATGCTTGCCATGTACGTGTCTGACGACCACAATATTGGGGACCAAGTGCTTCCTTTGGTAACGTACGCGTACAACTCTGCGCCACAAATAACCACCGGCTTCTTTCCTTTCTTCCTTATAAATGGACGTCAACCATCATGCTCCATTGACACCACAGGCGTCGCTTCGGAAACATCAGGTCCCTTACAGACCTGATGTTTCCGAAGCGACGCCTGTTTCCGAAGCAGCTGCTTATGCCGAAGAATGTCGCCAACTTGCTCGCTCATTTACCGCGCAAGACCAATGGCACCAGAAAACTAACCACGATGCCTCTGTGTCTAATGCCCACTATAACACAGGAAATTTGGTTTGGTTCTGGGTCCCGTCTACCCCTCCCTGTTTTTCACCAGAGCTTTCATCAAAATACCATGGCCCCTACCGTGTGGTGCGACAAACATCTTCCTTAGAAGTGTGGCAGCTTGGGCTAGTTGGTATGGCAGGACGATAGTTTTAGCGCGAGAACAAAACGACGTCGCTGTGTCGTCGTTTTGTTCTCACGCTATAACTATCGTTAAACATTTCCCGTCAACTATGAGGTTGAGCCCATTGATCCACCTTCGGACCAATGCTGCCGCGGGCGTGAAACGGTTCACGTATCACGCCTCAAACCGTGCTATGACCCCCCTGTCATGTCATTTCCTTGAATTGCCAGGTTGGCTCCTTTCTACTGGGGGAATAATTGTATCGGAGCATAGTGGCACCAGCTCTATGCCAACACGAAAGAAGACGTTGACGTCCGTGTGGCTTGTGCTTGCCGGCTTCCTGCCTGAACCAGCTTGTTGCGGCTTACGTTTCTTGAATGACAACAAGTATTTATACGTGAACTTTCTTGTAGCTATATATATATATATATATATTGCAAGGGAGTTTAATAGCGACGCCAGGTAGTAGGCAGGCAGCCGGTAGGAACAGAAATGCTTGAGCCGTCCAGCGTCTACAGCTCGTGCACACACTCGCGCTTCGCACTCCGAGAGCGATGGTCCCACTAGTCAGTGCCTTGCAAATTCCCCACTACAATACCCCGGTGACCAAGACGAGCCATCCTGGCGACTCAAGGTGACGAGAGAACAGGAGGGTCGTAGCAGGGCTTGAGGCGACTGACGTGGACCGTCTCACGACCAAGGCGGCGCTTGTCCGTGGATGGCTTGAGCGGTTCAATCACATAGGTGACAGAAGAAGGGTGCTGTATGACGCGGTAAGGGCCCGTATACTTCGGTGCAAACTTGGGAGTTAGTCCAGGAGAGTGGAAAGGCAGTCGGAGCCACACGAGAGAACCGACGGGGAATGTGTCCTGAACAAGATCACGGTCGTGGCGATCTTTTTGGAGGGCTTGATTATCGGCTGTGAAGGACCGTGCAAGCTGACGACACTCTTCGGCATGTTCTGCCATTTCAGAAACTAGGCTGAACTCGGAGGCATCAGGATTGTATGGCAGAATTGTGTCGAGTGTGCTGCATGGGTCACGACCATATAAAAGAAAAAATGGAGAAAAGCCCGTTGTTGATTGAATCGCCGTATTGTAGGCATACGTCACGAAAGGAAGGACAACGTCCCAATTGGAGTGGTCCGAATCAATATACATAGCGAGCATGTCTCCGAGAGTTCTATTGAAACGTTCCGTTAGGCCGTTCGTCTGAGGGTGGTAGGCTGTCGATGTGCGGTGTACCGTGCGGCATGAATGTAAGAGCTGCTGCAGAACTTCGGACAAGAATACACGGCCCCTGTCACTCAGGAGCTCCCGTGGTGCACCATGACGAAGAACAAACCGATGCAAGATGAAGGTTGCAACGTCACGAGCACCAGCCGAAGGTAGCGCTGCCGTTTCGGCGTACCTTGTCAGATGGTCGGCAGCCACAATCACCCATCGATTACCACCAACAGAGCACGGTAGCGGGCCGTATAGGTCAATCCCAACACGGTCAAATGGGCGTGCAGGACATGGTAAAGGCTGCAGTTGACCGGGTGAATGAGGGAATGTCTTGCGCTGCTGACACAGGGAACATGAGCGAATGTGTTTGCGTACAAACGTGTACATACCCCGCCAGTAGTAACGTTGGCGGATCCGTTCATACGTCTTTAGCGCACCGGCGTGTGCGTGTTGAGGCTCAGCATGAAAATATTCGCAGATATCAGAGCGCATATGGCTGGGTATGACTAGCAGCCATTTACGACCCACCACTTGATAGTTGCGACGGTATAACAGGCCGTCTCTTATGGCGAAATGCGTTGCTTGGCGGCGAAGAGCACGAGGGTAACCAGAAGTTGATGTGTCAGAAAGCATATTCAAGAGCGAGACAATCCAAGGGTCTTTCCGCTGTTCGGATGGCATGTCTGTGACGCTGACGGAGCACAGGGGAAGGTCAAGGGCTGATATTTCCGATTCATCAGATTTCACGGGGGATCGTGAAAGCGCATCTGCGTCAGAGTGCTTTCGCCCCGATCGGTAGACGACGCGTATGTCGAATTCCTGGAGGCGTAGTGCCCAACGTCCGAGGCGACCAGAAGGATCTTTCAGTGAAGCCAACCAACACAGTGCGTGATGGTCTGTTACCACTTCAAAAGTTTGGCCGTACAAATAGGGGCGAAACTTGTTTAACGCCCACACAATCGCCAGGCACTCTTTTTCAGTAACAGAATAGTTGGCTTCTGCCTTAGTGAGGGCGCGGCTGGCATAGGCGACCACATACTCCGTAAAACCTGGTTTGCGTTGCGCGAGTACTGCACCAAGGCCGACGCCACTTGCATCCGTGTGTACTTCGATCGGCGCAGTAGGGTCGTAATGACGCAGTACGGGTGGTGAGGTAAGGAGTTGGCGCAGTGTTGTGAAGGATTCGTCACAGGCTTCTGTCCAATTCGAAAGATCTGCAGGGCCAGCAAGGAGTTTGGTGAGTGGAGCGATGATGGAGGCAAAGTTCCGGACAAAACGACGAAAATAGGAGCACAGGCCCACAAAGCTCCGTAGTTCTTTAACAGTAGTCGGCTTGGGAAATTCGGCAACAGCACGAAGCTTGTCAGGGTCGGGAAGAATGCCGGCTTTCGAGACGACATGACCAAGTATGGTGAGTTGTTTAGCCCCGAAGTGACACTTCTTCAGGTTAAGCTGAAGCCTGGCGTTTGTGAGGCACTGTAGAATCTTACGCAGACGAGTGAGATGCGAAGTGAAATCGGGTGAAAAGACCACAACGTCATCAAGATAGCACAAGCAGATGTTCCATTTGAGACCGCGTAAAATGCTGTCCATCATTCGCTCGAATGTGGCGGGCGCATTGCAGAGTCCGAATGGCATTACGGTGAATTCATAGAGACCATCTGGTGTGACGAACGCCGTTTTTGAACGATCAGACTCAGCCATTGGGACCTGCCAATAGCCTGAGCGAAGGTCAAGCGAGGAAAAGAATTCTGCACCTTGGAGACAATCGAGAGCGTCGTCTATGCGGGGAAGAGGGTAAACATCTTTCCTCGTAATGTTGTTTAGGCGCCTGTAGTCTACGCAGAACCGTATCGAACCATCCTTTTTTCTGACGAGTACAACTGGTGAAGACCAAGGACTACAAGAAGGCTTGATGACTCCACGCTGTAGCATGTCGTCTACTTGTTCTGCAATTACGCGACGCTCTGCCGGAGACACACGATAGGGGCGCTGGCGCAAAGGAGTACTCTTCCCTGTGTCAATTGTGTGCACAATTGCGTTCGTTCTTCCTAGAACCGCTTGGGGAAAGTCGAACGAATGCCTGAATTCGTGTAACAGGGTAAGAAGCTGCTCTCGTTGAGCCGGGGCTAGATGGCAGTCAATAGAACGATGAAATGCATCGGAGGACACACTGTTCGAGGCAAAGTGAGGAACCAACGCGTTCAGTTCCATATTCGGCTTGGTGTCGAAGAAATCGGCAGGCACGATAGTACCTTCATCGATAAGCTGAATATGGCCGAGCGTCTCGTTGCGGCGCAAACTGAGGGGGCACGAGTTCGGATTGGAAATAAATATTCCGGTAGTGTCTTTACAAAGCGCAAGAACGGCGAATGGCAGCGATGTGTGATGGCGGCTACCAAAGATGTGAGATGGCGTGAATAGGACGGTAGCGTCAGAAAGTGAAGTGCAGCAGGCAGGGACAAACTGGGCGCTGAAAGGAGGAAGGTCTATGTCCGTCGCGACGACAAGGTTAGCCACACTAGATACGGCCGCATCAACAGAAGGCGCATCACGAAACGGTAACAGCTCCACTTCGGCCCGAGCGCAGTCCACGACGGCGTGATGACGTGATAGGAAATCCCATCCTAGGATGACATCGTGGGAACATGAAGCCAACACGTGAAATTCAATGATGTACAACACGTCTCGAATAACCACTTTTGCCGTACAAGCCGCGACGGGCTCAATTTGTTGGGCGCTCGCAGTGCTCAAAGAAACTACGGGAGAAAGCATCGTCACTTTACGAAGAGAGCGGCAGAGTCTTTGGCTAATCACAGATATCGCGGCACCGGTATCGATGAGTGCAAGTGTTCGTACACCTTCGACGATTACATCGATAAGATTGGTGGGAGACATGCGAGGACTTAAACGATTAGACGATGACGCAGCTCGTGCCTCCGGAGCTGCGGCAGTTAGTTTTCCGTCTCAATGGAGGTGGGTCGTCGACGCATAGGCGACACGGAACGACGACTTGGTGAAGGGGAAGGTGAGCGGGAAGTAGAACGTCGAGAAGCGGAGGTTCGGGTGCCGGAAGCAGCTTGCGCATCGCGTTCGTGAATTTCAGGTGGCACATGAGGCGCGTGGCATGAAGGCCGAAACGAGTAGTCAGGGTATCTTGGTGTATTAGCTGCGAAGCGCCGACGACATAGACGCGCAACGTGGCCTGGAATCCCGCAAAAGTAGCATATCGGCCGGTTGTCAGCAGTGCGCCAAGGATTTCCAGCATGCTGCTGTGTAGCTGGAAACGGCGCGGTAGAAGGTCGCACAGGTTGTGGCGTATACAATGGCAGACGAGGCGGAGGCATCGCCGCGACGGCCGCATAAGTCAGTGGCGCGGCAACAGGTGTTGATGGAGAGGCAGGCGTAGGTAATGGCAACGCCTCGGAGACCTGCTCCTGAATAGCCTGTCTGATTGTCGGCGTTAGACGGTTCGTTGGTGCTTCGGTGGTCGGCAGATACGAGAGACACGAAAGCTGTCGTGTGACCTCTTCGCGTACATATACTTTTATCTGCTCCAGCAGGGTGCTGTCACCACTGACGGCCAGGGAAGCGAGAGAGTCGTCTGCTGTCGTTGACCTCCGAACTAATGCACGTTGCTTGCGAATCTCTTCCAAGTTCTGGCACAAGGTTACAAGTTCGGATACGGTACTTGGGCCCTTTGCCAGCAACATTTGAAAGGCATCATCGTCTATTCCTTTCAAGATATGCCTGATCTTTTCTTGCTCGGTCATCTCAGGGTTGAAGCGCCGGCATAAATCGATAACATCTTCAATGTAGCTAGTGAAGTTTTCGCCCTGCCTTTGCGCTCGTCCGCGTAGGCGCTGTTCAGCACGCAGTTTGCGCACTGCGGGGCGATCGAACACAGCTGCAAGGGTGGTCTTGAACGCGGCCCAAGTGGTAAATTCCGTACGGTGGTTTGTGAACCACAGGCTGGCGACGTCTTTGAGATAAAATGGGACGTACTCCAATTTCGAGGGGTCGTCCCACTTGTTGGCGGCGCTCACCTTTTCAAACAGCTGCAACCAGTCTTCCACATCTTGGTCCTCGGTGCCGCTGAAGAAGGGGGGATCCCGTTGGCGCAGGGTGGTAGGTACGATGACCAGTTGAGATTGGGCCGTGCTCTGCAGGGGGGTGCCTTGCTCGGTCGTCTGATCAGGCATTGCTGATGCAGTGGGCAGCTTCCGGCTTCGAAGTTCCAGGTTTGCGTACCCAGCACACTTCCACCACTTTGCAAGGGAGTTTAATAGCGACGCCAGGTAGTAGGCAGGCAGCCGGTAGGAACAGAAATGCTTGAGCCGTCCAGCGTCTACAGCTCGTGCACACACTCGCGCTTCGCACTCCGAGAGCGATGGTCCCACTAGTCAGTGCCTTGCAAATTCCCCACTACAATATATATATATATATATATATATATATATATATATATATATATATATATATATATATATATATATATATATATATTGTTAAGGCGTTTACTAGCCGGCAACGAGCGAGAATGTACAATGGCGACAGTCACAGTCAAGCACGGGCTCTCAGCGCGAGCGGCGTCCTTGTTGGGTAGCCCCACTAGAAGGTACTCAAGAGTTCGACCCATTTCAGCGTTCGGAGGCTTCGCTACAATTACCCCGGGGTCGAAGAGGGAGCCGCCTGGCGACCTAACAGCTCGTTACTATGAGCGGGTCATAATAAGCCTTCAGGCGCTCCACGTTGACGATGTCTCGCCCACGGCGGCGCATGTCCGCAGATTGTTCAACGGGTTCGATCAGATAGTTGACGGGTGAGGTGCGCTCGATGACACGGTAGGGGCCTTCGTATTTGGGACGTAGCTTAGAAGAGAGGCCAGCTGCAGAGGTCGGGATTGAGAGCCATACAAGCGCACCAGGAAGGAACGTGGGCTCAGAAGTGGTGGAGCCATCACGAATACTCTTCTGCCGCTCTTGCTCTTGCGTTGTAAAAGTCTTGGCAAGCTCGCGACACTCTTGAGCAAGCCTGGCTGTCTCGGAAATCGGTGTACACTCAGATGGATCCGGCGTGTACGGGAGTATCGTGTCCATGGTGTGCGACGGGTGCCTTCCGTACAGCAAGTAGAAAGGTGAAAAACCAGTCGTGCTCTGAGGGGCGGTGTTGTAGGCGTAGGTGACGAAGGGCAGTATATTATCCCAATTAGTGTGGTTGGCAGCGACGTACATAGAAAGCATGTCGCCGAGGGTGCGGTTAAAGCGTTCGGTGAGGCCATTCGTCTGTGGGTGGTAAGCAGTAGTTTTGCGGTGGACAGAATGGCACTCCGTCAGAATGGCTTCGACGACTTCCGACAAGAAGACACGGCCTCGATCGCTGAGGAGCTCTTGGGGTGGTCCGTGGCGCAGTATAAATCGATGCAGCAGGAAGGACGCAACATCGCGCGCAGTAGCCGCAGGGAGAGCGGCGGTTTCGGCGTATCGCGTTAAATGATCAACGGCAACGATGGCCCAGCGGTTACCAGCCGACGTCAGAGGAAGTGGTCCATACAAATCGATACCTACGCGTCCAAAAGGACGGTCAGGGCAAGGTAACGGTTGCAGACCGGCGTGCGACATGTGGGCTGACGGTTTACGGCGTTGGCAAGTGAGGCAAGAGCGAACGAACTGCTGCACATAGCGGTACATGCCACGCCAAAAGTAGCGTTGTCGAATGCGATGGTAGGTCTTGAATACCCCAGAGTGCGCGCATTGCGGATCTGAATGGAAGGATTCACATATTTCTGACCGCAGACTGCGGGGTATCACGAGTAACCACTGCCGGCCGTCGGCGTCGTAATTGCGTCGGTGTAGAAGGCCGTCACGGATGGTGAAATGGCGAGCTTGACGACGCAAGGCACGCGTGGATGGCGTTGCGGATGGATCAGAGAGCATGTCGATGAGCGGGCCGATCCAATTATCTTTTCGCTGTTCGGTAGCGATGATGTCAACATCAATGGCAGAAACAGCAGCCATGGATACTGAGCAGAGCTCATCACCTTCAGGCAGAGGGGAGCGCGAGAGGGCGTCGGCGTCAGCATGCTGGCGTCCATTGCGGTACAGCACGCGGATGTCGTAGTCTTGTAAGCGAAGAGCCCAACGGGCGAGACGGCCTGAGGGATCCTTCAATGATGAAAGCCAGCATAGTGCATGATGGTCGGTGACGACATCGAATGGGCGACCATACAAATAAGGTCGAAACTTTGTAAGAGCCCAGACGATCGCCAGGCACTCTTTCTCCGTGACGGTGTAGTTTTTCTCGGCTCTCGTCAGCGTACGGCTTGCATATGCTACGACATATTCAGGGAATCCGGGTTTTCGCTGCGCCAGGACAGCGCCGAGGCCTACACCGCTGGCGTCTGTGTGCACCTCCGTTGGGGCTGTAGGGTCGTAGAGGCGTAGAATGGGAGGCGACGTCAACAAATGGCGGAGCTTCGCGAACGCGTCGTCGCACTCGGATGACCATGAATTGAAGGGCCCGTTACTTCCAAGGAGCTTCGTCAGCGGTGATATGATCGTGGCAAAATTTCGTATGAAGCGTCGGAAGTATGAGCACAGGCCCACGAAACTACGCAGTTCTTTGACAGATGCAGGTTTGGGGAATTCGGCCACGGCCTGAAGCTTGGCAGGATCAGGAAGAATGCCGTCTTTGGACACGACGTACCCCAGTATGGTGAGTTGCCGTGCTGCAAAGCGGCACTTTTTCAGATTATTTGCAAGCCGGCATTGCTCACACGTGCGAAAACTTCTTTCAGACGTTGGAGATGCGTGGAGAAATCCGGAGCAAAGACAATGACATCGTCGAGGTAACACAAGCACGTGTACCATTTCAAGTTGCGCAGAACGGTGTCCATCATGCGCTCAAAGGTCGCAGGTGCATTACATAGACCAAACGGCATGACGTTGAACTCGTACAAGCCGTCTGGCGTGATGAAGGCGGTCTTTGGTCGAGCGTCGTCAGCCAAGGGTACTTGCCAGTACCCCGAGCGCAGATCGAGAGAAGAAAAAAAATCGGCTCCATGAAGGCTGTCAATCGCGTCATCGATGCGTGGCAGCGGATAAACATCCTTGCGAGTGATCCTATTGAGCCGTCTGTAGTCCACACAGAACCGCACAGAACCGTCTTTCTTCGCAACAATATATATATATATATATATATATATACACTCGTGCGGTGCTCCTTAGAGCATCCGCTATTTTTACGCAGTGCTTTTCTCGTCCGACTTCGTTACGCTTGAACTAGTTCTGAGCCGTCATACTGTCGAAAAGGTTAAATTTACAGTGCGCATTTGTACAGAGGCACGCTATATTCAACTTCGCCAACTGTAAACGTTCGGCGCAGGGCTACCCGGAATATTTTTTTCTTTTTTAGGGGTGGGGGTGCAGCAGAACGACTAACTTTGGCGATTGGTGGTCACTGTGAATACGTGTGAATATTTTAGTATACCCTGAAAAATGAGTTATGAAAACATTTTGCTGTGCTGGAGCGTTCAGGTACCCTTCCTCTCCCCTCTCTACTTATGACCTCCTGGTTATGCGTACGTTTGACATGGTATATTTTTTTCATCTCACAGCTTTTTGAGCACAGCTAACTTCCAATAAGTCGGCTCAGTTATTCTTAATATTGTAGACGCCTGCCCATCGAAGAAAGAGTCAAGGCAGAAGAAATTAAAATAAGACACACCCTTTCGAAATAATTTTCGATCTTTCACAAGGACTTTTATGGAGAATCCGCAGGGGCGCCTGCGCAAGTAGGCGTTTGGTGTGTAGCGACACCACGGACCCGAGCTAACGGGGGAGTTTTGACTCCCTCCCACGCCTAGCCATGCGTGGCTATGCCGTGTCCGGGGAAAAGGGCCTCCTGGGTGTTGAGCCGACGCTGGGTGATTGGACCTTTAAGGCCCCCCGGCAGAGGCAACACACCCCTTTGGCCCCGGCTTCACGTAGACGGCACCTCTGGGCTGACCCACCCAGGGGAAATCGGCAGTCGCCTTTTCCTATCTCTCTCTCCCTATATCTTCGTCATTTGTTCTCACTTTACATCTTTCCTGTCTTCTCCTCACTTCATTTTACTGCCAATTTTTCCTGGCGGCAAGGGTTAACCTTGTGTGGCTATCCAAACTAGGGTAAACCATACTGGGTTATAGTAACTGCGTACTGCTGGCGTTGCGCAGACATGCCCATATGCTCTGCCACGTCCCCTCGTTGGACTCCGTGGTGGGTGGTAGGCGCCGTTACCGAAAAATACACATTTTCTCATCGGATCCCCGACCCCCTCTTTAACTGATCGTACTTCGAAAAAGGTACGCACTGACGCAACTTTCCTACTTTGGCCCAAAAACAAAGAAACTTTCCCAAAATACCATGTCCTCCACTGCGAACAATCATCTACAAAAGCTAGAGCAATCTCACCCTTCCTTGTCGCCAAGTACTTGAGAGAGACCATTGGAACCGGTTATAAGGCCACGAAGATGGCAAGTGGAGATCTGCTTCTCAAATTGAAAGACAAGGAACAGCACAATAAACTCTCGCACCTTGTAGCCTTTGGTAACATCCCCGTCTCTGTGAGCGCACATCGTACCATGAATACAGTGAAGGGCATGGTATCGGACGAAGATTTGATGACACTGAGTAAAGAAGAGCTTCTTGATGAATGGAAGGACCAAGGTGTAATACATGTCCAGCGCATCAAAATCAGACGTAACAACAACGAAATAGCAACAAAGCACTTAATACTCACCTTTAATTCAACCACTTTACCTGAGTCTCTAGAAACTGGTTATATAAAACTTCATGTCCGACCCTTCATTCCAAACCCGAGGCGTTGTTTCAAATGCCAGCGATTTGGTCATGCATCCCAGAGCTGCCGAGGGCCGCTGATCTGTGCTAAGTGTTGCACAACCAGTCACAGTGCTGATAAATGTAGTCATGATGAGGTCCTCTGTGCTAACTGCGAAGGTAGTCACCCCGCATACTCCAGAGCGTGCCCAGCCTGGAAAAAAAGAAAAAGAAATAATAGCTATAAAAGTAAAGGAAAATATCAAATTCAGGGAAGCAAGACAACGGATGTCGTTAACATTGGCACTAAAAACACCTTTCGCCGAAGTGGTGCAACGAGGGGCGGCACCACAAAGGCCCTTGGCAGTTGCCCGGACCGCGCCTAGCGTGCCCAGGCCAACGCCACAAGCCCCTACGGCGGGAGCAGCCAGCGCTGCCCTGCCCACACTCAGCCTGTCCACACCAGTGACCTCTACAAGCTCTGGCAGCAGCCAGGGCAATCACGAGGCCAAGGGGCTTTATCGACCCCCAGCTCGGTGGGGACAAAGACTTCGTCGATCGAGGCGAAGTTTAAGCGACGCACAGATCGCTCTTTAGAGCGGGTGTCCAGTGCCTCGCAAGAGGCTATGGACACCAGTTCAAGCCAAACGGCGCAGGAAGCGCCGAAGGAGCGGCGAGCTTCGCTCGACCGCCCCACCAAGGACAGAACGCTGAATACAGGGCCTGACAAAGGCCCTGTAAAATGAATTAATCCCCGTCTTCTTTGCACACAGCACTTTTTCCCTTTTTTTCCACAATGGACAAAATCATACAGTGGAACGTAAGGGGAATGCTTAGAAATTTAGATGACGTCCAAGAGCTTCTGTGTAAGTTTAACGCGAAAGTGCTATGTGTGCAAGAAACGCACTTAACTCCTAAGCACAAGGACTTCCTACGACAATATATTATTTTCCGAAACGACCGGGAGGATCCTGTCGTACCATCTGGCGGTGTAGCCATTATAGTCGATCGTAGTATAGCATGCCAGCTTTTGAAGCTCCAAACGGCCCTAGAGGCAGTGGCCATTCGAGCTGTACTTTTTAACAAACTCATTACCATATGTTCTGTGTACATACCACCGCATCAACAGCTACACAGACGTGATCTGGAATCATTAATAGATGAACTCCCAGAGCCGTTTCTAGTTCTAGGTGATTTTAATGCACACAATGTCCCGTGGGGCGTTGCTCACTGTGATGCGTGAGGACATCTCATTGAACAGCTCCTTTTCTCTTCTAGTTTATGTCTTTTAAATACAAAGGAGCCTACGTATTTTAGCCTTGCAAACAACACGTACTCCTCCATAGATCTTAGCATTTCATCACCGTCCCTTTTACCTAATTTTAAGTGGAATGTTCTTAAAAACCCTTATGGGAGTGACCACTTCCCAATCATCCTGAGTGCGCCGAACAAAGATCAACTACCCCCGCAGGTTCCTTGATGGAAGATTGACTCAGCTGATTGGGAAGGGTATAGAACTCTTACACACATGACATTGACTGAGCTGTCTGCCCTGACCATAGATGACGCTGTCACGTATTTTACAGCTTTTATACTTGATGCCGCATCTAAATGTATTGCCAAAACGAGCGGCATGTCTTCTAAACGGCGAGTCCCATGGTGGAACGACGCATGCAGGAAAGCACGGACCACTCAGAACAAAGCATGGGCGTTGCTTCGCGATTCCCCTACAGCAGAAAACCTGAAAAATTTCAAGCGGGTCAAATCGAAGGCAAGGAAAACGCGCCGACAAGCTAGACGAGAGAGGCGGACAAAGTTTATATTGAGTATCAACTCGTACACAGATGAGGGAAAAGTGTGGAATAAGGTAAAGAAAATTAAGGGCCAACAAACGTACTCTCTTTTACTAGTAAATAGCCTCGGGCAAAGCTTGGAGGATCAAGCCAACTTTCTTGGCACACATTTCGAACACATATCGAGCTCCTCACACTACTCTGAATCTTTCCAGAATTACAAGGCACGAATAGAGAAACTAAAGTTAGAAAGAAAATCTGCAAGAAATGAGGCATATAATGCACCATTCTGCTTAGCAGAACTGCGAACAGCACTCAGCTGCTGTAATGCATCTACCCCAGGTCCTGACAACGTAATGTACGCGATGCTGAAGGAACTACCCTCCGAAACTAAAGAAACCCTCCTCTCTCTTTATAATCGCATATGGTTTTCAGGTGTGATCCCCTCCTCCTGGAAGGAGGCTGTTATGATTCCAATTTGGAAGCAGGGAAAGGATCCCTCTGCTGTATCAAGTTACAGACCTATAGCGTTAACAAGCTGCCTGTGCAAACTATTTGAAAAAATGATTAATTGCCGCTTACTCCACTACTTAGAAACAAACAAATTGCTCGACCCACACCAGTGCGGGTTTAGAAAGGGCCGATCTACCACTGACCATCTTATACGTATCGAGGCACACATACGTAAGGCTTTCGTTCATAATCAGTTTTTCTTATCTGTGTTCCTTGACATAGAGAAGGCCTACGATACTACGTGGAGGTTCGGAATATTGAGAGACCTCTCACCACCGACACTGAACATAATACGCGGTATTATGTTCAGTGTCATTGAAAGCTATCTGTCTGATCGCACCTTTCGCGTTAGAGTGAGCAATGCTCTGTCCCGAACATTTGTACAGGAAACCGGAGTGCCACAGGGTGGGGTGCTCAGCTGTACGCTCTTTATTATAAAAATGAATTCTCTCCGTCTGTACATCCCACGTATTATCTTTTGTTCAACATATGTCGACGATGTGCAGATAGGTTTTCAATCGTGTACTCTTGGGATCTGTGAGTGACAGCTTCAGCTCGCCCTTAACAAGGTATCCAAATGAGCTGATGAAAACGGGTTCAAACTGAACCCACAGAAAAGCACCTGTGTCCTGTTTTCACGAAAAAGAGGCTTGCACCCTGAACCTGAACTGGTCCTTGAGGGTGAGCGTCTACCCGTAAACACAGAACATAAGTTCCTAGGTATAATTTTAGATGTGAAGTTAAGCTTTGTACCGCACATAAAACATCTTAAAAATAAATGCTTGAAAACAATGAATATCCTAAAGGTGCTGTCACGAACAACGTGGGGCAGCGACAGAAAGTGCCTCATGAATCTGTATAGAAGCCTTATACGCTCACGTCTTGAGAATGGGTCAATAGTCTATCACTCTGCCACACCAAGCGCTCTGAAATTGTTGGACCCTGTTCATCATCAAGGCATCCGCCTGTCCACAGGCACCTTTAGAACAAGCCCAGTTGAAAGCCTTTATGTAGAGTCGGACGAGTGGTCACTCCATCTGCAGAGAACATATTCTTCCTTCATATATTTCCTTAAAGTAAATGCGAACAGTGAGCAACCTGCATATTCCACCATCAACGACCTGTCCAGCTCTCAACGTTTTTACAATCGACCCGCAATGGCACGCCCTTTCTCGCTGCGTATTAGACACCTAGCTGAAGAAACAGATGTCCCACTGCTTGAATACCACCTCAGCCACCCCGCTCTGCGGCTCCCGCCATGGCAGTGGCAGGTTATAGACTGTGACACATCTTTCATAGCTGTCACAAAGCATGCCTTCCCCATACACATTCGGATGTATTTCTTAGAGCTGCAACATAAATATGACTGTCCAGAATATTATACTGATGCATCCAAGTCTCATACTGGCGTCTCCTATGCGGCGGTCGGCCCATCCTTCTCGGATGCCGGCGTTCTGTCCACCAACACAAGCATTTTTACAGCTGAGGCTTACGCGTTATTCGTAGCCGTTAAACACATCAAAGAATTGAATACGCCAAGGGTAGTTATATACACAGACTCCCTGAGTGTCGTAAAAGCGTTGAAAAATCTTAAAAACACAGAAACCCTATAATTATATCTCTCTATTCAATACTCTGCGCGGCCTATACTTCCAAGCAACATATCGTCGTGTGCTGGGTGCCAGGACATCGCGAGATCGAAGGAAATGTGTTAGCCGACCAGCTCGCCACGTCAATTAACGGAAGCTCCGCCAACTCTTCAGTTGCTGTCCCTATAATGGACCTAAAAAAACCAAACAAACGGAAAAAGCTCAGGGCTTACTGGCAGAAGTTATGGGATCAACAAACTCGTAACAAGTTGCACTTGATTAAACCATACCTCGGTAACTGGCCACCCACGTCGAAAACACGCCGTACAGAGGTCAGTCTCTGTCGGCTTAGAATAGGACACACACACAGCACGCACACACGCCTTTTTTCCGGTGGTGACCCACCCAGCTGTCAAAGATGTGGCAGTCCACTTACAGTACTTCACATACTCCTTGAATGCTCTGAGCTAGAGGCTTACAGGAAAAAACATTTTCCACTAGCGTACAAGGAACACATACCCCTTCACCCAGCTATGTTTATTGGTCGCGAACCTCTATTTAAATATAATGCATTGAATGCATTCTTAAAGGAAGTAAATACCTTCCATGTTATCTACTCAAGTGATCGGTAGCACGGCCTCCGAAAGGAGGCTGCTGCTGCGGATGCTACATCCAAAAGAGCACCTGTCTCCCGGCCCTTGGGACCAAGGGCGCTGGCGAGAAACCGGTGCTAATATAACGCTCCTATTTTTTGATGTCATGACAACTAAAGACTCATTCTCACCAGGCATGCTTCACTTCACTTTCATGATTTTAATAAATATATGTCTTATGCATTTTTAGAGCGCAGAATTTTAGGCCCTTTTACAGCCATTCACCATAACCATTGCTCTCATCCAATATCATTTCCTGGCGCTCTTTGGCCATCACCGGCCCTTGCGCCACTAAACAACATATATTATCATCACTTTTATGGAGCTCAAATTTAGTAGAATGATGTGTGATACTTCAAGGGTTATGACATCATGTGCTAGACAGGAATGATGGGCAGGTAAAAAAGCGCACCAGAGAATCCGAAGCCCACAGCAGTTGCTACACGCGGCGCGCGGCTCTTTCAGTACTATTCGACTGCAGCACCGCTGCTATGGGCGACGCGGAAGGTATCAGGGGACGAGGCGCGGTCACGCCACTGAACTCTACTTTGAGTGTTCTCTGACGTGAGGTAACGGCGAGATTGGGCTATACACCAGAACACAGCGAGCTCAGTGCTTTCTGCCATATTGAAAAGCACGTGGCGCCGTCTGTTGCAAGCGCGGCGATGCAACATTCCCAGCTATCAGGCGAGCACACGCTCTGCAAATCAAACGCGAAACTTCACAGCTCGAGTCCGGATGCAAGCATGTTTCGCCCTGTTCCTGTTCTGGAAGTTTGTGCTGATGTCGTGTGAAACGTCGAGGAGACCTTCCTCGACAGTCCAAAGTGTCTGCAGCACGTGCATTGCAGGCCGCGGAAACAGCTTCGTCAGGTACGTACTATTGCGATTGAAAGAAGCGCCAACAGCGGAAAGCGTTGCTTTCGACTCAGTTGAACTGCGGCGTGCCTTGGCTGTGACAAGGCAGAATTTGTGCTGTAAGCCGGCGTCAACGTAGCGCTAGAATCTGGTTCCAGCTTACGCCCATGCACCGCATAAGTACCAACTGCCAGTCCTGTCGGGCACTGGGAACACACGTGCGGTGCAAAAGTGCCAGCCAGAACAAGATTTTAAAATGCTACGTGACGCTGGTCGAAAGCACATGTAGATTTGACTAGTGACAGTCAAGGCATGTCGCAGTTCGACCGGGTCGAAAGTCATGCTTTTCGCGCCGTTCACGCATCATGACAGTAGGCCGTTACGGTTGTACTAAATATGCGCGGTGCGTGCATTCACGCGTGAGTCGTAATATGTATATTATATTATTGACATGCGGCCTGTGAAAGAGTATGGTAATAGTTTTGTGCCTCATACTGTATGCAGGTATACTGCACGCAAATCGCTGCTGTAAAATAAAACAGCTGGAGTCACGCTTGAATAAACACAATAAGTTTAATTACTCCTACACTTCACAGGGCTCCACGTTTTTCCTGCTGATTGAGATTCCTGCTTATTGAGAAGGCGGTGGAGCTCAGCGTTTTTTGTTGTGGACGGAAATGTGTGCAATCACAAAACACCGCACCTGCACGATTCCCGCGATGCGCTGTGATCTTCTTAGGCAGTGCTCAGCAATCTCTTCCTTTTGCACTGCTTTTTGTGGCATCAGATGACAGCGCAGTGGTACTGGTATACCAAGATGACATTTTATAAGCAGGAGCAGCGTGAGCAGGCGTTCTTTCGCGTATTAAACTCCCAAAGCCACTGCATTCCATGCTATCTAGGCGCACCTCGGCAGTTGCAAACAAATTATGGCGTCTCTGTGAGCGAGAGTATACCGCCGAAGGTGCCTGGATTTGAGATAGACGTACTGTCGTCTATAGGTGCCAGCACCGTACCACGAAAGTGTGCATAAACGGTTGGTGGCGCTTATACAAGTACAGGCAGCGGCGCTACGTAGCATGTGGTCTGAGCCGATTGTTGGAGAATAAAATGCCTTGACTACGGATTACTATGAATTTCTGCGCTCTTCTCTACTGAATCGGTGCACGACGACTATGCAAAGTTAACATTACCCGCGAGTAAAGCACATTCTGCCTTTCACCGGGATGCTCGCCCTGGGTGACTGTCTTTACGCTTTCGCACAAAATCATGCCTTTGCTGTGTTGTTTGTACGTGGTTAGCTTCTGTTCCGCCTGCTACGCACTGCTGCAGCGTGACTTCACTGCTTATTTACATCTTTGTCATCTGCATACTACAAAAAAGAGAGAAAGAACGTAAAAAGCCTGCATATCTGTGCGATTAGCTCGGGACCATCGTTCGCACCTTACACGCCTACGAGTTTGTTTTCTCTCTCATTCTGAATCAGATTGTCTGGCAGGGCACCCCAAGCTGGGGCGACCTCCAGGTTTAGGCAATCTAAGGCCCATATTGTAATGTCCTGTGTCGGCAAGGTGGCAAAGCACGTTATTTACAACCGTATCTCTAAGTACATAGAGAAGAAAGGTATTTTTCCTTGCAACATGGTTGGGTTTCATCCGTCTTTGTCCGCACAGGACACAATGAAGCTGCTCAAACATCAAATCATAGACGTGAACATAAGGGGCGTAAGAGGCATCTTGGATCTTCACTTGGAAAAAGCGTTTGACAACATCTCTCACGCGCACATCTTAAACTCCATTTCGGAGCTTGGACGGGGCGAAGCCTTCCACAAATACGTTAGCTCCTTTCTCGAAACCAGGAAGGCCACGCTCAATATTGGAGACCTCAAGTCCTCTCCCATAGCACTGGGTCCTAAAGGCGCGCCGCAAGAAGCGGTGATATCCCCGCTTCTCTTCACCATAGCTATATGCAAGTTGTCCACACTGCTATCTAGCGTGAAGGGCATCAGCCATACGCTTTACGCTGATGATATTACCATCTAGTGTCCCGGAGGTAGCGAAGGGGAAATCGAGACTGTACTCCAGGAAGCCATCAATCAGACAGAGCTCTTCCTTGCTGGCACAGGGTGAGGTGCTCCTCGAGTAAATCGGAGCTGCTTTTATACATGTCCCAGTAGAAAAGGACATAGGCCAAAAAAACTGAAAGCCTTTATTAGAGGTACACATTGTACTTCACACTGAAAGTGGCACGCCCATTCCGAGAGTGGACGCTATTAGAGTGCTGGGCATGCTTATAAAGTCGCAAGGGTACAACGGTCAAACCATTGCTAAGATTTCAACCAAGACAGAGAACATGATCAGGTTGTTTAATAGGGTTTCGAACAGAAGGGGGGACTCAGAGAGGACAATCTACTGAGGCTCTTTCATGCACTCCTTATGAGTCACATAACGTACGTTGCTGCTATGCACTCTTGGTATGTATTCGAAAAAAAGTATGTATTCGAAAAAAGCAGGCTTTGAGAGAGGCAGTGAGCACAATAATAATCGATGGTGAAGTTACCTATGGATGGAAACTTAGCAGGATGAGCATAATCTATAAGGGAAAGGGGGACAAAGCTGACATAAACAACTACCGTCCTATAACAGTGACATCAGTGGTCTACAGGTTGGCGATGCAGATTATAAAGGAAAGACTACAGGCATGGATAGAAGATGAGGGGGGCTGGGGGAACTGCAGAATGGGTTTCGGAAACACAGGAGGTTGGAAGACAATCTGTTCTCACTGACGCAGTGCATCGAAATAGCAGAAAAGGAACACAGGCCCCTGTGGCTAGCATTTTTGGATATCAAGGGAGCGTACGCTAGCGTGGTTCAAGAGGAATTGTGGGGAATACTGGACACACTAGGCGTGGAACATGTAGTCACTAATCTTTTAAAGGGTATCTATGAAGGTAACAAGGTAGTTATAAAGTGGGAAAAACAGGTATCCAAGCCTGCAGAGGTAAAACAGTGGCTTAGGCAGGGGTGCCCCCTGTCACCCTTTTTATTCATGATGTACCTACAAGGATTAGAGGCCAAAATAGAGGGAAGTGGACTGGGCTTCAACCTCTCTTTAGTCAAACAAGGAAAACTCATTGGTCAGGCACTACCAGCAATAATGTACGCAGATGAAATAGTGCTAATGGCCGACAACAAGGAAGATTTGCGGAGATTGATGGACATCTGCGGTAATGAGGGCGATAGGTTAGATTTTAGATTCAGTAAGGAAAAATCAGCAGTCATTATTTTTAATGATAATGAAGGTAGTGAGCTTAGAATACATAGGTCACGCTAGAGATAACAGATAAATGCAAATAACTGGGCGTATGGATAAGCAATGGGACCAAGTACATAAGGGAACACGAAATATACGTGACGACTAAAGGTAACAGGACTGCAGCAGTGTTGAAAAATGGGGCACTGTGGAACTACAATAGGTATGATGTTGTGAGAGGAATATGAAAAGGCGTCAATACTTCTGGTCTAACGTTCGGCAATGCGGTTTTGTGCATGAGATCAGAAGTTCAAGTAAGATTAGAAATTAAGCAACATGGAACAGGTAGGCTCCCCGCAGGGGCGCCTGCGCAAGCAGGCGTTTGGTGTGTAGCGACACCACGGACCCGAGCTAACGGGGGAGTTTCTACTCCTTCCCACGCCTAGCCGTGCGTGGCTTTGCCGTGTCCGGGGAAAAGGGGATCCTGGGGGTTGAGCCGACGCTGGGTGATTGGACCTTTAAGGCCCCCCGGCAGAGGCAACACACCCCCCGGCTTCACGTAGACGGCACCCCTGGGCTGACCCACCCAAGGGAAATCGGCAGTCGCCTTTTCCTATCTCTCTCTGCCAACATCTTCGTCTTTATCTCTCACTATCTATCTGTCCTGTCGTCTACTCTCTTCTGTTTACTTCCATTCTTCCTGGCGGCAAGGGTTAACCCTGTGCAAATAGCCTACCTTGGTCTAGGCGCATTGGGTTATGGCAGTGTTGTACGGCTGACGTCTGCAAGCTTTCAGCACCTGCAAACTTGCAGCGTCCCCTTGTTGGGCTCCGTGGTGGGTGGCCGCCAACGCTGCTGAACAAAAATAAGACCGGCATGCATGGAGCATTCTCTCTTCTGTCTGATCGTACCGGCTTAAAGCGGGTACGCACCGATGATATTAACTTTTTTAACCAGCCAACAGAAACTTTTCCCCATTTCCACGTCATTCACTGTGAGAAAACTGGAAAGCAAGCCAGAACCATCTCTCTTTTCCTGGTTTCTAGATGTCTTACCGAAACTCTTGGCACAGGATACAAGGTAACCAAAATGGCTAGTGGAGACCTTCTCCTCGAAATCCGTGACAAAGAACAATTTAAAAAGCTAGACCGTCTTTCAGATTTCGGTGGCATACCAGTAACCATAAAACCACATAGATCAATGAACACAACTCGCGGAGTGGTATCTGACATGGACTTACTTGACTTGACTGAGACTGAACTTTTGGAGGGGTGGAAGAGCCAAAATGTCACTAATGTACAGAGAATCATCATCAAAAGAGATAATAAGGAAACACCGGCAAAACACTTAATACTCACATTTGCATCCAGTAAACTACCGGAATCTATTCAAACAGGGTACACAAAGACGTCTATCAGGCCGTACATACCAAACCCTCGTCGTTGCTTCCAATGCCAGAGGTATGGCCATGGCTCTAAAACCTGTCGTGGTCGCCAGACTTGTGCACAATGTGGAGTCCTAGGCCACGTGTCTGAGAACTGCAAACAACCGCCACACTGTGTAAACTGCGAAGGAAACCATGCCGCATATTCACGCTCCTGCACATACTGGAAAAAAGAAAAAGAAATAATTACGTTGAAGGTGAAGGAGAACATTACATTTAAGGAAGCACGGCGAAGAGTCGCTTCATTCTATGGAGCTACATACGCTGATGCGGCGCGTCAGGGGGCACCGCCGCACCAGCCCTCGCCACTCCTTCGGCCGGCGCATACCGAGCCGGAGGTTGTGGCACCTGCCCCCAAGGCGGTTGTAGCCCAGGCTACACCGCCTACTCCCAAACAGAGACCGGAGACTCCAGAGTCCTCGGGTCTCAAGGCCTCACCTCCCCAGGCGAGGCCCGAAATTCAAACTAGCAGCCCGCACGTGCGGGCATCCAGTGCCTGAGGAGGCAATGAATACGTCAGTACCCTTGGTGCCGAAAGAGCGGCGTGGCTCCTTGGAGCGCGCCAAGAAAACAAAAAAGCCGATAACAGGGCCTGGTGACGGCCCTGTTAAGTGAACTCAAACTCCCTGTCTAAACAGCCACTCGCTTTTCGTACACACAGCACTATTTTACATTCACCATGAACACTCAAATTATACAATGGAACGTCAGGGGCCTTCTCAGTAACCTTGACGACATCCAAGAACTCTTACACGAACACTCACCAGAAGTGCTGTGTGTACAAGAAACACACCTTAATTCAAAACACACAAATTTTCTTCGTAAATACGTTTTTTTCCGAAAGGACCGTGTTGATGCTATGACATCATCCGGAGGTGTTGCCATCATAATGAATCAAGGAATTGCATGCACACACTTACAACTCCAAACATCCCTTGAGGCAGTGGCTGTTCGAGCAGTTCTTTTTGATAAACTGATCACAATCTGCACTATATACATTCCTCCTAGCTATCAGCTGCAAAAACGTGATTTACACTCTTTAATTGATGAACTTCCGGAGCCCTATGTTCTCCTTGGAGACTTTAATGCGCATAGCAGGCTATGGGGTAACTCTCGCTATGACGCGCGAGGTCGACTGATTGAACAGTTCTTTCTCTCCTCGAGTGCGTGTCTCCTAAATCGAAAAGAACCAACCTATTATAATCTCGCCAAAAACACCTACTCCTCCATAGACCTAAGCATAGTATCTCCATCTCTTGTGCCTCTACTCCAGTGGAAAGTCGTCAGTAATATGTACGGAAGTGACCACTTCCCCATAGTTTTGAGCACAAATACAGTAACTGAGTGTCCATAACGTGTCCCCAAGTGGCTCATAAACAGAGCCGACTGGGAACACTTTTATACCATCGCTCGTCTAGGTTGGAATGACATAAGTACTTTGAACATTGATGTTGCTGTCAACTACTTCACAGCATTTTTTATTGATGCTGCAACAAAATGCATCCCACAAACAAATGGACACCCTGGAAAACGGCGTGTGCCATGGTGGAACTCTAAATGCCGAAACGCGCGCAAACAGCAAAACAGAGCTTATAGGCTGCTTTGGAACTCACCGACAGCCGAAAATCTTGACACCAAGAAAATAAAGTCTCAAGGCAGGAGAACGCGTCGGTAGGCCAGAAGAGAAAGCTGGCAGAAGTTTTTGTCAGGGATCAATTCATACACACAGGAAGCTAAAGTCTGGAACATGGTCAGTAGGATAGCAGGAAAACAAGTACACACACTTCCACTCGTAAACACTCAGGGTGACACCGTGGAAGATCAGGCAAACTTCCTCGGTGCACACTTCGAACAGGTGTCCAGCTCATCCCACTATACTGACACTTTCCAAAAATACAGAACAAGAATAGAAAAGCAGAAACTCGAACACAAATGCACTAGATACGAGGCGTATAATCAAGCGTTCAGTCTAGCTGAGCTGCGAATGTCTCTAAACTCCTGCAGTACTTCTGCCCCAGGTTCTGACCGTGTCGTTTATGAAATGTTAAAAAACCTACCGATCGAAACACGAAAAACCTTACTTTATTTGTACAATGCTATCTGGTTTTCTGGCACTACCCCTAACTCCTGGAAAGAGGCTATTATAATTCCCATTTTGAAAGAGGGTAAGGACCCTTGTTTACCTTCGAGTTATAGGCCTATTGCACTCACAAGCTGCTCGTGCAAAATCTTCAAAAAAATGATAAACAGCAGACTTGTACATTTCCTTGAAACAAACAATTTGCTCGACCCATTTCAGTGCAGGTTTCGAGAAAGTAAATCCACCACAGACCACCTTGTTTGTATCGAGGCACAGATCAGGGACACCTTCGTCCATAAACAATATTTTCTCTCTGTATTCCTCGAAATCGAAAAGGCTTATGATACAACATGGCGTTTCGGAATTCTAAGAGACCTGTCCCACCTTGGCGTGTGCGGAAGAATGTTTCACATAATTTAAAGTTACCTGTCAAACCGGACATTCCGTGTCCGAGTGGGCACGGTTCTTTCCCAAACATTCGTCCAGGAAACAGGCGTGCCACAAGGTGGTGTACTTAGCTGCACACTTTTTCTCATCAAGATGAATTCCTTGCACTTGTCCATTCCTCGCAATATGTTTTATTGTACATATGTCGACGACGTCCAGCTTGGCTTTAGATCTTGCAATCTGGTAATGTGTGAGCGATAGGTTCAGTTAGGTTTAAACAATGTCTCCAAATAAGCAGAGGAAAACGGATTCCGACTGAACCCACAAAAGAGCACGTGTGTCTTGTTCTCCCGAAAGAGAGGCATGCACTCAGAACCCGACATTGAATTGAACGGTCAACGTCTGTCTGTCAATGCGGAGCATAAATTCTTAGGATAATCTTGGACAACAAGTTGACCTTCTTACCGCACATCAAGTATCTAAAAACAAAATGTTTAAAAGCCATGAATGTTTTAAAAGTGCTGTCACGTACTACGTGGGGTAGTGACAGGCAATGTCTCATGAATCTGTATCGAAGCCTCATTCGCACCCGCTTAGATTATGGGGCCATTGTTTATCAGTCTGCAACACAAAGTGCTTTGAAGATGCTGGACCCCGTGCACCATTTGGGCATCCGCCTTTCTACGGGTGCTTTTCGCACCAGCCCCGTAGAAAGCCTTTATGTTGAGTCAAATGAGTGGTCGCTTCATCTGCAGAGAACTTACATGTCCTTTGTTTATTTCCTTAAGGTGAAAGCAGATAAGAAGCACCCCTCATACTCTACTATTAATGATTTGTCGAGCTCCATTCTGTTTCAAAACAGGCCTTCGATGAGGCAGCCCTTCTCATTTCGCCTGAAAAGTCTAGCTGAGGAAACTGGAGTCTCACTTGAACACAGTTTAATGGCTCCTGTAGCATATCTGCCACCGTGGCAATGGCAGACTATAGACTTTGATGTGTCCTTTCTTGAAGTTACAAACCATGCGCCTATTGCCCATATCCGAACATACTTCCTGGAACTTCAACACAAATACAAACGCCCTGAGTTCTTTACAGATGCCTCCAAGTCCAACTCCTCTGTGTCCTACGCTGTTGTCGGTCCATCCTTTTCGGATGCTGGCCCTCTACATCCAGGCACAAGTATCTTCACAGCGGAAGCTTACGCGATACTTGTGGCAGCTAAACACATCAAACAATTACACATACAAAAAGCAGTAATTTATACAGACTCCCTCAGTGTGGTAACGGCTCTGCACAGTCTTAAAAAACAAAAAACCCGGTCCTCATCTCACTTTACTCCATTTTGTGCACACTCTACACACTCAAACAACATGTTTTAGTGTGCTGGGTGCCAGGGCACCGTGAGATTCAAGGCAACGTGAGGGCTGATCAGCTCGCTGCATCCGCCCACAAAAGCACTGCCCCTACACCCATATCAATCCCGGCCCTCGATCTTAAGCCGTCTCTCAAACGAAACCTCAGGGACTACTGGCAGAGCAAGTGGAATACACACACACAAAACAAACTACACATTATTAAGCCACACCTTGGTCATTGGCTGCCCGTATCCAAATCGCGTCATACAGAGGTAACACTAACGAGACTCAGGATAGGACACACATACACGACACACACACATATCTGTTGTCTGGCAATCCACCATTATGTGACAGATGTGGTGAACCCTTAACCGTCCTTCACATGTTAATTCAGTGTAACCACTTAGAAACTCTAAGAAAACAACATTTTCCATTACTCTACCGACAACATATACCTCTACACCCTGCATTGTTTGTCGGTAGAGAACCACTTTTAAGTCATAAATCATTGTTAGCGTTTTTAAAAGAAATTCATAGCTTTCATGTCATATACCCGGGCATACCGTAGCACGACCTCTCCAGAGAGGTTTTCGCTGCGGTGGCTACACAAGAAAGCACTTGCCTCACGGCCCTTGGACGCAAGGGTATGAACGAGTGAGGCACTTGCGCTAATGCCATACATATCCGCCATCGTTCTTATTATCACCAACTTTTGTTATCTACTCACACCACACACACCTTTCACGGCATGGTCATGATTTTATTACTTGTATGTTCTTACCCGCCTTACCGCGAGGAATTTTATGGCCCTTATACAGCCGCTTAACACAATCATTGTCTATATTTTTAGTAAGATGAACTGGCGCTCTTTGGCCGTGAAATGGCCCTGGCGCCACAAAACATCAAACATCATCATCATCATGGAACAGGTAGGCTTTCTTTGAAGCTCACGGGTATACACCAAATCAGGGAGTACAAGGTGATATGGGATGGACATCATATGAGGGCAGGGAAGCATGCAGCAAGATAAAATTTGAGAAGCGAATGAGAGAAATGGGGGAGGAGCGTTGGGTTAGGAAAGTATTCAGCTACTTGTACATGAAGAATGTCGTTACAACATGCAGGAAGCAAACAAGAAAATGGACGGGTAGAAAATGAACGGAAAATGGAGACTGATATGTGGAGAATCGGCATGATGAAGAAGTCCACACTTGAGATTTATTGAACTTCTTAGCAGGAAAGCCCCAAGGAAAGGATCTATGATAATACTCGGGGCAGTTCTCTTCTGTTTGGGGCCAGGACGGGAGTAATGCGAACCAAGACATATCGGGCCAAATACGAAGGGGCAGACACGGAATGCAGTGCGTGTGTAGAGGAGGAGGAAACTGCCGAACACTTGATAATGTTCTGTAAAGGGCTTCACCCTATAGTTCAGTATGATGGCACAGAGTTTTTCAAAGCACTGGGTTTCAGGGACAGGGAGGGCAAAATAGGCTTTAAGTGGGTAGAATTAACTAGAAGGAGGTTATCTGATTGGTGGCTAAAGTCAAGGCACGAGTGAAAATTAAACCCTTCACTGCAAAGTACCAGCCCTCAGCCTGACTATTTGGGGCCAGGACGGGAGTAATGCGAACCAAGACATGTCGGGCCAAATACGAAGGGGCAGACACGGTATGTAGGGCGTGTGTAGAGGAGGAGGAAACTGCCGAACACTTGATAATGTTCTGTAAAGGGCTTCACCCTATAGTTCAGTATGATGGCGCAGAGTTTTTCAAAGCAGTTGGGTTCAGGGACAGGGAGGGCAAACTAGACTTTAAGCTGGTAGAATTAACTAGAAGGAGGTTATCTGATTGGTGGCTAAAGTCAAGGCACGAGTGAAAATAAACCCTTCACTGCAAAGTACCACTCCTCAACCTCACTATTTAAAGGGGGAAAATAAATCTAGTTTTCAGTTCACTAAGTATTACGGCTTGGTGGCGTTATCCACCGCCCGATCTAAAGGGTACAGCCATATAAGTCCATCCATCCATCCAACAGAAAGCTGGCGGTGAATGGCCGCGTGCACTGCTAAGTTTCGGAATCCATGTTTACATCAAAATTTAAGTACATTCGTGCTTCTCGCAGGCTTTAACAGGTATGTATCCCAAATGCAGTCCATCTGGCGGTGGTGCCGGTGCGAAAATTGCATTTGAATTTGATGGTATTCGTCATTTTGTTTCTGTTTCAGCCTTTCGCAACCACGTGCTCCGACTGTCCCGGCATGTCGTACTGTTGCGGACCGCTGGGCGACTCAAGCGGTAAGAACAACACTGACGGGCTTTCTTGCCATGAAATGCCAGCTACCGCTGGTGTGCGGGAAAGGTGGCTTGCTGCGATCAGGAGGGACAATTGGTCGCTTAATGCAACTTTGAACTATACAAGAGTATGTAGCCACCACTTCCGATCAAAGGACTTCATATAAGAAAAAAAATCAGCGGCTCAAAAAGAATGCAGTACCATATGTATTTGCAGACTACCCTTCACATTTGCAGCCAAAGCTAACGACTAAACGAAGCACGGCAAGCATAATGAAACGTAACCGCGCTGCGACCGAACAGTCAACGTGCACCAGCAGCACCACTGTCTCGCGATTGCCGCCATGTGTAACGCTGACGCTTGGTTCTTAGGCTGAGGAATCGGAGCTTATGGACGCCACAAGTACTACAACTTACCCTGTACAATGTCACAGCGAATGCGTGCACAAGCCGTTCAGTATTATTTTTTTCGCTGCTGAACCTATTTATATGGGGTAGCCGAGGCAATATAGACATCAACCTTTCCACAGCAGTACGGTTAAAAAAGAACAAAGCAGAATATTATAGTACTAGCGAGAATAATTGTCGAAAAACAATTTTACGAGCATCACTTGACCACGTTTTCATATCGGCTTAGCGGACAACCTAAGCAACGCGACTCGACAGCAATAGCCACGATCAACGCAAGCCTGTAAAAAAGACTTGTAGCCAAGTGCGACAAGTGTTTCACTGCTTCTGTTTACGAAAGTTTTGTTCATGCTTGAAACTTTGTGAATACAACCGAAAACTCCACCATATAAAAGCTGCGAATACAGACCCCGAATGCGTTTCAATGAGCGACG
Source organism: Rhipicephalus annulatus (assembly GCA_013436015.1). Lineage (NCBI taxonomy): Eukaryota > Metazoa > Arthropoda > Arachnida > Ixodida > Ixodidae > Rhipicephalus > Rhipicephalus annulatus. The sequence goes on from WOVY01001245.1 coordinate 502,195, forward strand.
GCGCAGCGGCACCATGGATGAATGAATGAATATGGCTGGCTGGATGGATGGATGATTATGGCTACACCCTTTGAATCGATACTTAATGAACCAAAAACTAGATTTGTTTTTTTTTCCTAAATAGTTAGGTTGAGGATTTGTACTTTGCAGTGAAGGGTTTAACTTTTACTCGTGCCTCGACTTTAGCCACCAATCAGATAACCTCCTAGGTAATTCTACCCGCTAAATGTCTATTTTGCCCTCCCTGTCCCTAACCCCAGTGCTTTGAAAAACTCTGCGCCATCATCCTGAACTATATGGTGAAGCCCTTTACAGAACATTATCAAGTGTTCGGCAGTTTTTTCTTCCTCTCCACACGCACTGCATACCGTGTCTACCCCTTCGTACTTGGCCCGATATGTCTTGGTTCGCAATACTCCCGTCCTGGCCTCAAAAGCAACTCTATTTGTACAGCGGCGCGTGGCGTCTGAAAGCCGCCCTAAGGCCGACGGCCGCTTCCCACTGTATTCCGCTCCTTTTCCCAGGCACAAAAAAATAGAGGAGGCGTTGGACGAGCCAGTGGCTAAGCGCCTCGAGCCAGCGCCCGAGGGGAGTGATGTCGGTGGCGTCTCTACCACGGCCGTGTCTCTACCAACACTCCAGTCAGAGTCCCTTAATACTCCAGTCAACGCACGCGTGCGGCAGACGCCGATCGGCTCTCCCAGCCCACTTTGAGCTGTGGAACACTAGTTGGGGGAGAAGCGTAATCAAAGCAATATTGTTTTGCACTTGCAAACGAACGAACGCTTGGTTATCATTATTATGGTACACGATATCGAGTGTTTGGTCGAAAAATTACCAATAAATAACGAATACGCGTCGTTACTTAGGAATAAGGTAAACTGTAATAATTTCAACAAAATACAGCTGTGAAAATCACAGAATTCAGATCATTTCACATGCCACCACATTTACGAGAAGCAGTTCTTCGCAAGAAAAACAATTATCTCATGATGCCAAAGTTAGCTGAACTCTTTAATGTAAACAAATGCTCCGTGTGCTACAGCAAATATGGAACTTTTTTTATTTTTAAGGATTTGGAACTCATTTTTTCAAACACCCGGTACACATGTAGACATCGCCGACTGGTGCAACAAAAATCTAGGATTTCAAGGTGACTGTAAAATAAAACCAGTGTGTGTTGGGTAACCGTGGAGTGCGGTTGTTGTTCTTTCCTTCGGCGTTTCGCGCCAACCCGCGTGTTCGGGCTGGTCGGCGTCCCCGCCGGCCGCGTACGTCTCCGTCGGCCGTCTTCTTTTGCTGCTTCGTCGGGACCAGCCAGCCCCCAACACAGCAATGGCGACGAGGACCTGAAAGAACCCATTTTGTTTTCCGTGTTCGTCTGTTTCGTGCTTCTAACGGACCTACTCTGTTAACAATAGACGCTCTTTGTTCCCAGCAAGGTGGCTCCTGCGTGCTGCGTCGCTTCATTCCTTCTTCATTCAGCTACGCCGCCTCTGTCGTCTTCAAACAGTGTACTGGCGTCATTTTCATCTCGTCGGCACCTCTCCATTCTTCTTGCTTGAAATGGCATCTCCTATTCCACCTCTCCTATTTCTTCATTCGCCCGGAGACCCACCGCTTCCGTGGGCGGACTGGAAATTGGTGTTTCAGGCCTACGCAGACGCGGTCGGGGAGGACGCCAGCAACTCCGAGCGTCGCAAGGCCCTGCTGCTTAACGCGTTGGGCCCTGCCGGGTTAAAGCTCTTTTATACTTTGGAAGCCACCAACGCGTCGCTGACGCCAGCGTCGGGCGATGCCTTCAAGAATGCTGTTGCTCTTTTCGATGAGCATTTTAAAGATGTCTCGTGCGATTATTCGCACGCGTAAAATTCCAAGAAAGGCGACAATTGCCTGGTGAGCCAGTCGCCGAGTTCATTACTTCTCTTCGAACGCTCGCCGCGTCGTGCGGCTTCGGCGCGCTCGAAAACGATATGATCCGCCATCAGCTTTTCACCGGGGTAGCCTCGCAAAACGTCCGCTGCCGCATGCTTCAAAAGGGCTTCTCAATTTCATTATCCGAAGTTCTCTCAATTGCGCGAGAGGACGAGCTTATTCGCTCCCAGTTGGAGCAATTCGCTCCGCATTCAGTGCAGCAACTTTCCGCTGCGGGGGGCCAAGGCGGCGGCTCTTCGTTTCACGGGACGCGTCAACATGGCGGCCCTTCATCTTCGTCTCGGCGCGGCCGCCAACGTGGCGGCCTCTCTGCGTCGCGGGGGCGAGGAAGCTGGCGATGTGGCGACCCCATTCCACCAAATTCTGGTTTTCAGGAACAGCACCGGGCTCCTAACTCGCGTTCGCAATTTTCTTCTTCAAGCGCAACCGCGCATTGCTTTCGTTGCGGATCGGCTCGGCATTTAGCCAATTTTGCGCAGTGTCCCGCGAGAAACCGCACTTGTCTTGCGTGCTGAAAAATCGGACATTTTCAGTCCGTATGCAATTCCCATCCAGCAAATCTTCCGTAACCAGTTTCTTCGTCCGCTCCTCCGAGCACTGCACAAACCAATACGGTCACTGTTTTAAATGTGGATGGCCTCCACACTACGTCCAAGCCCAGCATCGTAGCTTCAGTGGGCCATGTGCCCTTGTCATTTCTCGTGGACACTGGTGCCTCAGTCTCTTTAATCAGTGCCGCTCACTTTCATAGTCATTTTTCCAACATTCGGCTTTTGCCTTCACACGTCGGTCTACAAACATATTCCAAGGGAACGATTGATAATTTAGGTCAATTTACAGCTCAGGTCTCCTATCTCAGTCGCACTGCTTCCATTACTTTATATGTAACAGCCAATGGCAGCTCACTTTTGGGGCGCGATGCCATCAGGGCTTTGTTCATCAACATCGTCGGTGCGTCTATGACGTGTGCTCAAGTCGACGTCCAAGATGATCTTCCGGCCAACGCGCCTTCTGAATTCCACCATTTGTTCACCCGTGAAGTGGGTTGTGTGCGTGGTTTGTGCATAAAGTGATGCGTCGACCAGGTGTGTGCCCTGTGCGTGCCAAGCTGCGCCGCATTCCTCTTCTCCTCTTCTTCTCCGTGAGCAAGTCTCTGCGGAACTGTCTCGCCTTCAAGCCAGCGGAATCATCGAGCCTGTCTCTGCTTCCGACTGGGTTTCTCCACTGGTCGTCATCAAGAAAAAAGTTGAATCCCTTCGACTATGCGTCGACTTACGAGAACCGAACAAGGTGATCGTCGTAGACGGGTTTCCACTTCCTCACATTGAAGAACTGCTTCATCAGCTCTCCGGAGCGGTATGTTTCTCCAAGCTGGACCTCGCGTCCGCTTATCACCAAGTTGAACTTTCTGAGTGCAGTAGAGACTTAACCACATTTGTATCGCACGAAGGCTTGTTTCGGTTTCGCCGCGTGTGTTTTGGGCTTGCATCTGCCCATGCAGTGTTTCAGAAAATGATGTCAATTATTCTTAAGGGTTGTAATGGCGCCCTTTGTTACTTGAATGACATTTTGGTGTGGGGACGTACTTGCGAAGACCACGATGCTAACATGCATACTCTTCTCAACCGCATCAGTGAATGTGGTATGAAACTTAATAACAAGTGCATTTTTTCTGTGAATGAGTTACAATTTCTAGAACATAATGTCAGTTCCCGCGGCTTGACACCTGTTTAATCTAAAGTTCAGGCCATTGTCAATGCCCCACGGCCTACTGATGCCAAAACCTTGCAAACTTTTTTAAGTCTTGTTGGTTATTATGCAAAGTTTGTTCCTCACTATGCTGATGTTGTTGAACCACTGCGTACTCTACTTCGTGAAGCACAGCCTTTTAACTGGTCAGCTGATGCTGAGCAGAGCTTCATTCGAGTTAAGTCAATACTGGCCTCAAAGCCAGCTGTTAGTATTGTGATGACGTTTATTCGAGCCGAGAAGTCGCAACGAGGTCGCAACGGAAAGTGGGCGTACGGCCAGTCTAGCAAAGGCGGCACAAACTCTCTCGCAAGCAGAGCACGGGCTTTTTGTTGTCTTCCGAAGGCGCATACGCGTTGGTGCGTATGCTCCACTACAATACCCCCGGGATGAAGGGTAGCCATCCTGGCGACTCAGGGAGTAGGCACAATGAGGGGGTCGTAGTAGGGCTTGAGACGGTCGACGTGTATGGTCTCGCGTCCTCGACGGCGCAAATCTGGTGATTGTGTTAACGGTTCGATGATGTAATTCACCGGGGAGGTCGCGTCAATGACACGGTACGGACCATGGTACCGGGCCAGAAGTTTAGAAGACAGGCCAGGAACGTGCGGGGGCACCCAAAGCCATACAAGGGAGCCAGCACGAAATGTAGGAGCTATGCGGTGAGCGTCGTCGTGTCGAGTCTTTTGTAGACCTTGAGCCTCACTTGTCAGAGACCGAGCCAACTGACGGCAGTCTTCAGCGTATCTGGCGACTTCCGAAAGTGGGGAGCACTCAGATGCATCAGGGCGGTACGGTAGTATAGTGTCGAGTGGGTGGGAAGGTTCGCGGCCGTACAATAGAAAGAACGGGGAAAAACCGGTAGTCGCTTGCGTCGCGGTGTTATAAGCGAAGGTAACAAAGGGCAATACAGCGTCCCAGTTAGTGTGGTCGGAGGAGGTGTACATCCTCAGCATGTCGCCAAGTGTGCGGTTGAACCGCTCAGTAAGACCATTTGTCTGTGGATGGTATGCGGTAGATTTACGGTGGATAATGTTGCATTCAGCGAGGATAGCTTGGATGACCTCCGACAGGAACACTCGACCCCTGTCACTGAGTAATTCCCGCGGAGCACCATGGCGTAGAATGAAGCTGCGGAGAATGAAGAGTGCAACTTCGTGGGCGGTCGCTGCCGGTAGAGCTGCAGTCTCAGCGTAGCGTGTCAGATGGTCGACTCCGACAATAATCCACCGGTTTCCAGAACTACTATATGGGAGGGGGCCATAGAGGTCTATACCCACGCGGTCGAATGGGCGAGCCGGGCACGGGAGCGGCTGTGACATGCCAGTAAGGTGCCGCGGAGGTGTTTTGTTCTGTTGGCAAGTGGTGAAAGACTGAACGTATTTGTGCACAAAACGATACATTCCTCGCCAGTAATAGCGTTGGCGCAGCCTTTCGTAGGTTTTCAGGACACCTGCGTGAGCACTTTGGGGATCTGCATGGAAATTCATGCAGATGTCAGAGCGCATATGAGTTGGGACAGCAAGGAGCCACTTCCGACCACCAGGCGTGTAGTTGCGGCGGTACAGAATGTTGTCACGTAAGGCAAAGTGGGCTGCTTGCCGGCGCAGCGCTCTCGTGGAAGGGACAGAAGACGGATCGGTAAGGTAGTCGACTAACAAGGCAAGGTATGGGTCTTTACGCTGCTCCGAAAGCATGTCAGTGCTGTCGAGGGGTGACAAGGTGGTAAAAGGGGGTGACAGAGAAGCCACATCTGGTGTTAATGGCGATCGGGAAAGTGCATCGGCGTCCGCATGTTTCGACCGGAACGATATACGACACGGATGTCGTATTCCTGCAATCGAAGTGCCCAACGGCCCAGACGTCCGGACGGGTCTTTCAAGGAGGACAGCCAACATAGAGCGTGGTGGTCTGTGACCACGTCGAAAGGACGGCCGTAAAGGTACGGGCGAAACTTCGTAAGCGCCCAGATTATGGCCAAACACTCCTTCTCTGTCACGGAGTAATTCAATTCAGCCTTCTTAAGAGCGCGACTTGCATAAGCGACTACGTATTCGGTTTGGGTGCCTTTCCGTTGTGCCAAAACTGCGCCAAGACCAACGCCGCTTGCATCAGTGTGAACTTCTGTGGCAGCAGTGGGGTCGTAGTGGCGAAGAATAGGTGGCGAGGTCAGCAGGCGGCGCAGCTGGTGAAATGCGTCGTCACATGCAGGTGACCATGCAGATATACCTTTGCTGTTGGAAAGCAGACTAGTCAGAGGTGCAATGATGGACGCGAAGTTGCGCACGAAGCGACGAAAGTAAGAGCAAAGACCAACGAAACTTCTTAGGGCTTTCAGTGATGTGGGCATTGGAAAGTCAGCGACAGCTCGAAGCTTATCGGGGTCCGGAAGAACACCGTCTCTTGTGATGACGTGTCCCAAGATGGTTAGTTTTCGGGCTGCGAAGTGGCACTTCTTGGTGTTAAGTTGTAGGCCTGCAGAAGCTAGACACGTCAGAATCTCGTGGAGACGACGAAGATGTGTCGGGAAATCAGCTGAAAAGACTACGATGTCATCTAGGTAACACAAGCAAGTTTTCAACTTGTGGGCCCGCAATATGGTATCTATCATGCGTTCAAACGTTGCAGGCGCGTTGCAGAGCCCAAATGGCATGACTTTGAACTCATACAGGCCATACGGCGTTACAAAGGCTGTTTTAGGGCGATCACATTCAGCCATTGGCACCTGCCAATACCCAGAACGCAGATCCAAGGATGTGAAGTACTCGGCGCCTTGTAAACAGTCAAGAGCATCGTCTATTCGTGGTAGCGGGTAGACGTCTTTCTTTGTAATCTTGTTTAAGCGGCGATAGTCCACGCAAAATCGAACGGTGCCATCTTTTTTCTTTACCAGAACCACGGGTGACGACCAAGCGCTTTGAGAAGGCTGTATGACTCCACGTTTAGGCATGTTATCTACTTGCTCCGTAATGACGCGGCGCTCTTCGGCAGAAACGCGGTAAGGACGCTGTCGCAGAGGCGAATGTGAGCCGGTGTCAATAGTATGAGTGACAGTCGTGGTGCGGCCCAAAGCAGGTTTCTGAAAGTCGAAAGAAGAGCGAAACTTGTTAAGGAGAGCAACAAGTTGGCTGCGATGCGAGGGGGGGAGGTCTGCGTCAATAGCATTGTCGAAGGCTGGTGAGCTTGATGGCTCAGACGCCTGAGTGATTGCGGCAATCTGACATGGCGTTTCGTCGGGAAGAATAATATCATTGATATGGTCGACAGGTTGCACATATCCTAACGTTTCACCACGAAGCAAGCCAATGGGGTAGTTGCAGTGGTTGGTAACCAGCATTACGGTTAAACCAGACGCAATCGTAAGAACGGCAAATGGGAGCACGATGCCCTTGCGCTCAGTAAAAACAGGGGATGGCGTAAACACCACCGTGGCGTCAGGTTGCGCCACACATGAAAGGCTAATAGGGACTGAAGCTTGATGTCGTCGTCAGCGATGAGTTTGCAGAGCAGTGGTGAATGGTCGGGTGGTGGAAATTCACAACTTGGCACTAGGGACACTTCCGCACGGCAACAATCGATGATAGCTTCATGACCTGATAAGAAATCCCAACCCAGGATGAGGTCATGAGAGCAAGATGGTAGTACAAAAAATTGGACGATGTACAAAACGTCTTGGATGACGACGCGCGCCGTACACACAGACGAGGGCTGAATGCGTTGCGCGCTAGCCGTTGACAGTACGATGCCACAGAGAGATGTGGTCACTTTCTTCAGTTTGCGACAAAATTTTGCGTTCATCACAGAAACGGCGGCCCCAGTATCAATTAACGCTTGTGTGGCGACTCCCTCAACATTGACATCAACAACATTTCGCGGCGAAAATGGAGGCCTTGATAATTGCGCAGAAGTTGCAGTTCTTGCCTCTGGAACTGCCCTGATTAGTTTCCCTCCTCAGGAGGTGGTCTACGACGCATAGGAGATGGCGATCGGCGACGAGGAGATGGAAAACGAGAAGTCAATGGGCGACGATCCGAGTCAGAGTGCCTCTGTTCGTATGCAGACGTGGTGGCCTGCTGCGACGCATAGGTAGGAGTTCCAAAGGAGGCGTACGCAGGTGTGGGACGGCGGCGGCAGTAGCGTGCAATGTGGCCAGCGATGCCACACGCGAAGCAGATAGGACGGTTGTCATGGGTGCGCCACTCATTAGATGGACGGAAGAAGCGAGGTGAGGGCCTGTAAACCGGAGGCGCTGCCGGAGGAGGTGGAGCCGATAAGGATACTGGATGCGGTGGGGGTCGCGCGACCACAGCTGCGTAGCTGAGAGGTGAAGATGGTGCAGGTGGTGCGTAGCTGACAGCTGAGAGATTAGATGCTGCAGAAGTGCATGCGTAAGGGGCCTGCACTGTAGGTAGGACATCGCAAATTTCAGTGCGTATGGCCTGCTGCAGTGTCGAAGGCAGACTTGTGGTGGGCGCGTCGCTATGCGGCAGCAGGGAAAGCTGTCGGGCGACTTCCTCCCTGATGAAGTCTTTGATCTGGTTGGACAGACTTTCTTGGCGAACGTTGACATTTGCGAGTGCGACAGCCGAGATCGAATCTGGTGGTGAGACACTCTGTCGGGCGATGGAACACTGACGGCGTAATTCATCGAAGCTCTGGCACAGGCTTACGAGGATCGCCACCGAGGTCGGGCTTTTCGCTAGCAACATCTGGAATGCGCCATCCTCAATACCCTTGAGAATTTGCCGAATTTTTTCTTCTTCGGGCATAGATGGGTTAACACGCCTGCAGAGGTCGAGCACATCCTCAATGTAACTCGTAAACGTTTCGCCAGGCTGCTGGGCTCTGTGGCGCAGACGCTGGTCAGCGCGGAGCTTGCGGACCTCTGGTCGGCCGAACGCTTCTGTTACGAGGGTCTTAAAGGAGGACCAGTTGGCGATGGCGGTTTCGCGGTTAGTAAACCAAAGCTTAGCTACGTCTGCCAAGTAAAAGATAACGTAAGCGAGTTTAGAGTCGTCGTCCCATTTGTTGCTGACGCTTACGCGTTCGTACAAGGACAGCCAGTCTTCGACGTCTTGCTCACCACTTCCGCTGAAGATTGGTGGGTCCCGCTGGCGAGTAGCGCCGGGGCAGGTAGACGGGGCAGCTGATGGTGCTGGCTGGGCTGGGACGGGCTGGTTGGCGACTGCGTCAGTCATGTTTCGCGGTAGTCTTTCAGGCAACTTGCGAGAGCGGAGCTCCAGGTCTTCTTGGGGATCTCAGCAGCCTCCACCAAATGTGATGACGTTTATTCGAGCCGAGAAGTCGCAACGAGGTCGCAACGGAAAGTGGGCGTACGGCCAGTCTAGCAAAGGCGGCACAAACTCTCGTGCAAGCAGAGCACGGGCTTTTTGTTGTCTTCCGAAGGCGCATACGCGTTGGTGCGTATGCTCCACTACAGTATTTTCAATCAGAAGCTTCCCATCGTCATCACGACGGATGCGTCCGATGTTGGACTGGGAGCAGTGTTTCAACTTGGTGATCAGCTGATCACTATTGCTTTTGCATCTCGTACATTTACCCCAGCTAAACGCAGATATTCAGTAGGAGAGCGTGAAGCTCTCGCGTGTCTTTTCGCCTGTGAGAAATGGCATGTTTACTTGTGGGGCCGGCACTTCACATTACGTACAGATCACCAAGCACTAGTTGCTCTTCTTTCTGCAGGATCCGAATGCCGCCTCCCCATTCGCATTTCCCGTAGGTGAGCCAAACTCATGTATTATAATTTCAGTGTTCAGTATTGTAAGGGTTCTATTAACGTGGTTGCTGACGCACTGTCGCGCCTTCCTCTTCAGATACCGGTTACTGAAGAGCGGGATGAGGAAGTTGTTTCATTAGCTACTTCCTGCATTGCTAAAACTGAGCTTCAGGCAGCTACAGCGACACATTCCACTTTGTCTCGAGTTCTCAAATATTTACGTGAATGATGGCCTTCCAAATGAGCTCTTGCTTCTGAATTCTTGCCTTACTTCGCAGTCCGACAGGAACTGTTTTGTGTCGAGGACTTGCTTTTCCGCGATGAACGCGTGATTCCCCCTGCTTCTTTCCGTAACAAGCTAGTACAGCTTGCCCATGAGGCCCATCCAGGCATTGTCCGCACCAAACAGAATCTCCGAGACAGGTACTGGTGGCCAGCCTTAGAAAAGCAGGACGAGCATGCAGTTTACAACTGCCATATATGTCAGGCAGCTGACAAGTCTGCTAAACCTGCATTTTCTCCGTTGCAGCCAGTCCAGTGGCCTGTTCGGCCTTGGCATTTTCTCGGCATGGACATCATCGGTCCTTTGCATAATGTTCCACAAAATGCCCGGTTCATTGTTTCCCTCATCGACTACCATTCCAAATGGCCAGAGCTTTGTTTCACACATACGGTTACTTCTGAGGTCATCATTGAATTTCAGCCTGGAAGATTTTCCTGATGCCATAGTTACGGACAATGGTCCACAGTTTCAGTCCCAACATTTCGAGGCTTTTCTTTCACAACGAGGAATTCAGCACTTGAGGTCATCAGTTTTCTATCCCCAATCAAATGGGCAAATCGAGCGCTTTAATCGCATTCTGAAGGAACATATCCAGATCGCCCAATTAAAGCAACGTCCCCTCGAGTAAGTCTTGACTGAATGTTTAGCTTCGTACAGTTTCACACCACAAGGCACCGCTGGAGTGTCTTCTGCTCAACTTCTCCACGGTAGGCAACCGCGAGTTGCTCTCGACATAGTCTCTTTGCCTCGTAACATAGCAGTGTCTTCTCCTGATCAAATCCGTACCAGGGTTTTTTTTCTCATCAACAAGCCATGAAAAAGTATGTCGACAGCCATCGAGGTGCAAAGCAGTCCAAAGTTCGCACTGGCGATCTAGTCAAGGTTTATGTGCCAGGCAAGCGCCCGAAGTATCGGTGTCCTTACAAAGTCTTGGACCAGGTTAGCCCCACGTCGTTTCGCTTAAGTGATGATAACATCTGGAATGCTTCGCGCCTTGTTATTTTCATACGGATTCGCCTTCAACACCTAAAAGTCTTCCCCATCACGTTCCGTCCGCGCCTTTCAACTATCCATCAGATTATTACATGTAGCCTCCATGTACAGGCATTTCTTCAAGGGGGGAGGAGTTACCAGTGGGTGTCGCGGGTTCAAGTAGACCAAGTCTTACGGTTCACTTCGAACCTTCAGATTTGGCTGAGACCGTTGAACCGGACTCCGGTCCGCAAAATTCTTCCGAAGCTCATGCTGCGACCTCTGATGAGACCGCGAATTTGAACGCTCGTTCAGAGCCTTCACAATCTTCCACTGCCCTGGATGTGTCACATTAGAGCACAAGTGACCAAGGTGCAGAGACACCTGATTCTACACCCAAAAGGGCCCGCCCTAAGCGGAAGTGGCAGAAGCCGCGTCGGTTCGAAGACTACATAATGTAGAACTCTTGTTCCGAACAGTTGTGTACATTTCTTTTGTTGTCAGTGCAATTTCAGGACTCATAGTGTATGAGTTCGGTGTGCCGCGCTCTGAATTTTCATGTGTTTCAATGTATATACCTTGTAAAATATGTTGGTATTGAGCATGTATAAATATAAACAGTGTATAGGTGAACTTTTTGTCGAGGAGGGGATGATTGTTGTGTTCTGGGTTTTCGGTTTCGGATTTACATGTGAGGATGCCAGGGGGCGCCGCTCTGGCATCTAGGATAAGGTCCCTAGATGAAACAAGGTAGCGTCACTCATTGTTCTCGAGCCGTCCTCCTCACTCTCTCGATTACTCCTCTTTTTTCACTGCCATCCGCGTCTGTAATTGGTGCATTACTTGCACGTGATCTTGCAAATGGCTGGTTGTGTTATTTATTATTATGCACAAGGTTCAAAACAAGTACGCATGCGCATATGGCTCCAGCCAGATTCTCGCCGCGACCAAAGACAAAATCGTAGCCAAAACACAAACTGAAGAGGAGGAGCGTTTCGGTGTGCGCTAAGTCGACCAAGATTGTTTCGCCATGCTCGTTCAATGCAACATCTGCGTTTTTCAGCAATGCTGCGTTGCCGTAAACAACAGAAAATGGTTTTGCTCTCTCTCTTCAACTTACCTCGTGCTTTCCGAGATGAAGCGAACCATGAAGTGCAACTATGAACCATTTCACGCGAATGCTTTCGTGCAACTCCGTCAACGTATGTCGACGCGGATCTGCGAAGCGAGTTCACTTGTCGGTTTTTATTCAAACGCCAGGCGCGCGTCTAATGCTTGTCTAGTGCATGCCAGTTGGTACAAATACATGTGGGTATGCACGTATACAGAGCAGCTGTAGGTTGTAATCATCGCACCTTCAGAAACATTTCACTCTTGACCAGTTCCCGCTTGAGCCGAAACGCGCTGCTTCAAGACACCTCACCAGTAGAACTCTCACTTTTCAGGAAGTTCCGAGCACCGCATCAGAATCACTTGGCATCACGATTGTCCAAATGGGCACATTTTAAAACAAACATCATCGCAGTGCTGCTGGACGAGTGTTCGTACCAGTCTGGTCGTAGTTTTTTTTCTAGCGTGTGCACAAGCCGGTTGTAATCAATCGTCACAACGTCACGACCCGTGGCCACTTACAGGATTCAGCAAGAAGCACGTTCACTGCGTCACAGCACGAACAAAACACAATCGGAGAAGCGGACTAGTTAGAACTGGACGAAATACCGCGGCCGTGGAACTAGAATGTACTACGCGAGACGCCATGGCTAGTGGTGTAAAGTATAGAACTGCACAACGTAGCCGGTTGAGTAACGCACATCCCGCTGGCTCTTGTGTTGTGCCGTTTATGTTCATAAAGGTAACTGTTTATTCTACGTCTTATTTCGTTCCATTTCGTTTCATTTACATCTATTCACCGTAGCAATGGAACCCAAACATTCGCTTTTGGATGAAAGTTTTAAACCTTCTAGGGGGCGCTTCAGGAACATAGGCGAAGAGGAAAGGGAGAGGTGTCGCTACCTTGGAAACTTGTTTCATCTAGGGACCTTAATCTAGGATTTCAAGGCGACTGTAAAATAAAACCAGTGTGTGTTGGGTAACCGTGGAGTGCGGTTGTTGTTCTTTCCTTCGGCGTTTCGCGCCAGCCCGCGTGTTCGGGCTGGTTGGCGTCCCCGCCGGCCACGTACGTCTCCGTCGGCCGTCTTCTTCTTCTTCTGCTTCATCGGGACCAGCCAGCCCCCAACACAGCAATTACCTCCCGGCGGTAAAAGTACCGTCTCGGTGCACATTATTATGGTCTTCAGAAGGCAGGTGGTAAGGTTCTAGCCAGCTGACGTGCACAACATCACTGGGTGTGGTTGCAGGCAGGATTGTGGTCTCAGATGCAGGAATGATCTCATAGGTGACGTCGGTTACCTGGCAGATGATACAGCAAGGACCCTTGTACCAAGACAACAACTTCTCTGATAATCTAACTCGACGAACAAGGGTCCCCAAGAGAACTAGAAAACCGCGTCAGAAGCGAACGTCAACATGCCGGCTGTCGTAGATGGCTTTCTGGGTGGCTTGCGAAGCCGAAAGTCTGGAACGGGTGATCTGACGTGCGTGGTCGGCACGAGCAATAGCGTCGCGTGCATATTCGGTTGAAGGCGTTGTAGTGGTTGGAAGTAGGGTGTCGAGTGGTAACGTCGGATCACGGCCATAAAGGAAATAAAAAGGGTCAATAACCAGTGGTATCGCGGCGTGAAGAATTCTACGCGAAGGTCACGTGAGGTAGCGCCAGGTCCCAGTCATGGTGGTTGAAGGACACATACATCGCGGGCATGTCCGTGAGGGTGCGATTTAACCGTTCGATAAGGCCGTTTGTTTGGGGATGGTAGGTGGTGGTCAACTTGTGCTGCGTCGAGGAATAGCGCAGAAGATTGTCGACTACTCGAGAGAAAAATGCGCGGCCACGATTCGTGAGTAAATGGCGAGGAGCGCCATGGTGTAGGGTGGAGCAGAAAGTCCACAACGTCAGTAGCGGTGCTGGTGGGGAGCGCTCGAGTGATGACATAACTAGTCGCGTAGTCTATAGCAACGGCGACCCACTTGTTGCCCGATTTTGACTCAGGAAAAGTACTGAGAAGATCCATAGCAACACGAAAGAAAGGTTCGGTTGGGATGAAGATTGGTTGAAGAAGTTCAGCCAGGGGCGCATAGGTCGCTTCCTGCGTTGACATTTATCGCAGGAAAATACGTAACGGCGAACAGACCTGGCCAGACCGCGCTAAAAGAAGCGGTGACGCACGCGATCGTACGTCCGAGATACACCCAGATGACCAGCAGTTGGTTCTTCGTGAGGCTCTTGCAGCATGGTTGAACGCGAATGTTTCGACACGACAAGGAGGAGCTCAGGGTCATCTGGCTGGAGGGTACGACGGTACAGCGTGCCATTCAGGAGGACGTACATGCGAGGCGAAGCGTTGTTCGGAGCAGATTCAAGACAGTCGATAAGTTGTCGCAGGGAGCATCATGACGTTGTTCATCGCCAATCTGAAGAAACTGGGAGATTGACATGACGCTGAGGCTAGGCTCGATGTCTGATTCGTCGGGCTCATCATCAGGGTAGCGAGATAAGCAATCTGCGTCCAGATGGAGATGTCCAGACTTGCAAGGAACCAAGTAGGAATACTCCTGTTGGCGTAATGCCCAACGGCCAAGTCGTCCAGTGGGGTCCCTCTGAGAAGAAAGCCAACACAGCGCGTAATGATCTGTGATGACACGGAAAGGGCTGCCATAAAAGTAAAGACAGAATTTCGAAACCATCCAGACAAGGGTGAGACATTCCCGTTCTGTTATAGAGTAATTGCGTTCAGACTTTGAAAGCAAACGGCTTGCATACGGGATTACACGGTCGTTGCCCCGCTCAATTTGCGCCAAACCTGCACCAATGCCGTGACCACTCGCGTCTGTTCGCTCTTATGTGGGAGCATCGGGGTCGAAATGTGCAAGAATAGAGGAGGTGTCGTTCGAGCGGTGGTTAGCTGAGATAAGGCGTCAGCTTGAAGAGGGCCCAACAAAATGAGACGTCTTATTTGCGAAGGTCGGTGAATGGCCATGCGAGTGCTGCAAAGTTTTTCACGAACCGGCGAAAGTAGGAACAGAGGCCCACGAAACTGCGAACTTCATTGACAAAGCGTGGGACTGGGCAGTTTGTTACAGCGCGTACTTTCACCGGGTCTGGTCGTACGCCGGCAGCGTCAACAAGGTGACCCAACACGGTAATCTGACGAAGACCGAAGTGGCACTTAGAGGAATTGAGCTGCAGGCCGGCCCGTCTAAATATGGATACACTGGTCGAAATTCATTCAAGGTGGGTAGTGAAGGTAGGTGAGAAAATTGTCCCGTCGTCCAGGTAACACAAACATGTCGACCATTTAAATCCTTGTAGGAGCGTGTCCATCATTCTCTTGAAAGTCGCTGGAGCGTTGCACAGACCGAAGGGCATGACCTTGAATGGTAAAGACCATCAGGGGTAACGAAGGCAGTCTTTTCTCGGTTCATGTCATCTGCAGCAATTTGCCAGTGGCCAGACCGGAGGTCGAGAGATGAAGAGAAGGTGGCGCCATAGAGGCAATCAAGGGCATCGTCAATGTGTTGTAGAGGGTACACGTCTTTTTGGTAATTTTGGTGAGGTGGCATTGATCTATGCAAAAACGCAATGAGCCGTCTTTCTTTTTTACTAATACTACAGCAAACATCGAACTTTTTGTTTTTGAGGATATTTAACTTATTTCTACCACGACAGATGCCCAAGGGCTCGATGATGGTACGATTACGTTTTTCGTAAGCATTTTGGCCACTTCTTTTTGAATCACTTCTCGCTTGGACACTGACACGTGGTATGACTGACGGTGGATGGGCACAGAGTCACCAGTGTTGATTCGGTTAGTGACAATTTTAGCTGGCCAAAGGGACGATTGTGGATGTCGAAAATGTCACTGGATGAGGTCAAAACCAGGCAGAGAGCGTCGGCCTTGTGAGGCAAAAGCTTCGATCCAATCATGTTTCGAAAAATAGCATCGTCTAACCTGGGTGACCATGAGACTGCACTTCGATAAGGACTAGGTACAGCGACAACACTGACATCGTCGCCTGTAATGGCCGTTAGCTGCAGGCTAGAGACATCTGGCAGGGCAACAATCGAGGGGTGAAACCAAAGTTAACGAGTAGAAGGAACACAGAGTTATCGACTATGGTCGCGATGGTGTGGGGCACAGTGACACTGCGCGTCAGCCGAACGTCAGTAATCGGCGTAACGATATAATCAACGTCAGGAACGGGAGGGGCCGACGACAAAGACACGTACGTGACGGCTAGATGTGGCAGGCGAACGAAAGTGGTTGGGCTCAAGCGGCTGGTGGGCTTTGCAGAGTAGTCGGCAAAGATGGGAACATCGAGGCTGAGGGTACCAGACGAACAGTCAATTAAGGCCGAGTGTGCCGAAAGGAAATCAAGACTAAGTATGAGGTCATGAGGGCAACAGGCTAGCACGGCAAAAATAACCACGGCGTGACAACCAGCAATGCTGACACGAGCAGTGCACATTTCAATTACTGGTACAGTACCGCCATCGGCAACACGTATTGCCTGTGTCGTAGACCGCGTCATAATCTTTTGCTAGCGGCGGCGTAGAGAAGCACTCATATAGACGGGTGCGCACCTGTTGATTATGTGGGGTTTAAAGTCCCGAAACCACCATATGATTATTAGAGACGCCATAGTGGAGGGCTCCGAAAACTTCGACCACCTGAGGTTCTTTAACCTCCACACAAATCTGAGCACACGGGCCTACAACATTTCCGCCTCCATCGGAAATGCAGCCGCCGCAGCCGGGATTAGATACCGCATGCTTCGGGTCAGCAGCCGAGTACCTTAGTCACTAGACCAACGCGGCGGGGTCAAACATGATAATCATGACACTGGGGTCATGTATAGACATGACTACATGCCACACATCATGCGCTAGCGGCCGTTTCGCTAGCTTCACATATCGAGGGGTCGTCGATGGGTCGTCGGGTGCAGGTGCGCAGAGGTAGAGAAGGTCTGACATGTTTGGTTTGACCAACGGCAGCGGCAATAGCGAGAAACGCGTCCAGGCTGGTGGGAGGAAGAATAAATAAGCCAGTCGTCGGGTGTTCGCCATTCCGAAGGGTTACGGAAGGGCATTGTTGGAGGTAAACGGCGAGTGTGTCCTGGGGACTAAGACGGGACTTCAGAGTGAGTCAAGCGACATGCTGATGGAAGGCCGAGGTTCGCAAACTTCTGCCTCACCACAGCTTGCATGAACGCCACTGACGGCTGCTGTTGGTCCGAGGCAAGCATTGCAAAAATGGGTCGCTGAAGAGGAGCCGGACAGGTGGCTTCGATTTCCTAACGAACAATGCGCGTGACATTGTCAGCGGGCGGCTTCACGATGAGGTTGCGGCCATGTTGGGCAGCCGGGTGAATCGCCGAGTAATACGGCGGCTCTTAGCTTCTTCAAACCACCGGCACTATTTTAATTGTGTCGAAGGTGGCAACGTTGTTGTATACTAGAAGAATAAAGGTGTCCTCTGCTATGCCTTTCAACACATGGGCCACTTTCTCAGACTCACTCATGTGCGCATCAATCTGGCGGCATAGGGCCATGACGTCGGGTATGTACGCGACGTACAACTCCGTCGACGTCTGTGCAAGAGCTGCCAGTTTATTCCGCACTGCCATCTGCAGTTGAACGGTGTCGACAAAAACGTCGCGGATCTTCTTTTTAAAGGAGTCCCAGCTTGTAATTTCCGCTTCGTACGTCTCAAACCACACCCGCGGTTGGCCATGGAGGTAAAAAAGCACATTGGCAAGCATTAGAGTCAGGTCCCATTTAGAGCTTCCGCTGACCCGTTCGTACCGGTTGATCCATTAGTTGACGTCAACGCCATCCTGACCGGAAAATACACCAGAAACACGAGCAGGAAGTAGAACGACGTACGTAGAATTCACGGAAGGGGCAGGTGGTGAAGACGATGGTTGTTCAACCTGTGACATAGTTGGACCTATGATGATGCGGCCGTTGCGGAGCTTCATGATTAATACAGGGTTGTACCCAGCACCTGCACCACAAGGATGTCACGTAAAAATGACACGAGGCCTGTCTATTTAGAATCTATATTGACACTGATGCGTATAGCATCGACTAAGATGGAGGACAGCACGCACAATCAACAGACCACTTCCTTGTTGTCGTATTCTGACCGCTGATATGTCAGCTACGTAGCAAGGTTAACACGATAGCAATAAATACTCATTTCGCAGGAATGTCAGTGTCGGCGACTCTGGTTTCACCGAGAAATCATGTTGGATGCGTGAAAAAATTAAGAGTTGAAAATAAAATGAAAGATCAAAATTTTGGTTCGAGTTTTTGAGGGGGAATTTTGTTGATGACACCATCCACTGTAATTCTGAACGAGTGCTCAATGTGGAAATTACTAATATGTTTGTCACAAAGGACAGCCGCCGGAGTTTCTCTTCTATCCTATCGCATTATGTTGTTCTTCCACGCGGCTAAGTGTTCTCAGTCTGCAGGGGTGTTGAATAATTAGACCCGCTTATTGTTAGGGTGGAAAAAAAGACAGGTACTGCCTTTACGTCTTCTTTTCTGCGATGACATCTCGGTTTCATGAAAGGACACAGGGGTGAACAACGCACGCACAGAAAAGAAACACGACAAAGACGTGCGAAGGCTTGCGCTACCTGTTCAAACGCAGAAATTCTCCGGAACTACAAAGCAACCAACTGGGTTTACGTACGCGCATCCAAACTGCATCCAAAGCACAAGAGACGCGCATGTAACGCGCATGCGACGCGCGCTCTCGGTGTGCCCGCTGCTTAGATAGTACGGTCCCTAAGGATGTCGCCGTCTGGTAGTCGCCGGTGGAAAGCATTAATGGGTGTGCCAGCGTCACCCATTCGAAACGCTGGGAGGTCAGCACACTAGTAAGTAGTACTATAGCGGTACGGTTATGTCACGTGGCTGAGTGGTACGGAGGCGAGCGGTCTCTCACGGCTGCCGGTTGCAACACAAGACAGGAGGCATGGCCTCCGAGATTGCGTGCTGGAAGAAGGCTCCCAATTAAAAAGAGAGCGACGTTCCAGGCATATTTTTCTAAGAGGTGTTGCGTGCACCAACGCTTGCACAGTTTGCGCCAGTGCTGCCAACTGTAGATAAATTTCCTGAGAGCTAGGGAATTTTCGTTGTAATTTAGAAAAAAAAGAAATTGGTCAACATCTAGGGAATTTTCTTTACTTCCACGTGAAGCAAGCAGATCGACGGCGGGACTTACCACCACAACCTCGTTTATTTAGAACAACACATTTGTGTGTTGTCACAAACGTCAATAACACTAAACATGACATTTTCTTCCTAGACATACACTAACGATGATCACATAACAGACGTCGTTTACAAGAATATGGATATGAGATGATGTTGAAAGAACATGTACATTTGATGGTTCACAAAAACACAACCAAAAAATATTTCAAGGTGAACAAGAGACACAAATAAAACATGAATATGTTCATTTTGCATAATTACATGTTGGCATGCCATTTCTGCCGGCGCATCAACACAACAGCCTACCACTGTACATTTCGCACATTTACATGTTGGCATGCCATTTCTGGCGGCGCATCGACACATCAGCCTACCAATACCAGGCCGGCCGAAAGACAAGTTTCACTCGTTCGTCACAGACCAACACAAAATGGCAAGACCAGTGCCGAAAAAATTCCTCTTCACCGAGGAAGAAGAGCTCCTCCAACAAAACAGACAGCAGCTCCGAGTACAATCGCTCTGGGATCGGGTAGAGCGCATGGCGGCGGCGGCCCGCTGCAACCGCCTCGCAGCGGTTGCGCCAGAGGCAGAAAGAGCCGGCAACAATGAAAAGACAAGTGAAGCGGCCTCGCGAACAACGCCCAGAAGAAACGAAGCGATTTACTCTGAGGCAGCGATATCTGGCATGTACGGCTCTCCACAAAACGCGAGCAATGGCACAATGCCTCAGAAAATGTTGATTTGTTTCCCTGGGGGAGCAGTTCGGACATCTTGCTGACTGTACCATTCTCCACCTATCGAGGCGGTCGAGAGTGGGAAGCACACCCCATCCCAGGCGCCACATGAAGTCCTGGAGGTGTCCAGGCAAAAAAACCCGTTAACGTGCTCCAAGACACCCGTCTACAGCGAGCACGGTGGTCTGGGGGCAGGGGGGACCAACGGAAGCAACAAAGCAGCAGTTGTCTCAACAATGTGGTTGTTCAACACATCTATGGCAGGACAGGTCAACTGGACATGGCGAAAAAATGCAACAGTTGTTGCATAAAACGCAGGAAGTGTTATGGACTGCGGCTCCCTGTTAAGGTGCATATTAGGCATCAAATTCCGAAGGTGAGTACCCAGAAGGTAATATTCAAGAATTCGTGCGGGAGATTCCTCCCCTTGCACTAGGCGCAAAAGGAAGCGCAGTGCCAGCAGCTGACAGCGTATGGACACTGAAGGGAAAGCACAGCCTCCCTGGGAACGCTGCTGTCTCAGTGCCGCACAAAAGACCAACTCAGTGCCGCCTGACCAGAAAAAGTAACACAAAGCAGACTGCAGTGATCGCACGATACGTAAAGATGGTTGATTGATTGATTTGTGGGGTTTAACGTCCCAAGACCACCATTTGATTATGAGAGAGCCGTAGTGGAGGAATGGAATGGAATGAAAAAACTTTATTTCAGTCCTGCAGGACGCGCTTAGCGCGTAGCGGGCGTCTCCCACGTAGGGACCGACAGGGAGTACCTGGCAGCCGCTTCGTGGGCCTGCTGGACGGCCCATTGCTGGTCGGCGAGAAGTGAGCTCCTGAGAGACCTCTCCCACTTGCTTGAAGTAGAGTCGGGAGGAGTTGTTCTACACTCCCAGAGCATGTGTGCGAGTGTCGCTGTGTGTCCACATGATGGGCATGTGTCGCTGGGGTATGCATCGGGATAATAAACGTGAAGCGTGGCAAGGTTTGGGTACGTGTGTGTCTGTAATAGGCGTAGGGTTAATGCCTGCGGTCGGTTAAGTTTCGGATGTGGGGGTGGAAAAATGCGGCGTTCCAAGTAAAAGTGCTTTATGATTTCATTGTACGTAATTGGTGCATCCCGATTGGTATCTAACCCAGCAAGATGAGGTTGCCCTGTGGCAGTGCGGTCGGTAAGTGCGCGCGCTGCATCATGGGCGATGTCGTTGAGGTTGGATAGGGCACCCGGCACCTGGCCGAGATGGGCGGGGAACCAAATGACAGTGTGGTGCTTCATGGCACTCGGGTCCGCATTGCGCAGAATACGTAACGCCTGGTCAGAGATGACTCCGCGTTCGAAGGAGGACTCCGGAAATTTCGACCACCTGGGGTTCTTTAACGTGCACCCAAATCTGAGTACACGGGCCTACAACATTTCTGCCTCCATCGGAAATGCAGCCACCGCAGCCGGGAATCGAACCCGCGACCTGCGGGTCAGCAGCCGAGTACCTTAGCCACTTGACCACCGCGGCGGGGCGTAAAGATGACTGCACGACGTGAGAAAGGTACCAAATGCGACCGCAAAATACAGTCTGCGCAAGGTACCTCCGCTCAAGAAGCGGAAAGTCAAAATCTCGTGCATCCTGAATTTTCAGTCTTACTTCTTCGAGAGCGTTTAACCAAACAGATTCGCAAATGCCGTTGTGGTTGTATAAAATACCTAAAATACGAAGGGACGTTGTCGGCTGATTAGGAAAACTGGCGCTAAGCCTGGAGTTTGGGGAGCCAATGAAGAAATACCGGGATTTGGAGATGTTCAACGCTGCACCTGAAATGTCGCCATACTGGGAAAATACACGCAGGCTGCGTCAAAGGCTATATCTTTATCTGAAATGTACAAGGTTATATCTTCAGCGAAAGCTGTAACTTTCACTACACTGCAACTAGAAAGCGCAAGATCCCGGACACGTGAATCTGCGTCAAAAGCACGCAAATATGGCTCAAGGCTGAGGATAATTAGCGCAGGAGACAATGGACATCCCTGACAGACCCCACGTATTATGGAAAAGGCAGCACTTCCGCAGCCATCCAGAACTAGTGTGCTTTGATTGATTGATTGATATGTGGGGTTTAACGTCCCAAAACAACTATATGATTATGAGAGACGCCGTAGTGGAGGGCTCCGGAAATTTAGACTTTTGCGGAAAAGAAAGAGGTAAGGTACTAGAGCTGCTACGCGGGAACAAAGAACAGAAACCGTAAGACCTGCAGTGATTACTTATGTTCATAAGTTCTCCCACAACCTGAAAAAGGTAGCAGGCCGGTATGGGGTACCTGTTGCCTTTTCCACGCCTTTAAAACTGGCTGAGCTGTGCCCGAGAACTGCTCGGGGGGTGGAGGCGAGCCGTCAGGGATGCGGCAAGAAACATGGCACGATGTACGGGAAATGTGCCAAAGGCGTTTTTATGAGCTTCCCTTTTCTTGTGGCTACTCGTATATCGGGACTACCGGGCACTGTATTAATGAACGGGTTAGGGAGCATGAATTAAATTTAATGAAAGATGGCTTGGCGCATTTGCCTATGCATTGTAAAGCCTGCGGGTGTGTACCACGTTTTAACGAGGTCAAGGGTCTAGGTAGAAGTAGGCATAAAACTGGGCGTGAGTTGATGTAAGCATATTACATTAAGAAGAAAGGCGAAAGTTGTATCAGCGAACCGTCGGTGACGTTGTACTTATTGAAGAAGAGATTGTTCGATAGCTAGATAGCGTAAGGCTGTGTGAAAACTGCGCATGTCTGTATGTTGTTACTTAAGTCTGGATTTGCGCCCGGTCTACTTCAGTTGGAAGTGCCGCTTGTGCTTGTCGTTGAATGTTTCTTTACTTTGTGTGTGTGTATGTTATTTGCGGCCAAAGCTGCCATAGAGACAGATAGCTGTGATTGCCCAAAAAAATGGCAGCATATCCACGGAGTGAATGATGGAGAGTGGGGCGAAGCATTCGTCCGTCCATGCGTCCGTCTGTGTGACCGTCCATGCGTCTGTTTGTGCGCCCGTCCCTGCGTTCTTTCATGCATCCGCCCCTGCGTCCGTTCATGCGTCCATCTATGCATCTGTTTGTGTGTCCATCTCGCATCTTTTTATCATATATTCCCCATATAGAAGCACCGCCATCCAGCGGACATTCCAAGGACTAAACGAGAGGTGGCACACGCACACTTTCTTACGGCCTGCGCTTTGGGTCCACTTCCCACCTTTAACCACCTCGAGTTCATGGTATATTCTAGTTCACTGTATTCATGGCACTGCGACCAAACGCTCGCTAAACCTTTCGAAAACCAAGGAGGTTACGCCCAGCGAGTATAACGTAGCAACCTTTCCCTGTCAGATAGGGCTCAATTTACATGCCAATAGCTGCTAATGAGAAATGAGAGACAGGAGAATTCGGCTTTTACTTTCTTACGGCTTGCGCTTCGTATCTACTTCTCATTTTTAACCACCTTGAGTTCATTCATGGTATATACAAGTTCATTGTATTCATGGCACTGCGGCTCAACGCTCGCTAAACCTTTCTAAAGCTAAGGAGGTTACACCCAGCGAGTATAATGTAGCATCCCTTTCTTGTCCGATAGTGCTCAATGTACATGCCAATGGCTTCTAATGGGGATTGCAGCGTGCGCGTTGACTAAAAGCTGAATGCTCATGTCTCTCATTCCCCATTAGCAGCCATTGGCATGTACATTAAGTACTATTTTTTATTGTTAAACAACGCACAGAAGAAATCTCTCACTGGCACCATCTTGGAGGTCAAGTGTTATACCTATTTCGGGTATGTGCCACTAATGGTTACATACGAGGGACGCCCAAGCCACGCCATAAGGAGCTTCGCTCCTGAAAAAACGAATGTCTCGCGTAGCGCAGCACATCGGGATGTGCGCATTGGTTGTGTCTTCAGCACCACGCTGCTGCCGCCAGGGACGAAGCAGCAGTCAAGCGCTGAAAACGTTCACACAGTTCACGCTGCCAAGATCGCATCAGAGGAGAAGGTGTTTTGGCACGCAAAGCAATGCGAAACTTGTGGCTCATACCCACAAGGGGATTGGCCTCACTGCACATTTTAATGGAAATTTTTATACAACGCTTGCTAGAAAAAGAGAGAAATTAGATAAGAACAATAATATTGTTCGTTTGAAAAAACGTAAAAAAGTGCAGAAGAATTCGATAAACCAGAATATATAAAACAAATTAGCCAAATGGAAGAAGGGGGACAAAAATTGGATATATCTGGCATTACCACTAGCACTGTATCCTTCCGGTTGCCTGAATGAATTTATGTAGTGCTGACGGAATAGCACTGCGGCCCGCCCCCCAACTAACTGGCTCCAAACGATTGATTGATTTGATTGATTGATATGTGGGGTTAAACGTCCAAAAACCACTATATGATTATGAGAGACGCCGTAGTGGAGGGCTCCGGAAATTTCGACCACCTGGGGTTCCTTAAAGTGTACCCACATCTGAGCACACGGGCCTACAACATTTCCGCCTCCATCGAAAATGCAGCCAGCGCAGCCGGGATTTGAACCCGCGACCTGCGGGTCAGCAGCCGAGTACCTTAGCCACTAGACCACCACGGCGGGGCCTGGCTCCAAACGATAAAAGGGTGGATATATGAACTGGCAATCGGAGCATACCAATCGGTCTCTCAAGAATTATTCGGCGCAGTGAGGCGAAGTGGCAGCATGTGAGAAGAAAGTGATC
This sequence comes from Rhipicephalus annulatus, assembly GCA_013436015.1. Lineage (NCBI taxonomy): Eukaryota > Metazoa > Arthropoda > Arachnida > Ixodida > Ixodidae > Rhipicephalus > Rhipicephalus annulatus. Next base: position 526,683 of record WOVY01001245.1, read on the forward strand.
TATTGTTTAATGTTCATTGCAAACTGCACATAAGTTAGTTAAAGAAAATCCTGATTTGTGGAGCTAAAATTTAATTGAGGAACTCTACAGCGAAAGCTTGTGAGGGTTACCTCACAATGACGGGAAAGGCATTTTGCGGTGTTTCATGTGAATTGCAAATGCTGAAATTCTTTAGATTGTAGGAGCAATGTTTCGTTAATTTTTTTTAAGAATAACGGGCGTTTGAATCGTTCGTGAACTTCTTACAGCGCAACACCAGAAAAAATACAGGACAGGGAAGAAGTAGAACAGAAAGAAAAGACGGCGCTGACTCACAACTGTTGTTTATTGGAAAAAACGGGGTGAAAAGTATATATAGGTCCCGGCAGCCTACACCACAACATGCGCAGAATACGAGGTGCACCGAGGTAGCGTTATCACACTCATGGCAATAAACAAGCTTGGCCTAAATAACTTAATTCTTTTTCATGCAGTGTGACAGATGGTTCACTAACGCACTTGCTACCCCTAATCTTTATATGATATGCCTCAGCGATTTCTGTATTAGCTGGTTAGGATGCTTGAAGATGATGGTGGTTCTCTCAAAAATGGGACGACAACCACATGACCTGCAATGTTCCGGCAGATGAAGTCACGCGATCCCTTGAAGAGATAACTCATGCTCCCTTAAACGAACATTCACACATCCTTTCGTTTGTCCCACGTACTCCCTGCCACACGATAATGGAGTTAAATACACAGCTTTCTTTACGCATGCGATGTACTTGGTTTTATAATTCACAGCGCATCTCCCTTCAGCCTGTTTGTTCCTCAGCGCATTATCAACCATCGGGCAAATGCGACCTACCTTATGTTTGGTGGAAAAAATGAACTTCGACACCATACCTTGAGCCTACGTTTTTCAACCCATGCGCCAATTTGTGTACATAAGGGAAAACTGCTCTTTTTCTTTTTCCATCAGAATTTTCCTGAGCTCCTCTGTGTTTTACGAGCTTAACGCTCCGAACCATAGACTCACACACAGACGAAATCACCTTGTCGGGATACCCAGCATCTACTAAGCGTTTTACCTGGTTATTAAAAGCAGTATTCGACACGTGCACACAGGATTTCCTGAGCGACGCATTTAAAATTGTCTTTGCAATCGCTCTCTTCACAATCTTAGAATGGCCAGACTTGTAGTTTAAGATAGGCTTAACTGATCTTGGCTCATATTTCCAACACAAATGATCTTTACCAAAAGTTAGCTTTAGGTCAAGAAACTGTAGCTCGTAATCCTTACAGACTTCGTGGGTGAAGGTGAGGCCTATACCATGCTGGCTGAACAATTTAAGAATGTGGTCAATGTCCTTATGGTCAATGTCATTGTGGGAAAAAATTACAAAATCGTCGACGTAACGAAAAACAGCACTGCAGCACTTACTAAGGTGACCTTCCAGCTGCCTGTCAATATAGCCTAAAATAATGTCACTAATAATAGGGGCCACGCTGGACCCTATGTAGACACCAGACTTTTGTACATAAAGATCCCCCCGCCACGACACAAAGGTACTTTCAAGGTAAAATGACAAAAGTTCAAGAAATGATTCTAAAGAAATACCGCACCCATCGATGAAAGATTGTTCATCGTTGTCAAACACAATGCAGGCTTTTACGCATTTCATAACCTGGCAATGCAGAAGGGAATAATATAAATTTTCCACGTCAACACTGAAGGCACTACGTAGGCTCATTGAGTTATTTTTGAGGTACTCGCACACAGAATCAAAATTCGGTATGCGGAAAGGGTCAACAATATTCAGGCATGCTAGGTTCTTTTGCAGAAAACGTGAAATATCTAACTGCCAGCTACATTTTTCCGAGACTATGGCCCGGAAAGGCATGTCTTCCTTCTGCGCTTTCACCGTAAAGAAAACTTCTAACTCCAGGTTTTTCACCCTCTTTACGCTGGCTGCCAAACGTTGCAGATTCATTCCTTCTAACAAGGAAAGCGCTCGGTGTTTTACTTCTGTGGCCTTAACACTGACACGCCTGAAATTTTTCTTAACTGCGGCCTCGCTCTTCTGTGAATACGCTTCAGAATTCATAATGGCAAAGTATCCCTCTTTATCGGCTACTAGTACATGCAGTTTGTTTTCACAAAGAAAATCAACTAGCGGCCTTAGTGAGTCCGTGCCCCCCCGCGCCTTTCCCGTTCTGGCAATGGTATCAACACAGTCCGAAACACACCTTGAACGTTCCTCTTCCTTGGCACACCTTGAGACCTTCCTTGCTGTGGCTACCTTTTCAAAGAGATTCAGGCGAGGCTCGAAGCAGTACTTCGGGCCGAGTCCCAGCACCCTCTCATGTTCCTCCGGTATTGGCGTTGCGCTAAGGTTAAGCACATGGCCCTGTACCAACTTTGCTTTCTTCTTCACCGGAAGCGTCGGACGTACAATGCGCCAGAGGACCTCGCTGGTGAATTCGGCCGTGTCGCACCACTGTCTGTACCAGCGTGAACCAGGGTTGTGATCCAGACGACTCGAACATGCAATACAAAGCAGGTCCTTGAGCATCCTAACTTGTCGCCACCATTCAGACTTGAGAATTTTGCAGAACCTTCGCGAATGTCCATCCGAAGGCTTCAGCCTTCGGATGGACATTCGGGATGGACTGGGTATCCCGACAAGGTGATTTCGTCTGTGTGTGAGTCTATGGTTCGGAGCGTTAAGCTCGTGAAACACAGAGGAGCTCAGGAAAATTCTGATGGAAAAAGAAAAAGAGCAGTTTTCCCTTATGTACACAAATTGGCGCATGGGTTGAAAAACGTAGGCTCAAGGTATGGTGTCGAAGTTCCTTTTTTCCGCCAAACATAAGGTAGGTCACATTTGCCCGATGGTTGATAATGCGCTGAGGAACAAACAGGCTGAAGGGAGATGCGCTGTGAATTATAAAACCAAGTACATCGCATGCGTAAAGAAAGCTGTGTATTTAACTCCATTATCGTGTGGCAGGGAGTACGTGGGACAAACGAAAGGATGTGTGAATGTTCGTTTAAGGGAGCATGAGTTATCTCTTCAAGGGATCGCGTGACTTCATCTGCCGGAACATTGCAGGTCATGTGGTTGTCGTCCCATTTTTGAGAGAACCACCATCATCTTCAAGCATCCTAACCAGCTAATACAGAAATCGCTGAGGCATATCATATAAAGATTAGGGGTAGCAAGTGCGTTAGTGAACCATCTGTCACACTGCATGAAAAAGAATTAAGTTATTTAGGCCAAGCTTGTTTATTGCCATGAGTGTGATAACGCTACCTCGGTGCACCTCGTATTCTGCGCATGTTGTGGTGTAGGCTGCCGGGACCTATATATACTTTTCACCCCGTTTTTTCCAATAAACAACAGTTGTGAGTCAGCGCCGTCTTTTCTTTCTGTTCTACTTCTTCCCTGTCCTGTATTTTTTCTGGTGTTGCGCTGTAAGAAAGTTCACGATGGATCCTAGCCAACTGGCCCGACTTACCGTCTTACTACGTTTGAATCGTTCCGCAGTAACTTCATGGCAGTATCAGCCAGCTCTTCAGAAGCGCGTCGACGAGGCGAACGCCCCTCTACTGCGCCGTGCAGGTGCCACTGTGTTTTAAGCGCATCCCAATCATCAGGGCCGGACGCCGTGAGCGACACACGTATTGCGCGTGACAAATATCATCTTGAGGGCACGTCCTGCAGGACGCGAACATCAAGACGCCATGGCTTTTCCGAAAAAGAAAACGGAACTTCGAGCTTCAAGACAATAGGCCGATGATAAGATACGTACACAGGAGAAGGTGGGAAGGACGGAACGCATAAATCGGAGACAAACGCCTCTAGCTCACGTGGGATATAGGCTCGGTCGAGCCTGCTGGAGGATCGCCCGCGTCGCCATGTCCAAACAAAGGTATTTCCATGCACGACATTGTGCGCGTCCAGTAATGAAAAGTAGGGGACAAAGCGTCACAGCTCGCGTGAATTCCAAGCAGACCGACCCCAGCCAGAACCTTGTACATCGGTTCGCGTATTAAAAACGCAGTTGAAGTCGCAAATCAAAATGACATTACGACCGTCAAGAAAAAACACATCCAGGTCTTTAAAAAATTATTAGACTGTCCAGCTTGTCATTGCCCGTACACACGCAGTATCCTTAATCTGAAAAAAAGTAGCTGCAGTCTAAAGCCGAAACGCGGCCCAGACCATCGTAAAAAGCGTAATGACACCGTATTAAAGTCCAATTAAAAATAGTAATGCCTACTCCCGTAAAACAATATGTAGCGAAAAAGAAATAACAATTTAGGTTTAACTTTCGTTTAAAAGCAAGCTCGTCCGATACAGAGAAGACATTTCTTTGCTGCAGGCCCAAAACATCACAATTTGCCGCACAGGCGACACTAATCACTTCAGCCTGCTTTTCTAGACTGCGAAAACACTGAACGTTCAATGAAATAACAGGCAGTGTTGTAGCCTTAATGAAAAGTAAAAACCAACCTGAACGCATAGTTCTAGACGGTGTCCTGGAAAGTGTCCAGGAGACACTTCCTCAACCAAATCACGACGCACTGTTCGACCCTCCGGAAGAGGGTCGAGGTTTTTCGGGCCGTTATTATTTACCACGGCCATCAAGGCCAAACCTCATAAGCGCGAAAATGCACGCGACAGCGACGAGCGACGCGACGTAAATCGTCTTCGCGTGATCAATCGCTCGCGCAGGCAAACCTCATTCACGCGACGGCTTCAGCGAGCGAACTCCACTGTTGCTGGCATGAGGCCGTCTACTCGCACCAAGAAAACCGCGTAGCGAGCGGTATGCAATCTAAAAATAAGATATATTGTTGTGTAATGGAACGGAAAGTGTTTATGAATGCCTTGCAGCACTTTTTTTATATGCACATGCATAAACATTGCGTTATTTCTTGTTGCACATACGTGACTCGGGCAGGGTCGCGTGCAACTATGTAGTCTTTGTCTTTTCCGGTTTTTCGCTATTGGCTGCTCGAGCTCAGCACTTCCGGGCGATGAGCGACGGTTTCCGAATCTGGAGAACTGAGCGATCGCGCGAAAACGAGCAAGCGACACGTCGCGCGAACGCCCTGTTTAGTCGCTCATAGCATCGCTCGTCGCTCTCGCGTGCATTTCCGCGCTTATGAGGTTTGCTCTTCACTGCGTTCATCGGAGCAAGAACTGAAAGTGTGCCCTCACTTAGTTTCACGTGAAGCTTTCATGTCGACGTCGAATTCGGCGAAGCTAGACAGTCCGATGCTACTATCCAGTCCCAGGCTAAAGCCGTCTTCCGGAGACGTTTCCTGTGGAGGTAGAGACTGAGCCGTCGGAAAGCTTGTATCCACTTCCTTGATGCTCGCAGCACTGTCCACGTCTCGGCAGGCCAGTGTGGGCACCCTTTGTGTGGTAGATTTTTTACATGTACGACGCGATGTCGAAGTGGTTGGAGCGGCAGCAACAGAAGAGGCTGTGGTATTTTCGGCACAGGTGTCGTATAGGGTCACCTCCAACAGCAGCAGCCTGAAAACTGGCCTCAGTTGTGCACTGAAGATCAAGTGGCGTCTGAGAAGGGACGCCGACGCCGTTTGCAGGGCAGTGCGCTGCGTCTTTCCAAGTACACGGTTCCTGCACCAGCAGGAAGGCCGACGCGCCGAGCGTCGCATCGACAATCGCGCTTTCGTTGTGCGCTTCGTTCAAAAGAACTTGTAGGAGTGAGGCCAGCACAGCGTCGATGACCTCCTCCACGTCCCCCAAGTCAGTAGTTGGTTCTGTTGCCGGTGTCAGTGGTGGAAAGGCACCAGCGGCAGCGTCTGAGTAAGATCGGCGGACAGGGTAAACCACAGTTGGGTGGCCGTCCCCGCAGCGTCGACACGGTCGGTCACATCCTTCACTAACGTGACCGTGCACACCGCAGCGACCACAATACGTTGTTGTGCACTGGGCTCGTAGATGGTCCCGTGAGCCGCACCTTCGACATGCACGCTGGAGACCACGGTAGTCGAATGTGGCACGGTGACCAGAGATGCACAGGTAGTTCCGCACAGGATTAGCGGCGTTCATCTCCATTCGAACAAACCGCGTTCCAGTGAGTACGCCACGTCGCCCACTCATTGAATCACTGGTGACAGTGAGCACCATGTCATATGGGGATAACGCTTGGACGAGAGCTTCGTTTGAGACTAACGATGGCAGGAACAAGCAGGCGACGTTGGTCACTTAAGGCCAACGGGGGTGACTTGAACAAGCTCACCGCCAATCACCAGGCAGCCAGCATTCATGATTAGAAACATGAAGGCCATGCTCTTCATCGTGACTTGGAAGTTTTGAGCTCCCTGATGCTGCACGCAGCATACCTCAGAGAGACCGACTCTCGAGGCCATCGCATCAACGACGGTCTTTGCACTAGTCCCCGTAGGGACAACAACGTCGAAGACAAGCGCCTTCGAAGGTGTCCAAGACGCGACAGGCACCATGACTCCTACTGACGGACGCCCCTGACGTAGAACGTACAGGGACGTCCGCAGCCAAACTTTTTATGGCACAAAAGTAAGCTACCTGCGAAGCACACAAAGCTCCTCGTTTAGGGGCGAAGCTCCTTAAAGCGGCATTCGTTCATCCCTCGTCGTAGTCGTAGAGCATAACCAGTCTTACGCTTTGACCTGCAAGGTGGTGCCGGTGGGAGGTTTCTCCTATGCGTTGTTGAACAATAAAAAATTCTCAGCGTGCGCGTTAACTAAAAGCCGAATTCTCCTATCTCTCATTCCCAATCAGCAGCCATTGCTGCTAATTGGGAATGAGCACTATTTGCACTATTTGACAAGAAAGTGTTGCTAAATTATACTCGCTGGGCGTAACCTCCTTGGTTTTAGAAACGTTTAGTGAGCGTTGGGCCACAGTGCCATGAATACAGTGAACTAGTATATACCATGAACTCGAGGTGGTTAAAGGTGGGAAGTAGACGAAAAGCGCAAGGGGTGCGACTGTTCTCACAACAAATCCGTGCAGGGCGGGGCCTCGCCGCGATGACGTAGCCACCATTTCCTTTTTTTTCTCTCCCTCCCTCTCTGTTTGACAGTGCGTTCGCTCAACACCACCTAGACTTCGTTCGCTGTGGGCTGTTCTGTGGCTGCATGCTGTGCGCGGCGTCTCCCTGTTCTGTGGCAGCGTGCGCTGTCTTGTCATATTAAGCTGTTGAATATTAAGCTGTTGAGAGGTCTTTGGCTGTTGTCAACGGGAGGTATGCTGTGCGGACATCAAAAGACCTAAATGTAAGAATGTCTCGATTGCTTCTTAATGTTTTGCTCTGCGCGTAGATTTAGCATTGAAACACGTAATGAAGAGACTTAACACGGCAGGACAAGCTTGTTTGCAGTTGCGGTTAGTGCAACACTAGACAATTGATTGGTTTTCGCCTTTTTGAAGGTCGGGTTATCATTGTTCTGGTTGCCGGTTCAGTTTCCCTGGAACCGATTCATTTCGGTTTGAGTGGAGTACCGGGTCCGGGACATGATCCGATCTTCAGAAATTTTAAGAAACGTTATTGGAAGTGAACTGTTTTAGTTTCGGGCTACAATCATGATTAGAACAGCGCATGCAAGCTAATCATGACTTAAAAAAATTAAAGATCTGCCATAGGGTCACATATCTTATCTATTCTGCTCCGGTGCTCTTTAGATAATTGCCTTGAATTCAAGACAGAGCTGCGCTTGGGCGTTTATTTTGTTTCCGTTTATGCGTTTCAGAATTAACATTTATGTTATTTTCAACACCGAAAAAGCAATCGTGCGCAACACGAGACACGAATTGTGGTTGGGTTATTCGTGACACATCCGTATGTGCCATCCCTGGTCCTGCTAAAAGTGTGAATTACACGTTAGAGCGAGGCAGGCCCGATGTTGAACTCCTATGAGAAGCTGAATTAAGCGTCAGCGTCGAGCTTTTTTGTAGTGTTGTATTAAAAACCCAAGGCCCAACCAAACTGTAACGTGTTAATGCTGCTTGTAAGCTGTAACTTAAACGCCATACGAAAAAAGTCTGGGTAATTATATAATAATGATAATTATATTTATTATTCTGGTTGACGAAAGCCAGCCAGAATTTCTTGCCAGAGGCAGCGCATCTTAAAGTTTTTTTTAGCTGCCATTAGACAAAAACTAAAACGATATTTGATATTGCCCTCTACCATGCATAAAACTAGGTGCCTTCATTAAATCCTCCTCATTGTTTATTTTCAGCCAATGTCGTCTTCTCTGTGATCCACTGCGGATCTCGAATCCCTCTGGACAATGTGCCGTTTCCAGTTGTCAAGGGAACCGTCAAAGTATGCATATCTGGAATGGAATACTAGCAGAAGACACAGGAGAAAAAGAAGACCAAATATGTTACATCGTGATGCACTTGCAAACGTTTCAATCTCATTCAGATATGCAGTAGCCTTCCAGTTCAAAGATTGTGTGCAGGCAGTGTAAGGTGCATACTTTGCGGCAGCTGTATTTAACGTATTTTCCCTTATACATATGCCCCTTTTGGGGCCTTTAGGGTATTTCTAGCCAATGAATACATTTAGGAAAAGCCCAAGAGCATTATGACTGTGAACGAGACACATAGCCGGGGGTTTCTGCACACCGAAATGTTCAGTTTTGCTGGGACCTCTTCTACCTCCTCTCTGTAACGAGCTGTATAGAGAGACAAAGCTCTAGACGAAACGCTCGTGTTTCTGTACGGAAACCTGCGATGACTCAATCGTCATCGGGCAGTAACGAGGCCGTTTATGCAATCACACAAAAAAATGTATTTACAAAAGACATGAAAAGTCTAATAATAAATGAAGTAAGGGAAAAAATATAACATGCTTGGAATGCTGGTGTAAGAGTCACAAGGGCATAAAAACAGAAAGAGTTCACCGGAGAGGAAGGCGTTGGTCAAGTCCCGGCGGCAAACTCAACGCTGGGAAGGGACGGCCGACGCTTGGGTAGCCTGGTAAATCCAATGACCGCCGCGGCCCAGAACGCGGCTCACTGCGGAGGTCGTTGACCTGGAGCACGCATGGCGTTTGCCATGCCTATCTCGAACGCTTGCTGGCGCTCGCTGCCGTAAGTGCCGGACTCGCCTGGCGGAAACGTCCTGGCGACGTTTCGCCCACGCCAGGCCCGAACTGCAAGGACGGCTGGTATGGCCCCAGGTGGGAGCCTGCTGAGACCTCGAGTCCGCAACCCGACGGGTCACTGCTCCCACGCTCTGGTTCTTCAACCTTGCTTCCTCCTTCCAGCCACGTCTGCCACACTCCTTGTTGTTGTTGTTGTTGTTTTTTCCCTGTACAAATGGCTCGTACCCAAAGAAGGGGATTGGCCGATTATAAGGTGAATTTGCCCTAAACTTTCAGCATTGCGTCATTCCTACAATTTTTGTAACTTAATTTTGATTTGAAATACCGGTATCAAGTTTGCAGAAAAAAAGAAGAAAAATAGTGAGACAGCAATTTAGCAAGAAAATCGTTTAGTCGCAGTGATGTATTCTTGAACGGCGAATAAAACATCCCTGTGGCTAAAACCCAGTGTAGAGGCTCCAAATGAAAGAAGATCAGGTTGTGATAGTTGCAAGCCCAGTCTTTGAAGAGGTGGTGTTAGTATGCTTTGCCTGAATAAATCGAAACGGCGACGATGTAATAAAAAATGACTGATTGTTTCCTCTTGATTACAGTAAATGCACATAGGGGAATTCAATATGCATAATCTATGCAAGTAAAAATTGAGGAAGGTAACGCGGCAACGAAATTTCGTGATGACAACTTCCATCATCCTTGAATTAGTCAGTTCACTGTGCCACGGAAATAACAAGTGTTTGTACTCTGGAGAAGCCGTCAGTGCAGGGTCAGATAAATTTTGCCTGATTTTAAGTGTGCGAAATCGCGCCACCGTAATGTATACTGTATGAGGGAAAATAGGAATAATTGGTATCGAAAGAGATGCCTTCGCAAGAGAATCAGCTATTTCGTTTAACAACAAACCTTTGTGCCCTGGTGTCCAGATTAAGTGAATACTTCGGAGATGACAGGGGATCAACTATTTAAAAAGTTTCACTATAGGTGAGTGACCAGATGCGGACAGAGAAGAGCACACTGATAATGAATCAGTTATGACTGCTACGACTGGAATGGAAATATTTACCTTTCGCAAAGCTAACATTATTGCCATGAATTCAGCCAGAAAGACAGGAAGGAAGTCCGGTAAGCGAAGTGAAAATGACCAATCAAGTACGGGGCAATATATTCCAACGCCTGATTTTTCATGTGATTGAGATGCGTTCGTTGCTATAATGACATTTGTTGGCAGAGTACTTAAATGGTCCTGCAATAAACCATTTAAAATGCCTGTAGGTAATAGCTTAGCGTGAGTTGGGAAGATATCATGGTAAACAATTTCTGGAGAATTTTGTTGCTCAGTTAAAGGAATCAGATCACGAACGTGTACATTTAGGGGCTCAAGTAACGATTGAACAAATACTATTTGTGGTTTGGTAAATCTGGGCCATTGCACGGAGAAGAATAGGTCAGGATTGGAAATAAAAATAATTTGTTCAGGGTTAAACGGTGCTTCATATAGTCGTGAAAAGGTCTGCACAGTAAGTATGTTAAATCCACATAATAAGGTTGGTATTCGTGCTTCAAGGTATAACACTGCATTTGCAGTATACTTTGGAAGTCCTAAGCAGAGCCGTAAAGCCTCTCTTTCCAACAGAACGAGCGGCTGAAGTTTGTAGGCTGGCGCACCAGAAAAAAGAATGCAGCCAAACTCCAACACAGGTCGAACATACATTTTATATATAATCAAAAGTGCCTTTCTTCTCATACCTGATCTACAATTGCTCAGCCTCCGCAATACGCCCATCGCGCGTACTGCTTTTGTCGCGATGTATTCAATGTGAGGGCGCCAATTTAGATGTTCATTATACATAACTCCAAGATATTTCAATGATTGTACTTGTGGGATATCTTGAAGCTTGTAATTAATAGATATGTGCACGGGATCTTTGATTGGAAAAACGAGAATAGCACATTTACCGGTATTCAGGTACAACATCAATCCATCCAGCCAATGTTCTATTTTATTAAGATATGCTTGCAAGATAGTGTAGAGACAGTGGAAGTCATGTGCCATAGCAAAAAAAGCAATGTCATCGGCATAAACATAGGTTTTCACATCTGGATGAACGGGGATGGTACTAAGCAATAGGTTGAATAAAACCGGGGAAAGTACGGACCCCTGAAGTACACCTCGGGTTTGTTTGTGCTTACAGGAAGAGAAACCGCCTTGATAACAATAGAATTCTCTTCTACTTAAAAATTCCGTCACCCATGCTACTATATAAGGTGGAAGTCCATGACTCCATAACTGATTAGTCAAGATAGAATACTCTACACTATCATATGCTTTACATATGTCTAACGTTACTAAAGCCGCAAAGTGCTTTTTGTGACGGGCAATATGAATACGACTTTCCAGATCTACATGTGCATGCCATATGGAATATCCAGATCTGAAGCCAATTTGGGAAGAACTCAACAGTTGTTTCTCGTTAATAAACCTAATTATACGACCATGAAGTACCCTTTCAATGAGTTTTACTACATTAGATGTTAAGGCTATCGGTCGTATGTTGTCTAAATTATAGCCTGCCCCCTCTTTCTTAAGCAATGGTATGATTTTCGCAATCTTCCATTCAGAAGGGATCCATGCTCTTCTAAGGGAATAATTGACGAGACTTAACAGATCATTAGGATATTCCCTGTGAAGTATTTTTAGCATTGTATTTGTTATTCCATCGGGGCCTGGTGCTGATTTTGGCAATCTTTCCATGGCCTGATTTAATTCGGAAGTCGATATTTCTGTGTAGTCATAGATGGTTGTTGTGTAAGCCGAATTGGGAAGACGCGTTGAGAACCTGTTTTCTAATTCTTTAGCCAACTGATTCAGTGATTCCTGTAGTTCCTGTGAGGTGTAAACTACTGAGTCAACGTTTCCTGGTATAGGGGTCTTCTTCCTACCACGAAGGAAGTTGAATAAAGCACGTTTGTTATTTGATTTAGACAGGTATTCGAAATGTTCTTGGTCATATAGCTCTTTCGCTCGCGATACAGTGCGTTTAAATGTTGCTGCAATCAACTGATAATCCTACCAATTTTTTGGACTCTGATTACATATAAGTCTTTTCCATGCGGCTTTTCTTCTTCTATAATCTCGTGTGCACTCATCATTCCACCATCTACTAGGTTGGGCACTTTTGGATGACGACGAAGCAATTACAAATTCTGAAGTGTTTTTGGAGATTTTTAAAGCAGAACAGCGATTTCTGCCGAGGTCTTCATTTTGACCACTGTACACTGCCCTAATGTTGGAACGCAAGCAGTCTTTAAATTTTTTGTAATTGATCAATGTTTTCTCTGGCCTTTCAATAGATTTCACAGCACATGGGATTTCAAAGTATACAGGAAGATGGCCACTGTTTGAAGAGAAATCAATTGTTTTCCAAGACTTTATTGATACACTTGGGCTGCAAAACGTGAGATCTAATACCGATCGTGTCCGTCCGCGAATAAATGTAGGCTGTCTATCATTTAGGCAGGTAAGGTTTTTATTAATCATCCAATCCCACAGAAGAGTACCAGAAGGATCTGTTCGAAATCCCCATGAAACATGATGTGAGTTGAAATCACCAGTCAGAAGGAAATCATTCTTGCAATTAGCTAAGGCAGTATCTAATTGTTGAGTACTATGCAAACCCGTTGGAAATTATGCGTTTATAAGTGAAAAAATGGGTGTCCTGGCAGACAGAGGTCTATTGCCAAAATTTCACAGTCTGTGGACATAAGCTGAAAAGCTATGCTCGCTGTGCGGCAAAATTTATTCGAGACTAGTATAATTAGACCACCTCCTAGTGATGGACGGTCTAACCGAAATGCCCTAAAATTGTTTAAATGATAATTCTTAACGGGGTTAAGCCAGGTTTCTTGTAATAAGATTATATCCGGATATAACTGATTAATTAGGCAAAGTAAGTCAGTAGAAGCAGAAATCAAAGACCTACAATTCCACTGTAGTACTTTCAAGGTATCTATGTTGACGAGCGAAACACTTCAGCAACGGCAGCTTCTAAAATACTCTCCTTAAAAAGTGCACTGGCATTTTCGCTGCCCTTTTTGGGTTTTTTGTTTGGGCAAGGAGATTTTACTGGAGATCCAGTGCGCTTCTGACGCCTGAAATCTTGGCATACGTCCATTTCATTTTGATCCTCCACGTGGGTCGACGTAGAAGTAACGGACAAAATTGGGGTTTTCTCCTCTCGGGATTGTCGCTGTGGGGCTAAATTCGATATCTCTTCCACTGCACAAGGTGCCGACTTGGCCATCGCTACTGCTACTGCAGAAGCCAGCTGTGTCATCTGTGAGCAAAACACTTGAGAGATGCACTCACTCACGCTCGTAACTATGTGTTCCAGCGCTTTCGACATCGCCTTTTCTACTGCAGCCTCAATAAGATTAAGAATCTTCGTCTCATTTAGTTGTTCGTGCCTCGATGTGACTCCGGCATATCCAAAGGCTCTATCCTTCACAACTGTTATTGCTTCTCGCCGCGAGCAACGACGTCTGTCCATGATTTCTAGAAGTTGCGTTTCATTAGACCTTGCGGTGCAGTTCAGATAATCGTTCGCGTGATTTCCTGCACAGAGGCAGCACTTCTCGGTTTCGGCGTTGCACTCCTTCGATGGGTGCGTATCGCTACAGATGCGGCAACGTGAATTTGATTTACAGCCCCCTGCACTGTGACCAAAACGCCAACAGTTTTGACATTGGAGGGGACGAGAAGCGAGACGTTCGACTCAGAAAATGAGCGGCCATATTTTCAACTCGGATGGACAGGAAGTGCCAGCAAAGGTAGCAATATCCGACTCAGTGGGGACTTTCTCACCGTTAACAAATCGGTTGCATCGGTACACAGCTATGACCCCAGCATCAGACAGCTTTTCCAGAGTCTCAGCGGGCGTTAATGTAGAGTCGACTCCTCGTACAATTCCCTTAGTGCACGCTAAATGAGGCGGGATAAATGCACTTACCGGGACCGAAGCAAATGTCTTGCATTTTAGGATGTCAGAAACGCACGAAGGATCTGACGATCTGCATACCAAACCACCTCTTCCGAACTGACGAACATCACTTATCAGCTGAAAGTGCGGCGTCATGGCCTGCAACCCCACCTGGATCGTCTTCGGGTTGTTGAGCCTAATAAATCCACCACTCGAGGGCACCAGCGCAACAGGGATGCTTCCAACACCACTGCGGAAAAAATATTCCAATGGCAATTCATCATTAGGCAAGGAGGCTGACCAAGGGCTGTGCCCTTGGCCAGGAGATGAATTAGACATTAGCACTAATTCGATTGCTTAAAGAAGTAATATGCAACGTCAGCTAGTTTCAACAGGTCAAATTCACCCAAAACTAAGCCAAACCACCGTCCGAAAGAGTCCGAAGGGACGAGCCCGGTACAGAACGAGCAGATCACCGAGCAGGAACACCAAGTGCTCAGGTCGTTGTTGTTGTTGTTGTTGTTTCCCTGTGCAAATGGCTCGTACCCAAAGAAGGGGATTGGCCGATTATAAGGTGAATTTGCCCTAAACTTTCAGCATTGCGTCATTCCTACAATTTTTTGTAACTTAATTTTGATTTGAAATACCGATATCAAGTTTGCAGAAAAAAAATGAAAAATAGTGAGACAGCAATTTAGCAAGAAAATCGTTTAGTCGCAGTGATGTGCTCAGGTCACGGACAACACCCGACACTCCTTCTTCTTCGCACCACCACCTGATGATGAGGATGATGATGACCTCTTATGGATGGCGCTCACCCACAGAGGGGGATGGGCCAAGAACCGGGCGGCAGGATACTTAAATGAAACTAAAATGAAAATGAAGCCAATCTGAAAAAGTAGTTCAAAAATAATACTACCAAAAAAAACAAAAATATTTGCTGGGCAAGCGGTCAAACCATCTCTTGTTTTTGATAGACATAACTACGAAATATACACTAAAAATCTGAAAAGGTTGGGGTTCACTAGCACGGCAATCTTTTAGTTGCATTGATGTAATCAAACACAGTGGAGCACACATCCCTGTGGCAGTAACCAAATGAAATTCCGCCAAGTGATAAAATTACTGGTAGATTTACTTGTATTCCTAGCTTTTGTAATGGGGCTACTAAAAATCGTTTTCTCTGATAAGAATAACGATGGCAGAATAAAAAGAAATGTTCAATTGTTTCAATTTTGTTGCACCAAATGCATAGCGGTGACGCCTTGAGTCGAGCTTTGTTAAGATAATAATTTAGTTGTGGAACTGCACAGCGCAATCTGGTAAAAGTGACCTCTAACTGGCGAGATACACACCACTGTTTATTCCAGCAATAGCTCAAATGCTCGAAATCTTTGAATTTATCCAAATTACATTTTCCCCACTGCAGGCAAGCGTTTCGGAACCTTAGCACTGTCACGTAAGCCGTATCTGGCAGAACTGGGATGGTGGGCCCACCCAGGGATACTGCTGCTAAAGAGTCCGCCATTTCGTTCAAATATAATCCGCGGTGGCCCGGTACCCATAGCAAATGCAGTTTCTTCACGTTTTTCGGTACTAAATGCCAAAACGTATTCATCAGCTCTACATTTACTGCCGCAGAAAGTGCATTACAAACTGATAACGAATCTGTAATGATAACTGCTAATGATTCGCTTGAGGGCAATTTGCGTAGGGCAAGAACAATGGCCAGTAATTCTGCAATGAATAGCGGGGTATGATCTGGGAGTCGAATCGAAAAGGACCAGTCGAAAGAAGGAGAGAAGATGCCAACCCCAGCCTTTTCTTTTGACACAGATGCATCAGTCGCAATGATATTGCTTATTTCTAGATAAGCTAGATAATCTGCTAACTGGTCATTTAAATACCTATGTGCCAATTGTTTCGCGTTATGAGAAAATATATCATCAAATTGTATGCTAAGCATTGACTTTAGGTTGTGTATTGGATTAATATGTTTAATTTTTACATTCAATTGCTGTAGTAGCGCTTGTGCAAGTACTATTTGCGGGGTGTGTAGTCGCGACCAATGGGTTTCGAAAAATAAAGCCGGTTTTTGAATGAAAGCGTAAAATGAGAGTCTTTGGTGTAAACTGTATATCTTTAAGAATGCTAGCACAGTAAGAATTTTAAACCTATTTAGCAGAAAAGGTAGGCGAGCTTCCATATACAACACGTTATTTGCAACAAATTTTGGTAGACCCAGACACAAACGCAACGCTTCTCTTTCCAGCAGTATTAGGGGTCTCATTTTATAAGCTGCGCTGCCAGAAAATAATACACATCCGAATTCCATGATGGGCCGCACATAAAGTTTATATATCATTATTAGCACATCTCTTCTTAAGCCCGCTTTACGGTTTGCGAGCTTCCGTAGCTACCCCATCGCCCGTGTTGCCTTGGAGTGCACTTCATCAATGTGACTTCTCCAATTTAATTTGTCATTATATAGGATGCCCAAATATTTAAGGGAACCACCACCTGCCCTCATTTTTTCCTGCGTCGTCTTCTTCGACTGTCTCTGTGACACGCACTTCAAACACAATTCTATCTTCACGATCACGCACGGCCACTTCACTCATCACACATGCCCCTCCTTCGGAAAAAGTTTTATCTTTCTAAAAAAACTTTCTAGCCACGTCTTAGTCGCAATCACCACGTGTCCGCACAAGACCACTGCACCGCACCAGTGAATAGAGGTGATATATGTCCACAATAATTGTTCACACACCCTCACACATAAAAAACAAGGAAAAAACATGTAGTCAGCCATGGCACGATGACTGTTTTCTTCTGGTGAATAAACAACGTGGTTCAGAAATATACACTGTAGACAAACTGTAAACCAGTTGCAATGCACTTCCGTGAAAGCTTAGGTTACAGCCTACTCATGAAATCGGCGCCTGAATTATCTGAGCCTCTAATATGTTGAATAACAAAAGAATACTCTTGTAATGCCAGACTCCATCTCAGTACTCTGCTGTTCAGGTGTTTGGCCTTAGCTAGATATTGTAATGGTTGGTGATCAGTTTGCACAGCAAACTGCGTTCCGTACACAAAGATGTGAAACTTTTCTATTGCCCACACTAGTGCCAGACATTCTCGTTCTATGATGGAGTAATTCTTTTCTCGCGGCAATAGCTGTCGGCTGGCGTATGACACTGGATGTAACACCCCATCGTGGTCCTGCATGAGAACTGCCCCGATACAGGTGTCAGACGCATCCGAACGCCGTACGAATGTGCGTTTCGGATCAGGAGCTCGTACTATTGGTCCTGATGAGAGGGCTTGCTTCAGTGTCTCAAAAGCCGCTTCTCTTTCTTGGTTCCACCAGATCTTGTTCTTCTCCCTTTTCTTGGTTAATTCCGTTAAAGGCTGGGCCTTCTCGGCATATCGGGGTATTAAATCGCAGTAGTATCCTGCTAATCCCAGGAACGATCGCAGCTGCCTCTTGGTCTCGGGTCGAGTTGCGTTAGCAATCTTCGCCACTGTACTTTCTACTGGTTGAATAGTTCCGCCTCCCAACCTATGACCCAAGAAGATGATGGATTCCACGGCGATTTCACATTTCTGAGGCTTGATGGTTAGTCCTGCTTCACGGACTCGCTGCAACAAGTGCTGCAAAGTCTCCAAGTGCTCCTCCCAGGTCGCTGTAGCTACGAGAACGTCGTCAATGTAATGGACTACGTTTTCCACACCCTGAAGAAGAGTCCTCATTAATCTCGTGAACACTGCGGAAGCCGCCTTGATGCCGAAAGGCATATATATGAATTGGTAATGTATAGACTGCGTCGAGAAGGCAGTGACTGGTCTTGAAGCCCGATCGAGTGGGACTTGCCAATAGCCTTTCGTCAGATCGAACTTGGAAAAATATCTCTTGGTGCCGACCTCGGTGAACATTATGTCCGTTCGTGGTATGGGTTCGGCATCGCAGATTATAATCTCATTGATACGCTGAAAGTCCACACACGTACGACAAGTGTTATCCGGCTTCTTGACGAGAACCAGTGGTGAATTATAAGGAGAATTCGATCTCTCGATGACGCCAAGCTTCAGCATGTCTTGAACTTCCTTCTCGACGACTTCCTTCATTGCTATCGGCAAAGGGTACTGTGGAGTGTTAATAGGTTCAGATGTTGTCAACTGAAGGCGGCACTCCAAAATGTTTGTCTTTCCGGGGATGTCGGAAAAGACATAGTCATAAGCGGCTAGAATCTTTTCAAGCGCAACACGCTTCCGAGTCTTCTTCTAGTCCCTCGGCTATAGGAATCACTTCCACGCCAACGCTTCGGGTAGCCTTGCAGACTGGTAATGGCGTGTCTGTCTCGTCCTCTTCCATGACCACGAAAGATGCTGTTTGAGGGGTTGTCCTCGGCTGCCGATTTTCATAGCGCTTCAGCATATCTATGTGGAACAGTTTGTTGTCATGTCCCAGGTCCAATAAATAGTCGTGGTTATCTTTCTTTCCAACGACTCGAAAAGGTCCTTTCCATTGCATCAATAACTTGTTCTCCATGGTAGGGAGTAAGATCAAAGCAAGATCTCCCACTTCTAACAGACGGTTCTTGCTTCCCCGATCATGGTACTGCTTTTGAGTTTTCCTTGCTTGTGACAAGTTCTCATGGGCTAGTTGCAAAGTCTTCTCAAGGCGATCTCGAAGATCCAAAACGTAGCCATACGTTGTTTTTACTTCATCACTGATGTGTTCTCCCGTCCATATCTCCTTCAATATACTGAGAGGGCCTCGAACGTATCTCCCATAGATAAGTTCAAACGGCGTCAATCCCATGCTGGTTTGGGGTACCTCTCGGTATGCAAAAAGGAGTGGCGCGAGCAGCCGATCCCATGATTTCGGATCCTCTTGACATAGTTTTCGCAGCATCTGTTTCAGCGTGCCATTAAACCGTTCAACCATCCCGTTGCACATAGGGTGGTAGGGTGTCGAACTTAGATGTTTGATGGTTAACAATGCGTTGACTTCTCTCATCAAATCGGACGTGAAGCAAGATGCCTGATCGCACAGAATCTCACGGGGAAATCAAGTGCGTGAAAAATTTCCAACAGGCCCTCTGTCACAGTCACCGAATCAATCGCGGGCAGGGCCACTGCGCCCGGATAACGTGTCGCAAAGTCAACCATTGTCAAAATGTATCGGTTACCCTTGTTAGAAACTGGTTTCAAGGGTCCGATAATGTCAACTGCCACTCGCTCGAATGGTGTCTCAATCAACGGCATTTCGCCAAGTGGTGCTTTGCCTACTTTGCTTTTCGGGTACGTTCTTTGGCACGTATCACAAGATCGAACATATCTTTTAGCTTCTTTCTGTACTCCAGGCCAATAGAACGATTCTAGTATCCGATCAATGGTTCTTTTCGTACCTTGATGTCCTGACATCAGACTTTCGTGCGCCATCTCAAGCACTTGGCTACGCAATTTGCAGGGAACTACCACCTGTTTTATCATTTTGCCAGAGGATAACCAGTAATGGCGGTAGACTATCCCCCTTTCTATGATAAACGAATAATGGGTTGATCCCCTTCCATAATATACTTGTCCGACTTTGTTTCTGCAGGTATCCAAGGTCTTGTCTTCTGCTTGCGCAGTTTCGAGATCCTTTCTCGTCATTTTCAAACTGTCGACCTTGAGTGTGGCTGAATCCGGCTTAGACCTTGTGCTCTTGATGCCACTCAGCAAGTGGTTCAAGTGATGACTTTCCTCCTTGTATCGCTTACGTGCTACGCTGTGCGTCTCTAATTTCGGTACAGCAAGCTTCTCTTTCCATGTTGTATCAGGGTCGTGAGCCTGACGTGATCCGGGCACATTTCCCACGATAATGTCGTATAACGGGGAAATCATGCATTTTACGATGCATACGCCTGAAAAGTATAGTGAAAAAATTTCCACCTTTGCCTCTGGAACCCTAATTTTACTTCCATCCGCCAAGAACAATGTTGCCGTGGTTCCCGTAAGTGCTCCGTCTGGCACGAGGGAACGCCGCACAACCATCGTATTACTTCCTGTGTCCCGTAATACTGAGGCAGTCTTGCCGAATATCACACCCGGCAACACGGGCATCTGATGCTTCGTCACCCTTGGTTCGATATTCACTGCACTAGCCATACTCTCTTCGCTTTTTTCGTCCTCTACCTGCTCGACTTCGTTAAGGTTCTCCCTTTGCGACCATATACATGAGGCTTTCCGGGTAGCGCTGGGTATCTTGGTACACGCTTGGGTGTCGTGCCCAGTTTTACGACAATACCCACAGTATGGTTGCCTTGTCCGAGCGCGGCATTCTGCAGCTCTGTGACTGGTCTTGTCACGCACAAAACATCGAGTGGAAGCCTTTGAAGTTGAATTACCGCCTTTTTTTGCAGGAGTGTTCTCCCTTTTGTCACGGAAAACAAGCATGTTTGACTGTCGCTGAGCTTCTAAGAAACTGTCGGCCGCTTCCGCCATCTCTTCAGGCTTACGGCAGTTTTTCTGTCGCAAAAATAGCGCCACCTTATCATGACAGTTGTCTATAAATTGCTCCGCTACTATGAGATTCCGAACTGATGAGTATTCCTTTTCCGTTTTCGACATCTCAACCCATCTGTCGAAGAAGCTTGTTAGCCTCGTTGCGTACTGCACGCCCGTTTCACCATCTTGTGGCTTGCTGTGTCGGAATTTTTCACGGTAGCCCTCCGCCGTGAAACGAAATCGTTGCAGTAGCGCCAACTTGGTTTTGTCATAATCGAGGGCCTCTTCTGGCGACAGACGACCAAAGAACTTGAGAGCCTCCCCGCTCAAACACAAACTTAGGGCCGTGGCCCACTTGTCTTTTGGCCATTCTTGACCGGTAGCAACATTCCCAAACCTTTTTAGGTATGCGTATAAGTCGTCCCGGTTCTCGTTAAACCCTGGCATGAAATTGTGAGGATTAATGGTAGGAGATACTCGAACTGGTCGGCCTTGGTCAGCCACCACTGACTCTCTAACGCCTTCAGCCTGAGCGAGTTGAAAACGCAACTGTATAGTCTTCTGGTATTCCTCCTGAAGTCGCTGTTCTAACTCCATCTGCTCCATCTTCTCTTTCCTTGCTTCACGTTCTGCAGCCCTCTCTTCTCGAGCTCGAGACTCCCGTTCTTCTACCCAAGCCCTTAACTCAGCTCCCTCTAGCCCCATGCGCAACGCCAGTGCCGTTAAATCCAAACTCATCTTTGATTTTTTTTCTAGCAAAATGTAACCAGGAAACAGTAACTATTATTGCAATAAACGGCCTCGTCCTGTCGCCTTGGACGCCAATGTAACGAGGTGTATAGAGAGACAAAGCTCTAGACGAGACGCTCGTGTTTCTGTACGGAAACCTGCGATGACTCAATCGTCATCGGGCAGTAACGAGGCCGTTTATGCAATCACACAAAAAATGTATTTACAAAAGACATGAAAGGTATAATAATAAATGAAGTAAGGGAAAAAATATAACATGCTTGGAATGCTGGTGTGAGAGTCACAAGGACATAAAAACAAAAAGAGTTCACCGGAGAGGAAGGCGGTGGTCAAGTCCCGGCGGCAAACTCAACGCTGGGAAGGGACAGCCGACGCTTGGGTAGCCTGGTAAGTCCAATGACAGCCGCGGCCAAGAACGCGGCGCACTGCGGAGGTCGTTGACCTGGAGCACACATGGCGTTTGCCATGCCTATCTCGAATGCTGGCTGGCGCTCGCTGCCGTAGGTGCCGGACTCGCCTGGCGGAAACGTCCTGGCGACGTTTCGCCCACGCCAGGCCCGAACTGCAAGGACGGCTGGTATGGCCCCAGGTGGGAGCCTGCTGAGACCTCGAGTCCGCAACCCGACGGGTCACTGCTCCCACGCCCTGGTTCTTCAACCTTGCTTCATCCTTCCAGCCACGTCTCCCTCACTCCTTCTTCTTCGCACCACCACCTGCCCTCATTTTTTCCTGATTGATTGATTTGTGGGGTTTAACGTCCCAAAACCACCATATGATTATGAGAGACACCGTAGTGGAGGGCTCCGGAAATTTTGACCACCTGGGATTCTTTAACGTGCACCCAAATCTGAGCACACAGGCCTACGACATTTCCGCCTCCATCGAAAATGCAGCCGCCGCAGCCGGGATTTGAACCCGCGACCCTCAATTTTTCCTGCGTCGTCTTCTTCGACTGTCTCTGTGGCGCGCACTTCAAACACAATTCTATATTCACGATCACGCACGGCCACTTCACTCATCACACTCTCCCACCTTTGACGTTTTGCCATGCCTTCCCCCCATCAGTAGTTGCAAGCGAAAGAAAATCATGGCTACATCCCTGGTGTGAACTATAAAAACATGGGCTTGTTTTTTTTGCACTTATCAAAGCCGACCTGTGTGTCTGTTAACATGCAAAAACACCAGAAATAAATATTCTTTATTTCATTTACAGCATGCAAGTACCGCTGATTAGCCGAAGGAGTGTACGGAAAAAGTGAACAAACCTCCAAGGCACAAAGAAGAGGCTTCATGAGGCTTCTCTTCTTTGCATGGAAAGGCTATGTAGTATGCACCATACATTGCGTTGCATGTTTTGGATACATGACGGGCAAAAACTAGGCAGCTCTACGCTGACTATTTCTAGTTTCACGACACTAAATGTACATGTTAAAGACTTTAGTTCAAAAATACTACCTGATAAATGCTAAGTTGAGACGATCGCCTACCGGTAATATTTTCTTGTGCATTCGTGTTCCTTATGCAATCCCTTTTTATATCCCCATTCCCATATGGTGCCACTTAACAAGTTTTCAGAATGAATAATTAAGCAGCTCACCCAAGTCAGTAGTATCGATATGGACCAGATTTAGGGGAAACCCCCAAGGTGGAGTAAGATTCTGCAAAGGAAAGTTTGACATCCACATTTAGGTGGATGTCAAACTTTCCTTTGCAGTATCAATATGTATACCTAAAGCGTTTCACTGAGGGGGTAGTTCCCATACTTGCCCTAAAAAAAGGCCAGTTTGTTTGCCCAGCCTCTACATCAACCGGTCACAGCTGTTGCAGCAGTCTTGATGAAATTGCTCTGCTGTGTAGGTAACCATACTTCACATTTTCACAGTAAACTTTTTGTGCACATTACGCATTCTCTCACATTTGGTTATTTACAGTTTATGGATATTACAAGCACACTATGAATACATCTTGAAATGACCACCCGAAAAAATGTACTAACATGCTTTCACATACAACAGGTATATATTAAAATGTCAAAAGGAAAGTATGAAAGCAAGCACGTCCGTAGCAAGTACAGAAAGAATGCAACTTTACAAACAGTTTTATACACATAGATTGAAAGCAGAAGCCTAAAAAACATACTTTCACACACTCTCTGAATTGAGAGTATCACCAACACAAAAACACAAAAAATTACGGCTGCATTTATACACATACACAGTCGTTGCCAATGTCACAATTGCATGACTATAATGAAGTCTAGTATAAAACATACCATATTAATCTTAAAAGCTCTAAACATTCTAAAAATTATTCACAAAGATGTCCGAACACTGTGTTTAGGCCAAAGTTATGAATGGTAAAATAAATTGAGTTTTGCAACAATTGCAATTTTTTTTAAAAAGAATGAAAAAAAATCACCGAGTGGTCCATCTCTACCGTTTCCCCCGATCCTTTCCTAGCAGTCAAAGCTCCAGTCAATGGCAGAGTGACAGCACACTATTGGCGTCTTCTTTTCGGAAGAGGCTTCAGAGACGAGCATCCTTTTGTCGGTGAGCCCCGAATGTGAAGGCCAGAACTCTGTGGCACAGATTCAGCCAGCTTACGGAAGGTGGCTTGCAATAAGCCCCTAGCCTCCACCAGTGTTTCAACGTCATGGCAGCAGTAAAGGAGGGAACTGCACTTTTCCAATTCCTCGGTTATACTTTTGTGTAGCTCCGACACTGAGGGGGCTGCTGTTCCAGGAAGCATAGCAACCCCACGCTGTAAAGGCACTTCACAAAAGCTGGTCTCATTGACAAAGGGAATGTCTGACTCTGATGTTGCTGTACCAAGATCCTGTGAAGACACTTCAGAAGGGCTGGGATGATTGACAAGGGGAATCTTGGAACTTGTTTCGGATTCTGGACAGCTTCCAAGAGTAATTTGCGGTCGATTGAGGTAACTCTGCGGAAGAGAGGAAAAGCCCCACCTGTCGCTGTACTTAAAAACAACACAAAAGTGCTTGCATGGGTACTTGTGCTTCCTGAGACCAGGGCAGGTACACGATGGCTTGGTGAAGTCAGCAGTGTACAGATCATCATCACTTCTTTCAGAATGAACCGTAAACACACCTTCAACGGGGAGCTCTTCCATGTCTGTGGGGGTGTATTCTTCTGCGTTAACGAGCCGTCTCAGCATATGCTTAACGAAACCATGAGGCCGGTTGTGCAGGTATGCAGGAACATTTTCACTGTACTGTCTGTACGCTGATGACTGCCTCCTTGCTGCCTCATGGAATTTCGCTTCTTTGTCGGGAAGGTAGCCATGAACGACAGTCATGATCAGGGATGTTAACGGCCGTTTCCCGCTGGAACTTTTCACGTACTGTGCCTTCAACACGCGGTTTTGGGCCTCAATGCCGTTATTTGTGGTCAACACAACGTCAAACTCCAGCCTGTAATTTTCTTCGTTCAGCGAACTGGGAGCGCAGAGAAAAACACAAAGGACGAAGCGAGGAACCACACAACACGAGCGCTCATGTTGAGCGCTCGTGTTGTGTGGTTCCTCGCTTCGTCCTTTGTGTTTTTCTCTGCGCTCCCAGTTCGCTGAACGAAGAAAATGAATTACCAACTGGCCCACATTTTGATCCTTCTGCAATGTATTTCCAGCCTGTAAGACATGACCCACAGCTCCTTTACTGGCAGCCACACTTCTTCAAAGTAACTGCGGAATATTTCGTTTTTTCAATACTCAGAGTTAACAAGGACTTCAACCGCCTTGTCCAAGTCATGCTGATTTGAAGCACTGGCTACGTGTTTCGTGAGTCTCAGGGCCTCATCTGGATCGGATATGTTGTTTTCCTTTCTGCGCAGCCACCTCTGCCATGCCTGTAGTCTATGGAAATCACAGATGAAGATTTGACTCTCTGGAAACACTTGCTTGATGGCACTTATTTCTGCCTTGCTATAATCCACCATCCAGTATTGTGGGGACCACTTGTCACACCACTGCTTGAAAACGTCTAAAGCCTCAGCGATCCAGGGGGCCGTCTCGAACTGTATGATAAACACACCAGCTGGTGTGTATCCCGACGGTGTTTTCGCGACAAGCAAGAAAAGTGGTAGGGCATAGTCACTCGTCTTGTGCGTTGCGTCCAGGCAAACTACTGAGCCTCCATACTTTTTAAGCATGCTCCTCATGAATTTCGTTTGGAAGCAAAACAGCAACGTGTCTTCACACTCGCTGGCAACGCCCTCTTCCACGTTGTCCGAGTCACTGCTACCCACGAAGCTGCGTGCTGCTAAGGCCGATAGACAACGGAGGATTCGGGTTGCTCGCCCCTGATCTTTTCAATTAGGATTCTAGCATTCTCTTGATCAACTGTACTGAAGCGGTCTTTCTTAAGCACAGCTTGGATCTGGTTGCTGATGTCACGATGTGTTGGGAAAAAGGCCCTGCAGCTGCTATCAGGCTTCTCCTTGTTCGCAAAAAGTACGTCGTGCAGTGTAGTGAAGGCACTTTTCACATCTGATACACAAGTAATGCCTTCTCTTGCCAACATCTGAATTCGCTCAGCAATGCTCTTGTCCATGTTTTGGCTGAAAGCTTCCATGTCCTCGAAAACATGGTTTTGATGGGAACTGCAGTCGGCCATCCTAACATATACCCGCGTCTCTTTGGCCACAGTCTGCTGCTCTGCGTCAAGTGCCTCCTGCAGCTCCTTGGCCTTGTCGGCTTTCAGACGACCCTCTCTTGTCTGGCCGCATGGCTGGGGCACATCCACCTAGAAAGCAGGCACTGTTAAGTACACAGATCATATTTTATGGTTTCAAACAGTGCGACAAGATGAGGGCGAAGTCAAGATGAGACATAAGACAGCGCTGAACTAATAGCTGGAGGTATATTTCCACTATTGCCAGTATGTATACATGTGGGAAATAGCAAAATAAGAGCGCAAAGCACAAAACACATACAGTCTTGGCTTAGATGCCGAGACTGTATGCGTTGTGCTCATTTTATCTTTCACACTGTTTATCTTGCTATTTCCCACGTGTATACATACTGGCAATAGTGGAAATATAGAGCGCTGTCTTCTGTCTCATCTTGACTTTGCCCTCATCTTGTTGCGCTGCTAGAAACCATAATGATCTTCAACCAACTATGTTGTGTCGGATTGCACAAACATAAATGACATGATAAAGGTCCCCAGAAATTAATCTGGAATTATTTTTTACTTGTCATTGCACATTACATACCTGGAAATCTGGGTACAACTCAATCCACTTCAAATTCATTGTTGCTACGCACCCCTTCTTTGTGTTTTGGAGGTTCACCCGCTTCTTCTCGTACACCTCCTTCTGCCAGTCAGTGGTACTTGAACTCTGTAAATGAAGTTAACAATATTTATTTCTCGTGTAAACTTGTAGTAACTCAAAGTAAATCTTCTTTACACTGCCTACACACAATCTTTGAACTGGAAGACTGCTGGATATGTGCATGAGATTGAAACTTCTGGAAGTGCATCACCATGTAACATACCTGTTCTTTTTTTCTCCTGAGTTTTCTTGTAGTACTCCGTTCCAAATATGCACACTTTGACGGTTTCCTTGATAACTCGGAACGGCACATTGTCCAGATAGATTCGAGATCCGCAGTAGATAATGGAGAAGACATTGGCTGAAAATAAACAATAAAGATGATTTAATGAAGGCACCTAGTTTTATGCATGGCAGAGGGCAATATCAAATCTTGTTTTAGTTTTTGTGTAATGGCAGCAAAAAAACTTTAAGATGCGCTGCCTCTGGCAAGAAATTCTGGCTTTCGTCAACCAGAAAAATAAATATAATTATCATTATTATTAATAATAATTACCCAGACTTTTTATGCGGTTTTTAAGTTACAACTTACAAGCAGCACCAACACGTTACAGTTTGGTTGGGCCTTGGGATTTTAATATAATTGGGCAAAAAATCTCGACCCTGACCCTCCAGCTTCTCATATACAGCGTTCAACATCAGGCCCGCCTTGCTCTAGACGTCTAAATCACACTTCCTGGAGGACCATGGATGGCACGCACGGCCGTGTCACAATTAGCTTGCTAGCGTGATGCTAATCATGACTAAAACCGAGAAAATACAGTTCAGTTACAACTGAATAATTTTGGGCGCTAACCAACGGGGACCAAAGAAACACGCACACACAGACAAGTCGCCAATTACAGCTCCAATAACGTTTATAGAATCTCTGAAGATCGGGTCATGTCCCGGTAATCCGAACAATACTTCACTCACACCGAAATGAATCGGTTCCAGGGGAAATGTGAACCGGTAACGAAAACAATGATACCTAACCCTAACTTCAAAAAGGCGAAAACCAATAACCGCAACTGAGAAGAAGCCTGTCCTGCCGTGTCCCTAGCTGGTTTAAATTACTACTGCGTGTTTCAATGCTATATCTACGCGCAGATCAATACATTAAGAAGCAATCGAGACATCCTCACATTTAGACGACTTGCTCAGGTCTCTTGATGTCCGCACAGCATTCCTCTCGTTGACGGCAGCCAGGGACCTCTCAAAAAGCTTTAGCTTTTCGTCTGACTACAGGTAGCTTGAGAGTAGCCGTCGTCATGACGTAATCCTTGGAGGTGCTTTTCGATCATCTTCTGTCGGTCAGGAGGCTCGCTCATCGTTGCGTTCCGATTTTCCGGCCCCTTAACAAGACAGTGCACGCTTCTCGCTCACGTGGAGTGCACGCCACCACAGCGACCGCGTCGACCCAACACCACCTAGACTATTCACAAGGCTCGTTCATATCCCTCTCTCCAGACGGCATACATCACACTAGTTGTCTGATGTTATGACCGGCACAGCAAGGAGGTGGCTTGCAAGGGACGCTCATCGGCGTAACGGTCAAACGCTGTCCGCGTCCTGCAGGAACGCGGGAGGCGTCTGTGTGTGCCGCAGGAAATGCACATCAGCGTCGCTGGGACACACAGTCGGCGTCTAGCGCGTGCACGGACAGCTATAAAAGGAGCGTGTCGGGAGTGCGCTGTGCTCTCTCTCTGGACTTCGCTGGCCCGCTCATCTCTGGGCCCTTGTGATGGAAAGGCGCGTCTGTACGCTCTCGTTGCAATGTACTTCTCTTGCAAATATGGGAATTAAACGCATCTTCTACTTGTTCGTGAGACGCGTCGCAAGAGTCGTCCTTCGCCGGATTCTGGGTGGCAGAATCAACCCCTCCCCGGACATATCACCGACTGTCCAGTGGCCGAGGACGCGTCGCTCAGGTGGTGGTGTTGGTCACCCCGCGCACTTTTTTACCCCGAACGGCGAACAAGCCACGACAGGTTTGCCTTTCATCGCTACCTGCTTCGCTGGTTAGACTGCGTTAGGCTTGGTGCTGCATCGCACTGCTCTGAGTCTTCGTCCGTTACCACGTGTCCTATTTTATTGGTGTTGTATTTGTGAGTATGTGATTACACATCGATCAGTGCGACATGGGACGTTGTTGTGTTCCCGGGTGCCGCAGCAATTGTGACAGTGGTCCCAAAGTGCGTGTTTTCGCATCCCCCAAGGATGATGCTCGGAAGAAGTCTTGGATAAAAGCCATTCCACGAAAGGATTTCACACCAAGCATACACTGCTAGGTGAGAAACTGCTGAAGTTTGTTGTCTTACTGGCTCTATCGCATTACTGGCGTTCTGGCTCTGTTACTGTTAAACGGAGCGAGTATCGTGAGTGGTGATGGTAGTTTTGTCGCGCTTCAGGTGGGGCAGTGCGGTAAAATAGAACAGAACTACTCAGGCTCGTGTCAAAGTTCCCGTTAGCCCGTTTCGTATGAAAGTAATGAAGTCACTGTTATGCTTGGCGAAAGTCTGTGAACTGCACTTCCTCGAGGCTGACTTCATCACAAAGCTGTCACATTTCGACGCAGCGTCGAGACGGACATTGACAGTCGACAGCGAGAGGGTGTGCCTAGTGTCAGATGCTATACCATCGTTGTTTCCGAACTGTCCGTCCTACCTGAGCACGAATCGCAATCGTCGAGAATCTCCTGTCTCGAAACGAGCTGGAATGGAAGACGAGGCCTTCAGCAAAGCGATTAAGGACTCTATATGCGCAAAAAAAGCGAAGAGGAAAGAAATGCTGTGTCCTCTTTCGAACACTTAAGAGGCAAGCTTTCTGCTGTATGCAGTAATGAATTCTGGACCATCAAGGCCAACGATCGTTGTGTGATGTTTCTCCGCATCGAAGATAATTCTTCGCCGCACGTGAGGTTTTCCGTCACTGTGCTTGCTGATCGCTCACTTGCAGTCTCAGCAGGTATGATCAAGCTGGTTTCATTATCTTGCGGAGGCGCAGTTCCAGACGCAGTGCGCGACATCCGGACGTTATCCTCACTACTCCAGCAGCTGGAAAACCACATGAGTGAGACGCCTGAAGTTGCAAGTCCGTTGAGAACAGCGTCGGTTTTGCAGCATATCGGCTCGTTATTGAATGAACTGTCCCAAGACAATGACACGACCGAAGAAAACAGTGCTTTATTTCGTTTGCTAAATGAGCGAATAGCTCTCGCACTCGCTGCCCCTATTCGTCGCTACAGTGCTGAAACATTAGTGTTTTCTAGCATCCTGCACTCCATATCTCCGCACGCCTATAACTTTGCCAGATCAGCGTCGACGTTGACTTTACCCCATCCTTCAACCCTGCGCCGCGTTTGTTCCAAGTATCGAGGCGATCCACTGAAGGAGCAAAACGAAGCGAACTTCCTCTCCTACATTCGAGAAAGAGTGAAGTGCATGCAGCCGCACGAAAAGACGGCGACGCTAATGGTTGATGAAATTCATATCAAGCCATACTTCGATTATAGAGGGGGCAGCATAGTTGGATCTGCAGCCAATTCTCAAGAGGCAGCCACAACCGCTCATGTTTTTATGCTTCAGTCGCTCTTGTCATCAAACAAAGATGTGCTTCACATTCTTCCTGTTGCTAAAATGACCGCCGAAATTCTACATGAGTTCTGCAAGAAAGTAATTTTAGAAGTGGAATCTATGGGCCTCTGGGTTATTGCTGTAATTACCGACAACAAGTCCCTCAACCGGAAAATGATGTCGTTTTTCTCAGAGAAAAAGGAAGTAAGCATTGTATATCCTTACCAGCCGACAACAATCGGCCTCTGTTTTATGTCGTAGCCCTGTGCGCATACTGAAATGCATCAGGAACAACTGGATGAATCAAAAAAACGAAGGAATATGCTTTTACTTTCCTGAAGTGAGCCTCTCAGGAATATTGCTCGACGGGCCGCCCAGAATGAAAGCAACATCATTTGAAGCCTTACGGCAGCTGTATGCACTGGAGCAGACATCGCTTCTCAAGCTTGGCTACAGGCTAAATTCCAAGGCAATCAATCCAACACCTATGGAGAGACAAAATGTAAAGTTGGTGCTAAATGTCATTAATTCGTTTGTATCAAACGCACTTGAGACGCGTGGCCATGCCCTTGAAACCACATGTGCCAGTTCAACAGCTCTCTTCATAAACATCATATGGACGTGGTAGAAAATTGTCAACGTGAAGACCCCTTTGAAAAGTCGCCGACTGAACGACACCCTTCAAAATCCAGTGAATTCTACGGTGGATCAACAGCTGGTTTTCCTTAGTGGCATGGTAGACTGGCTGCATGCTTGGAGCAGCGTCAACATGAGCCGTGACTGCTTGACAAGGGAAACACATTCTGCGTTGAGACTCACTTGCTACTCCCTTGTTGAGCTGTCGCGGTACTGTTTAGAAGAACTGAAGTTCAAGGATGTCTTGCTGGGAAAATTTCAAACTGACACTCTTGAAGATCGCTTCGGTCGCTACCGTCCGCTTGCTGGTGCACAATATCATGTTTCCGTGAGGCAGCTTCTGGAGTCTGAAAAGAAAATTCGTCTGCAAAAGCTGCTGATGCTTCCGCAGCCAGACATCAGCAGCGAAAGTGACACAGAAGTATCGCAACATAACTTCTCTGTTCACATCTCAAATGATGAAATTTCCAACCCAAAGCGTGACATGGAGGTCGTTGCTTATATCGCTGGATATTGTGCTCATTCAGCTCTGAAGAAGCTGTCATGCGCATTTTGCAGCAGCGTGCTCGTCCTGGAGAGCAGGAACATAGATGTGGAAGGTAACTCAATGATTGGCAACTTGTCAAGAGGAAGCTTAAAGTTTCCGCAGCCATGTACTGTGCACATGGTGCTGGTGACAACGCTTGTTGTCGAAAAGCTCACCAAGGAAGAAAATGCAAAGGCGTTCCTCGCGTGGACAACCAACGTGGCATTGTAAGCTCCATTACCACATCACTGCTAGGAGATGTTGAGCTAGAGACTTGTGAAATGTCCATACCTCTGAGACCATCGTGCGGCATGCGGTGCGTGTTGCAACAAATGTCGCTCTGAACAACTTTTGTAGACTTTGAAATGACACCATCCAAAGCACCGCACAAAAAAGACAGCTGACAGAAAAATCAAAACCTTGAACAAGAAATGAGGTAGGATGGTTTTAGCCTTTCGTCCTAATAAAACCACTTCTACAAATGCATTTCTGACTATTACAGGAGGAAGAGGAATAAATGAGGAAGGACAGGGAGGTTCGCCACAGATTGATCACTAAGGTGTAAAAGCAGGCGTAAACGAATGCAGACCGCGCAGGAACAAAAAAGGACAAAAAAAGAAACACCGGCTTTCAATAAGTGCCCACAGCAAATATAACGAAAACGAGTGGCGACGACGGCCGGGGTGCTGGTGGGTAACTAGCGTGACGTCATGCTCTCCCTGGAGGGGCCTTGTCAATAGTCTAGGTGATGTTGGTCGACCGCGTACCGCGCCGTCAAACGGACAAAGAGAGAGAGAGAGAGAGAGACAGAGAGAAAACAAAAGAAAGTGGTGGCTACGTCATCGCGGCGAGGCCCCGCCCTGCACGGATTTGTTGTGAGAACAGTCGAACCCAAGCGCAAGCCATAAGAAAGTGTACGTGTGCCACCTCTCGTTTAGTCCTTGAAATGTTCGCTAGATGGCGGTGCTTCTATCTGTCATCCAGAGTTTTTCAAAGCACTGGGGTTTAGGGACCGGGAGGGCAAAATAAACTTTAAGCGGGTAGACCTAACTAGAAGGAGGTTATCTGATTGGTGGCTAAAGTCAAGGCACGAGTGAAAATTAAACTCTTCACTGCAAAGTACGAATCCTCAAACTCACTTTTTAAGGGAAAAAAATAAGTATAGTTTTTGGTTCATTAGGTATTACGGCTTGGTGGCGCTAGCCACCGCCCGATCTAAAGGGTACACCCATATCCATCCATCCATCCATCTATCAGTGCTCAACAGGCTGGCGATGCAGATTATAAAGGAAAGACTGCAGGCATGGATAGAGGATGAGGGGGTGCTGGGGGAATTGCAGAATGGGTTTCGGATACACAGGAGGTTGGAAGACAATATGTTCTCACTGACGCAGTGCATCGAAATAGCAGAAAAGGAACACAGGCCCCTGTGGCTAGCATTTTTGGATATCAAGGGAGCGTACGATAGCGTGGTTCAAGAGGAATTGTGGGGAATACTGGACACACTAGGCATGAAACATGTAGTCACTAATCTTTTAAAGGGTATCTATGAAGGTAACAAGGTAGTTATAAAGTGGGAAAAACAGGTATCCAAGCCTGCAGAGGTAAAACGGTGGCTTAGGCAGGGGTGCTCCCTGTCACCCTTTTTATTCATGATGTACCTACAAGGATTAGAGACCAAAATAGAGGGAAGTGGACTGGGCTTCAACCTCTCTTTAGTCAAACAAGGAAAACTTATTGATCAGGCACTACCAGCAATAATGTACGCAGATGATATTGTAACGATGCTGAGGCAGACAGGCTAAAAAAACAAGCAACTTTATTAGGGCGAACTTGTGCCCACAAGCCTAATGACTATCGTCGTCGAGTCCGAGTAGACGAGAGGCACAGATTCAACTAACTTCCTCTTCCTCGTTGTTGGAGCGCCCGAACGCGTGACGCATGCCAGCTTGGTCTTGCTGGTGCTCTTGCCATGATGATTGCGGCGGCTACTTGGACGTGGCTAACCTGTCGCGGCATTATCCCCCTCCTCAGACGCATCGTCCCGATGCTTGAGAGAGTAAAATGATACATGCGCCCTCTCACTCGTTTTCCGACGATCTGTCGTGATAGGGCTTCATGCGGACTACGTGTACCACTTCCGTGGTATTGCGGCGTCTTGAGCTCACGTGTCCCGCGGATCTGACTTCATAAGTGACGTCGCTGATACGGTTGAGTACTTCATAAGGGCCGAAGTATCGACAAAGAAGCTTTTCAGAGAGTCCGCGGCGGCGCACTGGGATCCATATCCACACTTTGTCACCGGGATGATAAAGTGCGTCACTGCGTCGCTTGTTGTACCGACTAGAGTCGACGCGCTGTTGACGGCGTATTCGGTATCTTGCCATTTGTCGTGCTTCTTCGGCTCGTTGCAAGAAGTCATCTAAGTCAGGTGGATAGCTGTTTTCGTCCTGTAGGGGTAACATGGCATCCAGTGGGGTGGTCACTCTTCGGCCGAATACTAGTTCGAAAGGGGCAACGTGGGTTGTTTCTTGAACGGCGGTATTATATGCGAATGTTACGTAGGGTAATATTTCATCCCACTGTTTATGTTCAACATCGACATACATTGATAGCATGTCGGTCAGAGTTCTGTTGAGGCGTTCGGTCAAACCATTCGACTGAGGGTGATACGCCGTTGTTCTTCTGTGATCGGTATTTGTCATGCGCATCAGACATTGCATAAGGTCTGCAGTAAATGCTGTGCCCCGATCCGTAATAACGACGATGGGCGCACCATGTCTGAGCACTATGTTGTTCACAAAGAACTTGGCGACTTCGGCAGCTGTCGCACTGTACAGAGAGTCAGTCTCAGCATAACGGGTCAGATAGTCCGTAGCTACCACAATCCATTTCTTGCCTGCACATGATGTCGGGAAAGGTCCTAGGAAGTCCATGCCAACTTGTTGGAATGGGGCATCCGGAGGGTCTATTGGATGGAGAAGGCCGGCTGGTTTTACGGCTGGAGTTTTGCGCCGTTGACATTGACGACAAGTTTTCACGTAGTGCTGCACTGATGCGAGCAACTTAGGCCAATAGTACTTCAGGCGAATCCTGGCGAATGTTCGGCTCACACCCATGTGGCCGGATGTTGGCTCGTCGTGGCATGCATGCAGAATTTCCTGTCGCATGGATGTGGGCACGACTAGTAAAAACGTTTCGCCATTAGGTTCAAAGTTCCTCCTGTAAAGGACACTTCCTCGAAGGCAGAACGTGGAGAGCCCTCTGGAGAATATGCGAGGTACTTGAACGTCGAGACCCTGCAGGTGTTGTATAAGCGCCAGCAAATCCGGGTCATCTCGTTGTTGTTGAGCGATTTCGGATGCGTCGACAACGCCTAGAAACGGGAAGTCTTCCGCTTCTGGTACACTTGGATCGACGGGAGAGCGTGACAGGCAGTCGGCATCACTGTGTTTCCTTCCAGATTTGTATACGACCGTAATGTCATACTCCTGCAGCCTAAGGCTCCATCTGGCTAGTCGACCTGACGGATCCTTGAGATTTGCTAGCCAGCATAGAGCATGGTGGTCACTGACAGCTCTGAACGGTCTACCATAAAGGTAGGGTCGAAACTTATTTATTGCCCAGATGACTGCGAGGCACTCTTTTTCATTAGCAGAGTAGTTTGCCTCAGCTTTTGAGAGTTTGCGGCTGGCATAGGCTAACACTTTCTCTTGACCATTTTGCCACTGGACCAGGATGGCGCCGAGGCCGACATTGCTGGCATCGGTATGGACTTCAGTGTCAGCCGTCTCATCAAAATGGGCAAGTATTGGTGAACCCTGTAGCCGTTTTCTTAATTCATCAAAAGCTTTCTGTTGTTCGCTTTCCCATGTGAAGGGCACGTCGTTTTTCGTTAGTTTTGTAAGAGGTTCCGCAATCTTTGAAAAGTTTTCCACAAATCGCCTATAGTAGGCACATAAACCCAAAAATCGACGCACTGACTTTTTGTCTTTGGGTGTAGGGAACCTCTGAACAGCGGCTGTCTTTTCTGGATCAGGACGAACACCGTCAGAACTAATGACATGTCCAAGGAATCTCAGCTCTTCGAAGCAGAAGTGGCATTTTTCGGGTTTTATTGTCAAGTTTGCTGACCGGATGGCTTGTAATACAGTGCGCAGTCGCTCTAGATGTTTGTCGAACGTTGCAGAGAATACCACCACGTCATCCAAATACACTAGGCATGACTGCCATTTCAATCCCGCGAGGACAGTGTCCATCATTCGCTGGAACGTCGCTGGCGCGGAACAGAGGCCGAATGGAAGCGCTTTGAATTCGTAGAGGCCATCTGGTGTTACGAATGCCGTTTTTTCACGGTCCCGCTCGTCTACCTCTATTTGCCAATATCCGCTTTTCAGATCCAAGGAGGAGAAAAACTTTGCGGATCGCAGCCGATCTAGTGTATCGTCAATACGTGGCAAGGGGTAGACATCTCGTTTAGTTACACTGTTGAGTTTTCGGTAGTCGACACAGAATCTAAGCGTGTTGTCTTTCTTCTTAACGAGCACTACGGGGGACGCCCATAGACTATTCGAAGGCTGGATGACATCATCCGAAAGCATTTCCTCCACTTGCTTCTTAATGATTTCCCGTTCTTTCTGTGACACTCGATATGGATGCTGGCATATAGGCCTCGTGTCATCTTGCGTTATAATTCTGTGTTTCGTAATTGACGTGCGCTGGACCTTCGAGGCAATTGAAAAGCAATCAGAGAATTCTTTTACTAAGGCGTAAATCTGTTTCTTTTGACTGTCCGGAAGACTCTGGTTGACGGTCACGGATGTGTCGATGTTGCAGGCCACTGGTCGAGTGGTTGACGTGGTTAAGCTGCATAGTTCTGTCGCCATACAGAAGTCGTGTAAATAGGCAATAGCCGTGCCTTGAGCGATGTGTTGAAGTTCATTGGAGAAATTCGTAAGTAGGACATCTGCACGGCCATTCGTCAAGTGAACAAGACCCCGAGCTACGCAGACACCTTTCTTCAAAAACAGCCCTACATTTGTATCCGCTATGCCTTCGCGGTTGTAAGATGCGTCATTCTCTACGAGCACCATTATGCTGCAGCGTGGTGGCACAGTTACGTCATCATGAACAACGCGTAGAGCAGTTAGGCGTCCCTCAGATTCCTCTACAGGTATAGCTCGTTCAGTCGAAAACGACACGCTGGACCTACGCAGGTTAATTACGGCGCCATTAGCTCGCAAAAAATCCATTCCTATAATGAGGTCTCTTGAACATTCTGGTAGCACAATGAAATCGGCAACGTAAATAAAGCCCCGTATTTCAAGTCTTGCGGTGCATCTGCCAAGGGGCGTAATAATGTGACCACCTGCCGTGCGTATCTGCGATCCACTCCACTGTGTCAAAACTGTGTTTAGCTTCTTCACCATCTTGTGACTTATCACTGAATAATCAGCACCGGTGTCGACTAAGGCATTCAGCTCCCATCCTTCTATTCTCAACCGCAAATCTGAAGTAACGCTTTCGTGGTTGCACCGATTTACCGGAAATACACCGTCGTCGCCCTCAAGCCATATCGGAGGATCTTCGTAATTGATGTTATCAGCGGCCTCACCTCCACAGGTCGCTTTCTTCAGTTTTCCGGGAGTGGACTTGGAGAGCGATGACCAGGCTGCCTTGAAGGTGCACGTGGGCTGGATGACCGGTAGCGCATAGGCGATGGTGACCGTGACCGACGTTGGCGTAGAGGTGGCGAGTTCTGGCGCGTGGCCAAGTACTCCTCAATCTCCGCTGGTCGCTCGCCGTTTCGGGGGCACGGTGCATACGACGGGAAGCCTCTTAATCCAGCCTGTCGGTAAGGGCAGAATCTGTACAAATGACCCGCTTCGCC
Source organism: Rhipicephalus annulatus (assembly GCA_013436015.1). Lineage (NCBI taxonomy): Eukaryota > Metazoa > Arthropoda > Arachnida > Ixodida > Ixodidae > Rhipicephalus > Rhipicephalus annulatus. The sequence continues at coordinate 563,981 of WOVY01001245.1, forward strand.
ACAATGGAAACAAAGAGGCCTGCGCTCGTGATCACGCCAGACGTCACTTTTCCTGGGCCTAGGATCCGCATAGCGATGCGTGCTACGTGCTCCTGGGGGCAGACAGGTAGCCGTTGGTTCCCGTGGACGAGGTGCGCTGCGTGCTGTAGATGGGAGAGGAGTCGCCGCCATCGCAACTGCTGCATTGTTGTGTACTGTGGGTTGTCGGAGAACTTCAGAGTACGTTCGGATAGGTCGAACTGGCTGCAGCTCACGCTCTGGTTCTCGTATGACCTGCCTCAGTTCGTCACGAACAACGTCTGTAACAGATAGTGCAGTTGAAGTCTGGGGCATTTGCAGTCTGCTCAGTTCTTCCCGAATAACTGATCTAATGAGCTCTCGCAGGGCTTCAACGTCGTTTCGCACGCCTCCAGAGAATAGCTGTGCAGATGCGCAGTTAACATTCCGGTTGTACTGCCGAGCGCGCTGTTCTAGTGTTCTTTCGATGGCCGTCGCTTCGGAATAAAACTCAGCAACAGTGCTTGGAGGGTTGCGGACGAGAACGGCGAACAGCTCTTGCTTTACTCCGCGCATTAGATGGCGCACCTTCTTATCTTCAGCCATGTTGTAATCCGCACGCTTGAACAGACGGACCATGTCCTCAATGTACATGGCAGCACTCTCGTTTGTGAGCTGGTTCCTGGATTGAAGAGCAGCTTCCGCTTTTTCTTTTCGGTCTACGTTCGCGAACGTAGCCACCGCTTGTCGTCGAAATACCTCCCAGGTAGACAACGAGGTTTCATGGTTTTCAAACCATGTCTTTGCGAAGTCTTCCAGGGCGAAGTATACGCGACGGAGCTTCTCTCTTTCGTCCCATCCATTCAAGCGCGCCACTCTCTCGAACAGGTCCAGCCAATCTTCCACATCCTCGTACGAGTCGCCGTGGAATACTGGCGGCTGGTGCGGTTGGCTAATGAACACTTGTGCTGGTGTTACCTGGGTAGTCATTGGTGGTGGCATCCATTGTTTGAATTCCCCTTGGTGAGAAGTGAAGAGGACCGAACTCAGGTGAGTCACCTCGAAGACGGCGACTTGCCCTCTGGTGTACAGGAGTCACTTCCACGGGGTTGATAGGCTGGTCGTCGGGGCTACGCTGTCTTGAGCTCGCGGGGCTTCGATTCATAACCCAGCAACTCCACCAGAAATGTAACGATGCTGAGGCAGACAGGCTAAAAAAACAAGCAACTTTATTAGGGCGAACTTGTGCCCACAAGCCTAATGACTATCGTCGTCGAGTCCGAGTAGACGAGAGGCACAGATTCAACTAACTTCCTCTTCCTCGTTGTTGGAGCGCCCGAACGCGTGACGCATGCCAGCTTGGTCTTGCTGGTGCTCTTGCCATGATGATTGCGGCGGCTACTTGGACGTGGCTAACCTGTCGCGGCAATATAGTGCTAATGGCCGACAACAAGGAAGATTTGCGGAGATTAATGGACATCTGCGGTAATGAGGGCGATAGGTTAGATTTTAGATTCAGTAAGGAAAAATCAGCAGTCATGATTTTCAATGACAACGAAGGTAGTGAGCTTAGAATACAAGAGGTCACGCTAGAGATAACAGATAAATACAACTACCTGGCCGTATGGATAAGCAATGGGACCGAGTACCTGAGGGAACACGAAATATACGTGACGACTAAAGGTAACAGGAATGCAGAAGTGATGAAAAATAGGGCACTGTGGAATTAAAATAGGTATGATGTCGTGAGAGGAATATGGAAAGGGGTCATGGTTCCTGGGCTGACGTTCGGCAATGCGGTCTTGTGCATGAGATCAGAAGTTCAAGCAAGATTAGAAATTAAGCAACGTGGAATAGGTAGGCTTGCTTTAGGAGCTCACGGGAATATACCAAATCAGGGAGTACAAGGTGATATGGGATGGACATCATTTTAGGGCAGGCAAGCTAGCAGCAAGATAAAATTTGAGAAACGATTGAGAGAATTGGGGGAAGAGCGTTGGGCTAGGAAGGTTTTCAGCTACTTGTACATGAAGAATGTCGATACAAAATGGAGGAAGCGAACCAGGAAGTTGACTGGTAAGTACTTAGAAAACAGCAGGTGGCCAAACCAAAAAGAACTATCGGTTAAGAAGAAAATGAAGGAAATGAAGACTGAAATGTGGAGAATGGGCATGATTAAGAAGTCCGCACTAGAGATCTATCGAACTTTTAAGCAGAAAATTGCCAAGGAAAGGATCTATGATAATACTCGGAGTAGTTCTCTACTGTTTGAGGCCAGGACGGGAGTACTGCGAACCAAGACATATCAGGCCAAATACGAAGGGGTAGACGCAGTACGCAGTGCATGTGGAAAGGAGGAGGAAACTGCCGAACACTTGATAATGTCCTGTAAAGAGCTTCACCCTATAGTTCAGGCTGATGGCGCAGAATTTTTCAAAGCACTGGGGTTTATGGACCGGGAGGGCAAAATAGACTTTAAGCGGGTAGACTTTACAAGAAGGAGGTTAAGGCACGAGTGAAAATTAAACTCTTCACTGCAAAGTACGAATCCTCAAACTCACTTTTTAAGGAAAAATAATATAGTTTTTGATTCATTAAGTATTACGGCTTGGTGGCGCTAGACACCGCCCGATCTAAAGGGTACATCCATATCGATCCATCCATCCATCGAAGGTAGTGAGCTTAAAATACAGGAGGTCACGCTAGAAATAACAGATAAATACAAATATCTGCGCTTATGGATAAACAATGGGGCCGAGTACCTAAGGGAACACGAAATATACGGGTCGACTAAAGGTAACAGGAATGCAGCGGTAATGAAAAACAGGGCACTGTGGAATTACAATAGGTATGATGTTGTGAGAGGAATATGGAAAGGGGTCATGGTTCCTGGTCTGACGTTTGGCAATGTGGGCTTGTGCATGATATCAGAAGTTCAAGCAAGATTATAAATTAAGCAACGTGGAATAGGTAGGCTTGCCTTAGGAGCTCACGGGAATACACCAAATCAGGGAGTACAAGGGGATATGGGATGGACATCATTTGAGGGCAGGGAAGAAGAAATTTGAGAAGCGATTGAGACAAATGGGGGAGGAGCGTTGGGCTAGGAAGGTATTCAGCTACTTGTACATGAATAATGTCGATACAAAATGGCGGAAGCGAACCAGAAAATTGACTAGTGAATACTTGGAAAACAGCAGGGGGCCAAACCAAAAAAAATTATCGGTTAAGAAAAAGGTTGAAGGAAACTGAGACCCATATGTGGAGAATTGGCAATATTAAGAAGTCCGCACTAGAGATCTATCGAACTTTTAAGTAGGAAATAGCCAAGGAAAGGATCTATGATAATACTCGGTGTATTTCTCTACTGTTTGAGGCCAGGACGGGAGTATTGCGAACAAAGACATATCGGGCCAAGTACGAAGGGGTAGACACAGTATGCAGTGCGTGTGGAGAGGAAGAAGAAACTGCCGAACACTTGATAATGTTCTGTAAAGGGCTTCACCCTATAGCTCAGGATGATGGCGCAGAGTTTTTCAAAGCACTGGGGTTTAGGGACCGGGAGGGCAAAATAAACTTTAAGCGGGTAGAATTAACTAGAAGGAGGTTATCTGATTGGTGGCTAAAGTCAAGGCACGAGTGAAAATTGAACCCTTCGCTGCAAAGTACGAATCCTCAACCTCATTATTCAAAAAATAAAATAAATCTAGTTTTTGGTTCATTAAGTATTACGGCTTGGTGGCGTTAGCCAGCGCCCGATCTAAAGGGTACAGCCATATTCACCCATCCATCCATCCATCGAATATATGATGAAAAGATGCGAGATTGTGGTACTTGGAGTGTTGACTAGATGGACGAACGGACACAGAGATATGCATAAATGGACGCACGGATGGCTGCACGGACGTATGGACACATGGACGGACGCAGGGGCGGATGCATGAACGAACGCAGGGACGGACGCACGGATAGACGTGCGGACGCACAAACAGACGCACACATGGACGGATGGACGCACGGACGGTCACACAGACAGACGCGTCTATGATGAAAAGATGCGAGATGGTGGTACTTGGAGTGTTTACTAGATGGACGAACGGACACACAGACAGATGCATGGAAGGGCACACAGATCACTGCACGGACGGATGGACGCATGAACGGACGCAGGGGCGGATGCATGGGCGAACGCAGAGACGGACGCACGGATGGACGTGTGGACGCATGAACAGACGCACGCACGGACGGGCGGATAGACGCACGAATGGTCACAGAGACGGACGGAAGCAAGAACGAATGGACGGACGGATGCTTCGCCCCACTCTCCATCATTCACCCCATGTATATGCTGCCATGTTTTGTTCCTTCTCTCACTTTCTCTTTTACACCTCCTGTATACTCACCCAAAAGCGCTGTGCCATGCCCAGTAGCTGTTCCGAGCGGCGCAAAGGGGCGACGGGGCCGGTCTCCCCAATGCTGCGTCAGCGCTCTCCCCCACTTCATGGGATTCGCTCGGTAGATTTCAAGCTGGACAGTTGTGTCCTCGCGATCTCCGACGCCAGCGTAGCTCCCGCCGACTGGTTCGCCCTCCGTGGTCTCCCGACGCCGTGCCATAGAGAAAGAAGAAAACAAGAGCGGACACTCCGCAAAACCTGGCCTCAGGAAGTGCGTCACGACTACGTAACGAACTAGTGCTCCCACCAAACGTCAGAGGGCACAAGCGCAAAAAAAACACAGTTATAATTATTGCAACAGAATTGTTTTCACAAATTAATAATTACACGCCCAAATTTGGTATGTTCTTTATACATAAAAACGATTTATTCAACACACCTTACGCGATTATTTTTCTTCAGCCGTACTGTCATAAACACCATCTACCCAGCGACAAGCCCATGCATGACTGACGGCGAGAAGCTTTCGTCGCTTTCGTCAACGTCGGCTGCGTCGGCGTTTTCAAGCGTGAGATAACAGGTGAGGCACGTTTTCAAGCGAAGCTTGTTGAATGACATGTTGTTGGTCTTGTTGGGTCATTTTTTCAGAAAACGGTTACGCCTGCGCGAAAAAGACACCATGCAACAAACATAGAAAGATGCACACACACACGTTGCGCTTCGTGTGTGCGAGTTTGTTTCTTACGTGGCGTCTCATTCACGCAGTTGTAACCTTTTTCTGAAGCTTGTAAGGACGGGGAGGTTCGCTAAAAAGAAAGTTTGTGGCTCTATGCGGCGGTTAGACGGGAACATTGTGCAACGTATGCAGTATAGCAAAGGCGGCACGGCGTCAAGCCGAGGCGACGCGTGCTGCGTCTGCCACGGACGCGAGCGTCTGTGCGCTGAGCATAGCTGGGCAGCTAGGTCATAGGCTCGGTGGCTCGGTGCAAAATATTGAGAATCGTTCGCTGGGCCTCGCATGCTTCACGACGCGTTTCCCGAAGGCTCGGAACACGAATAATTCTTGGTGTGCCGGAGGCAAATCTGGACTAGCCAAGTGGCCATCATCTTCGTTTCTTCGCTAGCCTTGTGCCACTAGTGCAAGCTGCCCACAAATTTTTTGACGTTTCCAATATAATTTTACCGCACAAATTTCAAGTACGATTTTTCTTCCCAATGTAATGCTGATACTGCGTACGTACGAAGGTGTTCTAAAGTTCCCAGGCCGCGATACCATTGCATTACAAGGGATAGCGGCCTGGAAACTTCTGATCTTTGTACGTGGTCTTGACGTATATCTTTGTAAGTCAGAGTTTTATGGGTCAGAGATGTATCACTGGTTTTGTATTGTGCATCGATTAGCTAATCATTCAAAGGGGTTTGCTGGTACACTTATGACGTGCACATATCTTTTTCGTAATTTGACAGCGAAGCATCCACTTACTAACATTTTCAGACCGCGCTGACGCCATGCCGTCCGGCGGTCCAAGCTACGGCAGCTACTGCTGTGTATCGTGGTCCTTCAACAATGGCAGAACCCACAAGAAGCCTGGGACGAGTTTCTTCCGCGTACCACGGGACGGCAGGTGTGTTAAAGCTTTCGTATGGTTTGCATGTCTGTAGGCTTACTGTTCGTACTTGCTAAGTGAGGGTAACAATAAAAAATCACTATTCAAGCACTTCCCCTTTCAGCTGATAGTTCATTGCCAATGCAGGATGAAAGCATGGATGCAGTATGCTGGACGCGATGATCTCCTGAGTAAGCCGGCCAGCCTATTGTACGCAACGTACAGGGTTTGTAGCGACCATTTTATTGCTCAAAGTTTCATGGACCCTGGGCACACAAGGCTTACAAGAATGGCTGTTCCCAGTGTGCAACCAGCTGCACCATGTAAGTGATTGACTGAAACTCAAATATGTGCAATAGCAGCCACTTGTATTGAATCAGTGGCGACAGTTAACCGTGAAGATCTTTGTAGCCGATGGAGAAACCTCACTACAGAAGGAACACTTGGAAAGTCTTAAATTCTGTGAATTGTGGGCTATTACCTTCCTAACAGCAGCTCTACATTTCTGTCATTTTTTGATGCTCTGGACCTGCGCAACTTGTTTTGAAAGACTTTAAAGGGCTATTTCACGTTATCTTCAAGCCTGAGTGCACATGTACGTATACCTTTCATCAGTGAAAGCTGCCACTGTTGATAATTACAAAAATCACAAATTACTTGTTTCCTAGTTGGTGCCGTCTCTTTTCTTCCATGTTCGACCAATTTATGCGTTTGAAAGAGCTGTTTAAGTTTCCCCATGCTACAAGCTTTGTAACTTGTATCAACTGCACATATATGCAGGTTCTTTGAGCGTCGCTTCAAGTAGTGACTGTGACATGGCTGCAGAAGCTGCACTGCAAGGTGCGGATGAGCTTCAGTTTGTGTTATTTTAAGCCTCTTACTGACACATTGTCGTAATTTCATTTCTTCAGCACCTGCGGTAGAGGCTTCAAAAAGCGGCTCCCGCACATTGAGGTGCCCCGATGAACAGGGTGCGTTCAGTGTCGCGATTTCTTTTTTTTTACCCAAATTGACTGTTGACCAAATCTCTGCAGGTGGCAGCTCCCTTGTAGCTGGTGAAAGAATTTCTGCTGATTTCGTCTTGCCGGAGAAAACCTTAACCAGTCGTTCAGCTGTCACAAAAGGAACTTGTGTGGCCGGTAAGTTGTATGTTCACTTCAACACCAGAGTGGATTGATATAGAGACTTCCGCAGGCCGCTCGCAAGATTGTTCCGACAGCACTGTCCGAGGCACTGAACAAGCTTCACAAGACCCTCCAGAAGACGTCTCCGCCAACAGCTCCACGCCTGAGTGCCTTAGAGAAAATGGTGACTATGCTTTTATTGCAGCAGTTTTTAATGTGCTATTTTATGTTTAGGACATTCCGAGGAAACTATCCTCAAAAGGACACTACGTGTGCACTTACAAAATGTAAGGGTGGGCTCTCAGTGATTTTCATTTTTTTGTGCATTGTCAACATTGTGAATGGTTTGTTTTTAGGTAGTGGAATCGAAAACTTTGTACCACAGAAAGTTGTGCACCTTGGGTCTGAAATAGCGAGGATAGTGCTCGTATGGGATTAGTTGTTCTTCGCTTTTACATCAATTTTTTTGTTTATTGCAGTGCGTTCCTGTGTGCCAGCGACAATGTCTCCATCAATGAAGTACAAGCAAACCATTAAACATCTGCAAGCCAAAGTAGCAGCACAGCGGAAAACTATCAAAAGACTGCAGAGACAGCCTCACCAAGCACCGTCATCGACTTCGAAGGCCCTTGAAGTTATCCGACCGCACGTCACTGAGGAGGTTTTTAAACTTCTTTCTGCACATGTTCGCTTGAGGCCCAAACGCAAGGGCAAGTGGTTTCCCGTGTGGTTCAAGGAATTCGCTCTTCACTTAAACTTCCGAGGTCCGCGAGCATACCGATTTCTGGCTCCATATTTTTCTTTGCCCTCCCGGCGTTCATTAAGGAGGTGGCTAGCTAATGTAAAGATGACTCCAGGCATAATTCCAGGAATCCTTTCTTCCATTGTAACAAATACTCAAGCTTGGAATGAACGGGACCGAGTGTGCGCTTTAGTTTTCGACGAAATAGCACTCAAAAAGAATTTGTACTATGATGCTTCAAGAGACGTTGTCCAGGGTTTTACAGATGATGGCACTCATCGCACTTCAACCATCGCTGATCGAGCACTGGTTTTTCTTCTTGTTGGTGTTTCGAGAAAGTGGGTTCAACCGGTTGCTTTTACTATAGGGCACACATCAACACCATCATCTGTTATGCATAACTTGCTGGTGTCACTCATTTTGGAGCTTAGGAGCATTAATATTGCAGTGAAAGCAGTCATTTGTGACCAGGGCAGTTCAAATGTAAGTCTCGCTAACCAACTAAGAGTGACTGTAGCAAAGCCTTTTTTTTTGAAGTTAATGGTGAGTGGGTGTATTACGTTTTTGATGTTCCGCATTTAACTAAAACAACGCGCAATAATGTCCAAGCACACAAGTTATACATTGGGGATGGCATCGTTAACTGTTCGCACATTGTAAGCCTTTACCAATCCTCACATGAGTTGCGGTTGCGATTGGCTCCAAAGTTGACTGAACGGCACGTTCATGAAAAACCTTTTTCTAATATGAAGGTCAGCAGAGCAACTCAGGTCCTCAGTGCATCAGTTTCGATTGCTATCACGGCAATGGTGTATGCGAAGGTGCTGCCTGCCTCGGCCATCACTACAGCTCAATTTCGTGATCGTATGGACAGGATTTCCGATGCCTTGAACAGCTCGAGTAAAAAAAGAACTTCGCAAAAGCTGCGGCATGCAATCATGAAAAATGATTCAGAGCTGATTGACTTCCTCCGAGGCCAGCTTCCCTGGATTGCATCATGGAAGTTTGTTGGCAGACGTCAACCAAAAACCATCGTAGGTTGGCAAATTAGAATTCAGGCAATTTGTCAACTATGGGACGACCTCTCCAAAAATTAAAATTTTGAATACCTGTTAACACGCAGGCTTCAACAGGATCCTCTGGAGAACATATTTGGCCACATTAGGCAAAAACAGGGTTGCAACACCAACCCCAATGTAGCACAATTTATTTGTGGCCTGAAGCACATCTGCATAAGAAAACTCTTCAAGCTGTCAGAATACGGAAATGTCGAGGATGATGAATGTGACCTCCTCCAGGAGCAGCTCTCGCCATTCTCCCTCACCAGTGTGTCTCTTGTGGATAATGAGGAGTGTGCACAGCCACAGCCTGACGACTTTCCCGCTCTAGACGATCTCTCTTAACTTGCGACAAACATTCACTCCCATATTATCGATGACTCCGCTGCATATTATGTAGCTGGTTTTCTCATCAAACACTTCCTTCGGAATGCATGTGACGGTTGCAGTTGCCCACAGTTACTGAAAGACGACAGTGAGACGCTTAAGGGTACCCACCAGTATTTCACAATGCTCAAAGCATACCACGTCCCCAGCAAACTTTTTGGGAATCTCACTGTGCCATCAGAAGCAGCTTTTGCATACGTACAACAACTTGAATCTCACTTTCTTGCCATAATTGAGGCCACTGCACATCACCTGAAAGTGTGCGATGTTTTGTATCACCATCTGTCAAGTGTTGGCGATTTTCATTTCTGCTCTGCTGGGTGTCGCGCTAAGTTTCTGAAAATGTTTTGCCGGGTTCGTTTATGTTGGCATGTGCGTTTTGTGAACCGAAACTTAGACAGGGTTAGGTTCCAGTCTTCAATCTCGGGTATACAGCTTGACAAGTTCAAAGGTTAGCAATCAGCGGCGAGTTTACACTAAAGTATTCGAGTTGAGCCGAATCCTGCAATAGCTTTGTTATGTTATTACTTCGTTACAGCAGACTTCATTATGGTCTTATATGCTTATATTCAGTTCAACTGGACTAACCACTCCTTCGTTGCATACATTGTTTAGGTTACCCGCTATGAGGAGTAGGGACACTGTGTATTCGCTTGGAATGATTTGCATAACCTTAAAAGGAATGTTGGGTATCCTGTCTGTATTTTTGTAGCAAATACGGGCGAACTGTACACTTTACTGTGGGTCGCTTGGTCACTGTGCATGCTTTATCTCTCCAGCTCAAGTAATATATCGATAACAAAACCGCTTGTTGAAATATCTTCGAGCGGGTAAGGAACACAGTATGAAGTGGGCACGGTTCACGTTATCACGCTTTTCGTATTTTAGCTTCTCATCAACCTCCTCCTCTCGCCCATCATAATTTTCAAAAGAATACCCAAACTTGTAGCGTTTGATGGGGCTGCGGACGCTGCCATTTTATTTTTATATAGCTTGTGAGTGATAACGTACGATGTATAGCCTTTGTGAAAAATAATGAGTCAAAGTGGTTTCCTTCTGCTATTTATTAGCCCTGTAATACCGCTTTCGTAGCACCAATTAAGGTCCACAATTCTGGATAAGTGATGACTACAATCTATTTTAGCTCGCAAGCGTCACAGTAAAATCCAGACGCAAATCACTTGGGATCTTAAGTTTTTGATGAAGGTGACGCATAAGAAGAGCCACAAGACCTGCCAGTGTTGTAGCATAAATTTTGTCTTTCACGTAGTAAGCAAGCTGCAAAGCCCTACCTTTGTGAGGACAAGCAGGCATCAAGTCTGCTTTTTTTCATTTTGGACTAGCTGTTCTTAAGCACAGCCAGCACACTGCACCTTTGCCTTTCTGCTATATTGTGTCGTGTGGTTTCTGTGCGCTCTTTTTTTCTATGCATTATTTCGGTTAAGCCCAGGTGTGATTCGCGACTTCATTGTTGTTGTTGTTGTTGTTCTCCTATTGATAGTGGCGCATGACTTCATTGCTGTGTATATGTCACTTCTTCCTTCTTCATCAGCATTGTGCGCTGTGTTTTTGCCATAGATCCTTACTTACCCACTGGCCCGGTGTGTCATACTTCACCAGCTTCTCGGCTTCTGCCAACTCTAGCGATGTGTGCATTGTCTGTGTTCTCTATGTATTTGTTACAATATTTGTTACAATTTATTTGTAAGGCGAGATGCATTTGTTGTCTACCTTTGTCATATTGTGCTTTTTATATTCTCATACACTACCTTGCCTTTGAATAAAACATTGCGGATGCTCTGTTTCTTTGACTGATATATAGATTGATCACTTGTTCCAAAAGAAAAACACAAGCGCAATGATTAAAACCGTAGTGCATTATCATTACCTGCATCTCTTTTTATTATAACTTAATCGAAATAAAAATTACGTCACGACCGATTCGCACGAACCACTGAACAAAACAAAACAGGGAATCGCTAAATCAAAACGATCTACAAAAACTATCCATTTGGGCGATGAATAGTGGTCTGAAATCATGAACTTTCGTCATAGCCAAACGTCGGTTATGCAAAGTAATTCAAAATTTGCGCCAGTGAAACCGAAACCAGAAGCGAACGCCACTTGCTCTCATCAACCACTAGGTGTGCTAGAGTCGATTGGGCCGCTGGGGTCTACGGGAGTGTCCACTCTTCACCTTTTTTATTTCTCTATGGCCGTGCAGCTCTCGCATTGTGGTGCCCCGCCCTTGGACTGCTTCGACCAGATCCCCACTTTCCTTTCTCCTTCTATTTTCCGTCGCTTGCCTCTCTATTTATTCATCTATTCCCTTCCATTTTTATCCCTCCTTTCCCCCCAGCCCTATAAGGCACTGCGCCGTGTCGCCGCTCAGGCAGACAGAAATTGGGTGCCTTCTTCATTTTCTTACAATCACTACCACTACCCCCCCCCCCCCTTCATTGCGGTTCATTCTATACCGCCCGTGTTCGACGTCGATTGTCTGAACCCCGGTTCGAAGCTAATAAACAGCGCTTTCTCTCGAGCCCGCCAAGTATATGTTTTCCTTTACACCAACCTCCCATTTTGTCGCATTTCACCCGTGGCATTATTTGTTTTGTTTGTTGTTCTTTTTTATCACTTTCCCTTATTTGCGAACGCTGTCAGGTTTCTAGTGAGCTGCCCCGTGGAGCCTCGTGGGGCTCGCTGGATTTCGTGCCGATCGGTTGCGCCCTCGCAATCTCCGACGACAGCGCAGCTCTGGCCGACTGGGCTGGCCCTACGCCAACTCCTGGCGCCAATCACCGACGACAGCGAGCTCTGGCCGACTGGGCCCGCCCAACGCCATCTCCTGACGCCGACAACAGCTCTCGTCACTACTGCCCCGTCCGCGGACTTTTGCGACCGCCTCCGTCTTTCCCATCTTCTCCTCACTTCCGTCATTCCCTGAACCTGTGCCTCGCTCTCTCCTTCCCCTCCCTCTATCTCTTTACCTTTTAATCCTATTCCTTTAATCCCTCCTTCAACCCCACTCCTCGTGAGCTACTGTTGAGGTGTCCTCCCCTGAGAGACAGTTACGGGGCTCATTTTTCTATTTTCATTTAAAATCACTTTCCCTGGAGCCTTGTGGCTCCGCCAAGGTCACCAAAGTTTCTGTTAAAAGCAAGGCCTGATCAGTAGGCTGCATGTATGCGGTTATTTGCATTGCTGAAAAAAAAAGTTGAAAAAAAGTGGCTGGTGGAAGACTGCAAGGATAGATTTGAAACGAATATATGGCAGTCAACATTTGTAATAAACATGTCTTTTCGTAACCATACAGCAGGTTGCGAGGGATGAACTGCCAACTGGCATATAACATGCTATCATGGTTAAACTACTTTTCGTCACAATATCCTCTATCATATTATCAAAAAGCTTGAGAGTACGTTTTCAAGGCGTGCATCACTTCATGTTCTATATAAACACCACCAAGCATTTTCTGAAGAAGAGTTGCAAAAGAACAGAATTCATGAATTTTTTCAAGCTTGCTCGCCGGAATATTTCAGGTACTGCGTTTTATATGCCTATTCTTTTATTATTATTATTATTATTATTATTATTATTATTATTATTATTATTATTATTATTATTATTATTATTATTATTATTATTATTATTATTATTATTATTATATTATTATTATTATTTAACTTACATGCTACTACAAGTGCACTCTATCATAGTGTAAGATTTTCGTGTTTTGCATTGAACAGCTAGCAGTGTTCGTAAATATTTTGAGAATTATCCCTTATTCTCTTATTCGGCCTATACTCGGATCCCTTATTCGGCCTATATAATGCTTCTTTCTTGGTGATTTCTATTACAGTGTCTAGAAATATACACACTGTAAATTCTATAAAATACTGCGATCCGACATGCCCTTCAAACCCCTCCCCCAATGAGATGACATTTTATTCCTTGAAATCACAAAGGTAAGTGATTTCAAGGAATGTTGTTTAAAGCTTTTGAATTTTACTGTGACTTTTTTCCCCTTCAGCATGGTGATCTTAGTGAATATTTTCAAACGAATGCACCATTCTATCATAAAAGTGAACTTTGCAATCGTTTTCCGCAGCACAAACAAATTAGTGCCTGATGACTGCAAAGCTAAGCCAAGATCCGGTGGAAAACTTGTTCGGGATTGTGCGGCAGTCATCAGGCTGCAATGATCATCAGACACCAGAGCAGTTCCTGATTACGGTCAATTGCCTCAGCTTTTATAGTTTGGCAAGACCAGTGAGTGGTAGCAGTGTGGAGCCAGTGGTATTGACTGCACTTCTAGACACTGGGGATGCACAACTACAACAAGCAAGCTTGCAAGAAGCAATTGAAAAGCAGATGGCACTAGGCGACCTCGACAGCTTGGGTGATGCTGCCTGCCAGGAGCCGACTTTCCCCGATGAGCATCACAGCCTCGTGCAAAGAAACAGCAACTCTCGTCTGTTTTACCACATGGCAAGCTATGTTGCCAAGAAGTGTGTGGAGAAGACTGGGTGTGATACGTGCCGCACCCTCCTGCTTGTTCCTGCGTCAGAAGGCACAGAGGATACACAGTCTGCATTTGCAAGTTTTTGCGACAAAGGTGGATTACTCTATCCGTCAAAAGAGCTGTCTGAATTTGTCAACTACCTAGAGGGTGTCTTCACTGGCTGCTTTAGCATGAACCGCCTGCATGCCGACAGCATTTTGGACGTGCTGTCACTTGTGTCGGGCAAGGACAAAATTATTGGCTGCGCTGCGCATGAAGCCGAACTGAAAGCAAAGATTGTGCGCTTCTACATTGTCACTCGTCTGCACTTCCTAATGAAGGGTGTAAACAGGGCAAAGAAAGACGTAAAATGGCACAGCTTTTGAAAGTGCGCAGGTGAACATGACATCACAGGATTAGTCATAGCGTCAATTTCTGAGTAGCATAGCATTTGGATGTTGTGAATAAACAGATTGACCTGCAGTTGCTTGTTCTGTTGACACGAATGGTCGAAATGTTTGTAGACTTGGCCCAGAGCCAATCTATAGTAAAGTAGGACCTTCTGCTGCAAATCTGGACCCTTACTCATTTGCTCCTATTGATGCATAATAAGCGATCTTAGGAACGCTTGTTTTCAGCCTTCAATTCTGTCGAAGCACTTCTCTCAGGTATTCACTCTCGCTCCGCGCTCATCCCTACCTTGGTAACCTAAGCATAGCAGTTATTATAACATTTAAGGTCCACATATTTTTTTCAAACCCTGGTTAAAAGCACGAAATTGATTTAAGTGTCAGCACTGGTAGTTTATTTCTGTGTAGTGCACTCTCGGCATACCTAAGTAATTTCGCGAGCAGTCGCTGCATGCTCAAAATATTGTAATTTCGATAATGAAAGAGGATACTGAAGCATTAAGGCAGATTTGAGAGGTGTACAGAAGTGCAGAATACGTCAACGGCAGCGATCACTCTCGGGCGTTCAGACCGGCTGACGACTGCCGCTGCAAATTTTCATTGAAAAAGTTGTAGCGCATTAATACTGCATTCACTTCTGAACTGCAGTGGCCGCCACGACACTTTGGTGATCCGTTTCTTAGAGAAATGTGACTCAATCCGTCAGTTGGTATCATTGACGCATCGCCGTCCGTGTTCTAAAGGAAACAGAGAAAATACACGCACGCATTCGTTGGAAAGCCTTGTAAGACACTTCGAATTTATTCTTACTTGTTATAAGTTTCTTCTACCCTCGGGTCTGTATGTAGATCCTGTAAATAGTAAAAAACAGGGCGAAATGCGAGAACGCGCGGCCAATGCGCGTTGGCACGCTTGATCGGGCGGTGTCTAGCGCCACTAAGCCGTAATACCTAATGAACCAAAAACTATATTTATTTTTTTTTCCTTAAAAAGTGAGTTTGAGGATTCGTACTTTGCAGTGAAAAGTTTAATTTTCACTCGTGCCTTGACTTTAGCCACCAATCAGATAACCTCCTTCTACTTAAGTCTACCCGCTTAAAGTTTATTTTGCCCTCCCGGTCCCTAAACCCCAGTGCTTTGAAAAACTCTGCGCCATCATCCTGAGCTATAGGGTGAAGCCCTTTACAGAACATTATCAAGTGTTCGGCAGTTTCTTCTTCCTCTCCACACGCACTGCATACTGTGTCTACCCCTTCGTATTTCGCCCGATATGTCTTGGTTCGCAGTACTCTCGCCCTGGCCTCAAACAGTAGAGAACTACCCCGAGTATTATCATAGATTCTTTCCTTGGCAATTTCCTGCTTAAAAGTTCGATAGATCTCTAGTGCGGACTTCTTAATCATGCCAATTCTCCACATGTCAGTCTCCGTTTCCTTCACTTTCTTCTTAACCGATAGTTCTTTTTGGTTTGGCCACCTGCTGTTTTCTAAGTATTTACCAGTCAACTTCCTGGTTCGCTTCCTCCATTTTGTATCGACATTCTTCATGTACAAGTAGCTGAAAACCTTCCTAGCCCAACGCTCTTCCCCCATTTCTCTCAATCGTTTCTCAAATTTTATCTTGCTGCTAGCTTGCCTGCCCTAAAATGATGTCCATCCCATATCACCTTGTACTCCCTGATTTGGTATATTCCCGTGAGCTCCTAAAGCAAGCCTACCTATTCCACGTTGCTTGATTTCTAATCTTGCTTAAACTTCTGATCTCATGCACAAGACCACATTGCCGAACGTCAGCCCAGGAACCATGACCCATTTCCATATTCCTCTCACAACATCATACCTATTGTAATTCCACAGTGCCCTATTTTTCATGGCTGCTGCATTCCTGTTACCTTTAGTCTTCACGTATATTTCGTGTTCCCTCAGATACTCGGTCCCATTGCTTATCCATACGCCCAGATATTTGTATTTATCTGTTATCTCTAGCGTGACCTTCTGTATTCTAAGCTCACTACCTTCGTTGTCATTGAAAATCATGACTGCTGATTTTTCCTTACTGAATCTAAAATCTAACCTATCTCCCTCATTACCGCAGATGTCCATCAATCTCTGCAAATCTTCCTTGTTGTTGGCCATTAGCACTATATCATCTGCATACATTAATGCTGGTAGTGCCTGATCAATAAGTTTTCCTTGTTTGACTAAAGAGAGGTTGAAGCCCAGTCCACTTCCCTCTAATTTTGCCTCTAATCCTTGTAGGTACATCATGAATAATAAGGGTGACAGGGGGCACCCCTGCCTAAGCCCCCGTTTTACCTCTGCAGGCTTGGATACCTGTTTTTCCCACTTTATAACTACCTTGTTACCTTTATAGATACCCTTTAAAAGATTAGTGACTACATGTTGCACGACTAGTGTGTCCAGTATTCCCCACAATTCCTCTTGAACCACGCTATCGTACGCTCCCTTGATATCCAAAAATGCTAGCCACAGGGGCCTGTGTTCCTTTTCTGCTATTTCGATGCACTGCGTCAGTGAGAACAGATTGCCTTCCAACCTCCTGTGTTTCCGAAACCCATTCTGCAGTTCCCCCAGCCCCCCTCATCCTCTATCCACGCCTGTAGTCTTTCCTTTATAATCTGCATCGCCAGCCTGTACACCACTGATGTCACTGTTATAGGACGGTAGTTGTTTATGTCAGCTTTGTCCCCTTTCCTTTATAGATTATGCTCATCCTGCTAAGTTTCCATCCATCGGTAACTTCACCATCGATTATTATTGTGCTCACTGCCTCTCAAAGCCTGCTTAGACTTCGGACCTAATGTCTTTATCAGCCTAATTGGAATGCCATCTGGGCCTGTTGATGTACTACTAGGAACCCTTTTCTCAGCCCTTTCCCACTCTTGTTTTGAAAATGGAGCCATTGCACCACTTGATTCGTCCTTGTCTATTGTGGCGCATAAACTACTTCTTTGTTGAAATTTTTCTGTCACCCTTGTTCTTATATATTCAATAGCTTCGTCCCCTTTTAGCCTAGCACCTTGGGCTGTAGTTATAAAACTCTGCTCTAGGCTCGTCTCATTTTTTAGGGAGTTTAGATGGTTCCGAAATTTCGCAGCTACCTTTCTATCTTTTTTATGTACTTCTGCCAGCCACTGAGCTCCCTTCCTTCTAATCTTTTTATTGTTCAGAAGGGATGCATCCCTTCTACAGCTTAGAAATGTTGCCCATTTTCTTTCAACATCATCTGTCGGTTCACCCCGCTGCTTAACATGTCTGTGTTTCCTAGAGGCTTCCTGACGTTTTGCTATGTCTCTCTTAACTTCCTCATCCCACCAACTTTTGGGTTTGTGTCTTCTTTTCCGGGATGACTTGTCACGCGTCTTAGCAAGCTCTAGCTCAAAGAGTCTAATTAGATTCGTGTATGTCCACACTGTCTTATTATCCTCCGTGATTACTTTCTCAATTTGTTTAGTGGCTATTTCAATTTGCCTTTCTTGATGAAAATTTTCCTGTAGTTGCTCATCTTGTCTCCTTCCTACTTTCACTGCTCTTCCAAAACTTAGCTTGATACGTTTGTGATCGCTACCCAGACTTCTGGAGCCACCTTCATCTATGTGCATTCCCCTGAGCTTATCATACATCCTTTGTGACATCAGTGCATAATCTATTGTCGACTGAAGCCTTCCTACCTCCCATGTTATTTGCCCTTCACACTTCTCGGTACTGTTGCAAATGATCAAATCAAGCCTTTCACACATATCCATGATCATTTTGCCTGTCGGGAAGGTATACCCATCTATATCTTCTATGTGCGCATTCATGTTTCGTAGTATAATTATCTCGCACTCTCTTCCTAACTCCTGCATGTCCTTTGATATACACTCTACCATTGCCTGGTTTTCCTCTCTGGCCTTTGCTCCCGTCCACAAGTACACGAAACCAAGGAGTGTGATTTGACCTGCCACTTTCCCTTTTAGCCATAAATGTTCCTTGCACTCCTGCTTGACCCTTTGCCAGTCTGTACTTTTATGAATGAATGCCCCAATACCACCCCCCCCCCCTTTCTGCTGCCTTCTGTTCTATTACAATATTACCACGCGTAGTCCGGATTGTTCGGAGGTTGTTCCATGTCCCTGAGATGTGTTTCTACAAAACCGTATAACATCGGCCTCTCTTCCCTTAGCTGTTCTTCTATCTCTTACCAATTCAGCCTGTTCCTACCACCAATCCACCTCGCCCGCAGCGCCCCCTATTCAATCAACGCACGCCGCCTCAGCAAGAGCGCTCCGTTCGTCCCACTCACACCATTCTAGTACACTCTAGTCATGCTCTATAGTGGTAGTAGAGTCGCAGAACACCTATACACTACGTAGAGTGTACTGTTCTGTGGTACACTGTACTGGTAGTGTAGGCGTTCTGTACCAACGCTGTACCTGAAGTAGAGTACACTGTACCTGAAGTGAGTGTTCGTGGACGCGCTGTGTCGCAGGTTGAGGCGGCGCAGCAATAGCGACCAAGTGAAAGGGAGTCCGTGTACCGGCAATCGCTGACCGAGAAGTTGCGCGGGGCCTTTCTCGTGGCAGCGGCAGTTAGCCGGCCGTGCGCTGTCGCAGGCCTGGGTAACCTTCTGACGAGCGTCCGCTGGCAGAGCGACGACGGCCGTCGTAGCGGCGACGACGAGGCCATGTCGTCGAGCAAACCGAAGCGCTACTTCGTCAACACGCTGCCCGACTACGATGGTGCGCCCATCCCGCTCGAGCGGGAGCTGTGGGTCGAGCGCTGCCGCGACACAGTGCAGCGCGTCTTCACGCACCAGGGCACGGGCTTCGACGACTGCGACGGCGGCCTCTACGTCGGAGTCGCCGGCGTCGCCTTCATGGCGCACCGCGTGGCGCAGAGCCCGCACTTTGCCGGCGACCGAGCGCGCCTTCTGACCAAAGCGCAGACCTACCTGGGACACGCGCTCAGCTACTGCGACCAGCCGCAGGTGCGCGCCGACCGAGCCATGCAGTCGGCTTTCCTGCTCGGCAGCGCGGGCGTCTGGGCGCTCGCCGCCGTGGTCGCCAACGAGGTGGGACGCAGCGACGACTGCGACAACTTCCTCGCCAGGTGCGTCGTTCACATGACCGCATTCGCTGGGCGATCGGATCAATTGCAACGTTGATTTGCGCGTATGCTTTCCAATGTGTTCTATCGTGTATAGTTCAGACGTACCGCTTTTGTTCTCTCCGAAAAAATGAAACCAGCGATACCTTTTTCTCCTCTTCTCGTGGCTCATGCGAACCTTTCTAAAGTTTAATCCCACGCCTGTCTTCAAGCTTTATTTTGCTTTGAACAGTTTGAAATATATATGTGCCATGCATTTGATTTCTATTATGGTACGTAGTACTTGACCTTATTGTATTAATTCTCCTACATGAAGTCTCTTTTTTTAATGCAGCTATGACACTAGGATAACTTATAGGCATGGCTTCTAAAGGGGCTTGTAGGCACATGTTTATTCACATATTGATAAAAAATAAAAATTCAATACAGCTTATGCTAAGCAGCAATTAATGCATAATAATATGCAGCATTACTGTGGCAATACTTGACTACTGTGCCAATATGGCTTATCCGAAATGTGTTGAATGGTATTATTGTGTATGCATGAGTTGATTGATATGTGGGGTTTAACGTCCCAAAACCACTATATGATTATGAGACGCCGTAGTGGAGGGCTCCGAAAATAAGTTCCAGAGCCATTTGAAATATTGTTTTGTCAACTACCCTTTTGTGTTGTTTGGCCACTTCATCATATTGCACAAAGTGAAATCATCAAACAGCTCAAAATTCAAAATAAGCTTTGCACCAGATGGAGCATCAATTGTCAGATGAATATCAGTGGCACAGACAGGTGAAGTATTGAGAATTGTGTCCAGAACGGTTGTATGCTTTCTCCATATATACATGAAGGGGCCCAGGCTGTATGTCAGATGCATTTGTCGTCCAGCCTAATCTAGGGGAAGAAGCCACATGTAGCGTTGCCGTTTGCGCTCTCGGCAAAGAGAAGCCTTCGTCCGATTGTTCTTCAAACGCCTTGATGATAGGAATAGAGGAGAAAAACAAAGAAAAAACTTGAAAATATGGAGCGAGAAAGAAGGCTGCATGCCCAGCTGTTCATAGGGCTTGCCACCTTTAGTGCAAAAGTGACCTGAATATTCATTCACCCTGATTTGGGAGTAAAGTGGAGAAGGTAAACAACATATGCTATGCACATTGTATGTAATGCAATTCTGAATTTTAATGCCTACACTGCGAAGATATTCATGTCCAAATGAAATGTTTCAATCTGTATGAGCCAAATACAAACTTCACTCCACAATACTGTCGATATTTGGCTATGTAGGTTTTATCCACATTATAGATTTGTGGTATTTAGGGGAGAGGAACATACTGGTAAAAAGTTGCTTGAGCATGCCCAACCCTATTGTCAGTAAAAAAAACGAGTGCTTTTCTCTGTTTCATTTAAAGTGCATTTGTCTTTTTAGGAAAAAAATGCCTCATATATATATATTCAATGGGCCAGTTAGTCTTCGTGAAGGTTCGGGATATGGCACAACGGGAGCGTTGTCAGCAAGGATAAATATATTTATTTCCCGACAGTTTCGGGAGGGGTCCTCCCTTCATCAGGGGATAAGTTATAACTCATCCCCTGATGAAAGGAGGACCCCTCCCGAAACTGTTGGGAAATAAATATATTTATCCTTGTAGGCTCCCGTTGGGCCATATCCTGTATATATATATATATATATATATATATATATATATACACACACACACATACATACATACATACATACATACTTATACACACACACCAGCTGACCGGTGAGGTAGGCTTGCCCCCCCCCCCACTCGCGAAAGAGTTGGTATGCGTACAAAAGCCGGTAAATCATGACTTTTCACTCCATGAGCATGATATACTGTTTTGTTGTCACAGGTATGCAGCCGTGGCAGAAATCTGCATGCCGGTCAAGTTCTTGGACTGTGGCAGTGACGAGATGTTTGTCGGCCGGGCCGGTTACCTCACGGGACTGCTCTATGTGCGCTCTCGGCTGGGACGAGAGGTACGTACCGCCAGTGTGGCTAAATGTGCTACATCAACCATTACCCCGCCTTGTGGCAAGAAACGGCTACAGATGCACAGGAATACTATTCATGTGTTGAAAAAAAGCTTATGGTCTTACGGTGCAAAGCTTTGAACAGAATGTTGTCGGGCACGACACCATTCCCAGGATAGAAAGCTTACGTCCATTGCCTTTCCAGGTTGCCTTTACCTGGATCATATGTTCTGGACTGCTCGGTTCGTGCAACGTAGTTGCAGATTCCCCTCCAAAATGGCTGCAATGGTTGCACAAGATGCCAAGTTTGGAGCCAGCCGGGCAGCTGATCTGGCAACATGGACACAGCACAACTGCATTGGACGCTGCTGACACCCTTCATAATCGTCAGTCAGCAGCAACATCTTTTGGGCACGACACCATTCCCAGGATGGAAAGCTTACGTTCATTGCCTTTCCAGGTTGCCTTTACCTGGATCATATGTTCTGGACTGCTCGGTTCGTGCAACGTAGTTGCAGAAAATTTCTCTCCAGGATGGCTGCAATGGTTGCACAAGATGCCAAGTTTGGAGCCAGTCGGGCAGCTCATCTGGCAACATGGACATAGCACAACTGCATTGGACGCTGCTGACACCCTTCATAATCGTCAGTCAGCAGCCGCTTCTTCCGGGCACGACACCATTCCCAGGATGGAAAGCTTAGGTCCATTGCCTTTCCAGGTTAGTTACCTGAAAGGTGCTACTTGTGTTAAATCCAATAATTATTGTTTGTTGGCGGTGTCGTGCCCACGAGACCTAGAAGATGTGTTTAAGCGAATTATAGTTTGTGCATCAGAAATGTGTTATGCTTTGTCTGCCTTAACACTTATGTTGTCTGGTGATCTTTAGCCAAATCCGGGACCAATGACTAAAGCTCAAGAAGAGGTATTGTCTGCTGCTCTAGACACAATTTAAAAATTGGAAGAGGCACAAGCAGGCTTGCTTTCCGAGCTAACTAGTGCGAAAGCTGGTCATGCTGCTGCTCAGAAAAGGATTGATAAGCTAGGAGAAAGGCAGGAAACACTTCTTGCAGAGCCTAATATTTCGAAAATGAAACAGGAAGCCGTTGAAGACGAAATTAAGTTGCTGAACGCAAAGATTGCATCACTGTCACTTGCGTCTACGTCTGGAAGCAGTTCGGGTAATGCCGAAGCTAGTGCTAACGCCCTTCGCAGTGTATCTGATGGATTGGCCACTATCTCTTCTCAGTGAGAAGACACTGAGAACAGAATGCGACGCTCAAACTTGCTTTTCTTTAACATTGCGGATGACGAAAAGGAAGACTGGACTTTGTCCAAGCAGAAAATTGTGGAATTCTGTTCACAAAAGCTTGACATTAACTTATCCAGCACAAATTTCGAAAAAGTGCACAGGTTAGGCAAACATGCTGACAGCAAAAAGAGGCCTATCATTGCGAAAATGACCTTCTATAAGGACAAAGAGCGCATCTTGTCCGCTGCAAGAAAGCTCAAGGGGTCCGAGTTTTCTTTTCGGGAAGACTTCTCTCCTGCTATGCGAGAGGCAAAAAGAAAGCTTATAGAATTTGCCAAGGCCACAAAAAAATTCTTTAAGCTATCTGTTGACAGATTGCGCATAGATGATGTAACATACGTGTACGACCACGCAACAAGCACGGTAGTGGGACTATGCAGATAGCTAAGGCGTGGTACTCGCACCTGTGAATTCAAGCAGGTACCTGAGCCTCAGAATTTACCGTCAATCACTATATCATGTACTAATATTCGCAGCGTTCTGCGAAAACTGGACCAGGTCTGTTCCTTCTATTGATGACACGGCTTCTGACATAATCATCTTCACTGAGACATGGTTTCATGCAGATATTTCAGACAATGAAATTAGTCCCCTACAAAATACCTATAACATTTATCGTTGCGATCGCGTTGACAGGAGGGGTGGAGGCGTAATTATAGGCATTAAAAGGCAGTAACCTCTTATCTAATGGCGTCTGCTACAAATATAGAAATTGTATGGGTTGTTTGCAGAACTCAATTTGAGAAATTATTGATTGGTTGCTGCTATTGACCTCCAGACACTAATCCATCATTTCTAAGCGACTTACAAAGCACCATAACTCATGCTGTTGAGACGTGTCCAACTGAGCTCGTTTATTTATTTGGTGACTTTAATTTTCCTTCAATAAACTGAAAGCTGCTTTCATCGAATTGCTATGTCTCCACTGCGTTATTGCCTTAACATTAGATTTTAACCTAGCCCAGATCATAAGCCAACCCACTCGTGACTCGAATATACTTGACTTGGTATTAACAACGGCACCAAATACTATATCAAATATAACATACATAGATGGCTTCAGTGACCACCGGATAATTCAAATGATTCTTAACGTCCCAATTTGTCTCGCTGGAGCTAGAACGAAAGCTATTCGCAATTATAATAGAGGTAATTACATTGTTTTAAATGATTAATTATGTACGTTCTTTGAAAGTGTACTTTTACCTTCTTTTCATAATCGATCTGTAGAGGACAACTGGACACTCTTCAAAAACAAGTTAGCTTCATTAGTTAGTGAACATATTCCTACAATCAAAATAGCAAATGATAAACAAAATTCATGGTTTAATAAATCACTTAATACATTAAGAAATAAAAAGAAAAGAGATTGTACGCAACGGCTAAATGCGCGCAAACTGCTGCTTTGTGGAAAAAGTATAGCGACTTCTTGAATAGCTACTGCTCCGCGATACGCGCCGCCTATGATAAGTATTTTTCTCATGATCTACCGTCACTCCTCACCACTAACACTAAGAAGTTTTGAAAACAAGTGTGCCTAGAACGTCACGATAACAAAATCACGTTGCAAAATGATACCACATTCCCATTCCAAATCAACACTGTCCTAACACTTTCAATACTTTCTTTACATCAGTTTACACCACTGAAGATCATACAAACGTCCCCGATGTAGCCGATCTTGACTATCCCTTTTTGCAGCCCATTGAAATCACTGTTGAAGGAATTGCATCTATAATAAATAATCTTAAACTGTGCACGTCAGCGGGCGTTGATGAGATTAACACAAAGATACTAAAAAGTACAGCCTCACCCTCAAGTAAAATATTATGTCACATCTTTCAGCAATCACTGTCAACAGGACAACTTCCACATGACTGGAAAATTGCAAAGGTCATCCCCGTCTTTAAAAGCGGATATAAAAACTCACCTCAAAATTACAGACCCATTTCTCTGACATCCATCTGCTGTAAGATGCTTGAGCATGTAATCGCCTCCCATATTTACAATCACTTAGAGCAGAATAGTTTTTTCTTCCCAAACCAACATGGATTTAGAAAGGCCCATGCGAAACTCAGCTTTTCGAATTCACGACTGACCTACATCATCACTTAGATCTAAACTTGCAAATTGACTATCTTTTTCTGGATTTTTCCAAAGCTTTCAATCGTGTTGCTCACTGCCGCTTAATCTCTAAACTCTCTTCTTTGTGTATAGATTCATCAACTCTCTCATGGATACTGAACTTTCTTACTAACCGGCAGCAATTCACCATTGTTAATGATTTTTCATCCCCACTTTCATACGTTTGTTTTGGTGTGCCACAAGGGAGTGTTCTCGGTCCACTGCTTTTTCTTATTTATATGAATGACTTGCCAAGTACTTTATCCTCACAAGTGCGCATTTTCGCTGACGACTATATAATTCACCCAGCGATAACTAGTATTTGTGATCACGTAATAATTCAAAATGACCTCGACCTCATCAGCAATTGCTGCAATAGTTGGCTAATGTCCCTTAATTCAAGTAAACGTAAAGTGATGTCCTTCTCTCGCAAACATTCTAACTCTGAGTTTTCTTACCTTATTAATGGCGATCCCGTATCTAGTGTTGATTCTTTTAAATATTTAGGTGTAAGCTTCATATCTAACCTTTCTTGGACTACTGCAGTGACGCCTCATGATCAGTAGGCAACATACGCCGCAATCTACGCAAGACGCCCTCAAATATACGCGCTTTAGCTTACGTAACATTTGTTCGCCCTCAGTTAGAATTCGCTTCTGCAGTTTGGTCCCCTCATTACAGCTATTTAACTAACATGCTGGAATCAATTCAGCATAGAGCCGCTAGATTCATCTCACAAAACTACGATCATAGCGCAAGCATAACACAAATTAAAAAAACTTATCACTTTCCCTTTTGAGCAGCCGACGCGATCTAAATCTCCTTTCATTATCTCATAAATACGTACATGAAACAAGGCCATTATCAATGACAATGCAAACATCTGCATTCACATCAAAGAGACTGAATACTCATTTTACATTCACACGCATATACTGTAAAACATACATTTTTAACTCATCTGCACTCCCCCGTATCATCCGCATGTGGAACAGCCTTCCAGATGAAATCGTAGCTGAAAACAATCGGAGAAAATTCCGGCACCTTCTACTCACCCATTTCCAGGATTAACTGGTCGTTTTATTCATATCAAAAGCAGCACCTACGCGTTTTTTTCACTACTAGTATCTCGCTTTTTTTTCTCTTACTTTTAACTTTTTTTTGATGGTTTGAATACTAACATGCCTTCAGTTCTGTTGTGTATTCTTCAGTGATGTTTTCTTTTGAATAATGGGAAGTCTTTTCACAATTTGTGCTTATTTTTTTAGCTTGTTTTACGTCATTATTTCACGCGTGTACTCATCTGATTTTTATTGCCATTTTATTCTTATTAAAATTATTATTAATAATTTCTCATTGTTATTCCTGTTAGGACTTCTATAATTGACAATTAGTTCATGTTATTGTTTTCATGGAAAATGTACCAATTCGTGTTTGTATTCCTTTTTCGCTCCCCTTACACAATGCCCTGTTGGGTCTGTAAGGTATTTTGAATAAATAAATAAATAAAATAATGTGGTTCCCAGATTTTGAGTATTTATCCTTAGTACAAGGTCTTGCTTCTCTTTGAATATACAAAGCTACGATATATTTAATCGCATAACTTTTGAAGCGTTTTATGGTCTATGCAAGCCTTGCCTGTTCTTGGTAAGCTATAATAGCTCTAGTGTGCATTTGCACTTTTACTTTCTTTAGTTTTCTTTAGTTTCACATGTGATATATATTTTTTTGCTCTTTTTCTACGGTTAATTTTGTTTTTATTGCATCATTCTGTTCTTCCAAGCTGCCAGATGTTTTCATTTTGCCTTGAGCACGGCTACTAGCTGTGCTCAAGGCAAAAGCCCTCCTTTAGGCTTGTCGTCCTGATGGCTGATATCTTGAGTAAACTTAAGCTCCAATATCATATGTATCATACACAATAGTTAACTTCAACCATTGCTTCCTGCTTGTAGGTGCTTTTATTTTTTTATGGGGGCTTCCTCCCATTTGAGCAAATGATAAACTTCCAGTAGGCTGGCCGGGGGGGGGGGGGGGGGATCCCATTATGCTCGTTCAAGTACATCATGGTGCTAGGTGCCTGTGCCGTAACAGCCAAAACATGCCTCCTAAAGTATTTAAGAGGCATGGGCTCACACATGCCCTGCTCTGTTATCATCGCTGATGTCCAAAAATAAGCTCTGCCAGCAAGTTGGTGTGTACTGCGATAAACATTTGTTTCACATAAATGTTTACTATGCTACTCATTTCGCTCACACCGTTATGAGCCTCATAAGATCATCCCCTTTTATTCGACGAGTGCAAAGCCTCGTTGATCAGTGATCATGCGCGATAAGAAAAATGTCCTCACGGATATTGTCACGTCGCTCCAGGGGGTGTCGACAAGGTTTATTGACGTCTGATCAACAGGGCTCTAACCAAGCGCCTCGGTTGTTGTTGTTGTTGTTGATGTTTCCCTGTGCAAATAGCTCGTACCCAAAGAAGGGGATTGGCCGATTATAAGGTGAATTTGCCCTAAACTTTCAGCAATGCGTCATTCCTACAAATTTTTTGTAACTTAATTTTGATTTGAAATACCGATATCAAGTTTGCAGAAAAAAAAAAAAGAATAAGAATAGTGAGACAGTAGTTCAGCAAGAAAATCGTTTAGTCGCAGTGATGTATTCTTGAACGGCGAATAAAACATCCCTGTGGCTGAAACCCAGTGTAGAGGCTCCAAATGAAAGATCAGGTTGTGATAGTTGCAAGCCCAGTCTTTGAAGAGGTGGTGCTAGCATGCTTTGCCTGAATAAATCGAAACAGCGACAATGTAATAAAAATTGACTGATCGTTTCCTATTGATTACAGTAAATGCACATAGGGGAATTCAATATGCCTGATCTATGCAAGTAAAAATTGAGAGAGGTAACGCGGCAACGAAATTTCGTGATGACAACTTTCATCATCCTTGAATTAGTCAGTTCACTGCGCCAGGGAAATAACAAGTGTTTGTACTCTGGAGAAGCCGTCAGTGCAGGGTCAGATAAATTTTGCCTGATTTTAAGTGTGCGAAATAGCGCCACCGTAATGTATACTGTATGAGGAAAAATAGGAATAATCGGTTGGGCTTGTTTGCTAGAGTGGGAATTCACGCGCACTTTTTTCTACTCTGTGGTGTGAGCCTTCACCTTGGCATACGACCCACTACTAGAAGTAGGTGGCAATATTCTTCTTCAAAAAGAAAAGAAAGAGCATCATCCCGAAGCTGTAAAGTTATTGCAAAAAAAAACCAAAACAAAGTAGCTTGAAAAACAATGAATAAGGGCACCAATAATCAAATGTTAGACGCGATAAGTTCACCAATGATGAGGCAATTGTCGGAGCACAAATAAAAAAAAACATGGGAAAAGTGGTCTTTTAGGAACACGCAAAATAAGGCGTCATGCGCACCACGTGAACTATGTCAGACGTCGGTTGTTTTCGTTGTACCCATTGTGGCGACATTGCGTCCGGAACCACTTCGTAGTTTACGTCGCTCACGCGGCGTAATACTTTATACGGACCGAAGTATCTGCTGAGCAACTTTTCGGAGAGGCTACGGCGTCGAACAGGGGTGCATACCCAAACTTGGTCTCCCGGACTGTAAGATACGTCATTGTGACGCATATTGTAACGTCGTGCATCGACCTGTTGCTGCTGACAATTGTGTAGCCGGGCGAGCTGGCGAGTTTCCTCGGCACACTCTGCAAATTCTTCTGCGTCACTTGTTAATTGATCCGCGTCTTCACAAGCAAGCATCGCATCCAGCATCGTCTGAACTTCGCGGCCGTAGAGAAGTCGAAACGGTGTTAATCGGGTTGTTTCTTGAACGGCGGTGTTATAAGCGAACGTCCCATAAGGCAAAATGCGATCCCATGTTTTGTGTTGGATGTCGATGTACATGGAGATCGTGTTTGTGACTGTCTTATTTAGTCGCTCGGTTAGGCTGTTGCTCTGCGGATGATAAGCAGTCGTCGTTCGATGCCTAGTGTTACTTAGTCGAAAAACTTCATCAATAAGCTGTGCAGTGAACGCTGTTCCTCTGGCGGTTATCACTGTAGATGGAGCACCGTGGCGCAGAGCAATGTGGCCCAGGAAGAACTGTGCTACCTCAGAAGCCGTGGCTCGTGGTATCGCCTGTGTCTCAGCATGGCGGGTGAAATAGTCAGTTGCAGCAATGACCCAGTTGTTGCCGTCGAACGATAAAGGAAATGGGCCGAGAATGTCCATGCCGACTTGGTCAAATGGCTTCTGGGGTGGATCAATTGGCTGAAGTAATCCAGCCGGCTTGCTTGGTGGCGACTTTCAACGCTGGCATTCACGACAGCTTTTAACATACTGCTTCGCGCTTGCCGAAAGTCCGGGCCAGTAGTGCACCTCACTTACTCTGGCGAGCGTTCGCGAGTAACCTAGATGACCAGATGTGGGCTCGGCATGACACGCGGAGAGAACTTCGTCCCGCATGTCCTTCGGAACGACGAGGAGGTAAGCGCGGCTCATAGAACGGGCGGTTTTTTTTGTACAGGACATTATCTCGGAGGCAGAAAGACGTCACGACGCGAGATAAATGGCGAGGTATAACAGCGCTATGACCCTCCAGATAGTCGATGAGCGGTCGAATCTCTTCATCCTCTCGCTGGCGTCTGCTCAAGTCAGATGAGCTAAGGGCGCCCAGGTAACCGTCATCGTCCTCTTCTTTTTGATTGACTAAAGGTGCACGCGACAGTGTATCAGGGTCTTCATGCTTCCGTCCAGACTTATATACGATGGTCACATCAAATTCCTGTAGACGCAAGCTCCATCGGGCCAGTCGTCCAGAGGGATCACGAATGTTTACCAACCAGAAGAGGGCATGGTGGTCCGTCACCACTTTAAATGGACAACCATAGAGGTACGGGCGAAACTTGGTGATCGCCCTTACTACTGCGAGACACTCTTTCTCTATGGTCGTGTAATTCACCTCGGTACGGGACAGTGAGCGGCTGGCATAGGCTATGACTCGTTCTTTGCCGTGTTGATGCTGGACGAGCACTGCGCCGAGGCCGATGTTACTGGCATCAATGTGCACCTCTGTGTCAGCATCATCGTCAAAATGCGCAAGAACAGGGGCTGACTGCATCCGCTGTCGTAGCTCGGCAAAAGCAGCCTGTTGCTCGGTAGCCCATACAAACGGTGTGTCGTCGCGTGTAAGGCAAGTCTAGGGTTCCACTATCTTCGAAAACCCTCTAATAAATCGTCGATAGTAGGCGCACAAGCCCAGAAAGCGCCGAGCAGTCTTTTTGCCTGTAGGATGCGGAAACGCGGCTACAGCGGCAAGTTTGTCGGGGTCGGGTCGGACTCCTTTCGCGTTGACTACATGGCCAAGGAACTTGAGCTCTTCATAACCAAGGTGACACTTCTGCGGTTTGAGTGTAAGATCTGCTGATTGAATAGCCTGTAGCACACTCCTGAGGCAGTAAAAAAGTTGCTGGAAGGTTTCAGAAAAAACGACAACATCATCAAGGTATACGAGACAAGTTTGCCACTTCAGACCAGTAAGCACAGTGTCCATCATTCGCTGGAAGATTGCGGCCGCTGAGCACAAACCAAAAGGAACGACTAGAAATTCATACAGGCCATCAGGGGTCACAAAGGCCGTTTTCTCGCAGTCTCGCTCGTCAAGCTCAATCTGCCAGTACCCGCTTTTTAAATTCAAAGAGGAAAAATAGTGGGCGCGGCGTAATCTGTCTAATGTGTCGTCGATGCGTGGCAGTGGGTACACGTCCTTTTTAGTCACGCTGTTCAGCTTCCGGTAATCAACGCAAAAACGTAGCGTTCAGTCTTTCTTCTTGACTAGGACGACCGGAGAGGACCACGCACTGTTGGAAGGCTCGATGATGCCGTCGTCAAGCATTTCTCGAACTTGCTTACGAATGGCTTCTCTCTTTCGCTGACACACGGTAAGGCTGTTGGTGTACTGGGCGGGCGTCGTCGCAAGTGATGATTCTGTGCCTAGTGATCGAAGTCTGGCGCACCTTAGAGGAAGCAGCGAAGCATGACTTGAATTCAAGCAAAAGTTTTCGCAGTGCTGTCTAGTTTTCTGGTGTGAGGTTAGAATTAATATCGATATTGTTTAGAGACGTATTGGCGGCCTCCACTGCGTCCGACGAGAAGCAGATGGGAACGGTTCCTAGTTCATCTGCAAACGCTAACGAAGTGCCACGGAAAAGGTGTCGGTGTTCGTTGCTGAAATTTGTAACAAGCAGTTGAGATCGGCCATCATGTAGCTGTATGATACTCCTAGCCACACTAACACTTTGAGTCAGCAGGTGTTCAAAATTACTTTCTGCAATCGCTTCACCATTTCGCAATCCACAGCATGTGACGTCGACAATAACACTGGCTTTTAGAGGAAGCGTTATACTTTCAGCAGAAACACGAAGAACGTCGGCACGTTGTTGGTCGTCCTGCTTGTCGATTTCTCGGTTGGCTGAGAAGGTGATGCGATTCTCTAAGATCAATGACAGCTCCATACTCCTGCAGGAAGTCAACACCAAGAATAAAGTCGCGTGAACATTCACGGAGCACAAGGAAACTTGCTACAAAAGTATAACCGCAGACCCGAACTCTACTCGTGCAGGTTCCAAGCGGAGAGACGGTGTTGCCACCAGCCGTTCGAATCACAGAGCCATGCCAGGCCGTGATTACCTTCTTTAGTAGTCTGGTCATTTTCCCGCTTAGTATCGAATAGTCAGCCCCGGTATCAACTAAAGCACCTACTGCATAGCCGTCTATCAGCACCGGTATATCCAGAGAAAGCCCCACGTATCGCTCAGTTGGATCTACACTCTTTACTGTTAGCGTCGATCGGAGGTCTTCAGCACGTCGACTGCCAGTGACCTCGCCTCCAAGGGTCGCTTGCGTTAGTTTTCCCGGCGGGGACTGTGGGACCGTGCACCAGCATGGCGCTGTGGCGAAGATGAAAAGCACCTCGGCGACAGTGAGCGCGACTGCCATCCAGAAGGTGGTGGCATGCGCTGTTGAGACAGGTGGTCCTCAATGTCCCGGGGTCGCTGGCCATACCGAGGAGGCGCTGAATATACTGAAAAGCCGCGCAGCCCGAGGCGCCGGTATGGACACTGGCGGTACAAATGGTCCGCTTCACCGCAGTGGAAGCACAAAGGTCGGCGATCAGGAGTGCGCCAAACATCAGATTTCCGAGGCGAAGCACGTCTGTCGTCAAGGTAGTGTGCTGGTTGTTCCGCAAGATGCACAGGGCTGGCGTAAACGAGGTGTGGGGGCGTGCGTGTGTTCTCGTAGTACCGTAGAGGCTGCGCCGACTGAAGTGATACCGTAGGAGGTGTTTGAACAGCGGGGAAGAGGAAGCTAGGCGCTTCAAGGCTTCCGAATAGGTAGCATGGTGGTAGTCAGCCGGGGCGGGTGTGGCGTTATCCAGACTCACAGGGTCACGAAAGGCATGATGCAGCTCGTCCTTGATGATGCTTGCAATGGAACTCACCGTAGGTAGTGGTGGTGTGGCAGCCTTTTGCGGCTCCTCGCGTACTATGGAGCGGATAAGGTCGCGGAGACACTCGGTGTTGCTCCCAATAGTCGCGAGAACTTGAGCAGTGGACGTGTTCACTTGCCGCTAATACAGGGTGGATCGATGCTGAAGCATCTTTTCCATCGTGACGGCTTCAGACAAAAACACGGCGACTGTGTTCGGAGGGCTCGGTACAAGGCCAGCGAAAAGCTGCTCCTTAACTCCCCGCATCAGGTGACGCAACTTCGTTTCTTCTGTCATACTCGGATCAGCCCGTTAGAACAGGTGCGTTATATCTTCCACATAGGTCATGACAGTTTTATTGGGCATCTGGATGCGGGCCTGGATCGCTCGCTCCGCTCGTTCGAGGCAATCAGCACTTCTGTAAGTATCCAACAGTCGGCGGCAAAATTCGGGCCACGATGTCATCTGTTCCTCGTGATTTATGTAGCAGGTACGTGCTCCATCCTCCAAATAGAAGTACACACGCCGTAGTTTGGCCGCGTCGTTCTAGTCGTTCAAAGCAGCCACGCGCTCGAAGTCGACCAACCAGTCCTCGACATCTTCGAGTTTGGTGCCATGAAACGGTGTTGGAACCTGTGGGCTTTCGAGGGTGTACCGAGTCACCGGGGGGTTTTCCGTACCTGTTAAAGTGGTTTGAACGGACGTGCTCATCATACTGGTGTGAACTGTAGGGTCAGTTTCGGGTGGCAATCCCCTGATCCTGCGGCTTGTCCGATGAACGGGAGTGTTGACTCACACTGGGCTTGTGGTGCCGCTTCCAGGAGGGGTCTGAAACATTCGTGGAGGGCTACCCAGCAGCTCCATCAATTGTCACGTCGCTCCAGGGGGTGTCGACAAGGTTTATGGACATCTGAGCAACAGGGCTGTAACCAAGCGCATCGGTTGGGCTTGTTTGCCAGAACGGGGAAGGGGCCACGCGCACTTCTTTCTTCTCTGTGGTGTGAGCCTTCACCTTGGCATACGACCCACTACTAGAAGTAGGTGGCAATATGTATCGAAACAGAAACAAGGCAAGTTAGTGGCCAACAAACAACTTGTTGTACGTGTTGCACGCGAGGAAGCTCATGGTCATTGTGTTGAGCCAACAGGCTGTTTGATGCCACCTTTGTCTGCGTAGAAACTTAAGCAAATGCAAAAAATACAGCCATGGCAGGTTCATGTGCACTATGTACACTCAGCCGCAAAATGTTTTTACCTTGGAACGAAGGCAGGGCTTTCGCACATTTGTGTAGCCTTGCAAGAAGTACAGCATCTTGCACCCAATTTGTACTTTGCTTGCTCACTTTTTTAATGCGTTAGGACAAATGTACACATGAGAAATGCCAACTGAAGGAGCTGTTTAGATTGTTCAGTGCACATTTAAGTGTCTTACTACAAGTCTTGCAGAGCTAGGAGCATAGAGTTTCTTAATACAGTATAGACCGCTTATACCGTAAGTTGCGGGAGTCGTGAATATCTGCACTATAAGGGGTGTCGCACTATAATCAAAGGGACCTTTTTCAAGGGCTGCAAATTCACAAAACGTGTTGAGCAATACCTCGCGAGTGTGCAAATCGAAGCATGCAATGCGTGGGGCTTGAAACCTGCCCATTTCTGAATGTTAAAAAGATTTAATATCCAAAAACATATGTTACCAACGAAATAATAAAAGAAAAAAGGGAGAGGAGGCTAACAAGGGAAACCATAATCACGTAAAATTCCCGACTGCTTCTCAGACCACTTCGACTATGCGTACTTCACAATGTCAAATCACCTTCGAAATTTCACACTTTGAAAGACGTCAATCGTTCGATTTCACAGCGCGCACTCGATTTAAAAATGTCGCTACTGAATCGCGAACCACCATTCGACCGCTATACGTGCGATGCTCGTTTTCATTAACGATATATTCTTTTCCATCAAGTGCAGCCACTGCAAAGTGTTTCGTTGATTCCGCACCAAATCGCAATTTAAATTGCTCACGACCGCTACTATAATGCAACCATCGCTGATTAGACTTAGCCTGCCGTTCGGTATGTTGTCGCAGAAAGTTTGTTAAAACATGAAGATTGGGTGTCAAAAAGACCGCACTCAAGCACTGCATCAAGAGCAGCGTGCGTGATACAAAGTTAGCATTCGTGGCCGTGAGATCAACAATGAAAACACGCCAAGCTGACGTAAGACGGCGCACTGGGAACAAGGGTGAAAGTTCGTGTCACGAAGCGGTAAAGGGTTTTAAATTTATGGATGAAGTAGCAAACAGGACATCTATAGCATGCACAAAAATGACTCCGCTTTCCTCGACAGAAAACTGTTTATTGCAGTTGATGAAGACAGTATCGCAGGTGCGATGTTGAGCCGTACGCGGCCGGACTCACGCTAGCAACGCAAATCCGTGTCGGCGCGAAGGCTTATCTATTGCCGAGGCCACCTTTCTCAGTGAGCCCTTGCAGCATGCCGTGGTCTTTTTTTCTTTTTCTTCCCTCTGCCCTTTGTTTGTCCACTCCGTGTCCCCTCCTCCTTCCTAACGATTTCGTCACCCACTCTCCAGTGGCACACCCAGCACACCTCTTTTCAGACGTGCACTCGCTCGCTACTGTGACTGTTACAAAGATTTTCCAACAACCGCATTATAAACAGACTCTCATCTTGGGGGACTGCACAATAAGCGGTATGCATATGCTAGGGGTTCTATGGAAAGGCGAACGCGAGTCGAAAAAGACCGCATTGTAATCGATTCTTTGTATAACTAAAGGGGACTGTCGCACTGCGGTCGTTCAGCGATCACGGGAATGATTGGTAGTACGCGTGTTTGCCTAGTCTTCGTACTTGCGGGCGGCGAATTCCTCTTGAGGCCTTGTTTATAGCTGTGTTTCAGTTTTGTTTCGAAGGAAAGGTTGAACCTTTTTGAACTTAGTGACCCGATTTGAAAAGGTTAGCCTAAGAGGTTAATGTGCTGAAGCGCAACTGAAGAACATTTGCCAATTGTTGTTTCGTGACAAAGCAGTTTCAAGTCACACGAAGCCGAAAAAAACTAAAGTGCGAAGACTAGGCAGATTTGTATACTATTCATAATTCTCATGCTCGCTGAAGTGCCATGTGTTGTAGCTCCCATAGACACTAGCGCCAAAGTTCTCTCTAGTGTATATATTGAAACTCTGTGGCTAACAGCACATCTCTAGCCACGTACAGACCCACTACATCATGGATGCAGTGTTTACTTTGGATAACATCTGTGCTGAAGGTGTAGTCTACAAGGTCTACAGATACGTAGACGACTACCTGACTTTGGGCTGTGATGTTCACAAGGCAGTCTTTAGAAAAATTGTTGGCTTAGAGGCTTTCAATTTTTTAGGCAAGGGATTATCTTTTACTTCTGAAGCATCGTAGGAAAAGAAGTTGTAGTTTCTGTATCTAAAACTAGAGTTCTGGCAGACCACGTGTGTTGGACCATATCACCTGGGGCTGGGAAGCTGCACGTTAGTTTTGCTTCAAGTCATTTCAAAGTAGTCAAGAATAGCATTATCACACTTTGTTTTCCATCTGCACTGTTAAAATATTGTTTTCACACTGCTTATAGCACGTTTCATAAACACGTGATTCAGCTACAAGGCGCAGGGTACCCGTTGTCTGTGATGCAGGCATCAGGCTAAATAAAGAAGCTTAAACAAGAAAAGGAACTGTTTCTGAAAAAGGATTGACAGGCAGATTCCAGCTTG